>JARQOC010000002.1:335877318-336477318 GCA_033576535.1 Allobates femoralis | reverse complement strand
GTAATTTGTTTTGAAGCTTATGATATGTTAATTGGCAACATCTGAATTAATTAGAAAAACATCTGTGGGTGTTTGTTGGCAACTTCTGAGATAGAGTTAGCATAGGTACAGTGTCTCTATCTCATAGATAGGTAGCATCACAGGAAAGTGCAAAGAAATCAGCCAAGATATCAGGAAGACAACTGTGGGCTTACACAAGTCTGGTTCATCCTTGTGTGCAATTTCCAGATACCTGAAGATACCTCATTCATCTGTAAAAACAATTATATACAAGTATAAACAAGATGGGAATGTTCAGCCATCATATCGCTCAGGAAGGAGACATGTTCTGTGTCTCAAAGATGAACGTGCTTTGGTCCAATATGTGCATATTAACCCAAGACCAAAAGCAAAAGACCTTGTGAAGATAATGACAGGAGCTGGTAAGATTGTGTCATTATCAACAGTGAAATGAGGACTATATCAACATGGACTGAAAGGCCACTCTGTTCGGAAGAAGCCATTACTCCAAAAGAAACATAAAAAAACTGATTCATTTTTGTAAATGCACACAGGAACAAAGACATTTTTTGAGAAATGTCCTGTAGGGGGATGAAATTAAAATTGAACTGTTTGGCCATAACGATAACAATAATTATGTTTGATGGAAAAAGAGAGAAGCTTGGAAGCCTAAGAACACCATCTCAACTGTGAAACACGGGGGTGGCAGCATCATATTTTGGGGTTGTTTGCCGCAGGAGGGACTGGTGCTCTTCATAAAATACATGGCATCATCATGAGGAAAGAAGATTATGTGGCAATATATGGCAATGCAATACAGCCAGAAAGTTAAAGCTTGGGCGGAAATGGGGCTTCCAAATGGACAATGACCTGAAGAATACTGCCAATGTGGAGCCCACTGGGACGGGGTACTCAGTACCGGACCGGGTTGCTGCTGGTGATGTCACGGAGGGCCTGATCCGGACCGTGTCCCTGGTTCCGCAAGTAAAAGGGAATATATACAGGGGATAGAGTTTGTTGTGACGCCACCCACGGGTTGTGGTCAGGGTGACCACCACTGCTGCAGAACCTCCGGGGATGATTTAGGCAGCTTTAGATGGAATGGCTCTCCATAGGTAGGGCCTGGTTCCCCGGGGAAGTGGTAATTAAAGTCTATGATGGATGTTATAGATGTTGCAGGAAAGGGATGATAGTGGAGACGGGGCTGCTTGTGGGAGTAATTAGGACTTGAGTACAAGGATCACACACTCACGTTTCTGAAGTTTTCCAAAGCTTTACTGTAGATGTTCTTTACAGAGAATTGTCCACGGAGTCTGTACCAGGGCCGGGTTGCTCCCACCCTGTCTGGGTCCTCAGCTTCCTCCTGCTGCGCTGTGTGTGTGGCCCTGCTGCTGCTTTTAGCTGAGCTGCTGGCACTGTCTCTCCTCACAGGTACCCCCTTGGCTAGGCAACTTGAGTCTTCCTTGTGCTTCTGACCCCGCCGTGTGGCTTCGCTCAGGTACAGTGTCGATCTACAACCTCCACTATCCCGGTATTTACTGTGCTGTTTGTGTCAGTCACAGTTTCGGATCCGGTATCCGATCTGTGTGTTCCTCCAGGGCGAGTGGGGATGTCACTCAGTCTCCCAGATGTGTTCCTCTGTCTTCTGTTCTCCTTCCCTCAGACCCTGGCTAGGCCTGGAATCGATGAGCAGACTGTAGAGAAGCCTGACGCAGCTCTATACACTAAAGTCTCTCGCAGGAACTGGACTCTTCACAGTGCTGCTACGTACTGAACTACTTCCTTTTGACCCGGAGAATATAAGGGATCTGGTTTAACTCCCCCTCCTGGCCCAGAGGTGCTAGTGTAGTGTCAGTTTTGTGTGGGGAAGGAACCCGAGTGATGTTACTGTGGCACGTTAACCCTTGGGGTGCCACATTCCTCCTTAGTTAAAGACAGTACTCTGGGACTGTGGAAAAACAAATAAACAAACAGTTAATACAATTAATATTTACAGAGACTTAAAAGTAAAAAGTACAAAAATCACTAAAGTGCGAAAAGGGGTCCAAAAAGAATCAGTCTTTCCGGGGGTTTAGTCTATTGCCTCCGAGCTGATGAATATATACAAGAATGTTTGTACCATAACCAGTCCGTGGTATATATGGTCCATAAATAAACAAGAAAAGTTCAAAGTTCAAGAATTTATCATAAGTTCATACAGGATAGTCTCTGTAGGTACTGGGCTTTTCTTAACGTTGCACTAACTATATACATTTGTCCACGGGTGTATCTGCTTAGGAGGCCTGGATTCGCTACACCACCCCCAGGCACTTGCTTTCCCTAACTTAATGTGCATGGGGGTCAATTCAGTTCCTCCACCCTCTTGGACACGGTCTACCGGGTTCAACTTACATCTACACAAACATACTTACATTTTACAGTTAATTTGACATTTCAATCTTTGTACCTAGCCGGTAACTGACCGTGGGTACTACGCTCTGATCTGCGTATTGCTGGTGTACTTAGCATGATGGTGTGGGTGGATGTGTACCTACTTGGGGTGTCTGGTACTATGGCAGATGGAGGTCTAACTGTAAGGGTACCTTTACACGCCGCGACGGCAGGCTGGATACATCCCGCTACTTCACGTGCACGAGCACGCTCAAACGGTTACAAACGGTCAATGCACCCTCTTTACACGCCGCCACAAGGTGCGCTACGCCACGCTACATCTATAGCTAGCTACATCGCCGGGTGTCTCAAGTAGCCAGCTGTAGCTCATTTACACACCGCTATAACCAGCTACTAAGGGCGGACCTGGTGCAGCAGGGCCAGCACATAGGCGTGCCACAATTGTGGATTACGAGCCGTCCGTACGCTGATAGGATGAAGCAATAACATCCTCATTGGGCAGGCAACGCAGGAGGCTGAGTAATACAGCACGCTCGATCGATTGTGTAGTGTGACTCGTCAGCTCCTTAAATATGCCTCCCTATGCAGCGACTACCAATCGTCATGCAGCAGCTTCCACCAATGATCGCACATGGGGCGCGGTAACACGGAGCCAGGGTCACGCCTTAGCTACATTGCAGGCTGTCCCGAGTTCCCTTCCGGTGCTTCTTTACACGCCGATACAGCTCGCTACAATCGGCGATGTAGCCATCAGTTTTCGAGCAGAGCTAGGAAACAGATGTATCTGTTGCCGGCTGTATCGTCACGTCTTCAGACGCCGCTACGACGGGCTACATTGGCGCTACAAGCTACATTTGTAGCCTGTAGCGGGATGTATCCAGCCTGCCGTCGCGGCGTGTAAAGGGCCCTTAAGACTGGCAAGTTCACTGGGACCAGGAATTGGTTCTTCCTCTATGGGTTCTACTTCCAGTTCTTCAGGTCTTGGGACTTCTGGTAATACTGGTTCTGGTGTTGGTTCCACCATTGGAGGGAAAGCAATCATTGGTACTACAACTGCTCCGTAGTAATTTGGCCATGTTTTAGGGAAATCTACTAGAACTGTATGGAATACCTCTTCTTCTTTGACAGGTTTGACCTGTACGGGTTCTGTTACTTCAGGTTTCTTCAGGGTTTCAGGACACAGTTGGAGATGATCTCTGGACACAACTATTAAAGTTCTTCCTTCGTCCTTACTTATTAGACACGTTTTAGCATTGTCTAAGTTAGATGATAATACGGTGTATGGGGTGGTTTCTCACTGATTATCCAATTGTTAGTGCGTCTCTTTCTCTTGAGAACTTGCTCACCAGGTTGTAATGGAGTTGCTTGAGCACGTTGGTTAAAGGTTTTCTCTTGACTTGCTCTAGCTTGCTGAAGATTTTTCTCTACGCACTTGAGTACTTGGCGATACTGTTGCTGACTTAGGGTATCCCAATTGGATTCTTCAACTTCTGTGTCTGGTTTTATGATTCCCATATGCAAATCAATTGGTAGCTTACCGGGTCTTGCACGCATAAGGTAGGCTGGAGTGCAGTTTGCAGAACTCACTGGAACATGGTTGTTTAAGTCTACCAAATTGGGTAATTTATCTGGCCATTGATTTCTTTCTGACTCTGGTAATGTTTTCAACAGGTCAATTACAATATGGTTCATCTTCTCGCATAAAAAATTTGTTTGGGGATGGTAAGCTGTCGTGCGGATCTTCTTACAGCCGTACAAGTTGCAGAATTCCTGGAAAATTTCTGATTCAAAAGCTGGACCTTGATCTGTAAGGACTTGTTCCAGGTAACAATGCGGTCTACAGAAATGTGTCTGAAACGCTCTTGCTGCCATCTTCGCTGTCAGGTCCTTGACGGGTACCACCACTAAGAAGCCTGAGTAATGGTCCACGATAGTTAAAGTATAGACATAGCCTGAACGGCTTGGTGATAACTTGACGTGGTCTAACGCAACTAACTCCAGTGGTTGCTTGGTTACTGTGGACTGGAGTGGGGCTCTCTGTTGATCGTTTCTTCTGAGGTTGCATGGGCACATTCTCTACACCAATCTTCAATTGATTTTCTCATGCCAATCCAGTAGAATCTCTCTCTTAGGAGCACTTCCAACTTGTTCCATCCAAAATTACCTGCACCGTCGTGGTAGGCTTCTACGACCATTTTGATGCAAAAAATAGTAATGGCGGTCTGATTAGGAGCGCTCTAAGGCTATGTGCGCACTGGGCGGGTTTTCGGCGGTTTACCTGTGTAAACCGCCGTTTTGTTTACATTAGTTTTATTTAAATTTATGTTAATCCAAACCGGCGTTTGGATTAACATTAAAACTAATGTAAACCGCCCAAGGCAGTGCACACACCGGCGGTTACACAGCGTCATCCGTTGCTAACCCGCAGGTTTCCCAGCGGGTTAGCAAAGAATGATCATGTTCTAAAAAACGGCGGTTCTGCAGCGGCTGCAAGCAGAATCATGTGCTGCTTCCAGCCGCTGCAGATTCGCCGCCGAGAACCCGCTGTGCAACCGCCGGCTCCCGCCCATCACCCGCCCGGCTCCCGCCGCACATACCCGCCAGGAAGCCGGTGGACGGCGCCGGAGCTTCCTGGCGGGTTCCGCCAGCTGCCGCCGACCAAACCGCCGGGTAAGTGTGCACTTACCCTAAGGATCAAGCAGACATGTAAGATGTTTTAATAAATGGCAAACCTTTTATTAAATTCTTAGCTCCCCTCACAGCTACACTACGCGTTTCAACTGTATAAAACAGTCTTCATCAGGTGAAAGCACCTGATGAAGACTGTTTTATACAGTTGAAACGCGTAGTGGAACTGTGAGGGGAGCTAAGAATTTAATAAAAGGTTTGCCATTTATTAAAACAACTTACATGTCTGCTTGATCCTTAGAGCGCTCCTAATCAGACCGCCATTACTATTTTTTGAATGAAAACTACTCCCTTTGTGAGGGACTGGCGGCTGGAGCAGCTCAGGAACAGCACAAACCATCTGCCTTGAGGACCTGGCGTCTCCCTGGTAACCCACAACAAAGAGAGGTGACGCAAATTCGATTTCACGGTCACGTGACCGGATAGGTCCTGTTCCGAGGACCAGGAGAGAGGAGAGCAGAGAGGCAGAGCACACACCGCTGCCGGCGGAGGCTGGTAAACCGGGTTGTGCAGGATTTACCCACGCCACCTACCCACGCCACTTAGACGTTTTTAATAAGGGGATCCTACACATTTGCGCCTCTCTTCCTTTTTGATATGCAAGACCATTTTGATGTCTCGCTTGGGTACGATTATAAACTCGTGTGTTTTGGGATTGGTGAACCTTCTACAGAGCTTTCCTTGATACAGGGACAACTTGCCTCTCTCTTTCCAGAGTTGCTGGGTCTCAGCCGGGGCGTTCTGGTTAGGGTACACACCTTGTTGTGTTAGCAGTTCTTTCACTAGCTGCACTGCCGGGTCGCTATCCTGGGTGTCAGCCCATCCATGGTGTGCTAACGGGTTAAGACTCGCCTGTTGTTCTCTTTGGTAGATGCCGGGTTGATACTTGTCTACCTTTGAACGATGAAAGGCCGGTAGTTTCAATTTCTTCCAACTCTTCCGGTTCCTCTTCCACGTCTTCCAGGTGTGGCATCCGGGTTAAGGCATCTGCGTTCCCGTTCTTGCGGTCTGCCCTATATTTGATGACAAAATTGTAGTTAGACAGCCGGGCTATCCATCGCTGCTCCAAAGCACCTAATTTTGCTGAATTCAAGTGGGTCAACGGGTTGTTATCCGTGTTGATGGTGAATTCTGCAGCTGCCGGATAGTGCTTGAAACGTTCAGTTACAGCCCAAACTACTGCCAGTAGTACTAACTTGAACAAGCTGCAATTCTCGGGATTTCTTTCTGTAGGCCGGAGTTTTCTGCTTGCAAAGGCAATAACTTTCTCTTTGCCTCTCTTTTATAGGCTGATGGTTCCCTGTGGGTATAGTGTGCTGTACCCCTTTAATTTGCCCAAAGTCTAACGGGTGTTTGCTGAATATTTGCTCATATTCTTTCACTATCCGGTATACTCCATGCTTTTGATGGGAAGGTGTAGAACTGATACCCACATGCAGCTTTTGGCACCAATCCTCCAGCTTTTCCCCTAAGCCATTGTCATCCGCCTGACTTGACGGTTCGAAGGGCTCGACAGCTGTGATGGCATTGTTATAAACCGTGTACAATTTAGCCATGGTAGCATACTTTGGTAATGTGATCTCGTCCTCTCCGCAGTTTAGTAGGCATAATGGCACTCTTCCCCGGTGTACCTCAACCACTCCTCTAGCTGTGAGTATAGTAGGTCTACTGTCTGAGTACACGTGTTCTACCAGGGCTTGATAGTCTCGCCCTTTAATGCCTATTGCGGCTCTACACCAGACCAACATTTCAGTTTTGGGAGGTATTACAATGAGCATTGGATCACTTACTCATACACTGCCGATCTCAGCTCCGGATATGTCTACCCGTTGCTTCAACATCAGGGCTTTGATCTCTTTGTGCAGAAGCCTCTGCTGTCCGGTTCCGGCACTCTCGGCAATTTGCTGCAAAACAGTAATTACATCGGAAAAACATTTTTCAATTACATTCATTCCTAGTAACATTGCTGGTTCACGTTCTCGCCGGTCAACATCTATAATTATAATATCCTGGTTCTGCAATTCTACCTTTCCAATCTGAATGGTCATTTCTCTGAACCCAACCTGTGGTATTAGTTGTCCATTACTAGCCCATACGTTCATTGTAATGTCAGATGGAGCACTAGTAATGTCTGAATCAGCCCAGTACCTTCTGTATAAGAAATGTGGAATTGATGTTACTTGGAACCCGGTATCCAACAAGGCATTAAAGGGAATGCCATCCAACACGATAGGGATGACCGGCTGTCCTCCCACGAATCTGTCATACCAGACTGAAGGACCTTGAGAGTTTACTCCTGAGAAGCGGCCCGCCTGCCCAGGGAATCATCGTTTAAAGCACACTCTCGGGCAAGGTGACCTGGTTTCTGACAACGGCGGCAAATGGGCTGTCCATCCGGTTGATAGCGGTCGCTGGGTCGTCCTATTGTTGCTTGATATCTCCTGGGCCTCATCCACAGGACATCCTCTCTGTTGATCGCCAACCCGATCTTGGGTGCAGGCTTGGATCCTCGCAGCTCCTTAATGACTTTAGCCATTGAGGTAACAGTGTCTGTCAGGGCATCTAGCTTTTGATTGAGGGCCTCATTAGAGATGGGTTCCCTGTTTTCAGCAGCGATTGTTGACATGGCAGATGTCGCTGATGCTGCCGGTTGCTGAGGTGTTGCTGCAGGGTCCTGTATAGATTTTAGATCCCGGGGTTCTTCTAGCTGCTGCAGACGGATGGCTCTGTCTTAACTCAGCAAATGTCATGTTAGGATTCTGAAGAAGTATCATACTCAGCTGTCCTCTGTGGGAAGGGGATAGGAGTCCCTCTATGAATTGGTCGAGTAGCATTTTGTCAGCTCCCGGGGCTAAGCCAGGTTCTGCTAGTTTAAGTGCTTTGAGTGCTTCCTGCAGATTTAAGATATATGGAAAAGAAAACCAAGAAATTGTTGCGCCACACTGTGCAAATTAGCCGAAGCAAGGGGTTATATTGATATGTCACTCACCTTTTCTAGTTGCGCCCCCTGCACAACTAGGTTGATGATTTAAGGTGAGATTTAACCACAGGCATAAATCCGTTGCTACGTGTAGAGAAGCCTTTCCTTATGGAACTTCAACGTCTCTCCCAGAGATCACGAGCCCGGGGAAGGGCAGCTCCTCTGTGTTGACCAAATCCTGTCTCAGAGCTGCTCTCAAACCACACTCCCCAAAGGGAGGATTTGAGCACGATATGAAGTAAAAAGGTATGATAAAATGAGCGCTAGGGACAGAAACAGGCACTGGGCTCTTATCGAATATTACCTTTCAAATTTATTGTGAACAGTAGATGTTATAGGTCTCCTCGCCACAACATGTTTCGACACTAAAGGTGTCTTTCTCAAGTGGATGTCAGACCCATAGTAAAATTCCCCTTTTATTCTCAACCCCCACTAATCACTGATAAAAAAGAGGTGTGCTACACATTCCTATCTGCAGATTCAACTATTTAAAGGTATATACATACATTATATCTACCAGAACATAAAAACATACATATACCATATCTATTATATACACCCATATTTAAAGATAAAAATACAAACCATACTATTTAAAAACTGTAAAAATATTTTAAAATTATATATAAAAAAATATATATATATACTGATGCAGCTAGATTTCCTTCAAAAATTCTTCTCTAAAGCGAGATTTAACCCTTCAGGGAACAATGTTCACAATAAATTTGAAAGGTAATATTCGATAAGAGCCCAGTGCCTGTTTCTGTCCCTAGCGCTCATTTTATCATACCTTTTTACTTCATATCGTCCTGCAGATTTAAGGCATAGTCTCTGGCACTCTCTTTGGGCTTATGTTGACATGCAAAGAACCTCATGTTAGCCCGGATATCAGCAGTAAATTCAAATGCTGCTTTTAGGCTGCCTTCACATTTGCGTATGTGTCTGCATGCTGATGGCATGCAGACACATACGCAGTGCAAAGCAGGGTCCAAATGATGTGTCCGCAGCGGAGAATGTCCGCCTGCGGACACATCATTGTGCAGGCTGCCAGCCAATCGGCGTTGTCAGGGGGCGGAGATCAGCGCCGGAGATCTCCGCCCCCCGGCCGCCGGTAAAACCTCCGGGACGTGTCGGCGGGGAGAACAGCTGATGTGACTGCTGTTTGAATCTTCCCGCGCCGACACCGAGAGGAGATGTCGGCGCGGGAAGATTCAAACAGCTGTCACATCAGCTGTTCTCCCCGCCGACATCGCTAGCACATTACCAGCGGCCGGGAGGCGGAGGACAGCAGAGGCTCCAGCTGATCTCCCGGTGGCCGTCGGTGAGCTCCTGTGACATCACCGCCGGCCACCGGGAGATTTTTCAATGGGTCCGCAGCGTTCTCCTGCGGTGTCATGCAGAGGACACTGCGGACCCATTGAAGCCAATGCATTTTTTGTGCGCTTGGGGACGCTTGCTGATTTTCCAAGGTCCCCAAACGCACAAAAAAAACCAACATGCTGCGTCCCGGGTGCGGATGCTGGACACCGGAAGCAGCAGATATCGTCCGCATCCGCACCCGAACGCAGCAAAGCAGGCACCATGCGTTCCTATGTTAAACATAGGAACGCAGTGCGCATGCGTTTGACTGCGTATGGGAAGGCAGCAATACGCTGCCTTCCCATACGCAAATGTGAAGCCAGCCTTAGTCCAGCTACCAGATGCTCTACATTGTCCTTATCTGTGTCCAGCCAGGACGCTACCTCTCGCTGTGCATTGCCAGTTAATTGTCCAATAATCATTCCTACACATTGGGCTTCAGTGAGGGGGTACATCACATAGTAAGCTTTTATCTTGATAATAAAGCCATTAAGAGTATTAGGCTCACTGGAATATTGGGGCAGCCACATTGCCCCTAGAGTATACGGCATCAGGAACGGCATGATAGGTGCTGCTCCTTGCGACACTGCACCACCGGGTGCTGCTCCGTGATCCGGCGCTGCAGCTCCGCCGGCTGCTCTGCTGCCGCTTGGCGCCACTGGCTGCGACATCCTGTGCCCCCTTAGTTAAGGGTCACCCTCCTGTCTTCCGCTTCCGTCCGGATGTCTCTTGAAGGTTCCGTTATGCACAAGGGATTCTCTTCCCCGCCGGATGTCGTCAGCACCAGGGAGGAGGCTGGATTCACGCCTCTGCAGGGTAGTGCCCTCTTTTTTCCCGCGCGCTGCGCAATGTATAATGGCGGATTTTCAAAAGTACAGTTCGTATGGCGCAGCTTAAAAACAGTTTTCACATTAATCACGGCACACAATGCCCACCAATGTGCAAACATGCTAACAAGCGGTATATATTTGAGGAAAAAATTTAACATCTTACGGTGTATATATATATATATATATATATATATATATATATATATACATACTAGCTGTACTACCCGGCTACGCCCGAGTTAATAAATAACTGATGTTAGCTATAACAAAATAAAATTTGAATATGTCATATTAATGACCTGTAAGAAAATAGAACCTGAGCTGTGATTGGTTGCTATAGGCAGCCTAATAAATCTCCAGCCAACAGTAAACCCTCCCCCCGGCCGGGCAGTATATGTTACCTCACATCTACTTATATAATCGGGAGTTTGGAATTCGGGCACTGTAGCCGAATCCCAGACTCCTTTGCGCGACTGCGAGTGATGACGCGTAGCGTCATCACGAGCCGCAGCCGCACTGCCGTCTCCGCCACCCGCCGTCTCCGCCGCCCACCCGTCCGCCTCGCCGCCGCCTCCGCGAGGTCACCGCTGCCCCTCGCTGCTCTAGCAACGCTGGGGCCTCGGTGACACTATGCAGCTGGAGGAGCACTGTCCTTGCGGCGACATGTAATTTCCAACATGGCGTCCAAAATCTCGCGAGATTTTGCCGCCATCTTGGATCTTACATGTCGCCGCACACACTCCGCTATCCTACCAACATCGCCCCCGCCAAGGTGACCGCCCAGCGCCCCTCGGGAGATCAGCCGCTCATGGGCACAAGCCGCTGATCTCCTGACGCTACATACCGCTCTTCTCCCCGCCGCCCGCTCTCCCCCGGCCGCTCCGCACTTACCCCTCCCCGCTCTGCTGCCTGCAGTAATACTTTCTTTTTGGAGCCGATCATGTGACAAGCCCTCTGTGATGTCACATTAGCCCGCCCTGTCACATGACCGGCTTCAATGCCGGTGGAAGGAATACAGAGAGCAGAGGACAGGAGGACAGGGGCACACATGACTCGGGGATAAAGAACTGTGCCAGAGGACAGGGGGACACAACAGGGGCACACAGGACATGGGGACACAACAGGCCCAGAGGACAGGGGGACACAACAGGGGCAGAGGACAGGGGCACACAGGACATGGGGACACTACAGGCCCAGAGGACAGGGGGACACAACAGGGGCAGAGGACAGGGGCACACAGGACATGGGGACACAACAGGGGCAGAGGACAGGGGCACACAGGACATGGGGACACAACAGGCCCAGAGGACAAGGGGACACAGAACAGGGGTAGAAGACAGGGCCACACAGGACAGAGGAACACAACAGGGCCAGAGGACAGGGGGACACACAACAGAGGCACACAGGACAGGGGCACACAGCACTGGGGGACACCGGACAGGGGCACACAGGACAGGAGGACACACAACAGGGGCAGAGGACTCGGGCACACAGGACAGTGGCAGAGGACAGGGGAACACACAACGGGCACACAGGACATAGAGACACAGAACAAAGGCAGAGGACAGGGGGACACCGCACAGGGGCACACAGGACAGGAGGACACAGAACAGGGGCAGAGGACAGGGGCACACAGGACAGGGGGACACCGCACAGGGGCACACAGGACAGGGGGACACCGGACAAGGGCACACAGGACAGGAGGACACAGAACAGGGGCACAGGACTCAGGCACACAGGACACGGGCAGAGGACAGGGGGACACAAAAGGGGCAGAGGACGGGCACACAATTATATAAGCAGATGTACATATACACTTTATACACATATCTACTTATATAAATCGGGAGTTTGAAATTCGGACACTATAGCCGAATCCCTAAGTCATTCACGGCACTGCGAGCGATGACGCCATACCGTCATCGCGAACCGCAGCCGCACTAACTCACACCGCCGCCATCCTGCCAACCGCCGTCGGCCCCGCCGCCAGCGCCTCATCGTGAGCGCCCTCCGCGAGGTCTACGCTGCCCGGATGCCGCTGCTGCCTTCCGCCCCTCCCCGCTCTCTCTCTCTCACCGCTAGCGCCTCGGTCGTGCCATGCTGCTGCTGTAGCGGTGTAGGGGCTGTGGGCGGGTGTCGGGAGCCAGTGACGCCGGCCAATAGGAGTGAACGCGGCGTGTCAGGCTGCAAAGCCTAACACGCCCCGCTCACTCCCATTGGCCGCCACCCCTGCAAGCGGATTCGGCGTTCTGTTCTAAACACAGACCGCCCATCTCATTGCCCAGTACTCCGCGTCCTGGGCCAATCGGATGGCCGTCCTCTCTTTACCACACAATGCCCAATCCGCTCCTTCCCCTCAGGTCACATGTGTCACCTGAGGGGAGGGACTGATCCCTCTCTGCAGCCCACCCCCCGCCGCAGAGGACAATGCCGGGGCTACGATCACCCCCAGCACGCAGCCACGTCCTGCCGCCAAGCGCTCATGTCGCCGCTCCAGCCGCACCTCTCCTCACCCTTCAAGCCTCCCGCCACATCATACTCTGCTACCCACAGAGCCCCCTGTATACTCTGCTACCCACAGAGCCCCCTGTATACTCTGCTACCCACAGAGCCCCCTGTATACTCTGCTACCCACAGAGCCCCCTCTATACTCTGCTACCCACAGAGCCCCCTCTATACACTGCTACCCACAGAGCCCCCTGTATACTCTGCTACCCACAGAGCCGCCTGTATACTCTGCTACCCACAGAGCCCCCTGTATACTCTGCTACCCACACAGCCCCCTCTATACTCTGCTACACACAGGGCCCCCTGTATACTCTGCTACCCACAGAGCCCCTCTATACTCTGCTACCCACTCACCCGCCTGTATACACACAATTCATTTCACCGCTCTCCCGATGCAATTGCATCGGGCCTTTTTACTATCTCCTCACCCTTCAAGCCTCCCGCCACATCATACTCTGCTACCCACAGAGCCCCCTGTATACTCTGCTACCCACAGAGCCCCCTGTATACTCTGCTACCCACAGAGCCCCCTGTATACTCTGCTACCCACAGAGCCCCCTGTATACTCTGCTACCCACAGAGCCCCCTGTATACTCTGCTGCCCACAGAGCCCCCTCTATACTCTGCTACCCACAGAGCCCCCTCTATACTCTGCTACCCACAGAGCCCCCTGTATACTCTGCTACCCACAGAGCCCCCTGTATACTCTGCTACCCACAGAGCCGCCTGTATACTCTGCTACCCACAGAGCCCCCTGTATACACTGCTACCCACACAGCCCCCTCTATACTCTGTTACCCACAGGGCCCCTGTATACTCTGCTACCCACAGAGCCCCTCTACACTCTGCTACCCACTCACCCGCCTGTATACACACAATTCATTTCACCGCTCTCCCGATGCAATTGCATCGGGCCTTTTTACTAGTATACACATAATAGACAGCTCATGTGACTGACATTCCCTATATGGCACATGTGTTGCACATTGGCTGTTTTTAATCAGATGTTTATATTTGGAAATTAAAGATAGCACACGTGTGAGGCGAGTTGTGTGAGGTGATTTGTGCACATCTGTATCTGTCTGGTGTGTGTGTCCCTGGGGTGTGTGTATGTGTGTGTCCCTGTGGGGTGAGTGCATGTGTCCCTATAGTTTGTGTATTTGTGTGTGTCCCTGTGGGGGCGGGTCTGTGTGGTGTGTGTGTCTCTGTTGTGTGTGTCTCTGTGTTGTGTGTGTGTCTTTGTGGTGGATGAGTGCATGTGCCCTTATAGGGTGTGTATGTGTGAGTGTCCCTTTCGGGGGCTGTCTGTGTGGTGTGTGTGTGTGTCTCTGTGTTGTGTGTGTCTTTTTGTGGTGTGTGTGTGTGTCCCTGTGGGGAGGTGTCTGTGTGGGGGGGGGGTGGGTGTCTCTGTGTTGTGTGTGTCTCTTTGTGGTCTGTGTGTGTGTGTGTCCCTGTGGGGTGAGTGCATGTGTCCGTATAGGGTGTGTATGTGTGTTTGTCCCTGTGGGGGGGTCTGTGTGGTGTGTGTGTGTCTCTTTGTGGTGTGTGTGTCCCTGTGGGGTGAGTGCATGTGTCCCTACAGGGTGTGTATGTGTGTGTGTCCCTGTGTGGGGGTGTCTGTGTGGGGTGTGTGTGTCTCTGTGTTGTGTGTGTCTCTTTGTGGTGTGTGTGTGTCCCTGTGGGGTGAGTGCATGTGTCGCTATAGGGTGTGTGTGTGTGTCCGTGGGGTGTGTGTGTCTCTGTGTTGTGTGTGCCTCTTTGTGGTGTGTGTGTTTGTTTGGGTGCGTGGTGAGTATCCAATGTTGGGTCTGCACTTTAGAAACTATACACTTGCTGTTACTCTTTGTGTGTATGTGGTGTGTATACATGTCCCCGTGCGTGGTGAATATCCCATGTTGGGGCCCCACCTTAATGACTATATGCTGGTACATGCTGTTAGTCTTTGGTGCTGTCATTAAGGCCCTCTCATTCACAACTGTCAACTGGTAACTGTCACTTTTCCCCATTATGTAGATAGGGGCAAAATTGTTCAGTGAATTGGAATGCGCGGGGTTAAAATTGCGCCTCATAACATAGCCTATGATGCCCCCGGGGTCCAGACGTGTGACTGTGCAAAACGTTGTGGCTGTAGTTGGCAGCTGTCATTTTTCCTCCAACACTTTTCCATTCACTTTTTCCCCATTATGTAGATAGGGGCAAAATTGTTTGGTGAACTGGAACGCGCAGGGTTAAAATTTCGCCTCACAACATAGCCTATGACGCTCTCAGGGTCCAGACGTGTGTCTGTGCAAAATTTTGTGGCTGTAGTTGCGACGGTGTAGATGCCAATCCTGGATATACATACATACACACATACACACATTCAGCTTTATATATTAGATATATATATACAGTATATTTATATATAATAAATTTCAATTGCCATTTTCAATTTGCTGCATGCCCTTATCAGTGTTTGTCTTGGCACAGCTGCTTGACATCAGTGCAACAGGAGCTCAGCCTCTGCCTGCAAGGAACATGGCACAGCTGGAATGCACAGCATGAGTCAAGAATCTGCAAGTAGAATAAGGGTATGTAAATGCTGAGGACAATTATGTTATTCTGTAGTTACATAAACATTACACTATCAAAGAAAAATCTGAATTGTAATTGAATTTGAAACAAACCGAATAAAATACCAGCCCTGTAGATCTTACAAGAGTCAACATGCTTAGGTATGGTTAAAACTGTAAATATACTATAGGTTATCCACATAAATACTGCAGAGCGGGATAACAGTCGAGGAGCAAGGAGTAGTGATTACAATGCGCTATGTACTCAGTGCTGACTGTTCACAGGGATGACGCTGCCCTGATGATCGGAAATGACCAGCCGTTTATTTTATATAGTAGTGTGAAAAACTGTTTGCCTCTTCATGATTTCTTATTCTTTTGCATGTTTGTCACACTTAAATGTGTTTAGAACATCAAAAAAAATGTGAACATTAGACAAAGATACATGTAAACACAAAATGCAGATTATACATGAAGGTCTTTATTGTTAAGGGAAAAAGAAATCCAAACCTACCAAGCCCTGTGTGAAAAAGTGTTCTCCCCTTAAAACATAAATTAACTGTGCTTTATCACATCTCTGGGAAGCTGAGCTCAATTTTCTGAGACACACCTAGGCCTAATTACTGCCACACCTGTTCTCAATCAAGAAATCACTTATACAAGAACTGCTTGACAAAGTAAACTAGACTCAAAGATCCTCAAAGGCTAGAGATGATGCTGCGATCCAAATAAATTAAGGAACAAATAAAATGTTCATCATACATTCAAATGTGCGCCTCCCTGCGCGCCTCCCCACTCTCCTATTCCGGCCGGGCTTCAGTGTGGGGCTGTATGACGCGATTCGCGTCATTTCCGGCTCCGGGTGACGTATGTAAACCCGCGCCGCTTTGTTAGCTTCAAAACGCGCACTGCGCATGCGCAAGTGCATGCGCAGTACGGGGCTTGAAGCTCTAACAGCGGCGCGGGTTTACATACGTCACCCGGAGCCGGAAATGACGCGAATCGCGTCATACAGCCCCACACTGAAGCCCGGCCGGAATAGGAGAGTGGGGAGGCGTGCAGGGAGGCGCACATTTGAATGTATGATGAAGATCACGCCTATACAGGCGTGATATTATGAAGAGGGACAGCCTGGCTGGGTGACTATGAATACCATAGTCACTCATTAACATCAGTAATGAGGTACTTTTATAACGTTTATATTCAGTTTCAATATATGCATTTAGGAGCTAAAAGGAGTGTAGGGTAAGTGTTACTATGCTCTAGGGACAGCTTTTAATAGCTTAGGAGGTGGTTTGGGGTGACAGGATCCCTTTAAGACTTGCTGTGGTAAATGGAACTATGAATTCTGCTTTCTACCGAAGAATCCTGAAGGAGAATGTAAAGGTAAGTGTTCATGACCTCAAGCTAAGCGTACTTGGGTTATGCAGCAGGACAATAATCTAAAACAAACCAGCAAGTCCAACTGTGCATGGCATAATAAAACAAAATTAAGGCTTTGGAGTGGGGCCTAGTCAAATTCCTCACCCTAATCTGACTGATGCTGTGTCATGTCCTTAAAAAGGCAGTTCATCCTCGTAAACCATCCAATGTGGCTGGATTACAAAAATTTGGCAAAGATGAGTGGGCCAAAATTTCTCCAGAGCATTGTAAAAGACTCATTGCCAGTGATTGCAAATGCTTGATTGCAGGTGCCCCAATCAGTTATTAGGTTTAGAGGGCAATCACTTTTTCACACAGGGCCCTATAGGTTTGGATTTATTTTTCCCTTAACCCCTTTACGGCTCATGACTAGGGATAGGCAAGTAACGAAATATTTGGATTCTCTATATTCATAATGAGTAGTTTGTAATAATCATGTATTCGTTCTGAATAGCGACTGCAATACAAGTAAATGGAAAACACAAGTAATTTTCTGCTGGACCCAACATAAAGGTCTTGGAGCCTAAGGAAAAGGTTGAAATGGATACTAAAGTGATGAATAGTGATGAGCGAGAGCTAAAATGTTCGGGTGCTTGATGCTCGGGTCGAGCATTTCGAGATGCTCGGGTACTCAACCCGAGCACCGAGCCCAATGTTATCCCATGGGAGACCCGTGCATTTTTCAGGCATGACCCCCAGCAGCCTGGATACACCCTGAAAATGTCACAAATGTATAACAGTGCTCAAATAACATGGGAACAGCATGGGGAAGACCCCTGTAAGCATTTCTGACTCCCAGGTCACTGCTGTGAACAATGTTGTCTGAGTATTACGCCACTTTTACAGACTCACAATAAAACGTCCAAAAATGAAACCAAATGCATTTTCCTGGGGAAAATATTAAGGACTCATACTCATTTGTGAGACAGTGTTGCTGTATGATAGTTTTTTGGATTGCATGAAAGATTAAAAAAAAAAAAATGTGTGGCACTCCGATGCCCCTGGGAAGCGACGTGGATGAGGTCCTCTTTAAATAATGTGCCCATTAAAGGGAACCTGTCATGTGGATTTTGGCTCCTAATCTATTCTTGCCTGTCCCTGCAGCTTCCACAAACATTCCTAACCATCCCTGTGTGCCCTAATACAGTACTATATTCTTATTGCAAAATAGTTTTGCTACTCACATTTCTGCATCCAGTCATCGCTGTGCGGGGACTGAGTGGGCTGGGATCTGGCCTCTGTTTCCGGACGACCTAATGGGCGTGTGAAGGTGTCCCCCTTGCGCGCTCCCCACTCGATGTGGCCGTGTTTTCAGCGCTGCCGCAGCCGTGGGTATGTGCATTCAGCACCTGCGCACTAGCGCAGGCATCCTAGTGCTGTGTCCCACCTGTTTGATGACGCGCCAGCGGTCACGTCATTTCCGGCCATTCCTTTCAGTTTGAGCCGCATAAGGCCCGCCTCTCGTGATGACGCGCTCCGAACTCGACGGGGACGTCATTTGAGAGTGCGCAGTGTGAGTTCAGAGCGCGTCATCACGAGAGGCGGGCCTTATGCGGCTCAAACTGAAAGGAATGGCCGGAAATGACGCAGCCGCTGGCGCGTCATCAAACAGGCGGGACACAGCACTAGGATGCCTGCACTAGTGCGCAGGTGCTGAAGGCGCATACCCGCGGCCGCAGGAGCGCTGAAAACACGGCCATATTGAGTGGGGAGGGGCGCAAGGGGGACACCTTCACACGCCCATTAGTGCGTCCGCACACAGACAGGGCGGGGAAACAGAGGCCAGATCCCAGCCCACTCAGTCCCCGCACAGCGAGGACTGGATGCAGAAATGTGAGTAACAAAACTATTTTGCAACAAGAATATAGTACTGTATTAGGGCACACAGGGATGGTTAGGAATGTTTGTGGAAGCTGAAGGGACAGGTAAAAATAGATTAGGAGCCCAAATCCACATGACAGGTTCCCTTTAATACAAAGTGGGTCTTTTCTGGTATTGCCCTAGGCAGGGCTACCAAACATTGGAAAGCACTCCAATACCCCTGGGAAGAGACGTGGATGAGGGCCTCTTTAAATAATGTGCCCATTAATAGAAAGTGGGTCTTTTCCAGTAGGGATGGGCGAATCTACTCGCTAGGACTCGTTACATCGGCGAGTAGTAAGGGACTCGCAGGACTCGGTACTCTGCGAGTTTCCCAGTGATTACTCGCACGAGTCCAATGCAAATCAATATCAATCCTAGTTTTGTCAGAAACGCTGACAAAACTAGGATTGCCATTGTTTGCATTAGACTCAGCTACTGTGCCAGTGATAGCAGGGAAACTCGCAAAGTAACTGCTGTTTCTTTGCGAGCCGAGTCCAGCTGTCTTCTCTGTGCAGCTCCAGGGTCCTAGAGCCCGCCTGCTCACAGAGATGATGTAGCAGTGCTGAGATTGTTCTCAGTCTGCTCATTCCCTGTGCATAGACATCTATATTTATGCACAGGGGATGTAGCAGAGAGGACATCGCGTTTTGGACTGCGTCGGACGGAAGAGGATTTTTTTTAATTAAAGATGGAGTCCCTAATGGCTTTTTTTTTTATTTCAAATAAAAAATTTTCTCTGTGTTGTGTTTTTTTAACCCTTTATTGGAGAATCTTAGTGGCTGGGTCAAACGTGGCCTGACATTAAGAATCTCGGGCTTAATACCAGCTTGTATAACAAAGCTGGTATTAACCCCTTTATTACCCAGCGTGCCACCGCCAGCAGGGCCGCTGGAAGAGCGGGTTCAGCGCCAGAGGATGGCGCTTCAATGAACGCGCCATCTTCTGGGGCGGCTGCGGGCTGCAATTTGCAGCGGGGGGTGCCCAGAAAGCTTGGGCATCCCTGCGCTGCGGATTCCAGCCCCCAGCTGCTTAGCTGTACCTGGCTAGACATAGAAATTGCGCGGAGCCCCACGCATTTTTTTTTAAATTATTTAATGAATTTCAGAGTCAGAGTCTCAGAGTCAGAGTCTCAGAGTCGGAGTCGTCTCGGAGTCGGAGTCGTCTCGGAGTCGGAGTCGTCTCGGAGTCGGAGTCGTCTCGGAGTCGGAGTCGGAGTCGTCTCGGAGTCGGAGTCGTCTCGGAGTCGAGTCGGAGTCGGAGTCGTCTCGGAGTCGGAGTCGTCTCGGAGTCGTCTCGGAGTAGGAGTCGTCTCGGAGTCGGAGTTGGAGTCGTCTCGGAGTCGGAGTTGGAGTCGTCTCGGAGTTGGAGTCGTCTCGGAGTCGGAGTCGTCTCGGAGTCGAGTCGGAGTCGTCTCGGAGTTGGAGTCGTCTCGGAGTCGGAGTCGTCTCGGAGTCGAGTCGGAGTCGTCTCGGAGTCGGAGTCGTCTCGGAGTCGGAGTCGTCTCGGAGTCGAGTCGGAGTCGGAGTCGTCTCGGAGTCGGAGTCGTCTCGGAGTCGGAGTCGGAGTCGTCTCGGAGTCGAGTCGGAGTCGGAGTCGTCTCGGAGTCAGAGTCGTCTCGGAGTCGGAGTCGTCTCGGAGTCGGAGTCGGAGTCGTCTCGGAGTCGGAGTCGTCTCGGAGTCGGAGTCGTCTCGGAGTCGGAGTCGTCTCGGAGTCGGAGTCGTCTCGGAGTCAAGTCGGAGTCGGAGTCGTCTCGGAGTCGGAGTCGTCTCGGAGTCGTCTCGGAGTAGGAGTCGTCTCGGAGTCGGAGTTGGAGTCGTCTCGGAGTCGGAGTTGGAGTCGTCTCGGAGTCGGAGTCGTCTCGGAGTCGGAGTCGTCTCGGAGTCGGAGTCGTCTCGGAGTCGAGTCGGAGTCGTCTCGGAGTCGAGTCGGAGTCGTCTCGGAGTCGAGTCGGAGTCGCAGTCGTCTCGGAGTCAGAGTCGTCTCGGAGTCGGAGTCGGAGTCGTCTCGGAGTCGGAGTCGTCTCGGAGTCGGAGTCGTCTCGGAGTCGAGTCGGAGTCGTCTCGGAGTCGAGTCGGAGTCGTCTCGGAGTCGTCTCGGAGTCGTCTCGGAGTCGGAGTCGTCTCGGAGTCGGAGTCGGAGTCGTCTCGGAGTCGGAGTCGTCTCGGAGTCGAGTCGGAGTCGGAGTCGTCTCGGAGTCGGAGTCGTCTCGGAGTCGTCTCGGAGTAGGAGTCGTCTCGGAGTCGGAGTTGGAGTCGTCTCGGAGTCGGAGTTGGAGTCGTCTCGGAGTCGGAGTTGGAGTCGTCTCGGAGTCGGAGTCGGAGTCGTCTCGGAGTCGGAGTCGTCTCGGAGTCGGAGTCGGAGTCGTCTCGGAGTCGGAGTCGGAGTCGTCTCGGAGTCGGAGTCGTCTCGGAGTCGAGTCGGAGTAGGAGTCGTCTCGGAGTCGGAGTCGTCTCGGAGTCGGAGTCGGAGTCGTCTCGGCGTCGAGTCGGAGTCGTCTCGGAGTCAGAGTCGTCTCGGAGTCGGAGTCGTCTCGGAGTCGGAGTCGTCTCGGAGTCGGAGTCGGAGTCGTCTCGGAGTCAGAGTCGTCTCGGAGTCAGAGTCGTCTCGGAGTCGGAGTCAAAAAAATGCGTGGGGCTCCGCGCAATTTCTATGTCTAGCCAGGTACAGCTAAGCCCGAAATTTATGGCGGTCACGCCAATATTAGACATGACCGCCATGAATTTCTATTAAATTGTTTTAAAAAAAACACAACACAGAGAAATTTTTTTATTAGAAATAAAAAAAAAAGCCATTAGGGACTCCATCTTTAATTAAAAAAATCCTCTTCCGTCCGACGCAGTCCAAAACGCGATGTCCTCTCTGCTCATCCCTGTGCATAGATATAGATGTATATGCACAGGGAATGAGCAGACTGAGAACAATCTCAGCTCTGCTACATCATCTCTGTGCACAGACATTCATGTCTGTACACAGGGAATGAGCAGACTGAGAACAATCTCAGCACTGCTACATCAGGCAACAGGCGGGCTCTAGGACCCTGGAGCTGCACAGAGCAGACAGGACTCTTATCTGTGCGAGTTTCCCAGTGATTACAGTTGCAAAGTAAACGAGTCCAATGCAAATAAATGACAAAACTAGGATTGCTTCAGGCTGAAGCTTCCGAGACACATCTGCGATTTGTAAATCTCACACTACTCCGCTATTACTCGCTTCCCCATTCATTAACATTGGACTCGCTAGACTCGCAACGAGTAGCGAGTCCTGGGCTCGGAATCGCTAGAGTCAAGCGATTCCGAGTAATTTAGGATTCGCCCATCACTATTTTCCAGTATTGCCCTAGGCAGGGCTGCCAAAAATTGGGAGGCACTCTGATGCCCCTGGGAAGAGACGTGGAGGAGAGCCTCTTTAAATATTGTTCCCATTACAAAGGAGCGGTCTCCTATACTTGTAATGCACATGCACTGAGTATGGACTAAAAAATTTACCCCTGGGGGGTATACATGAACCTACTGTCTAACTTTTTAATGGTTAGGGGCATCATAAACAACGTGTAAATAAAATATCTTTTCGTGGCATCATGGACCACGGTCGCCCAGATGATATGGTAGTGGCAGATGAGGAGAAGGAGGAGGAGTACAGCAAATAGCCCAAATCAGGAAGTGCCAGAAAAAGAGGACAGTATCTGGACATCTTACCACTCATCTACTCAAAACGACATTTGAAATCAAGCAAAACCGAGTATATCTATGCCTATGTGACAATACGGAAAATACTGGGCACTATACGGTGATAGCGGGTTAGCTCTGTTTGTGACTTCTTAAAGTACTGGTTTCCACTTTGTGTTGCTCACAGATAAAGTTCATCAATCCTTATATAAAGAAAAAATGCGGCACTCACCGGAATAGATCTTTTTCTTTATTCACAAGTCCATATATCCATATACACATTAGTGCGATCAAAAAAGCATGGGGAGGGGGAGAGGAGACGGCGGACTTGTCTCCTCCGCCGTCTCCTCTCTCCCTCCCCATGCTTTTTTGATCGCACTAATGTGTATATGGATATATGGACTTGTGAATAAAGAAAAAGATCTATTCCGGTGAGTGCCGCATTTTTTCTTTATATAAGGATATCTATGCCTATATTTAGTAACAACCACTAAAGTCCACACAAGTGTATAAATGCAACAAAGTAATTCTTTATTGACCATGAGGACAAATAACACATAATTCAGTGCAGTGGTATAAGATAACTAGTGTAACATTGGACGGTGCCAGGATAGGAAAGGAGAAAGACACGGCAGTAGAGGGAGCAAAATGCCCATAGTATCGCAAGCCTAGCAATTACTGTCGAGTCCCGATGGGGAGGGTGGGATATTGATATAAGGTAGTGAAAATCACTATACCAGTGCCATTCCCATCCACAACCCTAAAGTGCAATATCAGTTACTAAGCTTCAGCTACCCATTGTGATGGGATCCTCCTTCTTAACAGCACATGTCACAGCCCCAACATGTGTTTCGCGTGTGGCTGCTTTAGGGGGCATCAAAAATAAAAGATAAAAGTGCACAGTTAAAAACTGACGCTTAAAAGGGCCATTTAGTGAACTCAGCAGAAAAATAAGGTCAGCCGATACTGGCGATACATGTATGTATATGTATATTACAGAACAGACCAGGGCAAGAATAACGACTGCCCGATCATCAGAATAATGCCAATTGATGACAGCAAAGTAGAAACCCCCTCATAACACAAGGCGTGTCAGGGAATTCTTTTGCCTCTCCATGTACAATCAGATACCATAGCCCAACAACACCACGAGTGCATGTTTTTTCCATCTATACCACTCATAGCGGCTGCGCACATATAGCAGGTCAATTTACATCCTGTGGGGTGGGTAAGGCAACCTGGGTGGGTAAGAGAATACGGAGTCCATAACATACACCACAGGAACTGTATGATCTACATCAGTTTGAGGTTACATTTTATTTTGATGGGCAACAGATAGTAACTAGATATAAAGTAGAGAGGAGAGGAACTGCCACATACCACTCTATAGGAAGGGAGCATAGCTAAGTTTTTCATTAAGGCCTGCTGGTTTCATAGTTCCAAACTTTACAATCCAGCGGCATTCAAGTTAAGCTAATTCTCCCCTCATATCTTCCCGTGGATTCCTAATTGGACATGATCAATCCCACAGATATGTAAGGTGTCTGGATTGCATCCATGGTGTCGTTTAAAATGGCGAGGGATCGTGCATAGCAGTTCCATATCCTCAATATCTGCCGTCACTTCTTTACCTCTCACGTGTTCCCTCACATGTTTCCTAAATTCTCTGGAGGTCAAACCCACATATTTTAATCCACACCCACAGGTTGCAAGATAGATAACCCCCACCGTGTCACAGGAAATATACTTCCTAATATGATATGTGGCAAAACTATCATGGTTAGCAAATTCTCTAGCATTTATGATGTTCCTACATGAGAGGCAGGAGCCGCAAGGGTAACACCCCACTAAAGGACGTCCCGTATTAAATGGACTCAAAGGTCTCCTCAGATAGTGGCTGTGTACCAATGTATCCTTTAGGCTCCTGCCTCTCTTTGCTGTCATCAATGGTCGATCTGTGACAAAGGGGGACAGGGTGGGTTCCATCTTTAGAATGTCCCAATGGCGAGACAAAATGTCTCTGATCTTTTGCCATTTGTTGTTTTAGGGTGAGATGAACCTCACAACTGGTTTAACCTCCTCCCCCATCACCTTTCGGCCCCTCAGGAGATCACCACGTGGGGTTCTTCTCGCTCTTTCATACCCCTTCTTTATGATGTGGTTACTATAAACGCATGCGGCAAACCTCTACCTCATGTCCTCGGCACGTCCCTTAAAGGTCGTATCATCAAAGTAGATCCTCCATAGACGTAAAAATTGTCCTATGGGGGTCGCTCTTATTGTTGAAGGAGTATGTGCTGAGGAAGCATGAAGGACAGAGTTGACGGAAGTCTCCTTTCTAAAGATGTCTGTAGCCACCTCACCCCTGTCTTCTATGCTTACTCTGATGTCAAGAAAGTCAATCTCATCCCTAGCGTGTCTGAAAGTGAGATTGATATTGAGGTCATTAGAGTTCCTCGAGCTCGGGGATGGTCTCACCCCAGACGACCAATATGTCATCTATAAAGCGAAGCCAGTACAGCGCATGGGAGGCGGCGCCGTAGTCCCCACCAAACACACTCCTCTCCCAATATCCTAGGAAGAGGTTGGCATCAGACGGGGCGCAGGCCGCCCCCATCGCTGTACCGCATCACTCTAGGTAGAACCAATCCCCGAACACAAAGAAGTTGTGAGTTAAAACGAACCGTAAAAGGTCAATAAGGAGGGCATGTAGCTGTGCATCCAGACTAGTCATGTTCAAATACTCCACGACCTCCAAATCATGGGTGTGTCCGATACTTGTATAGAGGGACTCAATGTCCATTGTCGCCAGCGACACCCCCTCCTCCAACTGTAAACCATCAAAGCATCTCAGGACATCCGATATGTCCCTGACATAGGAAGGCAGCGTCTCCATCAATGGGTATAAATAATATTCTAAAAATTTACATGTTGCATCGCATAGCCCTCCAATGCCAGAGACAATCAGACGTCCCGGCTCTACTAAAGGATTTTTATGAATTTTTGGGAGGAGGTAAAAGGTGGGTGTCACTAGCACATCGACGAGGAGTCCGTCCATAATCTTCTTGGTGATAATTGCTGCTTCAAAGGCTTTTTCGATGATGGATCTTAACTCCACTGGGAACCTATTAACGGGGTTGTAGGGGAGTTTCTCATAGTATTCTTTGTTTCTTAATTGTTTTATTTCCTCTCTCTTACATTTCAATCGGCCATATCACTACGTTTCCCCCTTTATCTACAGGTTTTATAACAACCCCTCTCATATCCCGCAACTCTTTTAGAACATGTCTCTGATCTCTTGAGAGGTTATCTCTCTTAGATTTTCTTGATAGGGTTTTGAGATCCCTGGTAACAAGTTTACTGAAGGTCTCAACCTGCGGGCATAGAGAAAAAGGGGGAAACGTAGTTGACCTGGAATATAGATGTCTAGGGAATGTACCTGAGGCAGATGGTGTCTCCTCCTCCTCCAAATCCTCTAGTTCTCTAATGGCTTCAACCTCCCTCACTGACAAAGTCTGATGATCCAATTCTTTTTGTGCGTGAAGTTTATGAAGGACAAGATTTTCTCATAAACAGGTTAAGGTCCTTGGTCACTGTAAAAAAATCTAAATTTTGGTTAGGGACAAACGTCAAACCTAGACTCAGAACCTCAACCTGTTTAGGAGTCAACTCATAACTCGAGAGGTTAATAACCTCTAAGTTGGCTCCTTTGCCCTTCTTGCCATGTGTCTTGGTGGATGCCGTTTTATCTCCGGCTTCTTTATTACCACTCGACTTAGCCACTTCCGATCTTGTTAATGGCCTAGGAACAGCGATACTCCCACAACCCTCATCCTCCAGTGAAGATAGAGAAGATGCAGACACAATCTCTGGTGTGGGCTCGATTGGAACTTTGGGGGGGTCTGGTGCGCCACGTATATTTTTGTTCCTCCCCTATAGACCTTATTGTTTTTATAGTCAATCACATCTCTCTGGTACTTTTTTGTATTGGCGGACACGATCTCCTTCTCCCATTTAGTAAATTCTTTGTCAATGGAGAGATCGAGTTGGCTATATGCCTCCGGAGATAGTTCCCCTGCTAATTTAGCTCTAATGCTCTCAACCTCAAGCTTAATACCCTCAATCGCTTTTTCATTTGACTCAATTAGAAGGTCCATGAAGCCATGGGAGCATGTTGTAGCCAATGACTCCCATTCTACATTAAAATCCTCCTCTATTACATTGAATGAGGGGAACACCTGGATCCTAAGACCTCTAGGTATCAGGCCTTTTTCTGCCCCCTGAAGCAGCTACACGCGAAACACATGTTGGGGCTGTGACACGTGCTGTTAAGTAGGAGGATCCCATCACAATGGGTAGCTGAAGGTTAGTAACTGATATTGCACTTTAGGGTTGTGGATGGGAATGGCACTGGTATAGTGATTTTCACTACCTTATATCAATATCCCACCCTCCCCATCGGGACTTGACAGTAATTGCTAGGCGCGCCATACCATGGGCATTTTCCTCCCTCTACTGCCGTGTCTTTCTCCTTTCCTATCCTTGTACCGTCCGATGTTACACTAGTTATCGTATACCACTGCACTGAATTATGTGTTATTTGTCCTTGTGGTCAATAAAGACTTACTTTGTTGCATTTATACACTTGTGTGGACTTAAGTGGTTGTTACTAAATATAGGCATAGATATACTCGGTTTTGCTTGATTTCAAATCAGGAAGTGTGTACCCATGTGTGGGTGTGAGGAGGGGCGTGGGAATATACATCCCCAATAAATACAATGGCTTCAACTTTACATTATGCTGCTATCATTTGATGGTGTGCTGAAGTCAGGCCCAATCCAACCCTTGTTCATCTTGATCAGAGTCTGTCAGCATTTTCAGTTGATATGCGGGTGCATTTATAAGTAATGATTCCACCGGCGGCACTAAAAACCCACTCTGACAAAACGCTAGCAGCACGGCAGGCCAGGCCTGTAGAGAGCCAATTCATGCCACGTGTCCAGCTTCGATACCCAAAAATTATAAGGCACAGAAGAATCCTGGAGCACGTTTGTACGGTCTCCAAGGTACTCCTTCACCATCTTTACAAACTTTGCAGTCCTTGTGACAGTACCCCGCGCCTCAGTGCCTGTGCTATCGAAGGGGCTGAGAAAACTCTCCCATCTCTCTGAGAGTGTCCCTCTACCTCTGCTGGATTGGAGTTGTGGCTCTCTCTCCCGGACGCCTTGGTTGGCCACCGAGCTGTGACCCCTGTCGCCAGCATTTTCAGAAGGGAATTTTTTGATTAATTTCCCAACAAGGGCCTTATGGTACTGCAGAATTTTTGTAGACCTCACCGCTGGTGGAATAAGAGAAATAAAGTTCTCCTTGTAGCGTGGGTCTAAAAGTGTCACTAACCAGTAATGAGTGTCCGCCAAGATGTTGATAACGCGAGGGTCACGGGAAAGGCAGCTTAACAAAGTCAGCCATGCGCGCCAGACTGGTAACAGGCAAGACTTCAGGGTCATCAACAACAGGATGACTGACTATGCTGACCTCATCCTCCTCCTCCCTGTCCTTTGGCCATCCATGCTGGACCAACGGTATGACGATTGTGCAGGTAGTACCGTCAATTCCGCATGAAACTAGCTTCTGTTCTTCTAACTCCTTTTCCTCATCCTCCTCCTCGTCATTGTTCCCCAATGCATGTTGGGATGAGATGAGGCTGGGCTGTGTGTAATCACCCACTATGGTTCCTTGCTCCATCTAATCATGCTCTGCCTGCAATGCATCGTCTTTGATTTTGAGCAGAGAGCGTTTTCGAATACAGAGAAGCGGGATGGTGACGCTAATGATGGCACCGTCGCCACTCACCATCTTGGTGGAGTTCTCAACGTTTTGGATGAGTGTACATATGTCAGACATCCATGTCCACTCCAGAGGTCTTATGTGTGAAGTTTGAACCAAATACCGACGGCCTAGTTGATGCTGGTAGTCAACAACTGCCCTCTTCTGCTCACAAATCCTGACCAACATCTGCTGGTGGAATTCCAACACGTGGGGACATCACACACCAGTCTGTGAGCCGGAATCTGCAAACGCTGCTGAAACCCGGCAAGGGCGGCCAAAGCAGTAGGCGACTTTCTAAAATGGGCACACTGGCGGCGTACTTTGACAAGCAGATCCGGCAGCTCCCGGGTAGAATTTAAGAAACCGCTGAACCACCAGGTTGAGCACATGGGCCAAGCATGGCACATGTGTGAGCTCGCCTCGCTTCAGAGCCGCCACCAGGTTCCGGCCATGGTCACACACGACCATGCCTGGCTCTAGGTTCAGTGGAGTGAGCCAATGATCTGCCTGCTCTTTCAGGGCTGTCCACAAATCATCAGCATTTTGGGGTTTGTCACCTACGCATGTTAGCTTCAGCACAACCTGTTGGCGCTTGGCCGAGGCAGTGCTGCAGACCTTCCAGCTTGGGACTGTTGTGGAGGCTGAAGAGGAGGAGGCTGAGGAGAATGATGTTCCGGAGCTGTAGACTGTGGAGACAACCCTGACTGAGTTAGGGCTCGCAATCCTTGGCATCAGGAGGACGTGTTCCGTCCAAAGGTCCGCCTGGGTCCCGGCTTCCACTATATTAACCCAGTGTGCCGTCAGCGAGATGTAGCATCCCTGCCCACAAACACTTGTCCACGTGTCTGTGGTTAGGCAGACTTTGCCGTAAACAGTGTTATTAAGGGCACGGCTAATGTTTTGGGACACGTGCTTGTGAAATGCAGGGACGGCACATCGGGAGAAATAGGGGTGGCTGGGGACCGAGTAACGAGGGATGGCCGCAGCCATCAGGTTGCGGAATGCTTGCGTCTCCACTAGCCTAAAAGACATAATTTTCAGTGCAAGCAGTCGCAAAATATGCGCACTTAGGAGTGTGGCGTGTGAGGCGCTGGCAGTGTATTTGCGTTTGCGTTCCAATGACTGGGGAATTGATATCTGAAAGCTGCGCTGGGACAAGGCCGTCGTTGAGGATGGTGGCATTTCTGATTGTGCGATGACAGGTGCAGGACAGGAGGCATCTTCACATGCACTATGGACAGGGGATTAACTTGCACGCACAACAGTGGAGGAAGCAGCGGTGTCACCCGCAAACACTGCTCCTGGACCCTGTGGTACGTCCCACAAAGTCAGGTGCTTTGCTGCCATGTGCCTGATCATGCTGGTGGTGGTCAGGCTGCTACTTTTGCTACCCCTGCTGATGCTGGCATGGCAGGTGTTGCAAATGGCCTTTTTTGAATTCTCTGCAGACTCCCTAAAAATCTTCCAGACTCGGGAAGACATAACAATTGTACTGGCAACTTGCGTCGTGTTGCTGTTACAAGAAACGGTTGCCCGCCTTCTGTCTGTGAACACCACTCTGCTTCTTCCGGCCTGTTGTGATGCTACGCCTCCCTCCTCCTTTTCGCAACTGTTTTCGCTCTGTATGTCCTCCTGCCAGGTTGGGTCAGTTACTGGATCATCCACCATGTCATCTTCGACTTCCGCACCCTGATCCTCCTCCTGACTGTCTGGCAATTGTGTCACATTATCATCCACCTCTTGTTGTGACACATTCCCACCATCGCCTTCGTGCGACCGTGGCTGCTCAAATATTTGGACATACGATACGAGGGACGCTGCTGGCACCAGTTCACATTATGTCTGTGAGTGCTGTGCAGTTTTTTTCTCTTTTGTATCGTGTGGAGTTGCTGGCTCCATGTCTGCAATTTGCACCCTCATCACCTACAGGTGATCTAGGGTTGAGATGGTGTCTGCCCACTTAGTAGTGGGATAGGGAGGACAAGGAGGACAGGGATGTCATCGTTAGGACTCATCAGACCTGAAGTCACTTTGTCGCAGTTGATGAGCAAACAGACATTGGCCAATGTATGTACTAAGAACGTCAGAAATAAAAAAATAAGAATTTTGAGTTTTTTGAAAAAAACATAAGTTTTTAAACTTTTTTCTCATATATATACAGCTTGTTAGCATATGTACATCACTGGTAGTAGCTGAGTGCTGCAGAGAATTTATTTCTAGTTGTTTGGCCCAGCGTCCCTGCTGGCACCAGTTCACATTAGGTCTGTGAGTGCTGTGCAGTTTTTTCTCTTTCATACCTGAGGAAGGCTATTTTTAAAATGCTTTAGCCGAAACGCGTTGTTTTAAACTGTAATAAAGATCTTTGAAGTAATATAAAGACTTCCACTCCTTCCTGGAAGTGCTTGTGGTCACAACCCAGATGTTGTTTTCCTTGAATATATTACATATAGCGTAACAGTCCACCCCCTTGACAATGTGTTGTTAAACGTACGTTGGGGCAGGGGTCAGCACAGGTCAGGACATCTGGGCATGGTGTGAATCTGGCAAGCAGCCACCGTGGACATATGGGTGAGTTTATTTGTGAGGAGTGGTTGGTTGCACGTCTATGTGATTGTTGATAATTCCCCTTAGCCAAGTATGGCCTGTGTGCAGAATTATTAGGCAAGTTGTACTGTAGAGGATTATTTTTATTATTAATCAACAACTATGTTCTCAATCAACCCAAAAGACTTAATATTTTTGGAAGTTGGAGTGTTTTTCTTTTTATTTGGCCATCTTAGGAGGATATCTGTTTGTGCAGGTAACTATTACTGTGCAGAATTATTAGGCAACGTAATAAAAAACAAATATATTCCCATTTCACTTATTTTCACCAGGTAAACTAATATACCTGCACAAAATTTAGAAATAAAACCCAAAGAAATTAGTGCCCAATATAGCCACCTTTCTTTATGATGACACTCAACAGCTTTCCATCCATAGATTCTGTCAGTTGCTTGATCTGTTTACGATCACCATTGCGTGCAGCAGCCACCACGGCCGCCCAGACACTGTTCCGAGAGGTGCACTATTTTCCCTCCCTGTAGATCTCACATTTTAGGAGGGACCACAGGTTATCTATGGGGTTCAGATCAGGTGAACAAGGGGGCCATGTCATTATTGTTTCTTCTTTTAGACCTTTACTGGCCAGCCACGCTGAGGAGTAGTTGGATGCATGTGATGGAGCATTGTCCTGCATGAAAATCATGTTTTTTTTTAACGAAACCAACTTCTTGAAGATGTTGTCTTCCAGAAACTGGCAGTAGGTCTGGGAGTTGAGCTTCACTCCATCCTCAACGCGAAAAGGACCCACAAGTTCATCTTTGATGATACCAGCCCATACCAGTACTCCACTTCCACCTTGCTGGCATCTGAATCAGAGTGGAGCTCTCTGCCCTTTACTGATCCAGCCTCTGGCCCATCCATCTGGCCCATCAAGGGTCACTCTCATTTCATCAGTCCATAAAACCTTTGAAAAATCAGTCTTAAGATATTTCTTGGCCCAGTCTTGACATTTTATCTTATGTTTCTTGTCCAAAGGTGGTCGCTTTTTTAAGCCTTTCTTACCTTGGCCATGTCCCTGAGTATAGCACACTTTAAGCATTTTGATACTCCTGTAACATTGCAGCTCTGAAATATGGCTAAACTGGTGGCAAATATCATCTTGGTAGCTTCACGCTAGATTTTCCTCAATTCATGGGCAGTTATTTTGCGCCTTTTTTGCCCAATATGCTTCTTGCGACCCTGTTGGCTATTTGCCATGAAACGCTTGATTGTTCGGTGATCACACTTCAAAAGTTTGGCAATTTCAAGACTGCTGCATCCCTCTGCAAGACATCTCACAATTTTGGACTTTTCAGAGCCCCTCAAATCTCTCTTCTGACCCATTTTGACAAAGGAAAGGAAGTTGCCTAATAATTAAGCACATCTTATATAGGGTGTTGATGTCATTAGACCACACCCCTCCTCGTTACAGAGATGCACATCACCTGATTTACTTAATTGGTAGTTGGCTCTCAAGCCTATACAGCTTGGAGTAGGACAACATGTATAAAAAGTATCGTGATCAAAATACTCATTTGCCTAATAAGTCTGCACACAGAGTATATATGATATATGTAATTTGCTTCCACTTTAAACCCAGGTGTTACAACCTGAGAGAAAGGCCCTGGGAGCCTAAATCAGACAGAAGGGCCTCATGACAATTATAGAGGGTAAGGAGTGAAGGGGTTAATATGGTTTTAATGGGGAATAAGGCTGGCCTGCACTGTAGACGTGCAGGGGTCAGGACTGGTGAAAGGAAAAAGGGGGCAGGTTTACGTGGGGGGATATAGAGAGTGAGAAGGGGGAGGTACCTTCTCTTGTGTTGTGGAACCCACAGAAGACAGGCAGGCTGCAGCCATCCATCTATCCAGGATTGTGGATGGTGCTGCAGGATATGGAGTCCCACAGCAGCTGGCAGGGCCTGTGTTGCACACTGACAGCGGGGGCCAGCCAGCTCCGTGATGGGCCCTTTTTGCATGGCTACTGTGGAGAGGTGAGCCACATCTCGTGTCAGAAGCCCCCTCAGTGGGGACCCTTCGGACACCGGGGAGGTCCCGATGCTTGCGGGGCCCTTCTCTGGCCTCCGGGAGGAATCCTCATCGGAGCCGCAGCGACCGGAAGTGGGCGTTCCGGCCCCACGGCCTACTTCATTTTTGCAGCCTGTGTAATGTCCTACTGACGGACCCCACACGTGGACCCACTGGACCGCGTAGTGCGGATGCTGATACCGGGATGATAGAGAGGCAGACCAGTATAGTAGAGTTAACAGGTTTATTGAACAAAACAAGAACATACGCCCCAGGGGAGGGCCACACGGCCACAGCACCGGAACACCACCGAAGGAAGCCCCAGAGCGCTTAACCCCTATACAGGGATACCGCCGGAACCAACCTCGGAAGGACCAATGAGGCGGACACGGGTGTTAAACCGACCCAAGGCAAAGTGGAAACAACACCACAACCGGGTATAAGATAGGACACGGGGAACCGGGAACACGGGGAATCTGGAGCAGGACTTGAGGCAGCGATTTCAGCATGGAAGAGATCCGGGTAGCAGGCCAGGAACACGGAAGTCAGCGAGGAGCTGGCAGGGAGGAGATCTGCAGGAAGGAACACACAGAAATCAGATATCAAGCAAAATAAGGAACAACCTGACCAGACCAGGAATAGCAACTTCACTAAATAGAAATTGCCCTGGCAAAGAGACGAAACAGGAAGCTTATATATCAGCAGGGCAGTCCTGATTGGCAGGACACAGAGGCATGGTGATTGGCTGAGGGGAGGAGCATGTCCTTGCGTTATCCAGCAGATACTGATTTGGAGATGGAGTTTCATGTGCTCAAGCAGTAGCCCCGGAAGTGAGGAGACGAGCAGCGCTACTCAAGCAGAGGGTGCTGGAACCCTGCGGCTGGGGACGGGTGCGCGCACCCAAGGAGCATACGGCAAGGAAGACGAATCCCTGGAAGCCGCAACCCGACCGACCAGTGGGCGGCAGCTGCCAGCGCCCCGGAGCCGTCGGCGGACAGACGACACCCGGGATCCTGGACACCGGACAGGAGCGGTAGGAGCCGGAGGAGTGGAGGTAGCAGGCCGAGGAGCACGAGCAGCAGACCCCCGGGTGGTTACAGTACCCCCCCCTCCACGCCCCCCCGGACAGAAACCGGCCAGAAACCTGCGCAGAAGACGCGGGGCATTGACATCTGCCTCGGCCACCCAGGACCGTTCCTCGGGACCAAACCCCTTCCAGTCGACCAAATACCACTTAGACCGGCCCCTCACTTTCATGTCCAGAATAGCACTGATCTCGAACACGTCGGAGGCCGTGACCGGGGGAGGATGCGTGTCCGGATCCTGGGAGAAGCGGTTGAGGACCAGAGGCTTGAGAAGAGATCGGTGGAAAGAGTTATGTATATGCAGTGATGGAGGTAATCGCAGCTGGTAGCATACCTCATTCAGTCTCCGGACTACAGCGAAGGGACCATATAACGAGGACCAAGCTTGTAGGAAGGCATTTTGAGGCGTACATACTTGGAGGAAAGCCATGCCTTGTCTCCAAAGTTGAACATGGGTAAGTCCAGACGGCGTTTGTCGGCCTGACCCTTCATCCACTGGGAAGCCCTCTCCAGGGCTGTGCGGGTCGCCTCCCAGATCTTGGCAAAGTCCCGAGCCAGCGCGTCAGCAGCTGGATTTGGAGTTGCGTCCGCCACGGGACGTGGGACCCTAGGATGGTGTCCGTAGACGATAAAGAAAGGGTTGTTACGGGAGGACTCACCAACATGGTTATTATAGGAAAATTCGGCCCAGGGAAGCAGGGAGGACCAGTCGTCATGATGGGCGTTGACGAAGTGTCGCAGGTACCCGGACAACACTTGATTTACCCGTTCGACCTGCCCATTGGACTGAGGATGATAAGCCGAAGAGAAGTCGAGGTTACATCGAGCTTCTTGCAGAGAGAACGCCAGAACCTGGAGACGAACTGTACACCCCTGTCGGAGACAATGTTAGAGGGAAGACCATGCAGACGGAGAACATGTGACACGAACAGCTCAGCCAATCTGGGGGCAGACGGAAGACCGGGCAGGGGAAAGAAATGAGCCATCTTGGAGAACCTGTCGACCACTACCCATACCACAGTGTTGCCGGAGGAGACAGAAAGGTCGGTGACGAAGTCCATGGCGATGTGCCTCCATGGTTCCGAGGGCACCGGCAAGGGCAGAAGGGGCCCGACGGGCCGTCGCTTGGGCGTCTTGCTTCGAGCACAGGAAGAACAGGCGGAGACATAGTCGGAGATGTCCTGACGCATCTGCGGCCACCAGTAGTACCGGCCAATCAGGAGCTGGGTCTTCGTTACCCCTGCATGGCCTGCGAGTCTGGATGAATGACCCCAGCGAAGGACGTGCTTCCGATCAGCCTCGGGTACCAGCGTCTTACCTGGAGGCGGTAGGGACAGACGGAGTGGTGCCACCATGCAGATGTTGGACGGATCGATGATGGATCGCGGCTCCCTCTTGATCCTCTACGAGGAAGGACCGGTACAAGGCGAAAATGGAAAATCAAAGCGGGCAAAGAACAGTGACCATCGAGCTTGTCGGGGATTGAGTCTCTGGGCCGACTGTACATATGCCAGGTTCTTGTGATCGGTGTAGATCACCACGGGGTGTACCGCGCCCTCCAGGAGGTATCGCCATTCCTCCAGCGCCATCTTGACGGCCAGCAGCTCCCGATCCCCTATGGAGTAGTTCCGTTCTGAGGAGGAAAAAGCTTTGGAGAAAAAGCCGCATGTCACCATACGCCCTGAGGAGGACTTCTGGGTGAGGACGGCTCCGGCTCTGGAGGAGGACGCGTCCACCTCCAGGAAGAACTGTTTATCAGTCACAGGCCTGTGGAGAACTGGAGCCTAATAAAAGGCACTCTTGAGCGTCGCGAAGGCGGTTTCGGCCTCGGGGTCCAAGCCTTAGCAGGCGTTCCCTTCTGGGTCAATGCGGTAAGTGGCTTGACCACGTCAGAGAAATGAGGGATGAACTGCCGATAGTAGTTGGCGAAGCCCAGGAACCTCTGGATGGCCTTGAGTCCCACGGGTCGAGGCCACGACAGGACTGCGGAAACCTTCTCTGGGTCCATCTCAAGACCGACGTCGGAGATAACGTAGCCCAGGAAGGGCAAAGACGTCCGCTCGAACAGACATTTCTCATACTTGGCATATAACTGGTTCTCCCGTAACCGGAGTAGGACCCGTCGGACATCTCGCCTGTGAGTGGGAAGGTCCGGAGAAAACACCAGGATATCATCCAGGTAGACCACGACACACACGTACAGGAGGTCCCGGAAGACATCGTTCACGAATTCCTGGAAGACAGCAGGAGTGTTACTGAGACCGAAAGGCATTACCTTATACTCGTAGTGTCCGTCCCGGGTATTGAAGGCGGTCTTCCACTCGTCTCCTGCTCGTATCCGGACAAGGTTGTACGCCCCTCGGAGGTCCAGCTTTGTGAAGACCCGGTATCCACGTAGCCGGTCGAAATGCTCCGGTATGAGGGGAAGCGGGTATTTATTCTTCACTGTGATGGCGTTGAGACCCTGATAATCTATGCACGGTTGTAGGGAGCCGTCCTTCTTCACGAAGAAGAACCCTGCCCCTGCGGGCGAGGAGGACTTCTGAATGAAACCCCGCGCCAGGCTGTCCTTTACGTATTCAGACATTGCCTGGGTCTCGGCAGGGTTTAACAGGTAGATACGGCCTTTTGGGAGTGGACCCCAGGCACCAAGTCAATAGGACAGTCATAAGGTCTGTGCGGGGGTAACGTCTCGGCCTCCTTCTTGTCGAAGACGTCGGCATACGACCAATTGGCCAGGGCAAGATCTGTAACGTCCTACTGACGGACCCCACACGTGGACCCACTGGACCGCGTAGTGCAGATGCTGATACCGGGATGATAGAGAGGCAGACCAGTATAGTAGAGTTAACAGGTTTATTGAACAAAACAAGAACACACGCCCCAGGGGAGGGCCACACGGCCACAGCACCGGAACACCACCGAAGGAGGCCCCGGAGCGCTTAACCCCTATACAGGGATACCACCGGAACCAACCTCGGAAGGACCAATGAAGCGGACACGGGTGTTAAACCGACCCAAGGCAACGTGGAAACAACACCGCAACCGGGTATAAGATAGGACACGGGAACCGGAACACGGGGAATCTGGAGCAGGACTTGAGGCAGCGATTTCAGCATGGAAGAGATCCTGGTAGCAGGCCAGGAACACGGAAGTCAGCGAGGAGCCGGCAGGGAGGAGATCTGCAGGAAGGAACACACAGAAATCAGATATCAAGCAAAATAAGGAACACACCTGACCAGACCAGGAATAGCAACTTCACTAAATAGAAATTGCCCTGGCAAAGACTGACAGGAAACAGGAAGCTTATATATCAGCAGGGCAGTCCTGATTGGCAGGACACAGAGGCATGGTGATTGGCTGAGGGGAGGAGCATGCTCCCTGCAGTTATCCAGCAGATACTGATTTGGAGATGGAGTTTCATGTGCTCAAGCAGTAGCCCCGGAAGTGAGGAGACGAGCAGCGCTACTCAAGCAGAGGGTGCTGGAACCCTGCGGCTGGGGACGGGTGCGCGCACCCGAGGAGCATACGGCGAGGAAGACGAAGCCCTGGAAGCCGCAACCCGACCGACCAGTGGGCGGCGGCTGCCAGCGCCCCGGAGCCGTCGGCGGCCAGAAGACACCCGGGATCCTGGACACCAGACAGGAGCGGTAGGAGCCGAAGCAGTGGAGGTAGCAGGCCGAGGAGCACGGGCAGCAGACCCCCGGGTGGTTACAGCCTGCATGCCCCAGAACAGATTTACGGCGGCCCCCGGTGATGTGCCGGCCAGGGGTTGGGCCCAGCATCGCGAGGTGTTGGGGAGCCTCCCTGCGTCGGCAGGGGAGAAGCCCGCGGCATGATTAGCTGCGGGCTGAGAACGGTGGAGCCTGCATCTTGCAGGTTCCTGCCCTTGACAGCAACTGACGTGCCCCCCCCTCTCCTCCCTGGTGCTGGCGGCTGAGGCTGACCCTGGCGGGCACTGGGGGAGCGAGTGGCCTCCTGCAGTCGGCAGGGAGGTAGTATACCGGGGGGTTCGGAAGTGTCCAGGGTGTCTGATGATCTCATGCTACGCATGCCCAGGGGGCACAGTCGACGATGACAGCAGAGGGGAAGCAGCTGCTTGTGCCAAGGGTGCGGTGACCTAGGAGTGGTATCGCCGATGGCGGTTGTTTGTTCCTCCAGAGGTCCCCCCTTAAGTCACAAGGGGCTAGGCGTCCACGCTGTCTCGCTGTCCTGTTTGCCGAGAGGAAAGAGACGAAAGGAAGATTCCGCTGTGCTGATCCGAGAACTTCTCCGATGCAGCTTGGTAAGGGGATGGCGAGTTATTTACTTTTGTGCACGGGTTAGCAGTAGTGGGTATGGTAATGGGGGTATTTTTTAGTATGTTAGGCGCCCCGAGGGGAGGATGGATGCTTTGGGTGGTCAATTAGGGGGAGCATTGCAAGGTGGGTTGTCCTTTGGGGTTAACAGTGCTGGGGCGCATTTGTTTCAGAGTTGGGGTGGCCGGGTGAGTACCAGGGGGGCTGTGAATGGATGGTATTAGAAAGCCGTTACAGCATCCTGTGTTCGAACTGGCTTCTGGTGGAGTCCTGTCAGGTTGGGAGAACAAAGTTATTTAGGCTTTTGAGGTGGCAGAGAATTAATTGGCAATCCGGGGTTTTGGAATTGGTAAAGAATAATTTTCACTATGGGGGCAGCCATTTAGGTGGTCTGTGGGGTACTTTATGGCACCTGCTCGGGGGTCAAATGGGGTTGGTTTCGTCTGGGTCAGCAGGGCCGGGATGATCCAAGGGTCGTGCAACCTTATAACGGTAGATCATAGTTAGAAACAATACAGCAGCTCTGGGTGTTCATTAGGGATGGATGTTTGTTTACTTTCCTGAGGGTGGGAATTGCATTGGCACTGTGGTTAAAGAGGACGGAGTATTCCATTCCATAGGGGAATCATGAGGCACTGTATCCAGACGGTTGGCTTTGCTAATTGCTGAAGTGCGTTTCATGTAATGAGAGGGTTCTGTAATGGAGGCAGAATAGGTCTGGTGGGGCAATGGGATTTGCAAGGTGGACAAGTTGGGAGAGTGGATCGACAAGGACTGGTGGAGAGGTGCGTTTGTGGGTTTAGTGTGCAGTCTGGGGAAATAGGATGACTGCTCTATTTAAAAAAAAAAAAAAAAAGAAAAAAAAAGGGAGGCGGCAGTACGTGGTCAGTTATTCTGCATAAACATTACTCCGTGTTCTGAAGGTGGTTGCGAGCAGAGACGCAGCTTGCTGTTGGGCAGGCAGAGGGGCAGGGGGATCTATAATAAGGATAAGGTGAGGGATAATATGGTGGAGCGTGGGAGCCAGGAAAGGCCATATGCTAGAAGGTAGGTCAATCGAAGGTGATTATGATGATTAGGGTGGAGTCCTACTGGGGAATTAAGTATGATGCTCAGTGGTAGGCACATGGGCTGTGGCCAGGGGAATGTTATTGGCTGGTTTGGATGGAGGAGTGCCAAGTGGCTTAGGATGGAGGAAGCCCAAGGGTTAGAAGGATGGTTTTGAGGTTCACATGGTTGCTCTGCTGGGCAGGCATTGTATGTCTGGAGGGCTTAGTGGCGCAGAAAAGGGGCAGCTATATAAAGGGGTTGCAGGTGATGTACAACAGTGTATCAGCTCCAGGTGAGTGCCGCAAGGTGATCCGTAATGATTGTGGCAGCTTTATAGGTGGGCGGCAAGGTGATAGTTAACAGTGGTGGTGGCTTTAGATGACGCTGCTAGGTAACTTTTACTAATGGTGGGGATTTATACAGTGATATTTATCTGTAGCGGTAATTATTGGCATGCGGTATGGAACAGTTTACCAGGGTGTTGCAGATTTAAGCGGGTGCTGAGGACTATCACCTGACAGTTGTGGCAGCCTTCATGCGGTTGCTGCTGGTAATGCCCAACACTGGAGCAGTTTTGGGGAGGGTTCCGGATGGGGCCAACTTCTGTCACATCCTTCTGCAGTAACAGATTGGGGGATAGGTAACATTGTGGGGCTTGGCACAGGTCTTCCGGGGATTTATATGGGTGGCAGCAGTTTTACCAATGTGTTGGGGTGATGCTTATTAGTTGCAGCTGGACGACAATGGACAGTTTTGCAGTTTTATGTGGTTGCTGCTGGGTGACAGGTAAGGTTCTGGCGGCCTTCGGTGGGTGCTGCTGGGTGGCAGATAACATTTGTGGTGGCTTTCTGAGGGTGCTTATGGGAACCAGTTAACATTCGAGACAGTTTATATACAGGGTTGATCGGTGACAGGTATCACTTGGGGCAGCTTTTGGCGGGTGCTGCTGGTGGGGCAGGTAACATCTATGCAGTATTTAGGTGCTGCTGGTTGGCGGTTTAACAGGGGTTGTAGCATTATATGAGTGCTGCAGGTGATGCGTTACAGCATTACCAGCAGTATACGGGTGCAGACATGTGACAATTATCAGAGAAGCTTTCCTTGGGTGCTGCGGGTGTTTATGTCCTATTTATGGCACTTTTGGTGCAGCTGGGGAAGGAATAACAGGGGGGAAGCCTTTGCTGGTGATACTTAATGGTTGTTGCACCATTATACAGGTGCTGATAGGGGATATTTTAATGAGGGGATATTTTAGTTGCGCTCATGGTAATGGTGGGGTTACACGTCCCGATATTGCGGCGATATCGGAGGCAACGACGCGGGAGCGCGCATTTCTCCCTGCATTGCATCGCCAGTTTACACGCAGCGATATCGGGATGCAACGTCACTACGATGTGTACGCCCACCAACCCAGGAACGACCAGTTAACATGGGAGTGAATGGGTGACATGAGCGTACACATCGTAGTTGGGCTTTCACACGCTGCGATGCTGGTACAACGGCCTTGCGATATCGGGGAGTTGAATAGCTCTGCTATTCAACTCCGATGTCATTTTGGCATCGTTCCAGCATTGCGTTGTACGCTCAAGCCGTACAACGCGCACACGATATCAGGTCCAACTCCCGAACCACGTGACTTTTTGTCGGAGTTGGGTCGGAGTTGGACGCCGATATCGCGGCGTGTAAACCCACCATAATACCTAACAGTTGTGGAAGCTTTATTTGAGCGCCGCTGGTGCTGCTTAACTATTGCTGTAAACTTTATGTTGGTGCAGCCGGGTACTGCTCAGTCATTGTTGCAGCAGTATACGGGGCTGCTAGGAGATACTTACCAATGGTGGCAGCTTTATGGGTGCCGCAGGGTGTTGCTTAACAATTGGGCCGGCTTTATGTGGTTAGTATGAATGATACTTCACAGTGGGGGCAGCTTCATAGGGGTGCTGCGAAGGTAAGATTTCACAGTAATACAGTCGTACTAGGGGCCACAGGATTAATCGGTGGGAGATGTTTCTAGGGATTGGGTCGGTTGGCGGTACAATGTTAGAGGATGTCAAGTGTGGCAATTAAGACAAAAAAAAACAAAAAACTAATTTAATATTTTACATCAAAGTAATGTCATGGGGCTCATTTGTGAGATGTGAAGTTCACGGTATTAAAGCCGTGTTGAGCAAATGTGGGTTTGTGGCGGGGACAGGCCCAGTAAGGTGTCACGCGGCTGGTCCTGTGGCGGTGGATAGATCTGGTTCAGAGGCGGGAAAATTGGTCATGTCCTTCGGTGAAAGCCACTATTGGTGAATGGTGGCTTCTGGAACAGCAAGTTAATTAGCAGGCGTAGGTCCTGCCAAGGTTATGGAGGTATTAACCGTGGGATGTTAATACCCCAATCCCTGGGCCGGTTTGACAACGTCCAGGGAGGTTTTGAATTAGTGGGCATAGGTTCCGCTAAGGTTAGGGGTATTAACCATGGGGCGTTAATACCTCTATCCCTGGGCCTAAGGTAACGGCCAGGGAGGTTGGGAATTAGCTGGCGTAGGTCCCGCTAAGGTTAGGGGTATTAACTGGGAGGTGTTAATACCCCTATCCCTGGGTCAGTTTGGGCAACGGCCAGGGAGGTTGGTAAGGTGTGGGGGTCACTATGAGTGGTAGTGGCTCCTGGAACAACAATTAATTAGCAGGCGTAGGTCCTGCTAAGGTTAGGGTATTAAAAATGTGGGGCGTTAATACCCCTTTCCCTGGGCTGTGGATTGTGCAGCCAGGAGACAACTAAAAGGGGGGTTTGCCTCTAGATCTATTAACGGTTGGTAGTTATATGTGTGGGGTTGCCCTTCTGGTAGGCGCCCGAGGTTGGTGTAAATATTAATAAAAGTGCTGTGGCCATTTACTCCAAGATACGACTGTTGTGTGTTTATTTTATATACATTATTGGGTATCGGTGACGAGGGAGGTGTTTAGGAGAACACGACCAAATCCCTCATGACATTGTCATGTGGTACCAAATTTAGATTCCACACCAAACTGATTGGTGGTTCCCACTTATTCTAAAATGTAATTGGGGTGTTTCTTACTTAGTCCTGATATAAACTGTTTCAATATATAGGTGTATATATATATATATATATATATATATATATATATATATATATATATATACCGTATATACTCGTGTATAAGCCGACCCGTGTATAAGCCGACCCCCTACTTTTGCCCCCAAAACCTGGGAAAATCTATTGACTCGTGTATAAGCCGAGGGTGGACCCTAGCACAAGTATACAGCCCCCAGCAGTGTGGTATACACCAGTCCCAGAGGTAGATACAGCAGCCCCAGTGGTAGTATACACGCAGCCCCAGTAGTATATACAGCCCCAGTGGTAGTATATACAGCCCCAGTGGTAGTATACAGGGCCCCAGAGGTATATAGCAGCCCCAGTGGTAGTATACAGTGCCCCAGAGGTATATAGCAGCCCCAGTGGTAGTATACAGGGCCCCAGAGGTATATAGCAGCCCCAGTGGTAGTATACAGTGCCCCAGAGGTATATAGCAGCCCCAGTGGTAGTATACAGGGCCCCAGAGGTATATAGCAGCCCCAGTGGTAGTATACAGGGCCCCAGAGGTATATAGCAGCCCCAGTGGTAGTATACAGTGCCCCAGAGGTATATAGCAGCCCCAGTGGTAGTATACAGTGCCCCAGAGGTATATAGCAGCCCCAGTGGTAGTATACAGGGCCCCAGAGGTATATAGCAGCCCCAGTGGTAGTATACAGTGCCCCAGAGGTATATAGCAGCCCCAGTGGTAGTATACAGGGCCCCAGAGGTATATAGCAGCCCCAGTGGTAGTATACAGTGCCCCAGAGGTATATAGCAGCCCCAGTGGTAGTATACAGGGCCCCAGAGGTATATAGCAGCCCCAGTGGTAGTATACAGTGCCCCAGAGGTATATAGCAGCCCCAGTGGTAGTATACAGTGCCCCAGAGGTATATAGCAGCCCCAGTGGTAGTATACAGGGCCCCAGAGGTATATAGCAGCCCCAGTGGTAGTATACAGTGCCCCAGAGGTATATAGCAGCCCCAGTGGTAGTATACAGGGCCCCAGAGGTATATAGCAGCCCCAGTGGTAGTATACAGTGCCCCAGAGGTATATAGCAGCCCCAGTGGTAGTATACAGGGCCCCAGAGGTATATAGCAGCCCCAGTGGTAGTATACAGTGCCCCAGAGGTATATAGCAGCCCCAGTGGTAGTATACAGGGCCCCAGAGGTATATAGCAGCCCCAGTGGTAGTATACAGTGCCCCAGAGGTATATAGCAGCCCCAGCGGTAGTATACAGGCAGCCCCAGTAATGCAGGCCCCCCCCAGCGTCTCTCCGGTCACCTGTAAAGCAAGCTATACTTATCAGTGTCCCGCTCGCACCCGCCGCTGCCGACATCCACGATCCTCCATCTTCATGCGACTCCTCTTCCTGTTTCCTGTGCGCGTCGCCGGGAATGACGTCATTGCCGGCGACGCGCACAGAAACAGGAAGAGGAGTCGCATGAAGATGGAGGATCGTGGATGTCGGCAGCGGCGGGTGCGAGCGGGACACTGATAAGTATAGCTTGCTTTACAAGTGACCGGAGAGACCCTGGAGGGGCCCTGCATTACTGGGGATGCGGGGGCTGCTGTATACCGATGTATACATCGGTATGTACCGATGTATACATCGGTACATAGCACTGACTCGCGTATAAGCCGAGGGGGGTACTTTTCAGCCCAATTTTTGGGCTGAAAAACTCGGCTTATACGCGAGTATATACGGTATATATATAATATATATATATATATATATATATATATATCTAATATATAAAGCTGAATGTGTGTATGTATGTGTGTGTGTATATCCGGGTTTGGCATCTACACCGTCGCAACTATAGCCACAAAATTTTGCCCAGTCACACGTCTCGACCCCGGGAGCGTCATAGGCTATGTTGTGAGGCGAAATTTTAACACTGCGCATTCCAGTTCACCAAACAATTTTGGCCCTATCTACATAATGGGGAAAAAGTGAATGGAAAAATATTGGAGGAAAATCGACAGCTGTCAGCTATACAGACAAAATTTTGCACAGTCACACGTCTGGACCCTGAGAGCGTCATAGGCTATTTTGTGAGGCCAAATTTTAACCCCGCACGTTCCAGTTCACCAAACAATTTTGGCCCTATCTACATAATGGGGAAAAAGGGAAAGGAAACGTGTGGGAGGAAAAATCGACAGCTGCCAGCTACAGCTACAAAAATTTGCACAGTCACACGTCTTGACCCCGGGAGCGTCATAGTCTATGTTGTGAGGCGACATTTTAACCCTGCGTGTTCCAGTTCACCAAACAATTTTGGCCCTATCTACATAATGGGGAAAAAGTGAATGGAAAAGAGTTGGAGGAAAATCGACAGATGTCAGCTATAGAGAAAAAATTTTGCACAGTCCTACGTCTGGACCCCGGGAGCGTCACAGGCTATGTTGTGAGGCGACATTTTAACCCCGCGTATTCCAATTCACCAAACAATTTTGCCCTATCTACATAATGGGGAAAAAGTGACAGTTTCCAGTTGACAGTTGTGAATGAGAGGGGCTTAATGATAGCGCCAAATACTAACAGCACATACCAGCATATAGTCACTAAGGTGGGGCCCCAACATGAGATATTCACCACGCACGGGAACATGTATACACAACACACGCACACAAAGAGTAACAGCAAGTGTATAGTTGCTAAGGTGCAGCCCCAACATTGGATACTCACCACGCACCCGAACAAACACACACACACCACAAAGAGACACACACAACACAGAGACACACACATACACCCCCAAGGGGACACACACACACTCTATAGCGACACATGCACTCACCCCACAGGGACACACACACCACAATGAGACACACATGACACAGACACACACACCACACAGACCCTCCCCCACAGGGACACACACACATAGCCACCCTATAGGGACACATGCACTCACCCCTCAGGGACACACACACACCACAAAGAGACACACACAACACAGAGACACACACTCCCCACACAGACACCCCCCCCACAGGGACACACACACATACACACCCTATAGGGACACATGCACTCACCCCACAGGGACACACACCACAAAGAGACACACACAAACAGATACACACACACACCACACAGACCCCCCCACAGGGACACACACACATACACACCCTATAGGGACACATGCACTCACCCCACAGGGACACACACACACACACACCACAAAGAGACACACACAACAGAGACACACACCACACAGACCCCCCCACAGGGACACACACATGCACACCCCAGGGACACACACACCACACAGACAGACACAGATGTGCACAAATCACCTCACACAACTCGCCTCATACGTGTGCTATCTTTATTTTCCAAACATAAACATCTGATTAAAAACAGCCAATGTGCAACACGTGCCATATAAGGAATTAAGGCAGATGTCAGTCACATGAGCTGTCTATTATGTGTATGTGTGAGGTAACATATACTGCCCGGCCAGGGGGAGGGTTTACTGTTGGCTGGAGATTTATTAGGCTGCCTATAGCAATCAATCACAGCTCAGCTTCTATTTTCCTACAGGTCATTAATATGACATATTCAAATTCTATTTTGTTATAGCTAACAGCAGTTATTTATTAACCCGGGCGTAGCCGGGTACTACAGCTAGTATATATATATATATATATATATATATATATATATATATATATATATATATATATATATACACATACACACAGGTCCAATATATATAGTCATGAATTGATCATGAGGATGGTATATATATATGTTGGTGGTTTTGTTGTTGGAACAAAATAATAAACAAAATCTGTTCCCTTTTCAGAGAGGGGTTGGGGTCAGGAGAGGGTGGGGTCACACCTCCATATGCACCTCGATGCAGGGAGCTGACTGACCCAGGAAGTATTGGTACTGCAACTTCCGGGTTCAGAGAAGTCCCTGCATCGCAGGTGCTGCAGCATCTGTGCATGTGAGGAGGATGAGATAATTTCTCCCACTGCAGACATCACAGCAGAGGAGAGAGACAACATGGGACAAACACACAGGAGAGGTGAGAGCTCATAGAGCTGAAGATGGTGTAAGGCTGCTGCTGTATACTGCTGAGAGGAGGCTGGTAACAATGGAGACTGTGCTGTATACTAGTGAGAGGAAGCTGGTGACAGGGTAAGCTGCTGCTGTATACCGGTAAGAGGAGGCTGGTGACAGGGGAGGCTTCTTCTGTATACTGGTGACAGGAGGCTGGTGACAGGGGAGGCTTCTTCTGTATACTGGTGACAGGAGGCTGGTGACAGGGGAGGCTTGTTTGAAACAAAAAGCTATTGCGACAAAAAACAACAGTACACTGCAGTAAAAATATTAAAATGCAAGTGCAGTATAAAAATAGTATAACAAATACAGGGTACTTAGTTAATCCGTTTTTTTGCGCAGAAAAAGTTATTTTAAGCCACGTCACTATCTTCAAAGTGTACCCATCTCAGACGCGGTCCTAACTGTTGTATTAAAAACCTGACTGGTGTGAATACTTACCAGAAACAGGAGCCAGCTTGACCAGTGTCTGACATGGACTGAAGGCGACGGGGCTATATGTATGCAGGGCCCAGGGAGGGGCGGGGAAACTCCATCTCTTGCATGGCAAGAGGCAATTAATTAGAAAACAGTTGAGTCCTGCATACAGAGAACAGGTCTGTAGGAACCTGTTCACACCACCAGCATATTTGAAACAAAAAGCTATTGCGACAAAAAACAACAGTACACTGCAGTAAAAATATTAAAATGCAAGTGCAGTATAAAAATAGTATAACAAATACAGGGTACTTAGTTAATCCGTTTTTTTGCGCAGAAAAAGTTATTTTAAGCCACGTCACTATCTTCAAAGTGTACCCATCTCAGACGCGGTCCTAACTGTTGTATTAAAAACCTGACTGGTGTGAATACTTACCAGAAACAGGAGCCAGCTTGTGCTGTATACTGGTAAGAGGAGGCTGGTGACAGGCGAGGCTGCTGCTGTATACTGGTGACAGGAGGCTGGTGACAGGGGAGGCTTGTGCTGAATACTGGTGAGAGGAGGCTGGTCAAAGGGGAGGCTGGTGTTGTATACTGGTGAGAGAAGGCTGGTGACAGGGATGGCTGATGCGCTACACTGTGGGCAAAATTATTAGGCAAATGAGTATTTTGATCACTTTATACTTTTTATACATGTTGTACTACTTCAAGCTGTATAGGCTTGAGAGCCAACTACCAATTAAGTAAATCAGGTGATGTGCATCTCTGTAATGAGGAGGGGTGTGGTGTAATGTGACATCAACACCCTATATAAGGTGTGCTTAATTATTAGGCAAATGCCTTGCTTAGGGTCAGAAGAGAGATTTGACGGGATCTGAAAAGTCCAAAATTGTGAGATGTCTTGCAGAGGGATGCAGCAGTCTTGAAATTGCCAAACTTTTGAAGCGTGATCACCGAACAATCAAGCATTTCATGGCAAATAGCCAACAGGGTCGCAAGAAGCGTGTTGGGCAAAAACATGCAAAATAACTGCTCATGAATTTAGGAAAATCAAGTGTGAAGCTGCCAAGAAGCCATTTGCCTCCAGTTTTGCCATATTTCAGAGCTGCAACATTACTGGAGTATCAAAAAGCATGACTCACCGTAGCCGGGGGTACACGTAGCGGGCGTTACTTCTCCTCCAGTCACGGAACCGCGCCTGCGGTGGTGTAGGCCCGGTGGTCCAGATCAATAGGGGAAATGGCGGAACAGTAGGGGTGATTTGTCTTCGTGACGCCACCTGCGGGTGTTCTGGTAACTTTACCAGCGCTGCGCATTCTCCGGGGGATGTTAAGCAGCTAGATGAGACGCTCCCCACAGGATGAGCTGGAGTCCCCGGAGCCGGGAGCTGCGCAAGATGTTGTGAGGCAGCTGTGGGGTGCTGCGCGCCGAATCCAGTAGTAACGTACAACCACACAAAGTATCTTTTAGGTACCTTTACTGGGTGGTAATCAGGTACACTCGGACCGGGATAGTGGAGTTGGCACTTCTGGAGGTTCACAACAAGCAGTATTAGGCTTCCTTTCTCTAATTCTGGTACTAAGGTCGGGTGGATGTGGAATCCAGCCGGACCGGGCAGTGTGTTCAATGGAACTTGCTTCACCTGGTTAACAGCACTGAGGGCACTGTAAAAGGGTCTGAGCAGGATCAGTACTCTTCCCTGGGCTCTCGTGGATGGGTGCATCAGGTGGAACAGGTGGCTAAACCTCCTGTTGGTGCTGGTTCTCTGTGATGGCTTGGTGGCTCACACAGCTTCGGTTCCAGTAACCGGTTATTAAGGAAAGAGTCAGAATAACTCTGTGTTCCTGAGAGGTGTTCTCCTTCTTCCTCTTATCCCAATTGCAGGGATTTCCTCACTTGCTAGCAGGCTGGTTGGGCCTAGTGTGTTCCTCATAGGGTGGAGGTTTCACACAGGCTGGCAGCTCTTGTAGCGACTGCACACACTCTGAAGTTTCTCCCTCCAAGACTATTTATAGGGGGAACTGGTTCAAAGTCACCAGTGGAGCTCCCCCTAGAGGCTCGGGGTGAAACCAGGTGTTCTAAGGTGTTGTGGTGTTTGTGGGTTTTGCTTTGCTGTTACTTACTCCATTTGTGCCCCAAGGGTTCTGTGGTGCCCAACAGGTGCCAGGGTGCCACAAGCACAAGGTGTGCTATACTCAGGGACATGGCCAAGGTAAGGAAGGCTGAAAAACGACCACCTTTGAACAAGAAACAAGATAAAACATCAAGACTGGGCCAAGAAATATCTTAAAGGGATCCTGTCACCTCCAAAAAGCCACCTAAGCTACAAAACATGTCCCTGCATCATCCTATGACCACTCTCACACTCCTTTAGTCTGCTAAATGCTTTCTGGAAAAGTACATAAAAACGGTTTTATACTTACTCATTATCCATTATAATGAGTAGGGACCATATTCGTTAGCCCTCAGGGTGTGTTTGTTTGCTGCCTTGGTCATCAAAGATCACGCCCTAATGGGCGTGATCTTTTATTCATATTCTAGGCAGGCCATGCCTGCTTTCTACATCGCTGGCTGGGCATGTAATGACGCGAATAGTGTAATTTCCGGTTTGGGTGACGTCAGTACACCCACGCCGCTCGTCCGGCTTCAAGCACGCAGGTAGCAAACAAGCACACCCTGATGGTACCTTTACACGCCGCCACAACAGGATGGATACCAACCGCTACTTCACGTGCACGAGCACGCCCAAACGGTTACAAACGGGAAACGAACCCTCTTTACACGCCGCCACAAGGTGCGCTACGCTACGCTACATCTACAGCTAGATACATCGCCGGGTGTCTCAAGTAGCCATCTGTAGCTCATTTACACACCGCTACAACCAGCTACTATGGGCGTACCTGGTGCAGTAGGGACAGCACATAGGCGTGCTCCAATTGTGGATTACGAGACGTCCGTACGCTGATAGGAGAAAGCAAAACTACCATGATTAGACAGGCATCGCAGGAAGGCAGAGTAATACTTGACGCTCGATCAATTGTGTAGTGTGACTCGTCAGCTCCTTAAATATGCCGCCCTGTGCGGCGACAACCAATCGCAACGCAGGAGCTTCCTCCAATGATCGCTGAAGGGGGCGCGGAAACCCGGACCCTGTGTCACGCCCCAGCTACATAGCATGGTGTAGAAACAACCCTTCTGTTCCTTCTTTTCACGCCGATACAGCTCGCTACAATCGGCTTTGTTGCCATCTGTTTATGGGCAGTGCACGGATACAGATGTATCTGTAGCCGGCTGTGTCGTCCCGTCTTCAGACGCCGCTACTACGGGCGATATTGGCGCGACAAGCTACATTTGTAGCCTGTAGCGGGTTGTATCCATCCTGTTGTGGGGCGTGTAAAGGTACCATGAGGGCTAACGAATATGGTCCCTACTCATTATAATGGATAATGAGTAATTATAAAAATGTTTTTATGCACTTTTCCAGAAAGCATTTAGCAGACTAAAGGAGTATAGAATAGTCATAGGATGATGCAGGGACATGTTTTTGTAGCTTAGGTGGCTTTTTGGAGGTTGATTTTTGAAAGGTTTTATGGACTGATGAAATGAGAGCGACTCTTGATGGGCCAGATGGATGGGCCAGAGGCTGGATCAGTAAAGGGCAGAGAGCTCCACTCTGATTCAGATGCCAGCAAGGTGGAGGTGGGATACTGGTATGGGCTGGTATCATCAAAGATGAACTTGTGGGACCTTTTCGGGTTGAGGATGGAGTCAAGCTCAACTTCCGGACCTACTGCCAGTTTCTGGAAGACAACTTCTTCAAGCAGTGGTACAGGAAGAAGTCGGTAATGTTCAAGAAAATCATGACTTTCATACAGGACAATGCTCCTAATCGTGGCTGGCCAGTAAAGGTCTGAAAGAAGAAAAAATAATGACATGGCCCCCTTGTTCACCTGATCTGAACCCCATAGAGAACCTGTGGTCCCTCATAAAATGTGAGATCTACAGGGAGGGAAAACAGTACACCTCTTGGAACAGTGTCTGGGAGGCTGTGGTGGCTGCTGCACGCAATGTTGATCGTAAACAGATCAAGCAACTGACAGAATCTATGCAGGGGCTGGCTGGTGGAGCTTGTCCAGGGTGACAGCCAGATTCTTCAGCCCTGAGGAGCGGTAGGGGGTGGGGGGGTTGCTATAAGAAAAGGCTGGGTGAGGAGCCAGGGGGAAGGGGAAATGTGGTGCTATCAGATGTGGCCGGGTGAGGAGCGTATCAGATACGGCCGGGTGAGGAGCAGGGGGGGAAGGGGGTGCTGGGTGCAATCACATCTGGCCGGGTGAGGAGCTAGTTTTCTTTCTGACACTCACCGTGATCTGCCCTCCGCACAGTCACGCTGTGTCATTGCGGCAGCTGCGGCCACTAAGCTACACTGGCTGACCCATGTCATTAAAGGGGCAGCCCTAAATTAGGGCAAAACCACCAGCCTGGGGGGCACTTGCCCCCCTGCCACCTGGGCCAGTCCGCCCTTGAATCTATGGATGGAAGGCTGTTCAGTGTCATCATAAAGAAAGGTGGCTATATTGGTCACTAATTTTTTTTGTGTCTTGTTTTTGCATGGCAGAAATGTTTTTTTCTAAATTTTGTGCAGTTATATTAGTTTACGTGGTGAAAATAAACAAGTGAGATGGGAATATATTTGTTTTTTATTAATTTGCCTAATAATTCTGCACAGTAATAGTTCCCTGCACAAACAGATATCCTCCTAAGATAGCCAAATCTAAAAAAAACCACTCCAACTTCCAAAAATATTAAGCTTTGTTATTTATGTGTCTTTTGGGTTGATTGAGAACATAGTTGTTGATCAATAATAAAAATAATCCTCTAAAATACAACTTGCCTAATAATTCTGCACACAGTGTATACTGGTGAGAGGAGACTGGTGACAGGGGAGGCTGCTGCTGTATAATGGTGGAAGGAGGCTGGTGACAAGGGAGACTGATGCTGTATACTGGTGAACAGGGGAGTCTGATGCTGCTATATACTGGTGAACAGCGGAGGCTGGTGCTGCTATATATTCTTGAACAGGGGAGTCTGGTGCTGCTATATACTGGTGAACAGAGGAGGCTGAAGCTATGCAGGCTGGGGATTTGGGGGAGGCTGACCCTTTAGAATGGGAATTAGGGGGCATATTACTATATACTTTGCAGCACCTTCATATTTGTGTACTAAAGCTTGTCTTTATTGTCAGCGCACTGTTAGTAAAAGTGAGTGCTGTCTAATATCAGCTTGCAAGTCTGCGCTTACGGCTGCTTGTACACTTGTGTTTTTTTCAAGTCAGGTGAAAATCAGGTTTTTAAGCCAAATCTTGATCCTTTCATGATCCAGTGTTTTATCCTTTCACTTTAATGGTGTCAGGAAGCAACCTGAAGTAACAGGATTGTACCTGACACCATTAAGCTGAATGGGCAAAAAACTGGATCCTGAAAGGATCAGGATTTGGCTGATTTTGCCTGATTTGCATTCTCCAAGTCTTAGGGCCGCTTTACACACACCAACTTCTGTGTCCAACTTCTGAACAGATCTCTGTTGCAGTGAAATCATGGACACATTGTTACATTTGTACACAGCCCAAAATGGAACAATGTGTCCATGATTTCACTGCAACCAGAGATCTGTTCAGAAGTATGATTGGCAGCGGTGGGCAGATTAAACATGCAGGGGGTGTGAATCTGCCCTTGGCTGCAGCCCCTAGCCACCTCCTTAGTGGCTGGAGCATGTAAGTTTTCTAAGTGTATTATCTCGGGGTACAGGGCTGCTCAAGTGCTGGGTGACCCCTTGCCACAAAAGCAGCAGCAATATTCTCTGACCCAGCAGTCACCCAGTTAACTCAGAGATCCATACCCTACATGCATCACCTAGCATAGAGGGCCAATCAGGTCCTGGTGGGCGGAATGTAGTGGTAGTGTGTAGTGGAAGTTTAACACAATTAGTAAGTAGTCTAGAGGAGTCTAGTCTGGGAGTGTAACAGCAACTTAGAAGACCACTGCAGATTCCCAGCTCTGCAACCTAGGAGAGGGGGTTGCACAGTTTCGTGCGGCCCCCTGGCCACCTTCTACCGGCCATCTCCCTACCGACACCACAGTTGAGCACCATTACTCCCGATGCATTACCAACCGATCTACGGGCTTCAAAACACGGGTTCCCAAAAACTCCCGTGCCCGACCTACCGTTTGCTGGTACCGGTTTGCTGGTACCTAGCCGGTTTGCTGGTACCGAAGCTAGCAGCAGTTCAGCTCTGCTATGCGAACCAGAAGAGTGGAGGGACCGCTCTACAGGAGCCCCCCATCACCCGCCAAATTCCAGTCGTCTAACCAGCGGTGTACCCACCAAGGGACCCAAGGCTCCCCAAAGCATCCGGAACGTATACCCCGGATAGGGCATTCAAGCAGCCTTCCTGTACCCGATCTGGTATTCCTGGGCGACAATGGCACACAAGCTAGATAGAACGGAGGAACACCGCGGATCTCTGAGGGACACCTATTACTGCTGAGTCCACCCGGTCTACTACCCGTTAACTGTATGCCATGTATTGCTTGCTGGTTATGACTCACCGTGGCCGGGACTCCGGTTTAGACAGGCGATGCGTCCTTCCTCCTTGTCACGGGTGGACCGCGCCTGCCGGTAGTGGGGCCCGGTGTAGTGCAGATCAAAAAGGTTGAAGACGTCTTGGTGGAACAGATTAAAGGGGTTTTAATTTATTCGTGACGCCACCTATGAGTAGTTTCGGTAACGACTACCGACGCTGCGGAACCTCCGGGGGATGGACAGCAGCAAGATGGAACGCTCCCCACAGGCTGAGCGGTGATCCCCGGAGGCTGGAGCTGCTCAAGATGTTGTGCGGCAGCTGCGGTTACCTTGTAATGCGGACGGACAGTTCATAAGGAAGCACGGACACAGAAAGTCTCTGTAACGGGTCTTTACTGTAACCAGCAGGCAGTACATGGTATACAGTTTACGGGTAGTGGACCAGGTGGACTCAGCAGTGTTCCTCCATTCTAACTAAGTAGTTGCCAGTGTCGCCCAGGAATACCAGGTCGGGTACGGGGAGGCTGCTTCAATGCCCTATCCATGATGTACGTTCTGGATGTTTTGGGGAGCCTTGGATCCCTCGGTGGGTACACCGCTGGTTAGACGACTGGAAGTTGGCTGGTGGTGGGGTGCTCCTTTAAAGCTGCTACTCCACGCTTCTGGTTCGCGTAGCAGAGGTGAACTGCTGCCAGCTTCGGTACCAGTGAACCGGCTGTGAGTTGTGGGCACGGGAATCTTTTGGGAACCCGTGGTTACGATGCCCAATCCCGGTTGGTAAGGCCTCAGGTGCTGACACCCGACCGGTGACGGCCCGGGGGCTGCACGGGGTGCGGAGCCCCCGCTCCTCTCCAAGTTCAAGTTCTCTGTTCTAGACTCTGATCTAGACTATTGTGTAGACTAAGTGTCTGTTCTCCTACACACTACCCTAGCACTCCGCCCACCAGGACCTAGGATTGGCCCTCTGTTCTAGGTGATGCATGCAGGGTTGGATTTCTAAGTTAACCAGGTCATTGCTGGGTCAGAGAATATTGCGGATGCATTTATGGCTGCAATACCCTCTTGTGACGCACTCGTTGCGTGGCGACCACACTCCCCCTTGGTTGAATACGCTTGTCCCCAAGCGTCACACTACCCACATTACAGAGGTTTTTATATTTTATAACAGGTAATACACTTTTATTAATGACAGGTCATTATATGGCATAAAAGTGAGGTAGGCAAAATAAACAGGTAAAACACTAGGTGCGGACCCGGCGGGCGGTCGGCTGTTCTTAGATAAAAGTTCAGGCTGTAGCCGCGAGATCACACAGTCAGTGATTAACAGGAACAGAGTCATTGAGTGAGTTCAAGTCTTAAAGTCACTGGCACGGGGAACGATGGCGCACCCGGATAGCGAACCACCCATCTGGACAAGCATAGCGTTCATAGGTGATTACATCGCCCCGGTATAAGTCGCGATCGGGATGTCCTCTCGGCAAGTTTGACTCAACGTCCCGGCGCCCCACAAACACCTCCTCATTCAAACCCACCTCCCAAGCGAACCCCCACCCGGTATTTAAATTAAAGGTGGAAATTCTACCTTCGCGGCGGAGTTCATCAGGCAGCGGCGGCTGGCGGCGGGCCTCGGCATGGACCTGCATGTTGGCGCGTTCACGGGCTTGCCACTCCTCTCGTCGTCGCTGGCGTACATCTCCGTCGTTACGGCTCGGGGTGTAGAGATGAGTAACGGAGTTGGTGGTTTGGCGGGAAACTTGAACTTGGCGGGCTGTCTGGACCGGCACCCGGTGGAACGGCACAGGGGAAGGTGTCAGCGTTGCACCCGACCAGTGTACCCGAGCTGTATGCCCGGTGGGAAGTTCTCGGCGTCTCCCCAAGCGAACCCGGTGTCGAAATCCTCAGCGGTGCTGCGGGTCTCGTCGTCATCCTCCTCGACTTCTCCTTCGATGACCACATCAGGCTGCTCGATGGCTGGAGATGTTGAAGCTGGTTCCTCTGTACAACAGGGCGGTGGTGCTGCGGATCCTTCCACAGAGACGTCCTGCAGGGCTTCCAGGCTGCCTGCCTCTTCATCTGTAGCTGTTGGTAGAGGGGTCTCAATCCCGGTTACCAGGTAGGCCTCGGCAATTGCAAGGGAAGCCTCCGGTACGGGGACGAAACAGGCGACTGTCTCTGTAGTTGTGAAACACGTCGCGGGTTCCTCGGTGGGAATCTGGTAGGGATCAAGTTCTTCCATGGAGCGTATGGTAAGCTCCGGCTCAGGAACGGGGTCGGCTGCGGTATTAATCGCTGGAACGGGTCGAGTTGTGGCCTCCACTGGAACGATGCAGTCTATGGGCTCTGGTGACGAAGCAGGACAGGTGGTAGGCGACGGTGAGGCGGTTGAGAAGCTGGCGACGTCGTCTGGGCCTGGAGTAGCGGTACCCGGTCGGCTCTGCTGCATCGCATGGTGTAGTCGTCTGCCTAGGGTCGCGCTCCAGCTGCGAATCGTCCATTCCACAGTCTCAATTAGTCGCACCCGGAGGTCTTGTAGAGCCTCTAGCCAGAAGTCGGGGCTGCCGTCTACGGTAAGGGCAGGACCCAGGACCCAGTTGGCCTATGGCTGCTCTGGCCTCCGCCTCGACCTCCCGCATCAGGTCTTGGAGTCTCATGCTGGCCATTATCTTCTTTGGAGGGAAACACATCCATTCAACCGGTAAGCGTTCTGGTAGAGCTGGTGAAGAACTTCTGTGACACTCCCATTTCCTCTGGGCTTTTGTAGTCCAATGGTGGGAAAAGTCTTTGGGGTCCGCCCCCATGGTTGATTCGAGCAATCAGGGCGAACAAAGAGTTTGGCGCCTTTTGTCTTTAGCCCTCCCACGATGAGGGGGGGGGGTTGACTCACTCCTGGGCTTGCACGTGGCGGATTCTTGTGGCGGGAACGCCATCTTGGGCGCCATCTTGGCCCACGGTGAAAAGGCGGAAAGTTCTTTTTGGGACGAACAAAGTCAAATTTGTAGACAATAAAGTCATTTTTAAGCACATTATACCCGTTGGGTAACGGGCCTGCTCGTATCCTGTTCGTGACGCCATTTTCTGACTCACCGTGGCCGGGACTCCGGTTTAGACAGGCGATGCTTCCTTCCTCCTTGTCACGGGTGGACCGTGCTGCCGGTAGTGGGGCCCGCTGTAGTGCAGATCAAAAAGGTTGAAGACGTCTTGGTGGAACAGATTAAAGGGGTTTTAATTTATTCGTGACGCCACCTATGAGTAGTTTCGGTAACGACTACCGACGCTGCGGAACCTCCGGGGGATGGACAGCAGCAAGATGGAACGCTCCCCACAGGCTGAGCGGTGATCCCGGGAGGCTGGAGCTGCTCAAGATGTTGTGCGGCAGCTGCGGTTACCTTGTAATGCGGACGGACAGTTCATAAGGAAGCACGGACACAGAAAGTCTCTGTAACGGGTCTTTACTGTAACCAGCAGGCAGTACATGGTATACAGTTTACGGGTAGTGGACCAGGTGGACTCAGCAGTGTTCCTCCATTCTAACTAAGTAGTTGCCAGTGTCGCCCAGGAATACCAGGTCGGGTACGGGGAGGCTGCTTCAATGCCCTATCCATGATGTACGTTCTGGATGTTTTGGGGAGCCTTGGATCCCTCGGTGGGTACACCGCTGGTTAGACGACTGGAAGTTGGCTGGTGGTGGGGTGCTCCTTTAAAGCTGCTCCTCCACGCTTCTGGTTCGCGTAGCAGAGGTGAACTGCTGCCAGCTTTGGTACCAGTGAACCGGCTGTGAGTTGTGGGCACGGGAATCTTTTGGGAACCCGTGGTTACGATGCCCAATCCCGGTTGGTAAGGCCTCAGGTGCTGACACCTGACCGGTGACGGCCCGGGGGCTGCACGGGGTGCGGAGCCCCCGCTCCTCTCCAAGTTCAAGTTCTCTGTTCTAGACTCTGATGTAGACTATTGTGTAGACTAAGTGTCTGTTCTCCTACACACTACCCTAGCACTCCGCCCACCAGGACCTAGGATTGGCCCTCTGTTCTAGGTGATGCATGCAGGGTTGGATTTCTAAGTTAACCAGGTCATTGCTGGGTCAGAGAATATTGCGGCTGCATTTATGGCTGCAATACCCTCTTGTGACGCACTCGTTGCGGGGCGCCACAGTTACAGTAAAGAACCCGTTACAGAGACTTAGTGTCCGTGCTTCCTTATGAACTGTTTATCCGCATGCTAAGGTTACCGCAGCTGCTACACAACATCTTGTGCAGCTTCTGGCTCCGGGGACACAGCTCAGCCTGTGGGGAGTGTAACATCTTGCTGCATTCCATCCCCCGGAGGCCCGCAGCGTCGGTACAGTTACCAAATCTCTCATAGGTGGCGTCACGACAAATTAATCCCTTAATCTGTTCCAGTAAAGAAGTCTTCACTTTTTGATCTGCACCACTGGACCCCACTACCGGCAGGCGCGGTCCACCCGTGACAAGGAGGAGGAAGCGAACGCCTGTCTAAACCGGAGTCCCGGCCACGGTGAGTCACCTGCATGCTGCAGACATGCTGCATCCAGTGCTGTAATTAGATCACCATGCCTGTTTGGTGACAGGTCCTCTTTAATCTCTTGATGACTTTGAAAAGCTCAAGGTGTTAAAAAACGCTCAAAATACATACTGAACCAGTGTGCAGCAAGTGCAGATGTTCGTTCTTTAGTGTTTAATTAGTGCTTTTTAAAGTGTTTTACAGAGTAGAACTGCCTTAGGCTGGCTTCACACTATGTTTTTTGTGATCCTGTTCTGTTCGTTTTTGAAAGGAACAGAACAGGACCATTTTGCCCCCCATATATCCCTATGGTGCCAAATTGGTCATATTTGGCCATCCGGTTTTGTGTATTCAGTCTCGGGAGTGCTGTGTGGATATGTGGGGTGCATGGATGGATGGGGTCTGGAAAAAGTTGTTAGAATGGGATGGATGGACGGATGCATGGATGGATGGTATGGTCTGGAAGAGGGGGGAAGAATGGGATGACTGGATGGGTGGTTGGATGGTGCGGCCTGGAAGAGGGGGCAGAATGGGATGGATGGAAGCATGGTAGCTGTTGGCTGAAAAAGTGGGGCAGAATGGGATGAATGTGTGGAAGCATGGATGGATGGTGCGGCCTGGAAAAGGGGGGCAGAATGGGATAGATGGATGGATGGAAGCATGGATGGATGGTGTGGCCTGGAAAAGGGAGGCAGAATGGGATGGATGGAAGCATGGATGCTGTTGGCTGGAAAAGTGGGGCAGAATGGGATGAATGTGTGGAAGCATGGATGGATGGTGCGGCCTGGAAAAGGGGGGCAGAATGGGATAGATGGATGGATGGAAGCATGGATGGATGGTGTGGCCAGGAAAAGGGAGGCAGAATGGGATGGATGGAAGCATAGATGCATGGTGCAGCCTGGAAAAGAGAGGCAGAATGGGATGGATAGATGGAAGCATGGATGGATAGTACAGCCTGGAAAAGGAAGGCAGAATGGGATGGATGGATGGAGCGGCCTGGAAAAGGGGGGCAGAATGGGATGGATGGATAGAAGCATGGATGGATGGTGTGGCCTGGAAAAGGGAGGCTGAATGGGATGGATGGAAGTATGGATGGATGGAGCGGCCTGGAAAAGGGGGGCAGAATGGAATGGATGGATGGATGGAAGCATGGATGGTGTGGGCTAGAAAAGGGAGGCAGGATGGGATGGATGGTGTGACCTGGAAGAGGGGGCAGAATGGGATGGATGGAAGAATGGATGGGTGGGTGGATGGTGCAGCCTGGAGGAGGGGTGCCTGATATGGTGTGCGGTATACATTTATGTGGTTAAATATATGTATTAATATTATAATAAATGTAGTGTTACTTTTTTTTATTTTGATAAGTTAATTAATTTATGTGTTTCCCAGAAGACAGCATTCAAGACGACTGTGCTTCACCTGACAGCCAGAACCTGACGGCACAGCTTGATAGCGGATCAGGAAACCAACACCGCAAAACGTAAGTATACATCGGTAGTTTTGGCGTAGACTAGGTGGGATGGGGTGGTGACTAATTATAATACTGCTGTGTACGTTGGTAGGCTATGTATGTATACATACTACATATATATAGTCACCCAACGAAAACAGCAGTAGTATAATTACTCAACCTTTTATATGTAATTGTATGTATATATACTGTACATATGGTGTGGGGTATACATTTGTGCTTAAATATATGTATCATCATATAAATGTAGTGTTTCTTATTTTTTTTTTATTTTAAAGATTTCATTAATAATTATTTATTCCAAGACAGCATTTTAGATGACTGTGTTTCACCTGACAGCCAGCACCTGACATGTCTGACGACGATAGACGCCCACTGCTGGAAGTGAGTACCTCATGTTGCACGAGAAATAGTTAGGCCACATGCACATGAATTTTTTTACCTCAGGATTTGTAGCCAAAACCAGGAGTGGATAATTAAATACAGAAGTGGTGCAGGTGTTTCTATTAGACTTTTCCTCTGATTGCTCCACTCCTGGTTTTGTTTACAAATCCTGAGGTAAAAAACTCATCAAATACTGAACGTGAGCACAAGGCCTTATGGTGGGTTTACACGTCACGATATCGGCGTCCAACTCCGACCCAACTCCGACCAAAAGTCACGTGGTTCGGGAGTTGGACCCGATATCGTTCGCGCGTTGTACAGTTTGAACGTACAATGCGATGCTGGAACAATGTCAAAACGATATCAGGGTTGAATGAGCGTGCTATTCAACCGCCCGATATCGGATGGCCGTTGTAGCCACATCGTCCCATGTGACAGCCCAACTACGATGTGTACGCCCATGTCACCCATTCACTCCCATGTTAACTGGTCGTTCCTGGGTTGGGGGGAGTACACATCGTCGGGACGTTGTATCCCGATATCGGGCTGTCTAAACCGGCGATGCGATGTCGGGAAAAGCGCGGTCAAAAAGCGCGCTCCCCGTCGTTGGCTCCGATGTCGGGCCGATATCGGGACGTGTAAACCCACCATCAGATGTTGTGACTGAGATAGGGGGTACATAATCGATAGAAATCTACTGCCAGAAATCTGCCAGTCACCATACACTGTTTGCAGAATTATTAGGCAAGTTGTATTTTAGAGGATTATTTTTATTATCGATCAACAACTATGTTCTCAATCAACCCAAAAGACTCATAAATATCAAAGCTTAATATTTTTGGAAGTTGGAGTGGTTTTTTTTTTTAGATTTGGCTATCTTAGGAGGATATCTGTTTGTGCAGGTAGCTATTAAGGGTATCATTACACGTCACAACATTGCTTGCAATTTCACTTGCAACTTACTGGTTGCAGTGAAATCATGGACAAATTGTTACATTTGTACACGGCAACAAAATAATAATAATAATAATAAAAACTTTATTTGTATACAACATATTCCGCAGCGCTTTACAGTACAATGGTACATATAAGAAAAATATACGGTACAGAAAGGGAATGCAGAACAGTAGTTACATACAATAAACATAGAATCAACTTAGGAAATACAATAAAAAGGCAAAAAATGAAGGTGACCCTGCTCGAAGGAGCTTACAATCTAAGACGGGATGGGAACACAAAGTACAGGGACTTATAACAATGAATATCTTATGTCTAAATGACTACTGTTAGGGAGAAGGATAGGCCGCCCTGAAGAGGTGTGTTTTTAGGGAGCCCCTGAAGCTATGCAAGTTGTGGATGGTCTAATTTCTTGGGGTAGAGCATTCCAGAGGCTTGGTGCAGCTCGAGAGAAGTCTTGGAGTCGGGAATGGGAGGTTCGGATTAATGCCGATGTTAGTCTGAGGTCACGTTCAGAGCGAAGGGGACGGGTGGGGTGGTAGGCAGAGATGAGGGTGGAGAGGTAAGGAGGTGCCGTACCATGAATTTGTGGGTGACAACGAGCAATTTGAATTGGATTCTATAGTGTACGGGCAGCCAATGTAGTGACTGGCACAGAGCAGAAACATCTGAGTAACGGTTTGCTAGATAGGTGATCCTGGCTGCTGCATTGAGGATAGACTGGAGAGGGAAAGTTTAATGTGGGGGAGGCCAGCTAATAAAGAATTACAGTAGTCAAGGGGGAATGAATCAGGGCCATGGTGAGGGTTTTAGTTGTTTCCATGGTGAGGAAAGGGCGAATTCTGGAGATATTTTTCAGGTGCAAGCGACAGGAGTGGGTGAGAGATTGTATATATGGGGTGAAGGAGAGATCAGTGTCCATCAAAACACCAAGACAGCGAGCCTACTGACTAGGAGTTATCGTGGTGCCGCACACCGAGAGAGAGATGTCAGGTTTAGGGAGGTTGGCAGAGGGTGGGAGCAGAAGAAGTTCAGTTTTGGAAAGGTTGAGTTTCAGATAGAGAGCGGACATGATATTGGAGACTGCGGTTAGACAGTCATTGGTGTTCTTTATTAGAGCTGGAGTAAGGTCAGGGCTGAAGTGTATAGTTGTGTGTCATCAGCATAGGGGGCAGGAGAAGGAGGAGATTGGGGACAGTGATGAGAGAAGGGAGTCTGTGAATGTATGAGGGTTGATGGCCTGTAGATTTCTGAATGTGTGATAGGTTGGACTATGCTGTGATGGGCGAGGGTTTGTGAGTGTGAAGGAGAGAATGTTGTGATCAGAGAGAGAAGGAGATGAGTTGTCCAAGGAGGGGGTAGAGCAGAGTCGGGTAAAGACCAGGTCAAGGGTGTTACCATCCTTATGTGTCTCAGAGGTTGAGAGCTGCGAGAGGCCAAGAGAAGTGGTTAGAGATAGGAGCTGGGATGCAGATGTGGAGTTGGGGCTGTTTATGGGGATGTTAAAGTCTCCCAGGATGAGGGTTGGTAGTTCTGAGGACATGAAGTGCGGCAGCCACGCGGACAAGTGGTCGAGGAAGTGGGTGGGTGAACCTGGGGGGCGATATACCACCGCTACTCTGAGGGGGAGGGGACGGAACAGCCTAATGGTGTGAACCTCAAAAGAAGGGAATGAGAGTGATGGAGCGGGGGGGGATGACCTGGAAAGTACATTTTGGGGACAGGAGTAGGTCAACTCCGCCACCACGTCTGTTTCCAGGTCTCGGGGAATGAGAGAAGTGTAGACCGCCAGGTTTCAGTAAGGGCCAAAAGGTTAAGAGAGTTAGTGAGAAAGTGGTTGTGGATAAAGGGAAGTTTGTTGCATGCGGACCGTGTACTCCAGAGGGCACATTTAAACGAGGGAGATGAAGGTGTGCAGGTAATGCTAATAAGGTTACTGGGATTTCTGTGTGAGGCGTGGGGGGGGGGGGGTTGAAGTTGGAAGAGGGTGGCCCAGGATTGGGAGAAATATCGCCTGACATAAGCAGTAGTAGAAAGAGAAGGAGGGAGTAATGTTTGGCTCTATGACATTTTTTTTGTTGATGCAAGACCCTGGAATATGACGGGCTTAGATTATTGAGTAGGGTAAAGAGAGTATGGGAGCAGGACATAGTAAAGGGAAGTAGAGAGGGGCTGATGTGGATAAAGGGTGATGGAGGGGGTATGGGGCGGTAAAAGTGGATGACTAACGCACATAGATATAAAAGCATTGAATGGAAGGACATTTTGTTGCAATGGGCTAAGTAAAGTACTGAAAGGTAGTAGATGGGTAGAGTTGTTACCTTCTGGTTACCTCTGGTATATCTCTGAATTCCACTTAGAAATGCCACTTTGAAATGGAACAGATGCCAAGGCACAGAGGCCTTACACCATGCTACTTATAGCTCTAGTGAGCAACAGACAATATGCCAGGTATGTAGAGGGGAGGGGTCAGAAGTGAGAGGATACATCACACCAGGGGACAATAAACAAATTACTGCTAAGAGGAAAGATGGAACAAAATGGAACAATGTGTCCATGATTTCACTGTAACCAGTAATTGGGTAAATTTTGGGAATTGATAGTGAAATATATGCACTAGGGATTCACTTATTATTAGTTAATGGGAATGCATTTGGTGTATTAAATCCTCAGAATATTTGTGCTTATTTTTTATCAAAGGGAGTACTAATTAGGTAAAAAGAGATGAGATATCTTGAGATGTTGTTAAAATTCTTTCTTTATAAGTTTTTCTGAGGTTGCCATAGTAATGTAAACAAACTACACGCATCGCCAATGAGACTCCTAGTGCGCATGTGCCATTCCAAGGATGCAAGGCACACTTGCGGCACACGTGACAGGTACGTGGAAGGTACGTCACGCCACAAGTGGGGGGAACCAATGAGAGATTGCATCGTGGTTGATGTCAGTGCGCCGCAATTAGGAGCGTCAGGTGGGGAAGTGATGTGTCGGTATTGGATTGGGCAGATGTAGATTAAGAAGCCCCAAGCTGCACCAATTCTCTGGAATGCTCTACCCCAAGAAATTAGGTCTATCCACAACTTACATAGTTTCAGGTGATCCCTAAAAATACATCTTTTTTGGGCAGCCTATTATGATCCCTAGTCAAAGTCATCTAAACATAGACTATCCGCTAAACTAGTCTCAAGTGGATCACAAATAATGGTTGGTGGCCATGTACAGTATACTGCTCCTATCTGTTCCCCATCTTCTCTGTTGACTATATCAGCATCCTACAATATAATTGCCTTATCGCGTCTTTCTTTCTGTAACTGAAATCCCACGTCGCTGATTGGTTGCCTGCCTATGTACGCTCCCGACACTGAGCGCGGGCACTGCCAGTCTCTCTCCCGGACAGGGCAGGACGGGAGCGCGCACAAGCTTTCCCAAGTGTGGCCGCCTCCCCTCAATGACAGAGTACAATGTACGGGAGCGCGGGGTGACATGTAGACGGTCGCACTGGCCGCCCTGTCACACTCCCGTCACTGTTCCAGCCTGGGCCTTGAGCCTCAGGTGTCTGTGCGCACGCTCCCATGTACAGCAGGTGTCCGCCGCTGTCCTCCTTGCGGCGCTGCAGGACCTCAAGTGGAGAATAGCAGAGCTCAGCGGGAACACGCACCGACCACACTAAGCCCTGTGCCCCCTATCCTGCTGTAAAAATGGGACCGTCCCAACACAGACACTGCACCTGCACGGCACCTTCCACTCATTCAGGGGGAGGTACCTGCTAATTGCTGCCATTCACACACTGTCAACCTAAGGGTACCTTTACACGCCACAACCACAGGAGACAATTTTGACGGCGATATTTCTCGTTGGAAGTATCGCCGCCAAATTGCCTCCTTATTGCGGCGTGTAATTGGGGAATTTGATGGCGATAAAAAAGGTTGCACCTGGTTCTGATTTCACAGCACTGCTCCAAAATCAGAGGCAATCATGAAGGGGAGATTCCTGGCTTTTGGCGTGTGAACGGGCGATAGGGATGGAATCTGCATCGCCTATTGATTTCCCAGAGGCGTGCCACAACGTGCTGGAGACCGCGCCCCGTCAGCGATGATTGGTGGTGGCTACTGTGTTTCCATTGGCTGTCACTTGACACCGCGCCATGTTTGAACAGCTGTCCATTCACCACCACACAATGGCAATGGCGTCATGTCTTAGCCAGCCTTCCAGCGCAGACTGGCCAATCATGACGCTATTGTGTTGTTCAATGAGCGTGTTTGGGGTGCGGTGTAAAACAATTTGGCAACCCTATGTTTTCGCAGCGCTGAACATGTACGCCCACATTCCTTTGGGGATGGCGGCGTGTGAAGCGGCAATGGGAGTCTACCGTATGTTTCCCGCTGTTGGTGTGGCAACTTCCGGTGCGACATGTTGCCTTAGATTGAGTGCGAAATTGCGGCGTGTAAAAGCACCTTCGGCGATCTGAGGCAACCATGGAAAACGTGCACGTGCACATTAGATTGCCTCCTATCACCACCAAAAATTGCGGCGTGTAAAGGTACCGTAACGTGATAAGGGGATGCCCGGCAGTGTGCGGAGCCAGCTATAGTCACAGGTGGTACAGCGGGTGGCTGTAACCCTAGGGAGGATGGGCACACTGCTCCGAGCTGGCACTGCCAGCATGCAGTCACCATACAGGAAGCTCTGCGTTCGGGAGGCTCAGCACACAGGGGGCTCAGCAGCACACTGGAGACTAAGCACACAGGAGGCTCAGCACACAGGGGGCTTAGCAGCACTCTGGAGGCTCTGCACACAGGAGACTCAGCACACAGGAGGCTCAGCACGCTGGAGGCTCAGCACACTGGAGGCTCAGAGCATAGGGGGCTCAGTACACTGGAGGCTCAGCAGCACACTGGAGGCTCAGCAGCACACTGGAGGCTCAGCAGCACACTGGAGGCTCAGCACACTGGAGGCTTAGCGGGGACAGGAGGAGAGACAGAGGAGTGGTGACAAGAGGAGCGGTGACAGGAGTAGAGATGGAGAAGCGGTGACAGGAGAAGCGGTAACAAGAGGAGAGACGGAGGAGCAGTGATAGGAGGTGAGACGGAGGAGCGGGGACAGACGTAGCGGTGACAGGAGGAGAGATGGAGGACTGGGGACAGGAGGAGAGACGGAGGAGTGGTAACAGGAGGAGCGGTGACAGAAGGAGCGATGGAGGAGCGGTGACAGGAGGAGAGACAGAGGAGTGGTGACAGGAGGAGAGATAGAGGAGCGGGGACAGGAGGAGAGATGGAGGAGTGGGGACAGAAGGAGCGGTGACAGGAGGAGAGATGGAGCATCAGGGACAGGAGGAGCGGTGACAATAGCGATGTAGTTCACTCACGTTGACTGAACAGTCACAGTATGTAAACTACATACATATTCTAGAATACCCGATGCATTAGAATCAGGCCACCATCTAGTTGTAAATAAACACCTGTACTTTGTGTCACCGCCACCTCATTGTTAGATTGTAAGCGCTTATGAGCAAGGCTATCATTATTTTGCTCAATTATTGTATTGTATTATGCTTTGCATTGTATTGTATTGTTTTTTGTATTGTATTGTATTTTCTGACAACCGTTTCTTATGATTGTTTAAGTATGAACCTCTAAATTGTGAAGCGCTGCGGAATATGTTGGTGCTATATAAATAAAGATTATTATTATTACCAGATGGTGGCCCGATTCTAAAGAATCGGGTAGTCTAGAATCCATATATAGTTTATTTACTAATAGTTACGGGAGTGCAGTGAAATGAATTGTGTGTATACAGGCGGCTTTGTGGGTGGCAGAGTATACAGGCAGCTCTGTGGGTAGCAGAGTATACGGTGGCTCAGTGGTTAGCACTGCGCGGTGGCTCAGTGGTTAGCACAGCGCGGTGGCTCAGTGGTTAGCAGTGAGTGCGATGAAAGTGGTTAGCACGGTCAGCGCAGGTGCCGTGGGCAGAGTGGTGAGCGCAGTGCCGTGGCAGAGTGGTGAGCACAGTGCCGTGGGCAGAGTGGTGAGCGCAGTGCCATGGGCAGAGTGGTGAGCGCAGTGCCGTGAGCAGAGTGGTCAGCCCAGCGCCGTGGGCAGAGTGGTCAGCGCAGCGCCGTGGGCAGAGTGGTCAGAGCAGCGCTGTGGGAAGAGTGGTGAGTGCAGTGCCGTGGGCAGAGTGGTCAGCGCAGTGCCGTGGGCAGAGTGGTCAGCGCACACACACACCACACACACACATACACACACATACACACACATACACACACATACACACACTCCGCTATACTTACCACCGGCCCTGCGTCTTCTCCGCCGCCTGGATCCTCAGTCGACATGTCGCCGCCCACGGAAGACTGGATCCAATATGGCGTCTGGGAAGTCTCAAGAGACTTCCCGGACGCCATATTGGATCCAGTAGTTCGGGGGCGGCGACATGTCGACTGAGGATCCGGCCGGTGGTAAGTATAGCGGAGTGTGTGTGTGTGGACAAAGTGACGGAAGTACGGACAAAGTGACGGAAGTGCGGACAAAGTGACGGAAGTGCCTTCGGAGTTTATATATTAGATGGGGGGCTCATATATACCATGGGGATGGGGGCTCGTAGCTTGTGAGCACTCGTGGACAGCGCCCTCTCTCCTTTTATACCTGTATGCCATATGTTGTCCATGTACCTTGTACTTGTCTTTGTAAACCGCTTCCACATGTAAAGCGCCATGGAATTAATGGCGCTATAATAATAAATAATAATAATATTTATCATGAGGATGGGGACCACATATACCAGAAGGATGGGAGACGACATATACCAGAAGGATGGGGGATCATACACTGTGTGCAGAATTATTAGGCAAATGAGTATTTTGATCACATGATACTTTTTATACATGTTGACCTACTCCAAGCTGTATAGGCTTGAGAGGCAGCTACCAATTAAGTAAATCAGGTGATGTGCATCTCTGTAAGAGGAGGGGTGTGGTATTATGACATAACACCCTATATAAGGTGTGCTTAATTATTAGGCAAATGCCTCTCCTTAGGTAAAATGGGTCAGGAGAGAGATTTGATGGGCTCCGAAAAGTCCAAAATTGTGAGATGTCTTGCAGAGGGATGCAGCAGCCTTGAAATTGCCAAACTTTTGAAGCGTGATCACCGAACAATCAAGCGTTTCATCGCAAATAGCCAACAGGGTCGCAAGGAGCGTGTTGGGCAAAAACATGCAAAATAACTGCCCATAAATTTAAGAAAATCAAGCGTGAAGCTGCCAAGATGCCATTTGCCACCAGTTTTGCCATATTTCAGAGCTGCAACATTACTGGAGTATCAAAAAGCACAAGGTGTGCTATACTCAGGGACATGGCAAAGGTAAGGAAGGCTGAAAAACAACCACCTTTGAACAAGAAACATAAGATAAAACGTCAAGACTGGGTCAAGAAATATCTTAAGACTGATTTTTCAAAGGTTTTGTGGACTGATGAAATGAGAGTGACTCTTAATGGGCCAGATGGATGGGCCAGAGGTTGGATCAGCAAAGGGCAGAGAGCTCCACTCTGACTCAGACGCCAGCAATTGGAGGTGAGATACTGGTATGGGCTGGTATCATCAAAGATGAACTTATGGGACCTTTTCGGGTTGAGGATGGAGTGAAGCTCAACTCCTGGACCTACTGCCTGTTTCTGGAAGACAACGTCTTCAAGCAGTGGTACAGGAAGAAGTCGGTAGCGTTCAAGAAAAACATGATTTTCATACAGGACAATGCTCCATCACATGCATCCAACTACTCCACAGCGTGGCTGGCCAGTAAAGGTCTAAAAGAAGAAAAAATAATTACATGGCCCCCTTGTTCACCTGATCTGAACCAGAACCTGTGGTCCCTACTAAAATGTGAGATCTACAGGGAGGGAAAATAGTACACCTCTCGGAACAGTGTCTGGGAGGCTGTAGTGGCTGCTGCACGCAATGTTGATCGTAAACAGATCAAGCAATATTGGGCACTAATTTTTTTGTGTTTTGTTTTTGCTTGTCAGAAATGTTTTTTCCTAAATTTTTGTGCAGTTATATTAGTTTACCTGGTGAAAATAAACAAGTGAGATGGGAATATATTTGTTTTTTATTAAGTTGCCTAATAATTCTGCACAGTAATAGTTACCTGCACAAACAGATATCCTCCTAAGATAGCCAAATATAAAAAAAAACACTCCAACTTCCAAAAATATTAAAGGGAACCTGTCACCTAGATTTAAGGCCCTACACTATCACTACCTGTCCCTACACCTTCCTAGCTGCTCCCTATCTATCCCTTGCTGATCTAAAGGGGCCCTATAAAACATCAGAAAAATAACTTTTAACTTACAGCAAAGGCGGGCCCAGGCACCATTCTGCCCTCCTTGATCTGGCAGCGCACGCCCCGCTGGGCGGTATTATTCTTCATTCCTCGCCACCCCTCTATTTGGAATCTCCCGCCCTCTGTCACATAGTATGCACTGGCCGCGACGTCACATCCGGCACAGTGCATTATGGGGCCGGTCACGTGATCGGCCCTAGTGCATTATGGAGCCGATCACGTGATCGGCCCTAGTGCATTATGGGGCCGATCACGTGATCGGCCCCAGTGCATTTTGCGGTTTCAGCACCATGGTGATGGAGAGCGGCTATCCATATTATATGAGCGGGAGCAGGAGATCTCCCGCTCCCTCCTGCAGCCTCCCCCAGCTCACATTTTCTGGTACACCGCACTGTCGCAAAAAAAGCACTGTCTGTTGCTGTCGCCAGGTTTTGAATTCGCGCGCCAATGAGCGGCCTCTGTCTGGCACCCGATTTCGGCTTCAGACAGACGCCTTAGACAATTATCTTAAATCAGTATTGACTTTTTAGGATTGCTACTTCCAGTATGTGGCACTGGAATACAAATCCTCTTCCTTGCTGAAGACGCTCCTGCTGCCTTCAACTCAAAAATATTTCCAGATTATGCCCTCATAATCTCCCGTTTAAATTACTGCAACCTCCTCCTCTGTTGCCTCCCTGCTTACACTCTTGGACCTCTCAAATCTGTCCTTAACTCTGCTGCCCTACTAATCTACCTCTCTCCTCTGCAAATCCCTCCACTGGCTCCCAATTCACCAGCGTATCCAATTCAAACTACTAACATTGACTTACAAAGCCATCTACAGTCTGTCTCCCCCATATATCTCTAAACAAATCTCCTAATATCATCCAACCCGTAATCTTCGATCCTCCCAAGACCTTCTTCTATCCTCCACACTTCCACATCTAACCGCCTGCAAGACTTCGCCTGAGCATCCCCCATTCTCTGGAATTCTGGACCCCAAAACGTCCAACTATCCCCTACACTCTGAACCCTCAAGCGGAACCTGAAAACTCATCTCTTCAGAACAGCCTACAGCCTGCAATAACCACGGTACCACCTCACCACTACGCATCCTGACGCTCCACCACCGCCAGAGCAGACCCAACCTACTGTCTCCCTCCCCATTGCCCTGTAGAATGTAAGCCCACAAGGGCAGGGTCCTCTCTCCCCTCTGTACCAGTCTGTCACCGTTCGTTTGTTCATTGTATTTTTAACTTGTTTGTTTGTAACCCTTTCTCATGTACAGCACCATGGAATCAATGGTGTTCTATAAATAAATAATAATAATTTGCATATTTACCGTATATACTCGTGTATAAGCCGAGTTTTTCAGCCCAAAAATTGGGCTGAAAAGTCCCCCCCTCGGCTTATACACGGGTCAATACGGTATGCTGTGGGGGGGGGGGGAGCTGTGACCGGGAGCTGGAGGAGGCAGGAGGGGGCCGCGGTGACCGCAGGCGGTCACGTGGGGCCGCCTCATTAGTGCAATGAATATGCACGGCATCCCCCGTCCATCAGCGGCGGGGGGATGCCGTGCATATTGCACTACACAGCCCCCTCTCCTTAGTATGCGTCCCCCAGTCGTAATAAACAGCCCCCCCCTCCTTATCATGTCCCCCCCGGCTGCGGCAGCTGAGAAAATAACAAACAGTTTATACATCACCTTCCGGCGCAGCTCTCCGCTCCTCCGGTCCTCAGCATCTCCGCTCGCCGGCTTCTTCTTCCTTGTTGTGCCGGTGTCATGTGACCGGGCGCAGGAGATGACGTCATTTCCTGCGCGCGGTCACAAGCCGGCACATCAAGGAAGAAGAAGCAGCCGGCGAGCGGAGATGCTGAGGACCGGAGGAGCGGAGAGCTGCGCCGGAAGGTGATGTATACACTGTTTGTTATTTTCTCAGCTGCCGCAGCCGGGGGGGACATGATAAGGAGGGGGGGGCTGTTTACTACTACTGGGGGACGCATATTAAGGAGGGGGGGCTCTGTACTACCACTGGGGCTGCTGGATACTACACTGGGGCTGTATATACCTCTGGGGCTGCTGTATACTACCACTGGGGCTGTATATACCACTGGGGCTGCTATATACTACCACTGGGGCTGTATATACCTGTGGGGCTGCTGTATACTACACTGGGGCTGTATATACCTCTGGGGCTGCTGTATACTACCACTGGGGCTGTATATACCTCTGGAGCTGCTGTATACTACACTGGGGCTGTATATACCTCTGGGGCTGCTGTATACTACCACTGGGGCTGCTGTATACTACCACTGGGGCTGCTGTATACTAACTACTGGGGCTGTATATACCTGTGGGGCTGCTGTATACTACCACTGGGGCTGTATATACCTGTGGGGCTGCTGTATACTACCACTGGGGCTGCTGTATACTACACTGGGGCTGTATATACCTCTGGGGCTGCTGTATACTACACTGGGGCTGTATATACCTCTGGGGCTGCTGTATACTACCACTGGGGCTGTATATACCTCTGGGGCTGCTGTATACTACCACTGGGGCTGTATATACCTGTGGGGCTGCTGTATACTACCACTGGGGCTGTATATACCTGTGGGGCTGCTGTATACTACACTGGGGCTGTATATACCTCTGGGGCTGCTGTATACTACACTGGGGCTGTATATACCTGTGGGGCTGCTGTATACTACCACTGGGGCTGTATATACCTCTGGGGCTGCTGTATACTACCACTGGGGCTGTATACTACCACTGGGGCTGCTGTATATACCTTTGGGGCTGCTGTATACTACCTCTGGGGCTGCTGTATACTACCTCTGGGGCTGCTGTATACTACCTCTGGGGATGCTGTATACTACCTCTGGGGATGCTGTATACTACCTCTGGGGCTGTATACTACCTCTGGGGCTGCTGTATACTACCACTGGGGCTGCTGTATATACCTTTGGGGCTGCTGTATACTACCTCTGGGGCTGCTGTATACTACCTCTGGGGCTGCTGTATACTACCTCTGGGGATGCTGTATACTACCACTGGGGCTGTATATACCTCTGGGATGCTGTATACTACCACTGGGGCTGTATATACCTCTGGGGCTGCTGTATACTAACTACTGGAGCTGCTGCTGTATATACCACTGGGGCTGCTGCTGTATACTACCACTGGGGATGCTGCTGTATACTACCATTGGGGGGCCTGTATACCACACTGCTGGGGGCTGTATACCTGTGCTGGAGTCCACCCTCGGCTTATACACGAGTCAATAGGTTTTCCCAGGTTTTGGGGGCAAAAGTAGGGGGGGTCGGCTTATACACGGGTCGGCTTATACACGAGTATATACGGTAATATCTCAAAACAGTATTACACAATCCTCCTCACACAGGCATGCTAGGCATGTCACTATCCATGAGAAGTGTTACCCTTTAGATCCCAGAAATATTTGCTGTAACAGAAGTCAGTTTGTTCCAGGACTGGAGAGCAGTACAATGAGAGTCTGCTGGCATACAAGGCTGGCCTTAACTTGGTGTGACCTGTATGATGACACAAGGTCCACCATACAAATAAAGTGATGGGTGACAATTTATGGAGAAAATGAGCTCTGATCTAGTAATCTTTAATATTCAATGGGAGGACAGCTTGGTTTCTGTGCATTGTCTCCTCGCTAAAACGGTGACTTGATGATGCCTGTTCAATATATTACATGTGGAAATTAAGTACAATGCTGTTAACAATGCAGTATACATACCAGTATACATACTTATGTGTCGTCATTCTAAAAGAAGTAGGGTACAGACCTATCAGAATGATGTGTAACATCACTAAATCATCACTCTTGTACGCTGATTCTCCTCCATGATACTATGGACGAAACTGGAGATGCTATTGTGAGAGATAATGTCACAGAAAGGAACAAACCTTGCTACATTTAAAGTGCAGAACTCATATCATGAAGCAGTAACAACAGTGGATTGACATACTGCAGGATGGGCCTGTCAACAGGAACTGAAAGAAGAAATATACTGCAGGATGGGGCTGTAAATAGGGAGTAAGAAGAACCATACTGGAAGAGGAGGCTGTATGCAGTGATAAGAGGAGTATTGTGCTGCTAGAGGAGGCTGTATACACAGGATGAAAAAGGGGTTATTGTTAAAGGGGGTCAAATTATTATTACCGTTATCATGAAGTGGCAATAATTATCCTGTGCAATGTCTATAACTATTTTGCCATTGCACAATTATCAACATAAAGTCTTTCTGTTGCTTTCAATACCATCTATGAGAAGACTTATGACACTTTGTTATAATAAAGTATAACAAGTTTATTCCTCAACACAATTAAGCTAAATCACAATATAACAGTTACAATATAATAGTAACAATTAAACCCACAGTTTCCTAACTATACAACCCACCCACATTAACTAAGCATATGGATAGATTTATGGAGGGAAATGGTATGATACTCAGCCATGTGTTTCTGGTCCTTCCTCATGCTGATCGAACTTCCAAGAGACCCAAAGTGTCCCAGGCACATTGGTAAAAACCCTAGGAAAAGGGGCATGTCCAACAATCCCATTCTGATTGGCTGAAAGCTATGATGTAATAGGGGCTTGTATATGACCAGGTATTGAGAACCTATTGTCTAACCACCCACTGGCCAGTGCTACTCCTCCCATCCTGGCCAGAGATGGCCACAACTGGGAAAACTGGTTTTCGTTTCTCTTTGTAGCTCCCCCCATTCCCAGCATGTGTTGGACTATTGATATACAGAAAGACTGTATATTGTATATCTATAAAGATACATAGGTACATATCTATATATAATCATGCCAACAGTTCCCCCTCAACATTCCCCCTGTTGTCGAGAACACGACAATGATATTTGAGGCAAGTGTTGTGCTGGGATATGTTTGAATCACTGTTGCAGTCAAATTCATATAGTTCATAATGAAGGTTGGTATGGATGTCACAGTTCATAAGGAGGACAGTGTGGAGGACAGGGAATATTTAATTGAAGATCAGTTTAGAGGCAATTAGTGATGGGCGAGTATAATCGTTACTATTCGTTCGGCGAGTATCACTGGTGCTCGAGTATGATGTGTCGATCATTATCGATCTGATACAAGTTGACAGCCCCCTTCACTACATAAAGTGAGCTGGCACCTCTGTGAGGGCAGATTGAATGTTAGGGTCTCTCTGGGGGGCACTGCAAGGTGTTTTATGCAGTTCAAATGTGAAAAAGCCCACCCTCCTGCCCTGTACTGGAAATACTCCTTATATAGTTGGATGTGTTTGGGTGGAGCCAATCACTCATTGACTTATATTGTACTCGCTATTCGGATGAATATGCGAGTGTTAAAAAGTACTCGTAATGAGTATAGTGAGTGCGAATATTACGCCACTCGCTCATCAAGTAGAGGCAATGGATCATAAGAGGAGCATTGTGGGGTCATATTTTGTACATAACACACAGTGAGACGCAATTACAGGTGCATCTAATTGAATTAGAATATCATCAAAAAGTTCATTTTTTCCAGTAATTCAATAAAAAAATATATAGAGTCATTACAGACAGAGTGATCTAATTCAAATCGCTATTTCTGTAAATGTTGATGATTATGGCTTACAGCCAATGAAAACCCAAAAGTTATTTTCTCAGAAAATGAAAGTAGGGAGGATGAAGGGTCTGAGAGATAAAATATTGTCTCCATATGGTTGGTATAAAATCTGATCACCTTTGGCCATGGCTCTAAAGCTACCGTCACATGCAGCAATCTCACCTGGAAATCATATAGGCGATATGTCGCCCCGGAGCAATCACCGTGAAATTGCCTCACGGTTGAGGGGTGTGATTTGGGAATTTCACGGCGTAAATCGTTCCTCGGCCGTTGCCCGATTCCTGAACAGTGCTCAGTAATCAGCCGCAATCGTTAAGGCGATATTTTTGTGTTTTGGCGTGTGACAGGGCGATAATGATGGCAAGAGCATTGCCTATGATTTCCCGTAGGCGTGCCTCAGCATGCTGAAGTCCGCGCCTGAGATGATTGGTGTGGGCTACTGTGTTCCCATTGGCTGTCAGTTGACAACGCGCCATATTTGAAGAGCTGTCCGTTCAGCACCACACACGTCTTCAGCTACACAACCATCCGCAAACTTAGTGCAAACTCCGATAGACAATGGCGTCATGTATTAGCCAGCCTCCCAGAGCAGGTTGACCAATCGTAACACTGTTGCGTTGTCCAATGAGCGTGTATGTATACACCACTGTGGCACGCCTATCTCCTCGCCATACTGAACATGTACGCCCACATTGCCTTTGAGATTGCGGCGTGTGAAGCAGCGATGGAATTAGGCAAGATTGGTTCCGCTATAGGGGAGGCGATTTCCAGAGCGACACATCGCCTTAGCTTCAGGACGAAATTGCGGCGTGTGATGCCGCCATCAGCGATCTGAGGCAACCACGAAAAACGTGAGCGCGCATGTTAGATCGCCACATATCACCAGCCAAGATTGCGGCATGTGACGGTACCTTAAAAGGGATCTCAGCTCATGCTCAGTTTGGGACCTGGCAAATTGCTGTTAGGACAATGGGGTTTAAGCACCTGTTTAGTCCCCGCACAATGGTGTACTACACGTGTCTGTCTGATGAGCAGGAAGTTTATGAGAAACATCCTGGGAGTACCTCATTTTCTCTTTGTTGAATTCAGTTTCAATGAGTTTGACAAAAGTGTCCTTAGAAAATTTTCTGAAATATCTTCATACTTCTATGGTCAAGTGCATGTATGCAGAGTTCCCTACTCCACTGATATATCTCTTATGGTACCTTTACACGCCGCGACAGCAGGCTGGATACATCGCGCTACTTCACGTGCACGAGCACGCTCAAACGGCTACAAACGGTCAACGCATCTCCTTTACACGCCGCGACAAGGTGCGCTACGCCACGCTACATCTATAGCTAGCTACATCGCCGGGTGTCTCAAGTAGCCAGCTGTAGCTCATTTACACACCGCTACAACCAGCTACTATGGGCAGACCTGGTGCAGCAGGGACAGCACATAGGCGTGCCACAATTGTGGAGTACAAGCCGTCCTTACGCTGATAGGACGAAGCAATAACATCCTGATTGGGCAGGCATCGCAGGAGGCTGAGTAATACATGACGCTCGAGCGATTGTGTAGTGTGACTCGTCAGCTCCTTAAATATGCCTCCCTATGCAGCGACTACCAATCGTCATGCAGCAGCTTCCACCAATGATCGCACATGGGGCGCGGTAACATGGAGCCAGGGTCACGCCTTAGCTACATTGCAGCTACATTGCAGGCTGTCCCGAGTTCCCTTCCGTTGCCTCTTTACACGCCGATACAGCTCGCTACCATCGGCGATATAGCCATCTGTTTTCGAGCAGAGCCCATAAACAGATGTATCTGTCGCCGGCTGTAGCGTCGCGTCTTCAGACGCCGCTACGACGGGCTACATTGACGCTACAAGCTACATTTGTAGCCTGTAGCGGGATGTATCCAGCCTGCCGTGGCGGCGTGTAAAGGTACCATTATGGTACCTTTACACGCCGCCACAACAGGATGGATACAACCCGCTACAGGCTACAAATGTAGCTTGTAGCGTCAATATCGCCCGTAGTAGCGGCGTGTGAAGACGGGACGACACAGCCGGCTACAGATACATCTGTATCCGTGCACTGCCCATAAACAGATGGCTACATCGCCGATTGTAGCGAGCTGTATCGGCGTGTAAAGAACCCACAGAAGGGAACTGTGGACACCCGGCGATGTAGCTGCAATGTAGCTAAGGCGTCACCCAGGCTCCGTGTTACCGCGCCCCATCTGCGATCATTGGAGGAAGCTCCTGCGTTGTGATTGGTTGTCGCCGCACAGGGCGGCATATTTAAGGAGCTGACGAGTCACACTACACAATTGCTCGAGCGTCAAGTATTAATCAGCCTCCTGCGATGCGTGGCCAATCATGGTATTATTGCTTTGTCCTATCAGCGTACGGACGGCTCGTAATCCACAATTGTAGCACGCCTATGTGCTGTCCCTGCTGCACCAGGTACGCCCATAGTAGCTGTTTGTAGCGGTGTGTAAATGAGCTACAGATGGCTACTTGAGACACCCGGCGATGTAGCTAGCTGTAGATGTAGCGTCGCGTAGCGCACCTTGTGGCGGCGTGTAAAGAGGGTGCGGTTCCCGTTGGTAACCGTTTGGGCGTGCTCGTGCACGTGAAGTAGCCGTTGGTATCCATCCTGCAGTGGCGGCGTGTAAAGGTACCATTATGGTACCTTTACATGCCGCCACAGGAAGGTAGAAACCGCCAGGCATCGGACACAATTGTGCCTGTTGCCATGAAAACACCACGAAGTGGCGGCGTGTAATTCAGGATTTTCCTTCCTGTGTCTTGCAGTTCCATCGGATACCTGTGTCTGAGCCGTGCTCAAAAACAGGAAGGAACAATCCCTATGATGGCAGCGTGTAATCAGGGCACAGGAAGGTATTTGCGTGGCCTAGCGAATTCCCAGGGGCGTGCCACAGCGTCATGGATACCACGCCCCATCAGCGATCATTGGTGGAAGCTCCTGCGTTACGATTGGTTGTCCCTTCACAGGGCGCCATATTTAAAGAGCTATCCATTCACAGTCCACAATTGCAATGGCGTCATGTATTAGACAGCCTTCCTGCGCTGGCTGGCCAATCATGATGTTATTGCATTGTCCAATCACCGTACGAGCGTCACGTAATACACAACTCTGTCACGCCTATTTACTTACGGCGCGCAATATGTTCGCCCATATTCCTTTGTGGTAGCGGCGTGTAAACCAGGGAAGGTACTCCACAGGAGGTAACCCGCGGCACCCGTCGGCACTTCCAGGGAACGCAAATACCTTCTGTGGAGCACATTGTGGCGGCGTGTATATGCGGCATCGGCAACCGTTAGCAACAGGTAAAAACGCGCGCGTGCACGTGCGGTGCCTACCTGTTGCTACCCTCTGTGGCGACGAGTAAAGGTACCATTAGGGTACCTTTACACGCCGCAATTTTTGGTGGCGATCGGAGGCGATCTAACGTGCGCGTGCCCGGTTTTCATGGTCGCCTCAGATCGCCGATGGCGCTTTTATACGCCGCAATTTCGCCCTCAACTTAAGGCGATGTGTCGCCGCGGAAATCGCCTACCCCACAGCGGAACCAATCCGGCGGAGTTCCCTCGCCGCTTCACATGCCGCAATCCCCAAAGGAATATGGGTGTACATGTTCAGCGCTGCGAGAACATAGGCGTGGCAGACTGGTGTATACCATGCCCAAAACACTCTGATTAGACAACGCAATAGCGTTATGATTGGTCAGCCTGCGCTGGAAGGCTGGCTAATACATGATGCCATTGCCATTGTGTGGTGGTGAATGGACAGCTGTTCAAATATGGCACGGTGTTAAGTGACAGCCAATGGAACACAGTAGCCACCACAAATCATCGCTGACGGGGTGCGGACTCCAGCACGCTGTGGCATGCCTACGGGAAATCAGTAGGCGACGCAGATTCCATCATTATCGCCCGTTCACATGCCAAAAACAGGGAATCTCGCCTTCATGATTGCCTCTGATTTTGAAGCAGTGCTCTGTAATCAGAACCAGCGACAGGTTTTTTATCGCCGCCAAATTCCCAAATTACAAGCCGCAACTGGGAGGCAATTTGTCGGCGATGGTGCCAGGGCAACATATCGCCGGACAGATTCCTCGCCGCGATTGCGGCGTGTAAAGGTACCCTTAAACTTATTGAAGCCATACAGGATGGACTATGGTTGACCTGCACACGGGTTCAGTGTCTTGCAGTGTTTCATTACATTGCTGTAGTTAAATCAAATCCCATGATGAGCACCTAGGTGGCTCAGTGATTAGCACTCTTGCTTTACAACATTGCATTGGTGTCCCAGCAGTTCTTTGTTTACCTTTCCCACATCTCTCTCTAGGTACCGTCACACAGGGACATATCGCCGGCGATATTGCCGGGGATCGCGGGAGCGCGCATCCCTGACAACATCGCCGGTGAGATGTCACACTGAGCAACTTACCGGCGATGTCGCCGGCTAGTTGCCGCGGCTATCGCTCGCTGAGTTGCCCAGCAACCCAGCGAGCGATAACCCGCAATGTTGTAGATAGGCGGAATCGCCCGTAACATTGCGGGTTGCCGCGTTACACAGGGCGATCAGGCAGAATCGCCTGAGCCACATCGCCAGGTTTCCCAACATTGTTGGGAAACCTGGCGATGTGACTCAGGCGATTCATCGCCTGATTATCGCCCTGTCACACGCGGCAACTCGCCGGCAACCTGGCCACGCCCCTCGGTTGCCGGCAACATCGCCGGCGATATCTCCCCGTGTGACGGTACCTTCTGATGTGCAACTGCATGTACCCACAGTTCATTCCATTGCTGAGTTGTTGGCAAAATGGAGAGATGAAGTCTGCAAGTGCTCAAATGCTGAGCTACATCCACTTCTAAAGTGCACAGGGCTTTACCGTGGAAGTAAAGGTCATCAACCTTATGAAACAGTAAAATGGATCAAATCCTGAAATGAGGTGATAATCTGTGCCTGGATGGAAAAGCTAGATGGTGGGTTTACACACACAATCATTGTATCCAATATCTGAACCAATCTCTGGTTTGCAGTGAAATCATGAAGATTGCTCCATGTTGTACACAGCCACAAAATGGACTATGTGTCCATGATTTCACTGCAACCAGAGATCTGTTCAGATATTGGATACAATGATTGGTGTGTGTAAACCAACCAAGACACATTTGTGCTGTGCGGTTTGATTGTTGTTTGCTGTCTGCAGGGTTTGGACACAGGTGTACAATCAGTGATTTGTTGTTGCCCTTCCTCTCCTCTCCCCAAGGACAGCATGGAAGTCAAGAATATTCTCTCCTTCCAAGCAGAAAATTCTAGAAGGGGCTATACAGAAGCTAATTCTTCTGCCCGATCTGGAACCTGCAACAATATCCCAGTTGGAGACAGCAATTTAACGGTCTGTGGAGCGTCAGGATCAGGAAGGCATCACCTGATGAAGGCAGCGCTGTGCTGCGGAAACACGTTGTGGCTTGTAAGAGGTTAATAAAACCTTTTTACACATTTTTCCATCTCCCTGACTCTTCCTGATCCTGACGCTCCACAGACCGTTAAATTGCTGTCTCCATTATCCATACCTTCAGGTTATGCCGACAGGAGCTGCTCTTTGCAGGAGGAGAATCTTCAATCATCGTTCCTAAACCACAGGACCTGCTGGAAGAAGCTTGCATTCACCACTGAAGGACCTGTGATGATGTATTTCTGGTTTGGTGACATGACCACAGCATAGATCTCCAGGCTCTGTGGATACTGCCAACTGTCCCTGCCAGCACATCCAAGGAGGAGGCATAACACTGAGGCGATACACCGCAGTTTTGCAGGGCGTGCACAACCACCTATGGTGAGTGGCCACACAGCCCCTTCCAACAAATTTCCCTCTTTTAAACTTCCTTCACATGCGCTCCCACCCCCTTTCTTGTCTTACAATATCCTAGGTGGGAATATATACTTCCTGTGTTTGGGACTGAGCCATCAAGCTAGTGTGAATTACGGTTTGATTGTTGTTTGTAGGTTCGGGGTCATTACTAAAAGGGGTCAAGGGAAATTATTATTAAAGGAAGCACAGGGGAATTATTATAAGGCAGCACAAGTTATGGGTTGTTTATGAGTGATGTAATATGTGGAAGGTCCTGGAAAAGCAGTAAAGGTACTGCCACACACCGCCATATCGCCAGCGAGATGGCTGGCAATTCCCAAATTCGGCGATGTGGAAACCACATCGCATGTGCGTAGTGGCTTGTGACTGGGCGATTCTACGGCGAGAAATTGCTGGTGGGGCGTCACCTGATTGCCCTGTACTGCAGTGAAATCAGGCGATATCCACCAGGCGATTTCAGCGCACCGTGGCATGTAACAGGACGATAGCGACGTACAAATCGATCCTGAAATCAATCCCGCAGGCGTGCCTGGATTGTGTTTATTTGCACCGCATCTGCGGTGATTGGTGGGTGATACTACGTTTCCGATTGGGTGGCCGTGTCCGAGGTGCCTTATTTGATGACCCGTGCGTTCACGCAAGGCTGACCAATGGGAACGCAGTTCCATCCACCAATCGTAGTGATAGGGGCGCAGTGAAACACACTCTAGCACGCCCCTATCGAAATAGTATGGGCAATCACAGCTACGATTGTGGCGTGTGACGTGGCAATGTGTGAAGGGAAGATCACTTCCAGTCTTCTGCAGGCGATTTCCGGGACGCAGGATGGCCGAAGATCGCACACTAGATAGCTACGTGTGACAGTTCCACAGCGATCAGAAAAAAGTACCCAAAACACGCGCGCTCATGTCAAATCGCCAGCGGTATGGAAGCCATGTGACGGCGTGTGACGGTACCTTAAAGATGTCTGTGTTAAATTTTTCGGGAATGAATTATGGATGGTAGAAATTGTGGCCTGGACGAATGGAAAGGAAAAGGGAAAATTAACGACAGCAATCAGCGAGAATATCACTGGTGAGAACCTGCACAGTACACACACATGTGGTCTGCAAAGTGATGGTGTACAACTGATATTACCATTATATGATCACTGTATGGTGGTAATATCAGTCTTAGAAAAGGGTTTTGGTAACCATGTGCCTGCAGACATCTTATCCTCAAAGTGCGCCAAAGCAGTGCTGGGAGTAGGCGATCACATGACTGCAAGTATTTGATTTGCATACATGTAGTCACGTGTTGTCTAGATGTAAAGTCTCACTCGTGAAATTAGTAAAGCCGAGTACGTTTTAGTTGAAATGTGGAAATCACATTGTTGCAGTCAAATGACAGTGCGTGGTGAGGATTCAGATGTTTCAGGTCATAGACTTTAACCTCAACCTCTTTAATGGACAGTATGGGCCTTTGTGCTTTCAAATACCAGGGCTAAATTTCTGTCCCAGTTCTTCCCTAATTTTATGGATAGGACCATTTTGTTGTCATCTTGCATTGTGTTAAATACTATTCTCCCTAAGTTATCACCATAGGGAGTAGGAATAGTGTCAGGCTCGTGGATGGGTTCGGAGAACCTTTCTTTCACTTTGTGGTGTATAAGGGCATGTCATGAAGAGAGTTGTGCGGGCATTTTGGAGTATGTAAGTTTAAAGGTACATTCACACACAGCAATATTGCTAGGCAATTTCACCGGCAATTTGCTGGTTGCAGTGAAATAATGGACACATTGTTCTATTTTGTTGCTGTGTACAAATGGAACAATGTGTCCATGATTTCACTGCAACCAGCAAATTGCCAGTGATATTGCCTAGCAATATTGCTGTGTGTGAAGGTACCTTTAAAGGCGTCAACTTCAGATGCCTTGTGACTGTTGTCCAAACACATACTGCACACGATTACCCTGCCTATATCAAGTCTCTAAGCATATGGAGCATAATTAGACCATTGCATTGTTGACACACTTTGTGGACCTTCAAAATATCCTGAGTAGGATTAGAATATCAGCATTTGTGTCCAGAGGAGGGATTTTGTTGGTTATGTGTCTCAAGTGGGGTTGATGAAGCAAAGCTTCTGGAGTAGGAATTTCTTCCCTGTTATCAGGTATCTGGTCACACTCAATTAGGGTTGGCAAGGGTATGTGAATATTCCCCTTGATTGAAGAGATGAGGAATCCTAAGGTTCTTCTGCCAGAAGTTTCCATACCACCAGAGCAGGTACTGAGGGTATACGGAGCAGCTTGTCCCTATACCTTCAAGATCTAAAATAAATTGGGTTGTGCTAGAGACCTGTTGCTCTGTTCATTTTTTATGGCAGACATTCTGGAAGCCTTGTCAGGTTGTCCTTCTGGATAGACTTTGACCAGACATACCTTGGCATATAATTTAGGACCCTATGCACTGATTGCTCTACATTAATCGTTTCTATTAATTATCTTGGACAGCTATACATCTGAACTCTGTGTTCATTGCTGCTACCCTTCATATCAATATATGTGATCAGGATTGTATCATCCATGGGTATCAAATTCACTCAGAAGAAGCAGCTGGGCACCAAAGGGTATGGACATGTAGCAATGGGCACTTGTGGTTTAGCGGGTACGCTTGCTCCCAGGTTGCACACTTGATAGTCAATCAGACATGGAAATCCTTTTAGAAAGGAGTGAAAAAACGGAACTCATCGGGAGAAGGGGGCAGTCTTTATTGTGGTTCACCAATTACATGCAGTACAGAGAGGAGAGGGGAAGGAGCGGATGACAGCAAACCGTTTTGTCTGCCGTTTCTACGGGTCCACCAGAAGGACCCGTAGAAACGCCACCCGGCGCAAAACAATTTGCTGTCGTCCGCTCCTTCCCCTCTCCTCCCTATTACAGGAAAAACTGGTATCAGTTGACCCTAGGTACCTTTATAACAATCAATATATCAGGTAACTATTGTGGACCCATACAGCAGGTTCTTACATATCATATAATATTAACATAGAGCCCTGCAGGGGTTAAGAACACTATCAGGTAAACAATAGACAGATGTTGCTGCATGGTAAATCCTATATGATCTATATATCAGATGCCTGTTTGCTATAATGGGGACCAAATAAGCTATGGCCAATAGCAACGTTGGTGAACCAGTGCATCAGTAGCCGTAATTGCTCCCGAATTATCACTGTACTCTCATCAGAACCAGTCTAGTAAGATGTTGCAGTGAGTCTGTATTCATGAAGGACCCCAGCATGGAAAACAATTATAATAATTTTAACAGTACATGTTCTTTAGAATAACACTAGCCTTGAGCAAAAGGTTCCAACAGTGTGGTTAGTAAAACCCTATACAACTGGTGCACTGCAACACCGCTGCTGTTGATAAGATGAGGCTGTTCTGGATAAATACAATCGGGTCATTCCATGTCAAGTGATCCAAAAATGAATATTTTTTTTTTCCCTGACGTCCTCAGATTTTTTAAATTTTTTTTCTATATGAAGAACAACTTTATCTAATTACAAAAAAAAAGTTTTGAATTTTTTTCTTTATCAGTTAATTTTTTACAGATTTTTAAAGTTTTAAAAAAGTGCGAATTTTGGCCTGGTGTGGCTTTACATTTTCTATCATATCTCGGGCTAGAAATAAGATAGAGAAACAAAATAAACACCAATCTACTCAGAACTGTCCAGGCTTTCATCAGATATGTCACAAGAGGATCTTTGTTAATATTTTACCCATGTGATCGCAAGCGCAAAACTTTAAAACGCATTTCCGAAAAATCGGCGCGCTTTAAATATTTCAAAAACTGCCCATGTGTCTGCTTTGCTCTTAGCCACATCTGTACCAAATTTCAAGTTGGGATCGCAATGGGATCATATTTTAACATATTTTACTAGTAATAGCGTCAATGGGTCATTCCATATCAAGTGATCTAAATATGAATATTTTTTTTTACCTGACGTCTTTAGATTTTTTTTTTGTTTCCTTTATGAAGTACTACTTTAGTTAATTACAAATTAAAAGTTTAGAATTTTTTTCTTCATCAGTTAATTTTTTACAGATTTTTAAAGTTTAAAAAAAGGGTGAATTTTGGCCTGGTATGACTTTACATTTTTTTTTATCTCAGGCTAGAAATAAGATAATGAAGTGGGAGAGGCATCATTTTACTCAGAACGGTAACAGCTTTCATTTGAGATGTTACAAGACTATGTTTCTTTATATCAAATTCAAACTATTGACCGGCAATTGTGAAAAAATGACTGATTGTGTTCTTGGTGATTTTTGAATTGACACTATAATAGTTAAATATTTTGCACTTAGGTCCAATGAATGCGTCCATGGGGTCAAGCTGGGACAGAGTCATCACAAATTAGCCTTATTTGCAGATGACCTGCTACTTTACATCTCCCAGCCCCTGGTCTCCATCCCTTCGGTCTTAATGGAGTTTGAACGGTTCGGACAATTGAGCAACTTTAAAGTGAATTGCTCCAAAACTGAGGCACTCAATATTTCTTTGCCTGGAGAATTGGTTTCTCATCTATCTAAACAGTTCCCATTTAAATGGAAAGTAGAAGCCATTAAGTACTTGGGAGTCCTTATACCAAAAGATCTTAAACAAATATTCAATTTAAATTATCAACCCCTTTTGACTAACGCGGAATCGGCATTTACCTCCTATAGACAATTAAAGCTATCCTGGTTCGGGAGAATAAACGTAGTCAAGATGGATGTCTTGCCCCGACTCTTATATACTTTTCAGACAGTTTCTGTTCTATTGGATAGAGGCTTCCTCTCCAAAATGCAATCTATGATCCTTAGATTTGTCTGGGGGGGCAAGAGGTCCAGATTGCGAATGAATATCCTATCCTTGCCCAAGACCAGAGGAGGGGTTGGACTACCCAACATACGAGCGTACTTTGTGGCTTCTTCTCTTGTTAGAGCTCTAGATTGGCATTATCATGCGTCCTCCAAGAAATGGGTAGGGGTGGAGCAAGAGGGTTTGGGGATTCCGCTGAAACACCTGCTTTGGATTTCCCCTAAAGACTCCACAGACCTAGTACCTTTGACAGACATGACCAGAAACACCTTGAAGGTATGGCACCTAGTGACGAAAACCCTCCGCTTAAACGACAGACTTAGCCCTTTGACTCCCCTTTTTTCCAACCCATCTTTCCCACCCAGATTTGACAGGCAGAGATTTTTATGTTGGCGGATTGTGGATGACACCCGAGTAGGACAGTCTCTGTCCAGTGGTGGTTTGCCCCCGATGGCAGAGCTACAACTCAAAGAACCTACGAGACCTCTTAAGTGATTCGAATTTCTCCAATACAGAGCATACTTATATTCAGCTGACCACTCTTGCAGGGTAAGATTGACACCCAACGTATTGGAGAGGTTATTCCAACTGGAGGCTCCACCGAGGCGCAAAATATCAGTTCTATACCAGGCCTTAGGGTCCATGAGAGAGCAGGGCACCCTTTACTTCCAACGTGCTTGGGAGAGGGAATTGGGGTGTAGCATTTCAGAAGCTAATTGGCAGAAATGCTTTATATTTACTCACTCACTAGCTAGCGCTTGTTCTGCACAAGAAAGAAGCTATAAGCTGCTCACTAGATGGTACTTGTGCCCGACGACACTCCGGAACATGTTCCCTGGAACCCCTGATACCTGCTGGCGCTGTGGGGAAGAGAAGGGTACAATGATACACATTTGGTGGAGTTGTGGGGAAATCCGGCGGTTCTGGTCTGAGGTTTTCAATGCATACGCCCGGATAACAGGTAAACAAGCCGAATGCTGCCCAGAATCAGCAATGTTATCCATTTTTCCAGGTCCTATTGGGCTACAGAAGAGGGATATTCTCCGCTTTTGCATCTCGGCTGCTAGTGCTGTGATCCCGAGGTTCTGGAAATCAAGCCGGGCTCCATCTCTACTTGATTGGTTCAAAGAATTGATGGACATATATCGAATGGAGGAGCTCGCAGCTGATGCGTCGGGATCTCGGAACAAATTCTTAGGGATTTGGGTTGAATGGATTCTTTTTCACGACTCTGCAGAATTTAGGAGTATCTTTTCCAGCACAGATAATATGGCTCGACCTCTGGCTGATGGGGAGCCAGTGGGATGAGTACCCTTTCTCCTTCCCATACCTCATACGTCCCCCCCCCCCCTCCTTTTTTTCTTACGTGGCTTTTCTGTCCCAGTATAACTTTTTCTAATGGTTTTTGTTTCTCTTCTCTCTCTCTTCTTTTCTATCTCTCTTTTCTTCCCATCTGATACATTCAGTCTAGGTATTTCCTTTCTACACCTATACCTTCAGAATTCTAGTGAACATTAGACAGGTATCGGAAACTCTGAGCTGTGAGTAGATCATTAATATTTCGGCCTTCCTTTCCGGTACACCACTATTCCAACTAGGCCTCAACGGGTAATGACCCACTTACGTGGTCAACCTGTTAGAAGGGGCCAAGTGATAAAAATCATTCTGCTGGGGCTGCTTGTCCCCTTGACATCAGAACATCTCAAAACCCTGAGAAAGGTTGTATACTTGAGTGTTTGGAATTATATTTAGATTGTAGTATATATTGCACCAGAGATAAGCGCAAAAGTAAATTTGCAGCTTATCTTAAAGTTACTAATAACTTTGTGAATTCTCTTTTTGTATATTTTATATGTCTCAAGATTTTGTTAAAAGATTGAATGTATGTCTTTCATATGTTTTTTCAAAATTTAATAAAAATGAGATTAACCATAGTTAAATATTTTAAAATATGATCCCATCACGATCCCAACTTGAAATTTGGTACAGATGTGGCTAAGAGCATAAAAGACACATGGGCAGTTTTGGAAAATTTTTATTAAAACGTTTTTTCGGAAATGCGTTTCAAAATGTTGCGTTTGCATTCGCATTGGTAAAAAATTAAAATTAACAAATATACTCTTGTGACATATCTGGTAAAAGCCTGGACAGTTCTGAGTAGAATGGTGTTTATTTTGTTTCTCTATCTTATTTCTAGCCCGAGATAAAAAAAATGTAAAGTCATACCAGGCCAAAATTCACACTTTTTTTAAACTTTAAAAATCTGTAAAAAATTAACTGATGAAGAAAAAAATTCCAAACTTTTAATTTGTAATTAACTAAAGTAGTACTTCATAAAGGAAAAAAAAAAAAAAATCTAAAGACGTCAGGTAAAAAAAAATATTCATATTTAGATCACTTGATATGGAATGACCCATTGACGCTATTAATAGTAAAATATGTTAAAATATGATCCCATTGCGATCCCAACTTGAAATTTGGTACAGATGTGGCTAAGAGCAAAGCAGACACATGGCAGTTTTTGAAATATTTAAAGCGCGCCGATTTTTTGGAAATACGTTTTAAAGTTTTGCGCTTGCGATCACATGGGTAAAATATTAACAAAGATCCTCTTGTGACATATCTGATGAAAGCCTGTATAGTTCTGAGTAGATTGGTGTTTATTTTGTCTCTCTGTCTTATTCCTAGCCTGAGTTATGAGGAGAAACGTAAAGGCAGGCAACAGCGAAATTCACACTTTTTCCGAACTTTGAAAATCATTTAAAAAAAAAATAAATTTTTTAAAAAAATTTTCTCTTCACATTTTGCATTGTCAGACATGCTATTATCAAATAACAAAATCTCAAAAGAATTAAAAATATAGAGGTAATAATCATTGGTTCACTTGACATGGAATGACCCAATACCCTTAGGAGAGGGCCTGGGATGTGGGCAGTAGGGACAGAGCAGGTACCTTGGGTCAACTGATACCAGTGTTTCCTGTAATATGGGATATTTATTGCACTGTACATCCACAACGATTACCCATTAGGGTCCTGGTTGAATTGTTCATGTCTTGTGTGGCAGTAGATTTTTGTTTTTAAATTTAAAATCAAGGTTTTCTGCTGTTTGTTATTCACAAATAAATGTAATGGCCACTTTACACGCGGCTACATTTCTAGCTTATCCACAGGTAACTTACTGGCTGCAGTGAAATCATGGTTCTATCTTGTTGCTGTGTACAAATGGAATAATGTCTCGATGATTTCACTGCAGCCAGTAAGTTACCTGTGGATAAGCTAGAAATGTATCTGCGTGTAAAGTGGCCATTAGATATACTTTTTTAACCTGCAAATTGGCTGTGCACACTCTATACAGAAGTTCTCTTTTCTTCCCGAATTACATGTCTCTTGGACTGGGTCCCTAACATTCAATTTCTGCCTCTATCTGGGTTAAAACCTCCTTTTATATGGGCAAGTTAGAAAAAGTGATAACAGAGACCCAGTCCAAGAGACACGCCTCCACATGGCAACTGGGCGGTTTAACGATATGACCATATTTTTAAAGCGAAGTGTCTCAATTTTTGCATTTTGCTTGAGCTGATCCAGACATCCCTCTGTCTGTGTTTCTTTGATCTCGGAGCAGCAGCGCGGACACTGAGGCACTTCGTCCAAGAAATATTTACAATTTTTGTATTTTAGCTTAACTGGGATAATTCTGTATATTTTTATTGTCAGAGCAGAATGCAGCTTCTCTTTTTTAGTGCTAATTGTTTGGCTTCGCACCTGTGCATACTGATAGAACGAGTGTCGCAGTGTTTTTCTGTAGTTTATAATGTGGGTTTCACACCCATTGTTGCGCACCCTTCCCTTGCCCTGTTGACCAGTGATGCGATGTTCTGTTATTTTTTCTAACTTGCCCATATAAAAGGAGGTTTTAACCCAGATAGAGGCAAAAATTGAAGGTTAGGGACCCAATCCAAGAGACACGCCTCCACATGACAACTGAGCAGTTTAACGATATAACCATATTTTTAAGTGTCTCAATTTCTCAAGTGTCTCAATTTTTGTAATCTTAACGGAGATAATTCTGTATATTTTTATGGTCAGAGAAAAGTGTAGCTTCTCTTTTTTAATGCTCAAATTCTTAACTCACTAGCACAGGGCTAGTGCTGTGTCTCTGCTGCTTCAACATTGTCATCATGTTGACAGTGCAGCAGCAAATCACTGAGCTCACAACTGCTCTTCCTGTCTAAACAAATTAGTCACTCATAGGCGCTGAGTTCACTGATTGGCTGCTGCGCTATAGACGTGATGTGAAAAGTATTTCAGGCACTAAAGGCCCAAAGTTACACAAACAGATAAATGTGCAGAGATTGTTCGCAGATCTCTGGTTGCAGTGAAATCATGGACACATTGTTCCATTTGTACACGGACTGGACAACAAAATGGAGAACAATGTTGTCGCCTTAATAGAATAAGACCTGGGGAAGGTAAGTAAAGTGTGTTTTATACATATATATACACACCACACACACACAAAACACACACACACAACCCAAACAACAACACAAACACTGAGTTAGGAACAGGGATTTTCTATAAAGTGCCAATCCCTTTGCAGGTTTTACCAGTACTTAGATATTGATGTAATTCATTACCCTTTGAATAGATTATCAGTATAAAAATTACTTTGGGTCTGATTCAAGTCACCATCATGTAAGCAGACTACAGCTCCATATATTGTGTAGTGGTTCCCATAAGCCTGTTCATATGTTCTGAGTAAACAAATTAATGGGGTAGTAGGGACACTGTAGAACACATTTGCACTGGGCACCACTCAGTTTAAGGCAAGTTCTGTTGCTATACCATACATAAGCAATTCTCCATGCAGAACATGTAGATATAGAGGCCTATTAGGAGCTAAGGATTTAAGTGAATTAAACACATTATACTGGGTCTCTTATAGCACACACCGATGAAGGTCTGTTTAACCAATACGTCTGTGCCTGTTTTCTAATAAAAGCCTTTAAAACTTCACAAGAGTGCCAAGTAATCTACTTGCTTATATGGCATTGGATTGTACTTGGGCACATACAGATACAGGAAGTGCCATGTCTTCCTTTCTAGCCATTTCTTCCCACAAAATGGGCTGTATGATAGATTAGATTCCCTTTACAATTAAGTTTAATCTTTTAGCCACTGTACATTATCAAATTAGATTATTATAATGAATATAGTAGATATAGATAGCCATTACTGTTATGATGCCATGAGGAAATCCTTTTACCATCTTCAGTATCAAGCTGTGGCCTGTCTTCAGCCGGGAGTGCTCCAAAAAGTTGCACTTTGGGCAAATGTCATACATCTACATTGTATTATTGGCTATGAAGCTGTTAACTAATGTACAGTTTTAAGTAGTTAAAATAACAAATCAACTGAACTGCAAAGTAGGTTTTTCTGAAATAAATGTTTTCATTTTACCCTCTGAATACTCATAATAAGAATATTAATGATAAAACATTTGTTGGAAAATAGTATTTATTAATGAAAAAAGATTATTCTTTATAGCCAGATAGCTGCTCAAGCCACAGGCACTATAGAGCTTGGCAGAGCTTTTCTTGTACATAAAGTAAAACCTGAGATATATTTATTTTAATCACAGAATAACTTGATATTAAACATAACAGGTGATGAAAACAGTCAGCATAGACAGACAAACAGTCTCCACGTTCTAAAAGTTCCCCAATGTGACACAGGTTAGGTTTTAGAAGGTGATTGGTCCAACGCTGATCAACGTGACACTTAACTCTTCTCACTCAGCTTTTGATTTGGATTTTTTACCATGCCCACTTATGTTAAGCAGCAAGAGAAGCCCTAAAGAGACAGTAGCTGGAGCACACATTGCAATTGGTTCCTTCAGAACTAATAGCGTATAAATTGCACCTAAAAGAAAACAAAATTTGAAATGATCAAAACCCATATGCTAAAGATTTTCATCAAAGTTTCCTAATTGTTAAAAATATCTACAACACGCAAAATAAGTATTGAATAGGTCATCAATTTTCTAAGTAAATGTATATCTAAGGCCACGTGCACACACTGAGTATTTGTCTGAGTTTTTTACCTCAGGATTTGTAGACAAAACCAGGAGTGGAGCAATCAGAGGAAAAGTCTAATAGAAACACCTGCACCACTTCTGGATTTAATTATCCACTCCTGGTTTGGGCAAAAAATCCTGGCCTTCAAGTTGAAGGCTTGGCTTTTAACATGAATTTGTTACCAGATGTCGGTAATAACCCATCCAATTCACACAGGCAAAGTAATCAAACACCAGATTAAATTATGCATAATAATGAGAAATTACACAGGAATAAAATATAACACATTTACTGAAATTTATTCAACTCTTTCACCCCGTTTTTTTCCTTCCCTTCTTCCAAAAGCCATAACGTTTTTTTCAATCAATATAGACATATGAATGCTTGTTTTTTACAGGACGAGTTGTACTTTTGAATTACGCAATTCATTTTACCATATAGTGGACTGGAAAATGGTGAAAAAATTTTTGAGTGAGTTGAAATTAGAAAAAAGTGCAATTCCACAATTGTGTTTTGAGTTTTTTTATTTACCATAGACACTATATGCTAAAACAGACATATATTATTCTCTAGGTCAGTACGAGTTTGTAGATACCAAACATGGATATTTTTTTTTTTATTTAAAAAGGGGTGAAAAAAAAATTCAGAAATTTGTGAATATACGGTAATTTTTTTTTTTTTTAGCTTTTTCATCATTGTCAGTGACCTTTAATTTTTTCAATGTTGCAGGATATGGGGCTTTGTGAGGTTCATTTTTAGCGCCCTGAGCTGACGTTTTTATGGATACCCTTTTGGGGTGGATATATTTGATCACCTCTAAAGGTACCGTTACACGCTTCAATGTTGAAACAATCTCACTATCTCGTGGGCGCGCGGTCATTAGGACATCGTTTTGATGACATAGTTCGTGAGATGTCACACATGTAGATATTGTGGATGACGCACCAACGATGTAGTGAGCAGGTATCGTTCGAACAACCCAGTGAACGCTGCTTGTTCACTGATGTGAATGGGCGAAGTCGTGAGCGACATAGTTATGCGGTGTCACACTGACCAATGCAGCAGGTTGGCTGATCGTGGATTGTCTGATTTGAGAACATATTCTCTAATCTGCGATCACCAATCCAACGATTTATCGTAACCATATCTCAGAGTTACAATGAGTTAGTAACGATGTAACTTGAACAACTCCAAACCTGTGACGTGTCAAAGTAGCTTGAAAAACGCGTCGCATAAAATTTATGCCAAACTTTGCCCATATATAACTCAAGACCAAAAACCAATAGTAACTGGTGCTTTGCCCTGTACACCAAACATCTACATGACTTTGCATTGCTGCAATATCACAGTCAAAGCATATGTATTTGTGGAAATATTCACACCCACATATGATGAAAAACTTAAAAAAACGAATTTTACCTATTTTTAGGTCAAATTTCTCAAAAAGGGTACCCCTAAAATATATTAATTCTGGATATCATTAGAAAGAGCACATTTTCAACAAAATCGGAGAAGGTCGAGTGGGGACGATTTTTAAAACTGGTCCACTTGATGTGGAATGACCCCATTAGCACATACCCTAAATATGCTGTCAGAGATTGACAGCTGCATTTAAACAGATTAATAGCTGAGGGTAAAGCTCTGTTTCACACATGGTGGTTAGAGGTAAATGATGGCTGACTATAATGGTGGGTTTACACGTTGCGATATCGGCGTCCAACTCTGACCAAAAGTCACGTGGTTCGGGCGTTGGACCCGATATCGTTTCGTGCGTTGTACGGTGTGAACGTACAACGCGATGCAGGAACGATGGCAAACCGATATCGGGGGTCGAATGAGCGTGCTATTCAACCGCCCGATATCGGATGCCGGTTGGAGCCGGATCGTCCCGTGTGACAGCCCAACTCCGATGTGTGCTGCAACGTCACCCATTCACTCCCATGTTAAATGGTCGTTCCTGGGTCGGGGGGCGTACACATCGTCGGGACGTTGTATCCCGATATCGGGACGTGTAAACCGCCGATCCAATTCTTGCAAAACTGCCCACAAAAAGCGCGCTCCCGCGCCGTCGGTTCCAATATCGGACCGACGTTGGAGAGTGTAAACCCACCATCACTTCCATCATCTGCCAGCAAAGATATGGACTCAATTCAAGGAGCTGTCATATTTTGTAACTGTATGTCAATGCCGAATATGCCCAAAACCCCTTTTTCAAGGCTTCAAACGAAAACCCTGATTGAGCCACTAACGTGTAGCAAAAACATCATGTTAACATACAATAATGCTGCCAAAACAAAGCTAGTAAGCCTCCCTTTAACCATCAATAATTATAAAATACGTTCCATTCAATATATTCAATTGCCAACATTAAAGAATGAACTGCAAAAAGCAGTTTTTTAGTCAAATTTTTTTATGTTTTAGTAAAAGGTTAAAAGGTTAAAGCAAAAACGATGCTTAAAGTGATCCTAAACCCACAAACTGACCCCCCCGCATCTTTAGATCTGTCCCTGCACCCTCTCTATCATTTCTAGCCATTCCTTTTGCAGAAAAAAAAAAATCGCTTTTTGTAAAGTAGAGAAAAAGTTGTATTACTTTGTCCTGTGTGAGTTCTCTCTTTCTGAGGAAGCCGCAAATAGGCGTGCCTGTCTGCTGCTGCCTTGTAATTATGCACTACTTTACAAAAGCGATTTTTTTCTGCAAAAGGGATGGCTAGAAATGATAAGAGGGGGTGCAGGGACAGGTCTAAAGATACGGGGGGGTCAGTTTGTGGGTTTAGGATCACTTTAACTGGTCAAGTAACAAATAATTCAGCCTTACCAATCATGATAATACAAAGCACAAGGTTGCTAATCTCTTGAAGAATCCGAGGACCAAATGCCAGTAATATTCCTGCAACAAGCTCTATCCATCCCACTACTTGCAGGTATTGGTACGGATCAGGTTTGAACCAAAGTCTTTCAGTGGGAACACATCAGCAAACTGGACAAACTGGGACTTCTGTATATTAAAAAAAAAAAAAAAAAAGAGGAGAAAAATAATGACACTTTTGTATGCAATATAGCTGGAATACATATTTATTGGTGTACGTCACACATTTTATGTGCACCAAATTTTATTTGGTTAATTTACTAACAAGTCAGTCAGTGCCTGAGCAATTAAAGACAACTTCTCAACATGATTTTGTAATGTAAAGTAAAGATATGGCTGTAATGGTGCTGTAATACTAAATAAATTGAGGTTTTCTGCTAATTACCCTTTGGCACAGAATCCACAGGATTTTTTCTCAGGTCTGTGATTTCCCAGCCCCTCCACCTTTTGAATGATCTACCTCCTCTGTTTCAAATCTCAGTATTCATCTGTCATTCACAGACCAGATGCCTAGAACTGAATATGAATCACCCTCCAGGCTATGGGTTACTCGGGATCAGTCCTTATGCTCTGTTTACAGGGGGTTGTCACGGTGGTGGCTGTGGACCGCTTCTGTGGCCCTGGATGGACCACGAATAAAAAGGGGAAAAATTGTATAAAAATAAAATGTTTGTCAGTAACGTCACCCGTGGGATACAGTCAGATATGACCGCCACTGCTTGTCTCAGCTCCAGGGGATGATGTTGGGATGCAGCCGGATGAGACGCCCTCCACAGGTAGGGCTGGGATGATTCCTGGGCTGGTGATAATAGTTGAGGTGATGATGGCGGGTGCAATTAATACTGACCGATGTCTTTCAGATCTCCAGGCTTGTCCTCTCCTCAGATGCTGGTTCCTCAGCTATAAACCTTTAATAAAGACTCTCACACTTGTTTCAGGTTTTACCGGGTACTTTACTCACTGCAATCTGTAGACAGTTTCTTTACAGTGAGCGTACCGGTAGCCGGTCAGCACCTGGTCGGTTCACCAAGCATCCCCTTTCTGTATGCCTTTCCGGGTCTCTCTCTCTCTCTTATCCCTCAGGGCCGGCAGTCGCGGACTTTGTCAAGGGGTTCTCTCTCTCTTCCCTCCCAAATCCTATATGAGGCCTTTCCTGGGTTCCTTTGATCTATTAGGATCCGGGCATAGAGACCCTTCACCACACCGGTTAATCTGTGGTCAGGGCTGTAGTCTTCAACCACTTTACAGGGCCGGTACCCTGTCTGTCGACCCAGTCCCTTAGTGATTCTGTAAGCCGGTCTTTCACCTGGGACTCCTTTCTCCTTACACCTGGTTGGTCTCTCAGGTATGTCTGTAGTCACTGACCCGGTCAACCTCTGTTGTCACCGGCCACTGGGTCCTGGTGTTATTTCTCAGTCGCCTCCAGTCTCCTGCAGCTCAGTCCTGAGCCCTCCTTCAGCTCCAACTCCACTCTGTCACTCTAATCTGAGGTAAACTGTAGCTCCTCCCCCTCTTGCAGGTGCCACTTAAGCTCCACCCACCACTCTGCTCTTCCCCACTTCTCCCTTGCCTGGCATAAAGTCCTAGGTATAAGAATTCGGGGATGTGTTGAGTGCTTAGTTTGGGGTGAATGGCTTACCATTCCAGCTGCTGCACTTTTCTGTGGCTACCAGTCCGCAGGGGTGCCACAGATACAATGGTGAAAAAAAAACCCTGTTGTAGGATAGATGAAAGACTCATGGTATTTTCCCGATTTTACATAATCCCTAATTTACTTAAAACCCCTTTGTGCTTCATTATAGCCATAGTATTCATCACAGACTAGAGGAGTCAGGGAATCACAGACAGGGAGGAGAAAATCAAAGGAGTAGAAAACTCCAGATGCTGATTACAGTCTCACCACAAAGTGGATTTCTTCAACAAAGGTATCAATGTAATCAGTATTACAGAGCCATTACCCCGTGTCTTTACTTTACATTTCATTACAAAATCATGCATTCCTCCTTCTGTGTGTGTGGCCCCCTCCTTGCCGGCTGCAAGTGTCTCATCTCACGCAAGGCGCACAGCGAGGATTTGTCAGCAGCAGGAGTCGGCGCTGATGTCACGGCCTCGCTGTGCGCCTGCGTGAGATCAGACACTTACACGCCGGTGCAGGTGAGGAGGGGGCCACACACGCAGGAGGAGTAACAGGGCAGCAGGAGGCGGCACAGAGCGGCGAGAAGCCCCATGCCAGAGATGACTCCATAACCAGGAATGACCTCCGCACTCACTATATGTAAGGTTTCTAAAGTGTAATCTCAGGGTACAGGGGGGCTAAACACATAAGGGACCCCTTACCTGAATGCAGCAGGCATGCTGCATTCAGTGGTGCAATTAGTTTGCTATGCGCCAGTGGGGGTGACAGGTCCTCTAAGTGGGGGAGTGTGGTTGTTAAAACTCTGATCCTTGCCATTTTACCTGTGTGCAGTTGGAGATAAAAAACGGGTACATTACATAGAATTAGTCAGAGGGAACTTTCTCTATGAACCAAAAAACAGATGCTATATAAGACCTGTTCTTGTCCTTTATGTGGACATTATCCATTAATTTATCTGCTATTAAAATGTCAGTCAATCCAGAGACCAACGCACATGTCAATTAGATTTGATGCAGCCAGGAATTTGTGCTTTATCACTGAAAAACTTATTGTAAAACACAAAACATACACTTGCAGATTTTTTTTCTTTTGCATGTTTTTCAACACAGAAAACAGACAGTTTAAAATTGACAGCATGAAGACTAGCAAGTGACATTGCTGGAATCAGTGTATCAGCCCCTATATCATGCTGCTGACAGATTCCCATTAACATAATTCAGAAAATTGCTGTACAGCAGCCACATGGTCATATGAAATAAGTTTAGAGATGCTCTTTTATGGTATAGTATTCTAGGTATGCTTTATGGCCTGTACAAAGCTGGGGCATAGAGGGGGAGAAGGAGAAATGTTGCCGCTAGTTTACTATTGTGAACGGTGTGATCTTGTAATATCAGAAAAGAAAATGTTTGACTACTGTGCCTCATATTACTCTAAGTGAAATATAACCAAAAATAGTTTTGCAAAGAATGTAAGTCATTTTCTAATTGCATATTATCTTGAAATCACAGCTTCCAGAAAGTATATTGGAAAAAAAATGTGATTCATATAGTCATTATATCTAGAGACCACCAGGGGGAACTGCAAGCCAATAGCTTTGAAGAAATCCAGCACACTATATATATACACCTAGTTACATATGACCAACTACAATAAATAAAACAGAAAACTGCAATTTGAACAGATTCTCAATGTTGTAAAAGTGAAATGCATCACACCCATCATTTGGAAAGCACAACACAGATTTATTATTGGGCAGAGCTAGGTAAGTTCACATTTGGTAATGGTACATCAAATTATTACCTTGAATGTACCTATATAAAGAACTTGAAGTAGACAGCAGAAAAATGTATTTATCAAACTGATATAGTTGTAACTTTGTTTATATGAAATATGCAGCACTCTGATAGAAAGCTGAGCTTTTCGGCAGTATGAAAAGAGCCTAAAAGACCTAAGGAATACCAATCCTTAAACAAGGAGTGAGCACTCTAAAACTATGTTCACACACCCGCTTTTTTTTTCTTTCTTTTTTTGCATGGGCATATGTTCTAGTGTTTTGTGGCTGCGGTTTTTAGCGGTGGTAAAAAAACATGGTGCGTTTACACACCACGTTTGTTTACAGACAAATTTTTCCCCCAAAAGCGCAAGAGGAAGTGATGTCACACGGAGGAGGAATAATCATGTGTTCCTCCCCATGTGATATGTCGGGGCTGTAGTTTCACGTTCGCAGTATATCTACATACCTTTTATTTCGCTTTCGCAGTGTATTAAAAAATAAAAAAATAAAAAGTTACCTCTCCGCCGGCTGTACAGAGTCCCGAGTGGAAGATGTCCGATCCCTGCAAGGACCTTAATCATCTGATTGGCTGGTTGCGATCAGCTGATGTGTCACTTAACATCATTAGCTAATCGTGACGTGACATCATTATCAGCTGATCTGTTTAAACCACCCGCCAAAACCTTGAATTGAGTAATAAACTTATCAAGCATCAATTATCTATGTTGCATTGGAATCCTTTTTGGTGTGCCAAAGTACCATTATAGACTACAAATTGAATATTTTTACTTCTGAACACCTACGGACAGCGAGCCTCAGCTCTTTTCTACTATTAGCATTTCTTGTCATATTGTCTTACAATTAGCATCATATAGTAATTTGGCCAACATCTTGTAGTAATGTCCACATCCTGATCCCCATATTGTAGTAATGTCCCCCTACTGCTCCCATATTGTGGTAATGCCCCGGGCCCTATATTGGTCTTTTTTTAAGTAATCTGCCCTCTTATACACACACACTTTTCTCACCTGTACTCCGTTCCCTCGGCGTCATCTTTCCACCGCAGTCCGCACATTATTGTCTTGCCAGTGCCACGTACAGAAACGTGAAGCCCTACGCGATTTTTTTATCATTTAAACACACCATGACAGCAGGTTGGTTGCCATACACTAATGTGTATGGCAACCAAGCACAATCAACGTCGACATTGTGGAAATGCACTACAGCAAAATATGTAATTGTATACTGTACTCAAAAGTGAAAATCCCTGAGATCCTGTTTGTATGCACCTTTTTTTGTTGTACTATGCTCTCCCTCTCACTCCTCTTTTCACCTGGAATAAAATGTTATAAATTGCATGATGGACGCCTGACCGCTGTTTCTCTTTTTAGTGGTATTGTGGAAATGCAGTCTGATTGCATTGGCCAATCCCAAACGCTCTCACAGAGAGTTAGTGTCTGTGATTGGCTATTGCCTGTCAGTGCAGTGACTGTGCATGAAGCTTAATGAAAGGCCCCGGAAGAAAGCAGCAGGTAAGATTTTCAATTGGTTCCTACCATCTATTTATCCTATTCTAACTTTTTCCAGCATGGGAAAGACCATACTAAAAACGCTGTCAGTGTGCTGTGCGATTTTTTTTTATCGCACCATTGACTTCCACGAGACTCGCATCCAGTCACGGCATGTTGCTACTTTTTTCTCATCTGGTTGAGAAAAAAAAGCTGTAGATAAACATTCATCTGCTTTCACTCATTTGTTAACATTGGTCAGAGTGCAATGGACTTCGATTTCAACGCCCATGTGTCCGAGCCCTAAGGGTATGTTTGCACGTTGAGTATTAGGTTTCAGAAATTTCTGCACCAATTACTTTCTCTTGGCAGCAAAAACGTGCAGTTTTATACTTTTTTTTTGCATGGATTCTGGGGTGGAAAGACAATGCAAAAAATGCTGCAATAATTGAAATGCTTCAGATTTATTTCGAAAACAAATCTGCAAGGAAAAGATAACCAACATGTGCACAAAACTTCAAGATTCTCATTGACTTTGCTAGTATAAGGATTTGCTTGTAGTTTTGTAACAAAACTGCACTCAAAAAATATGATAAAAATGCACAGTGTGCACAGGGCCTTAGGCCCCCTTCACACCACGATTTTTTCCTGTCCGTGGGGATCCTGTTTTTAGCAGGACCCCACGGACAGAAACGGACAAGCCCGAATGACAACTCTGGATGTCATTTCTGTGCCCAGATCTGAGATTTTGACGGATCCGGACGCAGAAAGAGCTGGGAGGAGCCCAGTGGTATCGGGTCTGTGATGTCACATGGGGGGGGGGGGAAGGAAGAATCCTGTGTTTTTCCCCTCGTGTGACATGTCGGGGCTGAAGTTTTGCTTTCCCAGTGTATCTACATACACTGAGAAAGCAAAATAAAAGAGAAAACGTACTAAAAATAAAAAAATAAAATACTTACCTCTCTGCCGGCTGTCCCGGGACCTGAGAACACGTCCGAATACTGCCAGGAACTTAAAAGATCTGTGATTGGCTGGTAGCGATCATGTGATGTGTGACGTGACATACCACCTGATCACTACCGGCCAATCACATTTTAGGTCAAGGTCCTGGCAGCATCTGGACGTCATCTCGGGTCCTGGACAGCCGACAGAGAAGTTTTTTTTTTTTTTTTAATACATTGCTTTATTTAATTTCACTTCAGCAGTGTATGTAGATAGTGTATGTACACTTGTGGCCAAAAGTATTGACACCCCTGTAATTCTGTCAGATAATACTCAGTTTCTTCCTGAAAATGATTGCAATCACAAATTCTTTGGTATTATTATCTTCATTTAATTTGTCTTCAATGAAAAAACACAAAAGAGAATAAAGCAAAAAGCAAAACATTGATAATTTCACACAAAACTCCAAAAATGGGTCAGACAAAAGTATTGGCACCCTCAGCCTAATACTTGGTCGCACAACCTTTAACCAAACCGCTTCCGGTAACCATCAATGAGTTTCTTACAATGCTCTGCTGGAATTTTAGACCATTCTTCTTTGGCAAACTGCTCCAGGTCCCTGATATTTGAAGGGTGCATTCTCCAAACTGCCATTTTTAGATCTCTCCACAGGTGTTCTATGGGATTCAGGTCTAGACTCATTGCTGGCCACCCTTAGAAGTCTCCAGTGCTTTCTCTCAAACCATTTTCTAGTGCTTTTTGAAGTGTGTTTTTGGGTCATTGTCCTGCTGGAAGACCCATGGCCTCTGAGGGAGACCCAGCTTTCTCACACTGGGCCCCACATTATGCTGCAAAATTTGTTGGTAGACTTCAGACTACATAATGCTATGCACACGGTCAAGCAGTCCAGTGCCAGAGGCAGCAAAGCAACCCCAAAACATCAGGGAACCTCTGCCATGTTTGACTGTAGGGACCGTGTTCTTTTCTTTGAATGCCTCTTTTTTTTCTCCTGTAAACTCTATGTTGATGCCTTTGCCCAAAAAGCTCTACTTTTGTCTCATCTGACCAGAGGACATTCTTCCAAAATGTTTTAGGCTTTCTCAGGTAAGTTTTGGCAAACTCCAGCCTGGCTTTTTTATGTGTCGGAGTAAGAAGTGGGGTCTTCCTGGGTCTCCTACCATACAGTCCCTTTTCATTCAGACGCCGATGGATAGTAAGAGTTGACACAGTTGTACCCTCGGACTGCAGGGCAGCTTGAACTTGTTTGGATGTTAGTCGAGGTTCTTTACCCACCATCCACACAATCTTGCATTGAAATCTCTCGTCAATTTTTCTTTTCCATCCACATCTAGGGAGGTTGGCCACAGTGAACATTCAGGTCTTTGGAGATGGACTTGTAGCCTTGAGATTGCTCATGCTTCCTCACAATTTGGTTTCTCAAGTCCTCAGACAGTTCTTTGGTCTTCTTTCTTTTCTCCATGCTCAATGTGGTACACACAAGGACACAGGACAGAGGTTGAATCAACTTTGATCCATGTCAATTGGCTGCAAGTGTGATTTAGTTATTGCCAACACCTGTTAGGTGCCACAGGTAAGTTACAGGTGCTGTTAATTACACAAATTAGAGAAGCATCACAAGCTTTTTCTAACAGAGCCAATACTTTTGTCCACCCCCTTTTTTATGTTTGGTGTGGAGTTATATCCAATTTGGCTTTAGGACAATTCATTTTGTGTTTTTTCATTGAAGATAAATTAAATGAAGAGAATACCAAAGAATTTGTGATTGCAATCATTTTCAGGAAGAAACTGATTATTATCTGACAGAATTGCAGGGGTGTCAATACTTTTGGCAACAACTGGAGATACACTGCTAAAGTAAAATTACACTGAGTAGAGCAGTTTTAGTGTACTGAGCATGCTCAGTACACTAAAATCAGATCCGGGAAACAAGCCTATTTTTTTAAGGGATCCAAGCTCCATAGACCCCCACCCATGTTATTTGAATGCTGTCCGATTCTGTCCGCTGTGCCCAAAATCAGAGAAGTCTCCAATTTTGGGGACGTGAAAGCAGTAGACATAATCGGCAGACACGGATGGCTATTACGCACCAATCCGTGCCCATAGGGATACATGTGGGCCAAATCGGATCCCTGGCTGTTTTACAATGGATAGCCACGATCCCAAAAAAATCGTGGTGTAAAGGGGGCCTTAAATGCATGGCACCCTTTACAAGAATGTTCAGTTTCAATGTTGAAAAGGTGTTAAATTAAAGAGGAAAAGTCATGAACTTATGAAAATCACAGGATGGATAGACATGTTACTGATAAGAGAAAAAAACAATAACCACACCGGCTGGGTACAACATTATTTTAGTCTAAACTACTGATACACGTTAACATACATCGTAGATCATAGTGAGGGAAGTAAGGGTGCTGTCGTGTGGATTCCTGGAAACATCACTACTGGTGAGTCTAATTCCAGTTTTCCAGGTGGTCCCTGTGACAGCACCACAGGAAGATACCCAATAATTCAAACTTAGGGAAGAATAACAGCGTGAAGTACCTTTCTACCAAATACAGTTCTGATGGGAGAGAACACCTAATATGTAGTGTCTGTAAAAGGTAGTATGGCCAGGCAGATGCAGTGCAGATTTGCTCTATGGAAGCTTCTGCTCTAGCTGCCTATGAGGTGGACACTGTTCTGGTAGAATGGGCTCTAATGACGTCAGGAGAAGACTGATCTTCCGCAAAATATGCTAGATCTAATCATGGATCTGATCCACCTAGCCATGGTGGATTTGAAAGCTGTCCTGCCTCTGTTTATACCCCAAACTAGACAAACAGACTGGAGTCCAAACTCAGTTCTGAGTGGCTTCCATAAGGCCAACACTGCTCAGTGGACATCAAAATGAAGTTCCTACTCCTCCTGATTTCTTGGCATTTCACAGAAGAAGGGAAGGACAACCTTCTGGTTCATGTTCACCCTCAAGACGACTTTAGGGGAGCAGGCCGGATCCAATTAAAGGATGACACAATCATCTCTAAGCTGCATATATGGATCAATAGTGGAGAGTGTTTGAATGTCTCCCAGTCTCTCAGCCGTAGTTATTTCCACTAAAAAGACAGTCCTAAGAGTCAGGTGTTTGATCTCCAACTCCTGCACAGGTCCGAAGGAACCCTCAGTATCAGATCTAAATCCCATGTAGGGGAAAACATTCTTCTGGTGGGTCTAAGCCTCTGGATTGCCTTTGTAGACCTGTTCACCCATGGATGTGAGGACAGAGAAATGTCGAAGAAGGCACTTAATGCAGCAATCTGTATCTTCAGGGTACTTGGTCTGAGACCTTGGTCGAAACCCACCTGTAGAAGTCTAGAATCATAGGGATATCTGGTTGAGAGAGATCCACTGATTTATGGTATGGACAGAAGGTCTTCCATACCTTTTTATATATATATAAGCCTGAGTCAAAGTTTTCCTTCAGTGGCAGGATGACTGGTTCCTCTAAAGCCACATGACGTAGTAGAGAAAACCAGTTTCTCTTCGGCCAGAATGGAACGATTGTTATTACCTATTGCACGGTCCTCCTGGATCTTCCTCAGGACCCTTGGATCAGGGGACTAGGTGGAAAGGCATACACTGATCTGTCTTCCCAATACTGCGAGAGGGCGTCCACAGCCAACGGATTATGTACCGTACAATCATTGATTTGTTAATCATATTTATGTCAAAGTCACTACCTTCTATGTAGTATACCAACATTACTGATAGGACCTTGGTCTCAATGACCTGGTCCTATATGTGTAGTTACACTTTGTACCCTAACAGTTTATTTTGGCTGGTTTATAATAGCAAAGGGGCACCTATACCCAAATAGGCATTCATCCTTGTATCTTGTGGTTTTTTGCATTTCTGCAATTGTTTTTAAGATGGTTTTAATTGTTTGCCCTGTGTGCCAATAAAGACATCATTTAAGTTTCTATACCTTGTAGTGGTGTGCTGCCTTAATTGTCAACACTTTTTCTGTACTTTATACTGTTGTTTTGTTGACAAATAGCACCCCTCCCTTTCCCTTTATTGTTGATTAATTTTTGCTGTGCACCCAGTTTTAAGTCTTTAAGACAGCCAACGGATTGTCTCCTGGGTCTAGAGAGAAGTTTTTCGTTCTCGCATTCTTGCTGAAGGCGAATAAATCTAGATAAGGATGACCCCATCTGTGTGTCAGCTGTTGGAATACTGCTTTGTCCAGTTTGAATCCTGATGTCTTTATCTGACACCTGCTGAGCTAATCCACCTTTTGAGTGTCTGTTCCATAAAGGCATTCCACTGAAGTGGAATATACCATCTTTTCCAACCCTGCGAAAATGTTCTCGGTCAGGGAGTGGAGAAAAGGGTGGCATGATCGACTGAAGGAGATCGCCGTAATTTTGTCAGACAACACCTTCATTTGTTTGTCCCTCTTGATGGACTGGCTCCTCTGCAGAGTAGGATGACCTGGATAGAATTGATCTGGTCCAAGTTCCCTGAAGATACTGGTCTCCCACTCAAGCTCCCTCTGGACAAGGATCATCTTCTTTTCCCGGCACGTCTGAAGTTTGTCTGTCACTGCCAAGACGGATTTCTGCAGGGATCTGGATTGAAACTGGCCCCATCTGACACACATGATACATGATGTCCCGACACCCAGGGTACCCATTGCGTCACAGATTGACAGTCTCTTCTAGAAGAAAAGAAATCTCTGAGGTATAGACGCTATCTTCTCCACTGAAAGGTAGAACGTTGTTGTTCTTGAGTCGAGAAGGACTCCTAAGAAGTCTCTGGAAGTGTTTTCTGGATGAGATTTCCCTGTTCACAATCCAGCCCAACATGGTTAGCATCGAGAATGTTAATTCCAGATGCCGCATCATTAACTGAGGGGATAAGCCACCACTGCCATGATCTTTGTAAAACGTCTGGAAGCAGATGATAGACCGAAAGGAAGACACCGGAACTGGTAATGGAGAACCTGATTTCCTGAGCTAAGGCAAACCACAGATATAGCTGACTGGAGGAATGGATCAGTAGTGGGAATATGCATCCTTCAGGTCTAGGGTGCACATTACCGCATCCTTGTTTATCAAGAGAATGGCACATTTTATTGATTTAATGCAGAACTTTTTGTATCTGACCCAACTCAACTCAATCCAGCAGTTTTAGATTAAGTATCGATCGAAACTCCCCAGACAGTTTCTGTGCAGAAAACAAGGAAGAATAATGGCCAAGATACTGTTCCGACAGTGGAGCAGGATTAAATATCCCATGATGCAATAGTTTCTCTACGTCTGCCCCTAGCCAACAGAGAGATGGGGAAACCCTTTATCAACCTGAATTTTAGAGGGTCATGTTCTTTTTGGACGGGAGCTTGAACTGGGCTGAAATTTGCTATCCTTGCCCCCTTCATTAAGGCTCCGTCTGGTGGATTCCCCTTTCCAGGCCGGTTTCAGATATTTGTGGGCCCCGGGCGAAAGTCTCCATGGGCCCCTTTAACACTCTGTTCGCACTGCTGCACATCTGCACCATAAGGCGCACCCCTAGGTTTAGACAGATGTAAATAAGAAAACATTCCTTCCTATTAATTTACGCTTCCCTGGCGGTGTATAAAGGAGGTGCCATTAACACAAATTTTAATGTACCAGGGTGGAATACGGAGGCAATAAATCTACAGTTAGTGTCTTTCTGCAAACTATATTAGCCACACGCAGCTCTGCTATATACCCACAGACTTAGATGACTCTGATACATGCACATGTGGATACATACAGCTCTGCTACATGCACACCAGATTCACAGCTCTGTGAGCTGCACACTACACACACACAGCTCTGCTACATGCCCAATACATGCACATACAGACACGCATTGCTCTGCTACATGTAAACTACACACACAGCTCTGTAACATGCCCAATATATCCACACTACACACAGCTTTGCTACATGAACATACAGGTACATAGACACAGTTCTGCTACATGAACATACAGATACACACACACAGCTCTGCTACATGCCCAATACATGCACACTACACACACAGCTCTGCTACATGCCCAATACATGCACGTACAGACCACACCAGCTCTGCTTTATTCATACTACACACACAACTCTGCTACATGCCCAATACATGCACACTACAGACACAGCTCTGCTACATGAACATACAGATACACATAGTTCTGCTTACATGCACATACAGCTCTGCTACATGGACACTACACGTACATACACAGATACACACCCAGCTCTGCTTCATGGAAAATGCATGCACATACAGATACAAGCACATACACACACAATCTATACATTACCTCATCGGTGCAGAACAGGAGAGGAGCCACTGGCAGCTGGAGGAGGCTGCAGAACTTGACCAGCAGCAGTAACTTCAAGGGCCTTAATTTCAGTCATGTGATCAGTCACATGACTGGAACTAGAGGGTTCTTCAGCCTCCTTCAGCTCTCGGTAAGTTTCTGCTCCTGCTGTCTACCGATCACATAGATCAGTGCAGAGCAGGAGAGAGGACAGCTGTCTGAGCGGGGCTCCTCATTGCTTCCACTCACAGACAGCGAGTGGGCCCTCTCACTTGTTCAGGTCCCCAGCACCTGCCCAGGTATGCCTGGTGCTGGCGCTGGGCCTGCCCCTTTCCTCTGCGGATTTCACTAACAAAAGGGAAACGCCCTACTAAAGGATTGAACCTTTCTTTTCTACTTGGAAAATCTTTTTAATCAGATGCCTTTCTAAGATCTTAGTTAAGATTGGTCCAAAACCCTGAGCCCTGAGAAGGGAATGGAACACAGCCGCTTTTTTTTTTTTTTTGGAAGCCGTATCAAAAGATCTGGTTTCGAGCCTGACAGCTCTCCTAGCAGATTTAAAAAGAGTTTAAAAATTCCTGGCAACGAACCGGATTTGATCAAAACGTCAGCCAAAAATGAGTAGCCCTCCTGAGCAAAGGTAGAGACTTGAATAGGGAATCTCTTGGGGTGCTGTCCCTAAGATGACCCTCCAATTCATCTAGCCAGACCATCATGGATCTAGCTACATATGCAGCAGCGATATATGATTTTATAATCACCACCGAGGCTTCTCAGGCCTTTTTCAAAAGACCGTCTGCCTTTCCAACATGTATTTCTTTTGTTCTCCACCATGGGTAGGATTAAGGTCCTCCTCATCATGTCCAGAGCCCTCAGATAGGTGGATTTCTCCCTCATTAGATGGTTCCGTATCCTCTCTGGGCCTCTTATCTGAAAACTGAGAGCAGAAAAAGAGGCGATAGAAGCTTGTACTTCTTCTTTCATCATGCTGCGCATTTCTAAGGAACACTGTCCTTCCTTCATTATAGAAGCTCTGCACCCTGCACACATAGGCTTAGGGGAGGATTCTAGAAGCTTAACGTTGCCGTTTTTAAACTTAACAGCTGCCTCTTTCCGTTCCTTCTTTTTTCTCCTCAGGACGAGCTGACATATGGGAAAGTCTGTCCTATAATACTTATAGAGGACCCAATAAACCCAGCCTGAGGTAATGGTTCCACTTACATGACCCTGGGGTGATTTGGAGGGGGCATCAAAGCACGACAAATCTTCCATTGGACAGCACGGCACAGCACCATCCAGCAAGGCACAGCCCTTTGCATCTCACTGTCAGTCAGGTCCCTGCTCCAGCATCCAGTGCAGCCGCATGCCGATCCTTCGAATGTCACCGCTGACCGGAAATGAGTCATCCGTGCACTTCCAGTTTTGACGCAGGGCAGGCACCAGAACCTGAAAGATGCTGGTCACACCCGAAGCAGGGTGCTGGGAGCTCTGTAGTGGGGGAAGAGGCCACTGCCGGCGGCTCCATCCATGCCAGCAGTCTGAGGGACTCCCAGGAAGGGAGTATCGGCCTCGGACCCACTTGACAGGGGGAAGGAGAAGGCCGAGACATGGAGACAAAAGGGATGAGAACAATTCCAATCCGGGAACATAGATGGTCGTGCCGCCGTCAAAGAATGGATCTCTTAGTCGGTCCAAAAGTTTCAAGATTTTCTTTTTCTCTACGTGTTTCGTATGTCTAACCGCTCACTTCCTCGGGAGATAAAAAGGAGATTTTTGTGTACTCACCGTAAAATCCTTTTCTCTTAGCCTCTAATTGGGGGACACAGACCGTGGGTGTTATGCTGCTGTCCACTAGGAGGCGACACTAGGCAGAATCTGAAAAAGATTAACAGTGACTCCTCCTCTGCAGTATTACACCCCCGGAACAGGCATTGCCTCTTCAGTTTTGTGCTAAAGCAGTAGGAGAGTTCACCGAGTAATAATAGTAATAACAGTACAAGGCATGTAACTAAACAGGCAAACCTGTGTAAACATGTATTACTTAACATGGTAATAACAGTGTAACAAGGCCTGTAACCAAACTGGTACATGGCAAACAGTTAAGAGTTAACAGTAATAATAGTATAACACAGCCTGTAGCCAAACGGGCAAACATGTGTAAACAGTTACCCATGTAACAGTTGAGAAGCAACATGAGAACTGTAGTAAAGGCCCCAAAGGGGCAAAAGGGTGGGAGCTGTGTCCCCCAATTAGAGGCTAAGAGAAAAGGATTTTACGGTGAGTACACAAAAATCTCCTTTTCTCCTTCGCCTCATTGGGGGACACAGACCGTGGGACGTCCCAAAGCAGTCCCTGGGTGGGAAAAACGATGGAACTAGTAACGCTGAACATGGTCAGCGAAAAACTATGTACCTACAGGAGGGCTGCTGCCTCCTGGAGGACACATCTACCCAGACCTGCGTCTGCCAAGGCCTGAGTGTGAGCACTGCAGTGACTTGTAGATGTGTGGAGGCTGAGCCATCTGGTTGCCTATGACACTAATTGTGCTGACGCCTGGGGCCGGACGGCCTAGGTGGCCCCCATGGCCGTAGTAGAATGTGCCCCAACACCTGCAGGAAAGGGGCGGGTTTTTTTTTTTTTTTTAAGGTATAAGCGTCTTGGATGGTTGGTGGAATCCATCTAGCTATAGTAGCCTTAGAGGCTGACATGTCTTTATATCGGACCTCTTGAAGAAGGAAGAGAGAATCCAACTTCCTAAAAAGGTGCTGTCCTGGATACATAGATGCGTAGGGCCCTGACGAGGACCTACAGGGCCCTGACGAGGTCCTACATATGTAAAGCCTTCACGACCCAATGGCCTGGAACCAGGCGCAGAGATGGCAGAGAGAGGTCTTCATTTAGGCGAAAGAAGTACCTCGCCATTGGAAGAAAGGAGGGACCGGCCGAAGGGCAACATCGTCTTGGTGGAAGACCACACAAGGATTTACCTGAGAGTGCTGTAGTTCCGATACTCTGCATAAAAAGTAATTGCCACCAAAAACCACCACTGTTAGTATGAGAATGCTCAGGGGAGTGACCCGTAGAGGCTTAAAGGATGGTTCTTGTAGAGCCGTGAGGACAAGGTTTAGGTCCCACGGGTGTAGCGGCCTGTTGAATGGGGAAATGAAATGGCAGACCCCTCGAAGGAAGGATTTCCTTGAAGTCTGGGAGCAAAGCGTTTGTGAAAGAAGGTGGAAGTGGCTGAATACTGCCCCTTGAGAGAACCCAAGGGCAGGCCTGAGTCTAGGCCTGAATTGAGGAAACTGAGAATTCTTGGTAGGGATAAGGCCAAAGTGAATGGCCTCTAGAGGTGCACCAAGCAAACAAACACAAATATTCATGTGCGAAGGTAAATGTTTGAGGAGGCTGGTTTCCTCGCTCTGATAATGTTCGCCACAATGCCCTAAGAAAAACCAGCTTGGGTTAAGACCCAGGTCTCAAGAGACATTCCGTCAATACAGAGGTGAGGAATTCTGACGGTATAACCTGTCTTGAGAGAGTCTGGACTGTCTGGATGAACAGTCTGGCAAGCGCCATGATACGGCTGCTATGAGTGAGAGACGGAAACGGATCTATCCCTGGACTGGTGTGTGTGGTCCCAATGACTGTGGGTCATAAGACCTGGTCATGAAGGCTGGAGTCATGAGTTCCTCATCCGGGGTTCCCTATCACCGGTAGATTCATGGGACAACGTGAGGGTGTGGGAAACACTCCCTTGAGGTAATCCCCTTGCGGGAGAAGAAAACCACTTCCCGGTCAACTCAGCCAGTATGTGACCGGCTTATAGTACTGAGTTTGTGGATTCCGCCCAGTGAAGTACGTGATGAACTTCATCCGTTGCCCGGAGACTTCGGGTTCCGCCCTAGCGACTGACATATGTCCCAGCCGTGGCATTGGCTAAAGGACTTCAGTGCTAGGACTATTTCCAGAATCTTCTGTATATTCATGGGCATTTTTGACTCCGGGCGGGATCATTTGCCTTGTGTTCTGTGATGGGGGACACTGCACCCCATCGCGTCAGGCTTGTGGTTAAACTGTTCAGCGTGGTGGAACGAAAAACCTTCCCTGCGTGAGAGAAAGAGTGGCCAGGGCCACCGGGGGGGGAGACCGCCTACTTTCAGAGGACAGGTGAAAAACTCCTGTCGAGTGATGGAGGTTCTTATTCCTTGAATTGAGAATGGAGAGTGTGAAGGCGGTCTGAGATGCAGCTGTGAAATATTAAACTGTTGGAACCGGAGTATAATTGTGGAGGTTGTAATAGTGTCTACAGCGCTGAGACACTATGCTCGCAGTCCGCGAGGATCAGAGTTTTGGATAGGCAGAACGTCCAAGGACGGAAGGATGATGACACCCCTGGAGTGAGGGGTAGTTATGACGTCTGCCCTGACCTTTGTGAGCACTGAAGGAGCTGTAGTTAAGTCGAAACGGGAGTGCCACTAATTAGTAGCATTCCTGTTTGAATACAAATCTGATGAAACTTTCGGTCAGTAGCTGCATAAGAATATACGGGTAGGTGTCCTGTATATCTATGGGCGCAAGGAATATTTATTGTCCTTTGGAAGCAACTTGGAGTGGAGATACCATGTGGGATAAGTTATCCGGACATGTTAGTCTAGTTGTTTTAGGTCCAGTACGGATCGTAATGTACCTTCCTGATTGGACCACAGATAGGTTGGAAAACGCTCTTTGCGCGATACGGTTACAGCGACGCCTGAAATGAGGAGAGGCTTTACAGAGTGGAAAAGTACTTGAGCCTTTAGGCAGTGGAGACGATTCGGTCTCGGATTGGTGAGACTGACTCTGTCAGGAGGAGCTACCCTTCTGGGTATCCCGGGACAGGTACCTGCGTGGCGACTGAGTACTCGTTAGTGTCGGTCTAAGTCTTGACCGACCTTAATAAATTCTGAAAGGAACGGTCGTCCTGGTTTGCACTGAGGGAGGGAAGTGCCCTTGCGTCTCTTAGCATCTGAAGTTAACTTGTCCAGCTGTTCTTCGAACAGGTGTCCTCTGAAGGATGGAAAAAACTGTGAGGGGCTTCTTGGAGACCACGTCCATTCTTCCCTTCCCGTACCCAGAGGGCACGTCTAAGGGAATGGTATTGTGTCCATTCTTCCCTTCCCGTACCTAGAGGGCACGTCTAAGGGAATGGTATTGTGAGCTGCTATTGCTGAGCAGCTGGCAGCATGCAGGGCTGCGCACATTAGGTAGTCAGCTGAGGTGGCGACTCGAGTTGTTCGGGTCGTCAGAGTAGGGCGGCGGATGAGGCATTCAATATTGGTTGACCTGCTAATGCTGTGATGGCTGTCGCTGCCCTGATTGAAGCGATCTTGTCCGTGTCAGTCTAGATGTGAACTGGCCGAATGAATTCCGGTTGGAATGCAGTTTGCTGACGGCGCTTGAAGGACCGCCTGGCTGTGCGCTGAGGGAGGGAAATGCTTTGGTCTCCCATGACATCTGAAAGCAATGTGACCAGTTGTCTTCTGGACAGACGTCCCTGGGATATGGGAGGCCTGTGAGAGACTGAGGCTACAGTATATCTTAGAACTTCCAATAGAGCGTCAGCCTGGCGGCTCTAGGACTAAGGACGTATTGAGATCTGAGTCGTGGTTAAATTGGCCTTCTGAGGGCAGGACTGGTCTGCTGCCTGTAGCGCCGTTACTGTGGTATTATTGCCCACGTCATGTCCTATGTCCTGTGTGGAGCCACAGTCGGGAGGAAGTATGCTGAGCCTCTGATAATACTTATAATAATATTTATCCATTTATATAGCGCTATTAATTCCATAGCACTTTACATACATCCAGAAATACATATATATGTATCTATACATATAATATATACACACACAGGTGTAGGGGATTTGAACTTGGCAACCCGCAGGTGCAAGGTCCAGATCACTATCCTCCAGGCTACAATGCTTTGTGCTGCATGGGAAAAAGCATGCAGAGCCGCAGCAGGGAGGGAGCCCTGCTTGGCTTCATTGCAGAGAGTGTGCAGCGTGAGATCCAGCGCCGCCAGTACTGCCGGACAACATGGCTGGAGGATTCAGGGATGACTCCTCAACCTGGTATTCCCAGGGAATTCTGGGGAAGGGGGGGGCGGCATATGACATGGACTCTCGACCTCAACCGAGCCACCCTACAGTGGGAGTCGGGGATGAAGCATGTCGGTTCCCATGACATCGATGAGGGCACTGCGGACACTGCAGACCGGTACCCCCCGGGCAGGCTACTGTTCAGCCCCTTTCCCCTGTGTGCCTGCATGTTGCGGCAGGGAAGAGGTCCTGTGATGCTCCCAGTGTATAGGGGCCACAAGAATAGTGGGGCTCCGAGCATTGTGAGGGGCTGTACAGAGTACCCTGCACCTGTATGTGAAGTGCAGGGATCTGTGCATTCATTACTAGATGCGGGGAAGATGGCCTATATTGCTATATTATCTGGCTAATTGCTATGAGATTAACAGACTGCCCCCATCATTTCCATAGCACTTTGTAGAGAAACCAGGAGGGGGGCGGAGCATGCAGGGAAATGAAACTTTGCTCCACAGTGGCCTGCACGCTCCGTTCCGCCCCCTCCATGATGCTGATCGCGTCATCCGGGGGCGGGGAAAGAGGCGGCGGCCTCGTTCTCTAGGCCGGAGCCGGGGCCTCAAGTAAATGGCGGCCCCGGGAGAGTGAGGGGGCCGGCGCGGAAGTCCACCAGCCCCGCCGTTTCCGCAGTGTGGGACCGCCGCCGCCAGACTGCCCAGTGAGTCTCGCCGCCCCAGAAGCCTCACCGCTGCCACAGCAAGGGGGCACAGCCAGGAGGCACTGGGGAGCTAATTTTCAACCCTTGTCCTTGCTGGGGATCGCTGCGTAGTGGGGCAGAGGTCCTACAAAAGGACAGAAGCAGCGTGTCCTCAACCCAAGGCCCCTGTATGACAGGAGAGATGGGGAGGGTGGCGATGCTGATACTACTAGAGGACTAGCAGTCTTCTGGAAGCTCTGGCTCTTTGCAGCAGAGGCTGTGAGCAGCCTTGGGGGCCCTGCAGCCGAGGAAATAGCTATGGAGCAGACAATGCTATGGAGGGGAGGGCACCTAAAGGTGGTATCTCAACCCAAGTTCCCAGTCAGAGGGAATGGGGAGGGCGTCCGTTCATCTCATACTTTCTGGATGTTACCTGGTGCCGATAGGGAGATGTCTCCATTCCTCCATGGGAGCCGAGGGCCCCCTTTTTGCCGGTTTTCTTCCCCTCTGTCTTGCTGCTTGCGATGGGGACATGGAGCATTGCTGCGACCCAGAGCCCCATCTGTGGGGACTGGGGAGGAATGCGGGCCTCAGAACCGGCAGGTCTGGAAATCACTTTAACCCTGCACCTCCAACAGTGGAGGGCCGAGAAAGGAATAGCCCTTATCTGACAAAATAGCTCAACGCAGAAGCTCAACTATGGAGTCTGGGGAGGTCTCTGTGGTCGACATGTCCCTTCAAAAAATAAAGATGCAGCTTCAAAAGTAAAAATAATGAAGAGAGAGTAAGAACGTGTGCCTCCTACAAGACACTAAGCAAAAACTGAAGAGGCAATGCCTGTTCCGGGGGTGTAATACTGCAGAGGAGGAGTCACTGTTAATCTTTTTCAGATTCTGCCTAGTGTCGCCTCCTAGTGGACAGCAGCATAACACCCACGGTCTGTGTCCCCAATGAGGCGAAGGAGAAACCTACTTACAGCTGTTATACAGAAAACATCAACATATAGGTACCGAATATGAGATCTATATAGACATTATCACGGTAAAAAAATAAAAGGACTTACCGTATATACTCGTGTATAAGCCGAGTTTTTCAGCCCAAAAATTGGGCTGAAAAGTCTCCCCCTCGGCTTATACACGGGTCAATACGGTAGGCTGCTGTGGTGGGGACTGTGTCCGGGGCTGGGGAGGCTGGAGGAGGCGGGGGGATGCTGCTGTATGAGCGGCCCCGTCACGTGGGGCCGCTCATTATATATGCACTGCTTCCCCCTGTCAATCAGCGGCAGGGGGAAGCAGTGCATATCTGGCCCCCAAATGCAGGCACTCGCCCCCCCGCTGTGTAAGGGCCCCCCCGCTGTGTAAGGGCCCCCCGCTGCTTATTTTACCATCCCCAGTCTTCTGCACACACAGCGCCGGTCCTCGGTGCTCTCTCCTCCATCCTCCCGTCCGGCTGCATCCGGGATCCCCGGCCGTCGCAGGCATATGACGTCATCGTGCGACGGCCGGGGATCACGGATGCAGCGAGGACGGGAGCATGGAGGACGGAGCACAGAAGACCGGCGCTGTGTGTGCAGAAGACCAGGGATGGTAAGTTAAGCAGCAGGGGGGACGAGTGCCAGCATTTGGGGGCTGCTGTGTACCCCTGGGGGCTGCTGTGTATACTGGTGGGGTCTGTATATACCACTGGGGAGACTGCTGTATACCCCTGGGGCTGCTGTATACCCCCGGAGGCTGCTGTATACCCCCGGGGCTGCTGTATATACTGCTGGGGCCTGTATACCACTGGGGCTGCTGTATATACTGGTGAGGTCTGTATATACCACTGGGGATGCTGTATATACTGGTGGGGTCTGTATATACCACTGGGGCTGCTGTATATACTGGTGGGGTCTGTATATACCACTGGGGAGGCTGCTGTATACCACTGGGGCTGCTGTATATACTGCTGGGGCCTGTATATGCCACTGGGGAGGCTGCTGTATACTACCACTGGGGGGGCCTGTATACCACACTGCTGGGGGCTGTATACCTGTGCTGGGGTCCACCCTCGGCTTATACACGAGTCAATAGGTTTTCCCAGGTTTTGGGGGCAAAAGTAGGGGGGTCGGCTTATACACGGGTCGGCTTATACACGAGTATATACGGTATGTCCTACACAAGAAATAGATCCATTGTGAACCATAATAAAAAAACTATGGAATTGTGCAGTAAGTAGTATAACTTCACACAATAAAAGTTATTAGTAGTGTGACAATTATGGTGATGCTGTACAAATCATTCATCACATATATACATAGCATTGAGAAATGGATTAAAAATAATGACACTAACAGAAATCAAAGCAATAACAACCTAAATACACATTTAAAGGCAACCTGTCACCTCGTTTTACACCCCTCTGCTATCATTACCTGTCCCTGCACCTTGCTAGCTGATCCCTAACCATCCCTGTCTGAGCTAAAAGGGCCCTATAAAGTGTCACAAAAATGATTTTATAACTTACATGTAGCCTGCAGCGTAGACTGGAAAGGCGGGCTACATTCTCCCCCCTCCTTGCTGGCTCTTAGAACGCCTCGCTGGGCATCATTATTCCTTTCACCAAACCTCCTCTTTTTGAAATTCCCTCCTCCCTCATAGTATGATGGGGTGGCCATTACATCATATCCAGTTCGGTGCATTGTAGGGCCTTATGACATGTACCGTTCGGCTTCAATATGCGCACTGCGCATGCACCAGGCCGTACACCTGATCAGTCGGAGCCGGAACGTCATATCAAGCCGGTACATTGTGGGGGCTGATCAAGTGTATGTGGCGCCCCTCTGGCGGGACGCCACAGGGAGGTACTGCATCCCAAACAGAAGGTGTAGTGCCTTCATAGTCACAAGTAGAGGGGGAAGCTACAGAGTCTGTATCCAAAACCACATAATCCCAATCACAGCGACCCTAGCACCAGGGACTGTATATTCAGTAGGTCCCAGTTGAGTGGAGCTTAGCAGAGCGGGAGACGTGACGTAGGAGACAGTTGACAACAGTCAGTCAGATGGTGTGAGGAGAGCAGAACAGACAGAAGCAGTTCAAACTGCAGCTCTGACAGGAGGGTATCTCAAAATTAAAGAGGTAACCAAGACAAGAAAAGGGGCACTCCAGGACTGGTCGGAGCCCTCTGGAGTGCTCAGGTCTTCCCGGTACTCCGGAACCGAGGTGGTTTTTAAGGTGTACCCCAAACTGCTGACTGGCAGGCTTTGGGCCTTACTAAGAAGGTGCCACAGCACCCATCAAAGTAGTCCAACCTCTGTCCCAAAGCTGGGTTCAAGACGCTAACAAGAGAGACTTTAAGCAAAAGACCAGAAATCAGACTCTAGAGTGGAAGTGTAGAGAGCTAACAGAGCCATAAAGAATTGGACCAAGAAAAGCATTTGAGAGGCACCTCTGACAGACTCTGTGGTGAACCCCAAAGCCTGTGGCAACAAATTCCCTGGCAAACTAGACTGTACCGTGTACCTATTGATCCATCTGGTACCAGTAAAGAACTGTTTGAGCTTATCTGGCTTCTGTATCAGTTATTTATCGTCTGAAGGGCCACTACAGCACCTCAGAGCCAAGGACTACTACTCCCCTCATCCACCCCGCTGCCCTGAGGTAAAATTCCGCCTGTGGGGAGCTGTACTACCCAAAGCTACATCACCATCACCTCAGTGGCCAGCTGCAGCGCTGGTAACTACATTACCAGGTACCACAGGTGGCGTCACATATAATAATCCCCCATCCCAAATAAATTTTCCCCTCAGCCATTGAGTGTCCAGGGCACGGGACTGTGACCCGACCAGTCGTGATCCCCACTGAAGTAGCAAGCTGTCCCTGTATCCGAGTACCACCTACCCTGTCGACCGACTCATTTCCGGCCCTACTCTGGCACCTGTGCATAGTGAAGAGGAGCTGTAAGCCCCCACAATGCACCAGGCTGGATATGGCGTTATGGCCACCACATCATACTACGAGGAAAGCGTGAATTTCAAAAAGAGGAGGATCGGCGAAAGGAATGATGATGCCCTCTCTGGCTCTCAGCATGCCCTGCTGGACGAGAGAATGGAGCAAGCCTCTCCAGTCTACACTGCAGGCTACATGTAGGTTATAAAATCACTTTTCCCAAGCTTTATAGGGCGCTTTTAGCTCACTAGGGATGGTTAGGGATCAGCTAGCAAGGTGCAGGGACGGGTAGTGATACTAGAGGGGGGGGGGGTAAAACAAGGTGACAGGTTCCCTTTAAATAATAATCAAAATGTATACACTTAAATACAACATATAGATATTAAAATATGATCAAATAAATTGCTCTACTAATAGTGACTCCTCTGGGACTCGTACTACAGACTGAAAGAGGCAGTTCCCTCACTTATAAACTCCTATGTCGGGGTGGGGAACTTTTTCTACTGGGGGCCATTTTGAAATGTCTACCATCCTTCGGGGCCGCACAAAATTATTAATTTGAATATTACCCAGCTATATTTGGTTAAACAATCAACTCACCGCCACTGTGGTGGCTGGCGCTGCTTCTATTTGGCGTGGTTGTGATGTTGATCATTTTGCTTCTCTGCTAGAGCCCTAGACATCACAGGAGAGGCTGAAGGCATATACATCACTGGGGAGGTTGAGGCTGGGACTAATAGATCACTGGAAAGATGGATTTAAAAGGCAGGTAGCCGTCAAAACACCTCTGCAAGCCTGAGCACTGAAGTCCCCAGGAATCTGCCCGAGGGACGCATGCAGTCCTGGGGCCTGAGATTCCCCTCCCTTGTCTTATGTCGTTCTAAACCAGCCGTGCCACAATGGACGGTTCTATAAAATTGTAATCATATTGTGTCTGAAGATTTTATTATTTTGCAATTGTCAGAAGAGTGTATACGAGTATACATGATAAAGCTGGAACAAAAAAAGTATGAAATCAAGTGGGACAGATAGGGAGATAATATTATTGCAGAAAAGAAAAGTCCTATCGTTCTGCCTTTGAAACAGCCAAGAATATTTATTAAATGCCCTTTGTATACGAATCCGACATGGTGCATGGAGAAAGAGGATTGCCAAATTCCCCTCAATTGTTGGCAGCTCTACAATCAATAGACCACCTAGATAAGCACTTGCTAGTTTGTCTCAGTAACAATATATCTTACCGTACTAGCAAGTGCTTATCTAGGTGGTATCTACACCATGTTCCAAATTATTATGCAGATTGGTTTTAAGTGTCATAGGGTTTTTTGTTGTCAATGAAACCCATTCATGGTATTTTGTCTCATGGTGGGGTTACACGTCCCGATATCGCGGCGATATCGGAGCCAACGACGCGGGAGCGCGCACTTAGTGCACGTTTCTCCCTGCATCGTATCAGCAGTTTACACGCCGCGATATCGGGATTCAACGTCCCGACGATGTGTACGCCCACCAACCCAGGAACGACCATTTAACATGGGAGTGAATGGGTGACGTCAGCGTACACATCGTAGTTGGGTTGTTACACGCTACGATGCTGCTACAACGACCATGCGATATCGGGGAGTTGAATAGCTCGGCTATTCAACTCCGATATCGTTTTGGCATCGTTCCAGCATCGCGTTGTACGCTCAAACCGTACAACGCGCAAACAATATCGGGTCCAACTCGCGACCCACGTGACTTTTTGTCGGAGTTGGGTCGGAGTTGGACGCCGATATCGCGGCGTGTAAACCCACCATCAGAGTCTTTGGATCACTGAAATCAATCTCAGATACCTGTGATAATTACTTTGGCAGGTGAGCCCAATAAGGAAAACTGGGTGTTCCACAATATCAAAGAGGACCTGTCACCAAACCAGGCATGGTGATCTAATTACAGCACTGGATGCATGTCTGCAGCATCCAGACAAGGGGTCCCCCAGCACTTGAGCCTCCCTGTACCTCGAGATAATACACTTCGAAAACTTACATGCTCCAGCCATTAAGGAGGTGGCTAGGGGCTGCAGCCAAGGGCAGATTCACACCTCCTGCATATTTAATCTGCCCACCGCTGCCAATCATTGTCTCCCTCTTCAGCAGCATTTAAACAGAGTTTTTTTTTCTCTCCCAGAAAGTCAGTTTAGCCCCGCCCCCTGAGGGGTAGAGCCAAATGACAAGTTCTGGAAAACAAAACAAAACTCTGTTTAAATGCTACTGAAGAGGGAGAGAATGATTGGCAGCGGTGGGCAGATTAAACATGCAGGGGGTGTGAATCTGCCCTTGGCTGCAGGCCCTAGCCACCTCCTATTTGGCTGGAGCATGTAAGTTTTCTAAGTGTATTATCTCGGGGTACAGGGCGGCTCAAGAGCTGGGTGACCCCTTGTCTGGATGCTGCAGATATGCTGCATCCAGTGCTGTAATTAGATCACCATGCCTGGTTTGGTGACAGGTCCTCTTTAAGCAGGCCACAGTTTTCAAGTAACATGGGAAAGAAAAGTATATCTCTCTGCTGCCGAAAAGCAACAAATAGTGAAAAGCCATGGACAAGGGATGAAAACATTAGATACTGCACGAAAACATAAGCGTAATCATAGTACTGTGAAGAGATTTGTGGCCGATTCTGAGCACAGATGTGTTCGTGCAGATAAAGGCAGAATGATGAAGGTTTCTGCCAGGCAAGTTCAACGGATTAAGAGAGCAGCTGCTAAAAAGGCCTTACAAACCAGCAAACAGATATTTGAAGCTGCTAGTGCCTCTGGAGTCCCTCGAACCTCAAGGTGTAGGATCCTTCAAAGGCTTCTGTGGCACATAAACCTACTATTCAGCCACCCCTAAAGAGTGCTCACAAGCAGAAACGGTTGCAGTGGGCCCAGACATACATGAAGACTAATTTTCAAACAGCCTTGTTTACTGATGAGTGCCGAGCAACCCTGGATGGTCCAGATGGATAGAGTAGTGGATGGTTGGTGGATGGCAAACATGTCCCAACAATGCTGCGACGTCAGCAAGGAGGTGGAAGAGTCATGTTTTGGGCTGCAATCATTGGGAAACAGTTGGTAGGCCCCTTTAAGGTTCCTGAAGGTGTGAAAATGACCTCTGCAAAGTATATAGTTTCTGACTGAGAATTTTCTTCCATGGTACAAAAAGCCAAAATGTGCCTTCAGGAGCAAAATAATCTTCATGCATGACAATGCACCATCTCATGCTGCAAAGAATACCTCTGTGTCATTGCCTGCTATGGGCATAAAAGGAGATAAATTCATGGTGTGGCCACCATCTTCATGCAAAAGATCTATGAGGGTGGGAGGCAGTTCACATCAAAACAGCAGCTCTGGGAGGCTATTCTGACATCATGCAAAGAAATACAAGCAGAAGCTCTCCAGAAACTCAAGTTCAATGGATGAAAGAATTGTGAAGGTGATATCAAAGAAGGGTTCATATGTGAACATGTATCTTGGCCTGTTAGGATGTTTTGGATTTAAATAGCTTTTTATTTGAGTGAATGTAACCCCCTAATCCTGAAAATTCAATAAATGAGCATTTTCAGTTCTTTCAAACATATCAGATGTTTACAAACTCTACTATGCCTAATAATTTGGAACAGTGCATTTAGAGGTTTTTTTTTAATTTTGAAGAATATACTGTTATGATTGGGAGGTTTCTTCAATAAAATTCGATGTATACTCTAACGGGTGATGACTTTTATTACACTGACTGTCATTTGCACTGACCACTTAGGAAAATCAGAGAAAAAAGAACATTGGCATAATAATTTGGAACATGGTGTAGGTGTGCAATTTCACAAAGTGGGATTTCAATAAATCCCACTGAGGGGCGGGGCTAAACTGACTTTCTGGGAGAGAAAAAAAACTCTGTTTAAATGCTGCTGAAGAGGGAGAGAATGATTGGCAGCGGTGGGCAGATTAAAGGGAACCTAACCCCACAAACTGACCCCCCCCCCGCATCTTTAGACCTGTCCCTGCACCCTCTCTTATCATTTCCAGCCATCCCTTTTGCAGAAAAAAATCGATTTAGTAAAGTAGAGAAAAGCTTATATTCACCTCCGTCCTGTGTGAGTTCTCTGTTTCTGAATTAGTCTCAATGGTCTGCCAGTCTGCTGCTCCCTTGTAATTATGCACGCCCCTCTCTCCTTGCTAAGAGCTTGGCCGCGTCATGAAAGGGGCGGGGTTAAATCACGTCATTCCGTTAGCCCCGCCCCCTTTCATGACGCAGCCAGGCTCTCAGCAAGGAGAGAGGGGCGTGCATAATTACAAGGGAGCAGCAGACTGGCAGACCATTGAGACTAATTCAGAAACAGAGAACTCACACAGAACGGAGGTGAATATAACCTTTTCTCTACTTTACTAAATCGATTTTTTCTGCAAAAGGGATGGCTAGAAATGATAAGAGAGGGTGCAGGGACAGGTCTAAAGATGCGGGGGAGTCAGTTTGTGGGGTTAGGTTCCCTTTAAAAATGCAGGGGGTGTGAATCTCCCTTGGCAACAGCTCCTAGCCACCTCCTTAATGGCTGGAGCATGTAAGTTTTCTAAGTGTATTATCTCGGGGTACAGGGCTGCTCAAGTGCTGGGTGACCCCTTGCCTGCATGCTGCAGACATGCTGCATCCAGTGGTGTAACTAGATCACCATGCCTGGTTTGGTGACAGGTCCTCTTTAATTGTGGAGGACCGGGGGCCAGGAAGAGCAGGGGGCCGCGGGGAGCGGAGTATCGCCATATACCATAGTGCTGCTATACATGTACTGTAATGTACCGTCATATACTATAGTGCTGCTATACATGTAATGTAATGTACCGCCATATACCATAGCGCTGCTATACATGTGCTGTAATGTACCACCATATACCATAGCGCTGCTATACATGTAATGTAATGTACCACCATATACTATAGTGCTGCTATACATGTGCTGTAATGCACCACCATATACCACAGCGCTGAGATATATATATATATATATAATGTGTGTGTGTCAGTCACAGTATGTCAACTACATACATATTCTAGAATACCTGATGTGTTAGAATCGGGCCACCATCTAGTAGAGTTATAAATTACTTGGGGCAGGTCTGTGTGTGATTTCACAAAGAGGGATTTCAATAAGTGGGCTGCAGAGATATTCCAGAAATTAACCAGAAGCAACCAGCTATACCTATCTGCTAGCTGTTTCTTACTTTCCCACCAACACTTTCACCATACTTATGCCTTAACACTAATTCCTCCACTAATCCTTACCCTCTTTCACTACCCCCAAACTCCTTTACTCCCAACACAAATATTTATCTCACCATCCATCTTACCTCCCCATACCTGAGCTCCTCTGCTGACCTGCTTCTCAATCTCACACCTCTTCTGCAGAAACCCAAAACAAGCCAGTCACTCTCATTCTCCCATTTGCTTGCTCTCTCTTTGCTTCTTCTATCAGCTGGTGACATCTCTCAATCCTGGACCTCCACAGCTAACATTCCCCACTATTTCTCCCTCCTATCACCCCACACCTGCAAGAAACAGCTGCAATCTTTTAAACATAAAACCCATTCCCCTGACCCCCTCTCCACCGCCCTCTCTCTCTGGAGCGCATTGGAATGCCCATTCCATCTGTAATAAACTCCACTTCACGACCTCTTTACCTCTCGCAGACTATCCTTCCTGGGCCTCATAGAAACATGGCCGACACCCCCCCCGACACGCCCTCCCTTGCTGCACTGTGTTAGATGGCTTTCACTTCACCCACACACTTCACACTGGCAACAAATATGATGGAGGAGTGGGTCTTCTCCTTTCTAGCAACTGCACCTTCAACCCAATTCCTCTTCCTCCCTCATCCTCTCATCTTTTGAAGCGCACTCTCTCCGTATCTACTCTCCTTCCAACCTCCAAGTGGCCGTCATTTATCGACCCCCGGGCCATGCCACTGCCTTCACTGACCAATTCTCCATCTGGTTTCTATACTTTTTCTCTGAAGACATTCCCACCATCATAATGGGTGATTTCAACATCCCCACTGACGCCCACCAGTCAGCAGCCTCCTAACTCCTGTCAATTGCCTCATCCTTTGGCCTCACTCAGTGTTCATCCACAACTACCCACACAGATGGCCATACACTAGACCTCATCTTCACTCACCTCTGCTCCCTAACTAAACCCACAACCACCCCTCTCCCCCTATCTGACCACCATCTATTCACGTTTTCATCGTTGTCCTCCTCACCCCCATTTTAACCGCTATCATCCATATCCTTACTCCATGACACAGATAATGCCACAGCTTTCTACAACTATACACTCACATCAGCTATTGATGCAGTTGCCCCTCTCACTCATGGCAGAACACAACAAATCAACAGACAACCCTGGCACACAGACACCACTAAAAATCTGTGGTGAGCATCCAGGGTTGCTGAGCGGCGCTGGAAGAAAACACACTCACAACAAGACTAGACCGCATTAAAAATAAGTACTTCTCAAATTCAAGTCAGCACTCACCACCACTAAACAGAATTACTTCTTACCCTCAAATCATCTTTGTCCCACTACCCCAGGCAGTTATTTAACACATTTAGCTCCCACCTCCGTCCCCCACTGTCCCCTCCTACTTCTCATATCTCTGCAAAAGACTTTGCAACACACTTCACCAACAAGATTGATCAGATCAGACAAGTCTTTGCTGCGCAACCACCACAACCCCCATATATACCAGACCAGACCACTCTTCTCCCCCCACTAACCCTCCTCCCTCCAACACTGAAGGAGAACATCTCCTCTCCAGATCGCACCTCACCACTTTTGCATAGGACCCCATCCCATCCAACTTCCTCCCCACCACACTTATCCCAGCCCTAACCCACCTCTTCAACCTATCACCTACTTCTGGTACTTTTTCTTCTACTTTCAAAGACGCAACAATTACACCTATCTTAAAGAAGCTATCCCTCGAAGAACCCACCTCTACATCCAGATACCTGCCTGTCACGTACCCACTTCTCAGTACGTGACTCGGGGTTGCACCTGCAAGGGTTAATCTATCTCCTCTCACTCAATCCAGCACTCGACCTCTGTCCTATGCTGAAAAGGAGCATCAATCACACCCCGACTCACACTGTGCACCCCACTTCACACACGCTGCCACCACTTACCAACATCATAAGGGTCAGCCAATCAACAGGATCACACACTTCTTAGGGCTATGAATCCTTTTAGAACATACAAGGTTTCAGCTTATTAAAGTTTTAAGCTTTAATATAAAAGGTACAGTGCTTACATAAAAAAAAGGTATAAAAATAGAAATAATACAATGACATACACATATGCAAACAATGAAATAAAAAGGAGAAACTTACAGAAAACTAAACTTAGCTTCCGTTGCCCGATGGGTAGAGCAGAGTTTTTGGAATGATGATCACAGCAGCTTCCACTGACCCATCTCTGTGACACCCCTGCTGCAGCTGTGTGAGCCCAGATATAGACCCAGCCGGGGGGGGGGGGGGGGAAGTCAGACCCTAGACCGGCCTTCTAGTTTAAAATTCTAATTCTTGGCCTATGATTGGACGCTCACTCATTTAGCCATGCAGAGATTATGTTTTAAAAATGTCTTTGTCTTCTAACTAAGTGTCCTGGTTTTGCTTCCCATCTGTGGGTCTCTTTGATCACTATTGGAGATGGTTCCTCTCCCTTATCTGATCTTCCCCTTTGAAGCTTTCTCTGTGTGTGATTTTGTCCCCCTCTGCTTTCCCATCATGGCTCCCTGGGGAGACTAGAGTCAGTGTGACGGCTAGGTTTGCTGTGTTTATGTATCAGGTCCTGACCTCTCCTGGATGGCAGGAGATTTAACCCCCTCACTGATCTGTGTCCAGTCCCTGCGATACATATTTGCTACATGCCATATCCCTGCTCCGGTTCACCTCCAAACTTCTCGAAAAGCATGTCCACACTGTACTCTCATCCCATCTCTCATCTAACTCTCTCTTTGATAACCTTCAATACGGCTTCCGCCCGAACCACTCCACTGAAACTGCCCTGACCAATATTACTAACGACTTACTCAAGGCCAAAGCGAACAGACATTTCTCCATCCTCCTCCTTCTACACCTGCCCTCTGCATTCAACACAGTTGACCACTGTCTCCTATTACAGATCCTCTCTTCCATTGGTATCACTGACCTTGCTCTCTCCTGGATCTCCTCCTACCTTTCCAACCGCACATTTAGCATCTCCCACTCCCACACAACCTCCTCACCCCATCCCCTCTCTGTTGGGGTCCCTCAAGGCTCTGTTCTGGAGCTCCCCCTTTCTTCAATGTACACCCTTGGTCTGGAGCAACTCAAAGTACCATGGCTTCCAGTATCACCTATATGCTGATGACACTCAGATCTATCTCTCTGGCCCAGATGTCACCTCTCTGCTGTCCAGAATCCCGGAGTGTCCATCAGCCAAATCCTCCTCCTTCTCTTCCCGCTTCCTAAAACTCAATGTAGACAAAACCGAACTCATCATCTTTCCTCCATCTCTTACACCTCCCTTACCATATCTATGACATCACACTTTGACCTGTACCTGAAGTCCGCTGCCTCGGAGTAACCCTTGACTCTGCCCTGTCCTTCAAACTGCAAATCCAAGCCCTTGCCAACTCCTGCCGCCTCCAACTCAAAAATATTTCCAGAATTCGTCCCTTCCTCAACCCTCAATCTACTAAACTACTAGTGCATGCCCTCAAAATCTCCCGTCTCGAATACTGCAACTTCCTCCTCTGTGACATCCCTGCTAACACTCTTGCACCTCTCTAATCTGTCCTTAAATCTGCTGGCCGACTAATCCACCTCTCTCCTTGCTATTCCTATACATCTCCCCTGTAAAAATCCTCCACTGGCTCCCAATTCACCAGCGTATCCAATTCAAACTACTAACATTGACTTACAAAGCCGTCCACAATCTGTCACCCCTCATATATATCTGAACTAGTCTCCCGATATATCATCCAACTCGTAATTGTCGATTCTCCAAGACCTCCTCCTTTCCTCCACACTTGTACGTTCCTCATCTACCCAACTGCAAGACTTCGCCCAAGCATTCCCCATTCTCTGGAATTCTGTACACCAAAACGTATGACTGTCCCCCAAAACATGAAACCTTCAAGCAGAACCTGATAACCCATCTCTTCAGAACAGCCTACAACCTGCAATGACCATGGTGCCACCTCACCACCACTGAAACTGGCGGTCCACCACCATTGGACCTGGCGCCCCACCACCACCCGAGTAGACAACCTACTGTCTCCCTCTCCATTGCCTTGTAAATTGTAAGCCCACAAGGGCAGGGTCCTCTCTCCCCCTCTGTAGCAGTCTGTCACTTTTAGCTTGTTCATTGTATTTTTAACTTGTTTGTATGTAACCTTTTCTCATGTACAGCACCATGGAATCAATAGTGCTATATAAATAAAAATAATATTATTATTATTATTAATCCATTAGATAGTGAGGCCTTGTGCAGACACTGCATTTTTTATGCGTTTTTTGGTGCATATTTTCAAGACTCTGTGTGCTTCCTTACCCCAGGAAAGTCTATTAGAATTCTGAAGTGTTGTGCACATGTTGCTTATTTGTTCTTTGCAGATTTTGAAAAGAAAAAATCTGCAGCACGTGAATTCTTGGTGCAGATTTCCCTGTATTTTTTAGCCCTTCCAGTCATTGACTTCATTTAAAAATTGCATGGTACAAATCTGCACCAAAAACGCACCACACTTCTGACAAAAGATGCAGATCTGGTGCGGAAAAATTCTCACATACCCTAGGGAATGTGCTCATGATCCGGAGATGATGCTTTTTGGACGCAGCGCCTCCAGACCTGAGGGAACATGCAGGGAGACCGCAGCAGCCCTGTATTCACCATCTGTAGTGGATGAAGGGTGGCCTCTCCCTACATGAACCTGATGGTGGCCACAGCATGACATTAACATGCTGCGGAGATGCAAAAGTCCGGAAACCTGCAATGCAGCTGAAATAACACTCTGGTGGGTAAAGCATAGTGAGGATGGGATTTCTGCAAAGTGATGAGACGCTGCAGCCAAAATGCTGCAAGTACGGATCGTGAGTGTGCACCCTTAAAAATCATGAGATTTTGGAGCATTTAGCTTAGTAGAGCTCCGCATTTGGCTTTAAAACCCACAACTAAAGTCAATGTGGAAAATCTGCCACCGAAATGCTGTAGATTTAAAAATGTGCAAGGCAGTTCTATTTCTGAAGTGTCTACATGAGACTTGTGCACATATCATATACATGGCTGCTACTATAATCCACTATAGTTTTTGTGTGTGTGGCACCCCAGGGGTTAATGTACCACAGTAACATCACAAGGGTTAACTACCCACACAACACTGGACACTGCACTAACACCTCTAGGCCAGAAAGGGGAGGAGCTCAAACAGCTCCCTGATATATTCTGGTCTGAGGAGTAAGTAGTTAGTTGATAGTTGACAGTTCAGTTTAGTGCAGGGAGCACGAGGAGGACCTGTAAATGGGAGCAGTGCTGAGCTCCTGACAGGGACCACTGACTACTTTCAGGCCTGTAGCCAGGGTCTGAGGAGAGGAGTACAAGAAACAGAGGAACATATCTGGGAAACCGAGTTACCTCATAACCCGCCCCAGAGGAGTGCAGAGACCGGATACCTGATCCAAATCTGTGACTGAAACACACAGCACAGTAAACACCGGGATAGTGGAGGTTGTAGATCTACCCTGTACCTCAGCGAAGCAACACGGCGGGGTCAGAAGCACATGGAAAGACTCAAGTTGGCTAGCAAAAGGGGATACCTATGAGGTGAAACAGGGCCAGCAGCCTAGCTAAAGCAGCCGCAGGGCCACACACAAGGCGCAGGAGTAGGAAGCTGAGGACCAGGTCCCTGTACAGACTCCGTGGACAGTACTCTGCTACCAAAATCTGCAGTAAAGCCTTGGAAAACTTCAAAACCGTGAGTGTGTGTGATACTTGTGCTCAAATCCTGCGTACCCTCACAAACTTCCATCATCTCTACTACTACCCCTATCCTGCAACATCCATAGCACCATCTATAGACTATTACTACCACTGCCCCAGGGAACCCAGCTCTACCTGCGGAGAGCCATTACATCTCCAGCTGCCAAACATCATCCCCGGAGGTTCTGCAGCAGCGGTGGTCACCCTGACCACGACCCGTGGGTGGCGTCACGACAAACTCCCCTGTAAATATTCCCCCATTTATAGCGTAACCCGGGACATAGTCCGGACCAAGAACGCCGTGATATCCAATTGCTGGTGACTGGGTACTAGGGAGAGCAGGAATTGCAATTGACCAGTCCCAGGGCCGTGGGTTACCCAATTCCGGGCATTGATTTAGTTGGGGATGTCACGGGGCCTGCTGTCCGGTTCCGTGGCTTTTGTGGTCACTGAAAAGGGGAACATTTATGGTACCTTTACACGCCGCCACAACAGGATGCATACAACCCGCTACAGGCTACAAATGTAGCTTGTCGCGCCAATATCGCCCGTAGTAGCGGCGTCTGAAGACGGGACGACACAGCCGGCTACAGATACCTCTGTATCCGTGCACTGCCCATAAACATATGGCAACATCGCCGATTGTAGCGAGCTGTATCGGCGTGTAAAGAAGCTACAGAAGGGAACTCTGGACACCCGGCGATGTAGCTGCAATGTAGCTAAGGCGTGACCCAGGCTCCGGGATACCACGCCCCTTCAGCGATCATTGGAGGAAGCTCCTTCGTTGCGATTGGTTGTCGCTGCACAGGGCGGCATATTTAAGAAGCTGACCAGTCACACTACGCAATTGCTCGGCCGTCATGTATTAATCAGCCTCCTGCGATGCCTGCCCAATCATGGTATTATTGCTTTGTCCTATCAGCGTACGGACGTCTTGTAATCCACAATTGTGGCACGCCTATGTGCTGTCCCTGCTGCACCAGGTCCGCCCATATTAGCTTGTTATTGCGGTGTGTAAATGAGGTACGCTGAGCTACAGACGGCTACTTGCGACACCCGGCGATGTAGCTAGCTGTAGATGTAGCGTAGCGTAGCGCACCTTGTGGCGGCGTCTAAAGGAGATGCGATTACCGTTTGTAACCGTTTGGCCGTGCTCGTGCACGTGAAGTTGCCGTTGGTATCCATCCTGTTGTGGCGGCGTGTAAAGGTACCATTAGGGATAGTGTTTTGTGACGCCACCCACGGTTCCGGTAATGGTACCAGCGCTGCGGGACAGACCTCCGGGATGATGACGGAGCAGCTAGATGGTTACGCTCCCTGTAGGTGGAACGGGATCCCCGGGGCAGTTGTAAAAGTTTATGTACAGTCTTTACACAGGAAGGCAGCTTACCACACAGCACAGTCACTTGTCCTCTTCACTGCAGCAAGTGTGTGACTCATCAGGCGCAGTCAAATGAAGGACACAACATAGTCTTTATCTCTGAACGGGTTTACTGGCAGGTTTGTAGTGCTGGCAAACAGGTGATACAGCCTTACGGGTCGTGCTGGCCTGGGTAGTAACAAGGGAACAAGGATGACTCACTTACGACCCTCGGTGGTGCACCTGCCATGCCTCTCCAGTCCCTCACTGCGCTCCCTCCTTTCTTTCTCAGCGCCTCCGCACGCAGAGCCTGAAGCCAGCTCCTCGGATCCTCTCTAACTGAGCGGCTCCTCTCTGAGCCTTTCGGGATCCTATATGGGCCTTTTTCTGGGTGCGCCGAATGTCGGCCACGACTACTTGAAGAAGTTCGGGCCTCCGGTTCGGCGGCTCAGGGGTGAACACCCGCACCACTCTTGGAGCCAGTCCTCCGTTCCTGGACCAGATTCCTCCAGCAGGTAGTCGTACGGGGCCTGGATTCAGGCACACCGCAATCCCTAGTGCCCCTAGGATCTCCCTCTGTCAGGAGGATCTCTCCTGAGATGTTCTCCGCTGTGCTCCTCACAGCCTTTCTGTCTTCCCGCTCTTCCACTAACCCACTTGACTCCTCCCCCTGGGAATGGGTTTCCCTGAAAACGGGTCCACCGGTCCCGGTCTCTGCACACTCCCCTCCCCTGGTCATGGGCTCCCCTCCCCCAGTCTCCAAACTTTCCCCTTAGCAAGTCTTCAGACGCTCCACTCCCCTCCCACAGTCTTCACATGCTCCGCTCCCCTCCCACGGTCTTTGTTTACGCACACTCACCTTCCCTGGTCCTGGTCTCCACACGCTCCACTCTCCTCCCGAGGTCCTGGTCTATGCATGCTCCGATAACCTCCTCGGACCCAGTCTCTGCATGCTCTGATCCCAGGCACCACTCTCCTCCCCTGGTCCCGGGCTCCGCATGCTGCGCTCCCCATCTCCGCACACTCCACTAACCTCCAGTGGTCCCAGTCTCTGCACGCTCCAATCCTGGTTTCTGCACTCTGCGCTCCCTCCCCCGGTCTCCTCACACTCTGCTTCCCTCCCCAGTCCTGGTTTCCAGAGAGAGAGAATGCACAGGGGGGCAGAGAGAGTGCACTGGTGACGTGTAGAGTGCAGAGGGAAAGAGACAGCACACAATGGGGTGCAGAGAGAACGCACAGGTAAAGGAGTGAGCACATGAGAGAAGACAGTGCACAGGGGGATGGGAAGCCAGGTCAAAGGAGAGAGCACAGGGGGGAAAGAGACAGCACACAGGGAAGGGGGGAGAGAGCAGACAAGGAGGGGGAGAGAGCACATGCAGAAGGGGGGAGAGAGAAGACACGAGGGAAAAGACAGCCGTTCCCGGCGCCACAGAGCCACCCCCATTGTGATGACATCTGCATGAAAGTCTTTACAGGACGATAATACAGCATCCAAAAAAACGGATCCTTCACTGTAGATGAAATGTAATCAGCATCACAGTGACATTATGGACAGGGCTGTACTGTATATGAATAAACCTGCAGACAGGTTCCCTTTAATAATCATATTCCTATACAGAGAAGCAGCTATCACAGCACTTACTAAGGCTGCCTTCACATTTGCGTTTGGAGCGCAGTGCACCAAACGCAGCCAAACGCTTGCGCACATGCGTTCCTATGTTTAACATGGGAACTCATGTGCCTGCGTATGGCTGCGTTTGGCCGCATTTGCGTTCGGATGCGCATAAATTATGCGCCCTCCGACCGCACTCCAAACGCAGCATGCAGCATTTTTTTGTGTGTTTGCAGCGCTTGTTTTATCCGCAAGCGCCCGCAAGCTCACAAAAAATGCATGGATCTCATTGGATCCGCAGTGTCCTCCGCATGACACCGCAGGAGAACGCTGCGGATCTCATTGAGATCTCTCCCGGTGGCCGCCGGTGATCCGGCGGCCACCTGGAGATGATGCAGAGCCACAGCTGATCTCCCGCCGGTGTCAGCGGGGAGATACAGCTGATCTGACGGCTGTTTAAATCTCCCGCACTGACACCGAATAAGTGATGTCGGCGCGGGAGATTTGAAGCACCGATCAGCTGTTTCATATCTCCCGCACTGATATCACCCAATTCAGTGTCAGCGCGGGAGATTTAAACAGCTGTCAGATCAGCTGTATCTCACCGCTGACACCGACGGGAGTTCAGCTGTGCCAGGAGGAGAAGATCTCTGCGGCTGATCTCCTCCTCCCGGCCACCCCCAGAGGCAGCTGATTACTATGGTGCCCAGGCAGCCAATGTGAACGCATGCAGAGATTCTCCGCTGCGTTCACATTAGTATGGGCTGTGTTTGCCTGCGTTTGCGTCTGCATGCCCTCCGCATGCAGACACAAACGCAAGTGTGAAGGCAGCGTAATTCAGAAGAGACCAATCATAGATGTAAGAAAGTAACAAAAGAGGAGCCAAAGCTCTGATCACAGGAGCTGACAATCTGAGGAAACAAGAATGCTAAAAAAAGTCTGTACTGCTTCACTAGATACCTGCACATGTGTGTAATGAGATCACTGTACAATGTTCTGTAAACATGACAGGGCATAGCATAGTATTTACAAAAAGAGACTTTTTTGAGCTGAAAGAACCAGATCTTTTTGGTGAGCAGAGCCGAATCATCAAAAAGAGCTGGACTGCCCATCACTAATTAGCACTGTAGTTTAGCAGCGCGGAGGTCCTGGATTCAAATCCCACTAACAGCTGCAAGGATGGTTACTCCCTGTGTTTGAATGGGTTTCCTCCAGGTGCTCTGGCTTGCGTCCACACTCCAAAAACATACTGTAAGGTCCTGAACTGGCGCTGCAGTTTTGTGTCACCTTTTGCCACAAAACTGCATGTGTATCCTTCCCCCAGCAAAGTCTTATGAGAATTCTGAAGTGCTGTGCCAACCATGCTTTTTATTCTGTGCAGTTTGTGGTCAGGACGCTAGAATAACCAGGCCCGGCGTCAGCACCCGGGCAAGTGCCGGGGCCCGACTGCTTGGAGGGGGCCCACCGGGCCCCTGAGGGCTAGGGTCACACTTGCATTGTGACCCTAGCCTGACGCAAGTATTGTCTGCTGCAGCGCAGAGCGTTTAATGCTATGCGCTGCCAGCAACGGAGCCCATAGAAACCCGATGTTTACATTGCCAACCAGTGGTTGTCAAGGTAAACATCGGGTTTCTATGGGCTCCAGCGCATAGCATTAAACGCTATGCTCTGAGCCGAAAATACTTGCATCAGGCTAGGGTCACAATGCAAGTGTGACCCTAGCCTCAGGGGCCCCTGAGCACACTGCCCCCACAGCCAGGGCCATATCCAGGGGGCAGCTGGCAAGTCATTTTCTGCCTCCTGCAGCACCGGAGGTCTCCCTCCTCCCCCCTCCATGGGAGCCGACAGAGCAGCACACTCTGTGCTTACAGGACCTGTGATGATGTCAATGGAGGGTGGAGTCAGGGCTCACATGATCAGCTCCTCAGTGTATGCAGGACTCTGCTGTGCTGCCCATCATGAGACTCAATTAGGTGAAGTTTGTGTGGGGTCAAGAGGGGTTTACAGTGTGAATGTAGCAGAGGCGAGTGTGTACTAGGTGTATGGAATGGAGCCGAGTGGGTACTAGTGTATGGGGCGGAGCCGGTGCGTACGAGGTGTATGGAGTGTGATGGAGCAGAGCCGCGTGCGTACGAGGTGTATGGAGCAGAGCCGCGTGCGTACGAGGTGTATGGAGCAGTGCCGAGTGCGTACGAGGTGTATGGAGCAGAGCTCAGTGCGTACGAGGTGTATGGAGCAGAGCTCAGTGCGTACGAGGTGTATGGAGCAGAGCCGAGTGCGTACGAGGTGTATGGAGCAGAGCCGAGTGCGTACGAGGTGTATGGAGCAGAGCCCAGTGCGTACGAGGTGTATGGAGCAGAGCCGAGTGCGTACGAGGTGTATGGAGCAGAGCCGAGTGCGTACGAGGTGTATGGAGCAGAGCCGAGTGCGTACGAGGTGTATGGAGCAGAGCCGAGTGCGTACGAGGTGTATGGAGCAGAGCCAGTGCGTACGAGGTGTATGGAGCAGAGCCGAGTGCGTACGAGGTGTATGGAGCAGAGCCGCGTGCGTACGAGGTGTATGGAGCAGAGCCGCGTGCGTACGAGGTGTATGGAGCAGAGCCGCGTGCGTACGAGGTGTATGGAGCAGAGCCGCGTGCGTACGAGGTGTATGGAGCAGAGCCGCGTGCGTACGAGGTGTATGGAGCAGAGCCGCGTGCGTACGAGGTGTATGGAGCAGAGCCGCGTGCGTACGAGGTGTATGGAGCAGAGCCGCGTGCGTACGAGGTGTATGGAGCAGAGCCGCGTGCGTACGAGGTGTATGGAGCAGAGCCGCGTGCGTACGAGGTGTATGGAGCAGAGCTCAGTGCGTACGAGGTGTATGGAGCAGAGCTCAGTGCGTACGAGGTGTATGGAGCAGAGCTCAGTGCGTACGAGGTGTATAGAGCAGAGCTCAGTGCGTACGAGGTGTATGGAGCAGAGCTCAGTGCGTACGAGGTGTATGGAGCAGAGCTCAGTGCGTACGAGGTGTATGGAGCAGAGCCGCGTGCGTACGAGGTGTATAGAGCAGAGCTCAGTGCGTACGAGGTGTATAGAGCAGAGCTCAGTGCGTACGAGGTGTATGGAGCAGAGCTCAGTGCGTACGAGGTGTATGGAGCAGAGCTCAGTGCGTACGAGGTGTATGGAGCAGAGCTCAGTGCGTACGAGGTGTATGGAGCAGAGCCGCGTGCGTACGAGGTGTAAGGAGCAGAGCCGCGTGCGTACGAGGTGTAAGGAGCAGAGCCGCGTGCGTACGATGTGTGTATGGAGCAGAGCCGCGTGCGTACGATGTGTGTATGGAGCAGAGCCGCGTGCGTACGATGTGTGTATGGAGCAGAGCCGCGTGCGTACGATGTGTGTATGGAGCAGAGCCGCGTGCGTACGATGTGTGTATGGAGCAGAGCCGCGTGTGTATGAGGTGTATGGAGCAGAACCGCGTGTGTATGAGGTGTACGGAGCAGAGCCGCGTGTGTACGAGGTGTACGGAGCAGAACCGCGTGTGTATGAGGTGTATGGAGCAGAGCCGAGTGCGTACGAGGTGTATGGAGCAGAGCCGAGTGCGTACGAGGTGTATGGAGCAGAGCCGAGTGCGTACGAGGTGTATGGAGCAGAGCCGCGTGTGTACGAGGTATGTGTACCAGTGGTAGCCCCCCGCGGATTCCGCTCCTATAGTCTCAGCCGCCTTTGCCAGCAGCATTCTTCTCCAGAGTCTCTTCTGCCGCTGTCTGCATTCTGCAGCTCAGCATGAAGGGGCACGATGTTGTCATGACTGTGCTGATATGTGCAGAGCGACCGGAGGACACCGGATCGGCAAGAAGAAAGGTGAGGAGAAAGAGAGATCCAGACGGCCAGACACTCCGCTAAGCTGCGGTGCCACCCATATGGCAGTGTGGCTCCATTGAGCAGTTTGCATTATTTGTGTGCTTCAGGATGCTTGTGTATATACCAAGCATCCTCAGACGCACAAAAATGCAATATTTTGCATTTGAAGGGTATTTTTAAAAAGCGCAAGGGAACGCAAACGCATTTTAGCCCGCTCCTAACAACGTGTAATATACTCACTGTCAGGAACAGCTCTTGCTGGTTTCGGCAGTCACTGTTCCTGTAAGGCTGCCTTCACGTAGGCGTTTTTTTTTTTTTTAAATGTGGCAGTTGCGGTAAAAAAAACCCGCATCTGCCGCATTTTCCGTCTAGCGGCTGCACTTGCTTCACATTTGTGGCAAGCCCCATGCATTGTCTATGGGCTTGCGGTAAGTGTGCAGCTATAGATATATATATATATATAATTATAGTCCGCGATATGTACTAAAGGGGGCCCACTGAGACTTTTTCACCTGGGGCCCACAGAAACCTGGAACCGGCCCTGAGAATAACCATGTAATTTGTTTGCTGTGTTTTTCAGCCCTCCCAGCCATTGACAATAGTGAAGCGCCTTGCCACAAACTGCAACAAAAACGCATATAAAAAAAACACGCATTTGTATTGTGGTGGGTTTTCCTGCCACAAGGTACAGTTTAGCAACGTTTTAGCTGCAGAACATTTCTGCACTCAAAAAGCAGAATCAGCACAGTCTAAAGGTACCGTCACATGCCGCGATATCGCCGGCAATTCCCAAATTTGTAGCGGCGTGTGACTGGGCGATTTTACAGCGAGAAATCACTGGTGGAGCGTCGCCTCTTCTCCCTGCACTGCAGTGAAATCAGGCGATCTCAGTGCTTCGTGGCGTGTGACAGGGCGATAGCGATGTAGAAAGCAAGCTCAGTCATTCTGGAATCAATCCCGTAGGCATGCCTAAGCGTGCAGTTTTCCACGCCCTGTCTGCAGCGATTGGTGGCTTGGTGGTAACGCAGTTGTGTAGGCCAATTGGAGTGGTAAGGGTGCGGTGTAACACACTACGGCACACCTGTCTCCTCGACATGGTCAAACTCTATGCCCACATCGCTGATGTGGTTGTGGCGTGGCGATGTGGGAAGGGAAGATCACTTCCAGTCATCTATAGGCGATTTCTGGAACGCAGGATTGTAGATCGCACGCGAGATCGCTACGTGTGACAGCTCCACAGCGATCTGAAAGAAGTGCTCGAAACGTGCGTGCTCACGTCAAATCGCCAGCGATATGAAAGCCATATTGTGGCGTGTGACGGTACCTTAAGATATTTAGATTGTGAGCCCCAATAGGGACAGTGTTGCTTTGTTGATGTATGTAAAGTGCTGTGGAATTAATGGCACTAAATAAGTAAATAATATATATATATTATATGTCATTATTCTTTCATTTGCAGCACGTAGCGTACAGATAGTATGGCTTTGTCACCTGTGGGACTTTAGACTGTATCGATGCCCTTTAGCCTCAGTCAGCATTTGACACCTATCTCTTTACAATCTAGTGCTGGATATTTCTAATAATAGAAATAGAAATTGGAGCCTGGCCCAACAGGACTGGATTTTTCTTTTTAAAAGATAGTAAAGCGAGAACAAAAGAAAATTTACATGGTCGACATGATCCAGTCGATGCGTTTGACTGCACTAAGCAGTCATACTCATGACTGTGCAACACCTCTACCCCTACTACAGGGCACTGTGCAACACCTCTACCCCTACTACAGGGCACTGTGCGACACCTCTACCCCTACTACAGGGCACTGTGCGACACCTCTACCCCTACTACAGGGCACTGTGCGACACCTCTACCCCTACTACAGGGCACTGTGCGACACCTCTACCCCTACTACAGGGCACTGTGCGACACCTCCACCACTACTACAGGGAACTGTGTAACACCTCTACCCCTACGGCACTGTGTAACACCTCTACCCCTACTACAGGGCACTGTGTAACACCTCTACCCCTACTACAGGGCACTGTGCGACACCTCTACCATTGGGCACCGTGTAATAGTAAACACTTAGCAAAGGTAGATACAAAGTTGTCAGGAAACCGTCCTCCAATATGTTGCGCGGATATGAAGAACTAGGTTTTGCAGACGTCCAACGTAGAGCACATGCTCGGCATTGATTGAGGCATCGTTCTTCACACAGCTTGGTGCCAACACTTGAGGCTACTACCATACTGGCCGTATAAATGCAGTAAGGGTCACAGCTCTGGGGTGGCACTTACCATCTGCTGGTACACCTCAGCTGACACTTGATCTGTTAATTTAACCACTCCGGCAACAGCAAAGAAGAGCCCCAATAGGACTCTAATAGCAGTGAATACAATAGCCATGGCTGCTGCTGCTGCGTCCTGCCCTCCAGCTCTGTGCTACGCCTTTCACACACCATCAGGGAAGGGATGCACTACTAGAGGAGGAGTGGCCGGAGCTCTGGCGCCTCTCCCACCCGTGTCCTCCGCACTCTCCATTGGCGGGCGGGGCGCTGGTTCCATTCTCCACCCGTGTGTTGTTCTGTTACGCGCCCATGATTGCGCCGTGCATCTGGAAGGCGGGGGTGAGGAGCTTGCGGCCTGGGCTCGCTATAGATCCAGTGTACGATCCAAATACTGAAAGCCCTGCCTGAAGGGATACAGAAGTTCGCAGGCACTATTAGAAATGGCGCGGACTTTATCCATCCAGTTGTAGCACGCACATTATTACCTTAGGTTTCTAGCACATTATTACCTCAGGTTTCTAGCACATTACCTCAGATTTCTAGCACATTCAGGTTTCTAGCACATTATTAACTCAGGTTTCTAGCACATTATTACCTCAGGTTTCTAGCACATTATTACCTCAGGTTTTCTAGCACATTATTACATCAGGTTTCTACCACATTATTACCTCAGGTTTCTAGCACATTACCTCAGGTTTCTAGCACATTATTACCTCAGGTTTCTAGCATATTATTACCTCAGGTTTCTAGCACATTATTACCTCAGGTTTCTAGCACATTACCTCAGATTTCTAGCACATTACCTCAAGCTTCTAGCACATTATTACCTCAGGTTTCTAGCACATTACCTCAGATTTCTAGCACATTATTACCTCAGGTTTCTAGCACATTATTACCTCAGGTTTCTAGCACATTACCTCAGGTTTCTAGCACATTATTAACTCAGGTTTCTAGCACATTATTACCTCAGGTTTCTAGCACATTATATTACCTCAGGTTTCTAGCACATTATTAACTCAGGTTTCGAGCACATTATTACTTTAGGTTTCTAGCACATTACCTCAGATTTCTAGCACATTACCTCAAGCTTCTAGCACATTATTACCTCAGGTTTCGAGCACATTATTACCTCAGTTTCTAGCACATACTCAATTTCTAGCACATTACCTCAACTTCTAGCACATTATTACCTCAGTTTCTAGCACATTACCTCAGATTTCGCACATTATTACCTAGTTTCTAGACATTATTACCTCAGGTTTCTAGACATTACTCAGGTTTCTAGCACATATTAACTCAGTTTCTAGCACATTACCTCAGGTTTCTAGCCATTATACCTCTGGTTTCTAGCACATTATTACCTCAGGTTTCTAGCACATACCTCAGATTTCTAGCACATTATTACCTCAGGTTCTAGCACATTACTCAGGTTTCTAGCACATTATTACTCAGGTTTCTGCACATTATTAACTCAGGTTTCTAGCACATTACCTCAGTTTCTACACTACCTCAGGTTTCTAGCACATTATTACCTCTGGTTTCTAGCACATTATTACCTCAGGTTTCTAGCACATTACCTCAGATTTCTAGCACATTATTACCTCAGGTTTCTAGCAATTACCTCAGGTTTCTAGCACATTACCTCAGTTTCTAGCACATTACTCAGGTTTCTAGCACATTACCTCAGTTCTAGCACATATTAACTCAGGTTTCTAGCACATTATTACCTCAGGTTCTAGCACATTACCTCAAGCTTCTAGCCATTATTACCTCGTTTCTAGCACATTATTACCTCAGGTTTCTAGCACATTACCTCAGATTTCTAGCACATTATTACCTCAGTTTCTAGCACATTACCTCAGGTTTCTAGCACATTACCTCAGTTTCTAGCACATTACCTCAAGCTTCTAGCACATTATTACCTCAGTTTCTAGCACATTACCTCAGATTTCTGCACATTTTACCTCAGGTTCTAGCACATTACCTCAGGTTTCTAGCACATTTTACCTCAGGTTTCTAGCATATTATTACCTCAGTTTCTAGCACATTATTACTCAGGTTTCTAGCACATTACCTCAGATTTCTAGCACATTACTCAAGCTTCTAGCACATTATTACTCAGGTTTCTAGCACATTACCTCAGATTTCTAGCACATTATTACTCAGTTTCTAGACATTACCTCAGTTTCTAGCACATTATTAACTCAGGTTTCTAGCACATTATTACCTCAGGTTTCTAGCACATTATTACCTCAGGTTTCTAGCACATTACCTCAGATTTCTAGCAATTACCTCAAGCTTCTAGCACATTATTACCTCAGGTTTCGAGCACATTATTACTTTAGGTTTCTAGCACATTACCTCAGATTTCTAGCACATTACTCAAGCTTCTAGCACATTATTACCTCAGGTTCGAGCACATTATTACCTCAGGTTTCTAGCACATTACCTCAGATTTCTAGAACATACCTCAAGCTTCTAGCACATTATTACCTCAGGTTTCTAGCACATTACCTCAGATTTCTAGCACATTATTACCTCAGGTTTCTAGCAATTATTACCTCAGGTTTCTAGCACATTACCTCAGTTCTAGCACATTATTAACTCAGGTTTCTAGCACATTATTACCTCAGGTTTCTAGCACATTATACCTCTGGTTTCTAGCACATTATTACTCAGGTTTCTAGCACATTACCTCAGATTTCTAGCACATTACCTCAGCTTCTAGCACATTATTACCTCAGGTTTCTAGCACATTACCTCATATTTTTAGCACATTATTACTCAGTTTCTAGCCATTTTACCTCAGGTTTCTAGCACATTACCTCAGGTTTCTAGCACATTACCTCAGGTTTCTAGCACATTATTAACTGAGGTTTCTGCACATTATTACCTCAGGTTTCTAGCACATTATTACCTCAGTTTCTACACATTATACCTCGTTTCTAGCACATTATTACCTCAGGTTTCTAGCACATTACCTCAGATTTCTACAATTACCTCAAGCTCTAGCACATATTACCTAGGTTTCTAGCACATTACCTCAGGTTTCTAGCACATTACCTCAGTTTCTAGCACATTATAACTCAGTTTCTAGCACATTATTACCTCAGATTTCTAGCACATATTACCTCAGTTTCTAGCACATTATTACTCAGGTTCTAGCACATTACCTCAGGTTCTAACATTATTAACTCAGGTTTCTAGCACATTATAACTCAGGTTTCTAGCACATTATTACCTCAGGTTTCTAGCACATTATTACCTCAGTTTCTAGCATTTACCTAAGCTTCTACACATTATTACCTCAGGTTCAGCACATATTACCTCAGGTTTCTAGCACATTACCTCAATTTCTAGCACATTACCCAAGCTTCAGCACATTATACTAGGTTTTAGCACATTATTACCTCAGGTTTTGACATTACCTAGATGTCTACACATTATTACCTAGGTTTCTAGACATTATTACCTCAGGTTCTAGTAATTACCTCAATTTTAGCACATTACCTAAAGCTTCTAGACATTATTACCTCAGGTTTCTAGCACATTACCTCAATTTTTAGCACATGTTACCTCAGGTTTAGACATTTCTAGTTTCTAGCACATTATTACCTCAGGTTTCTAAATTCCTAGTTTTAGCACATTACCTCAGTTTCTAGCACATATAACTCAGGTTTCTAGCACATTATTACCTCAGGTTTCTAGCACATTATACCCCAGTTCTAGCACATTATACTCAGTTCTAGACATACTCAATTTCTACACATTCCTCAAGCTCCACTATTACTCAGTTCTAGCACATTACCTCAGTTTCTAGCAATTCATTACCTCAGATTTCTAGACATTACCTCAAGCTTCTAGCACATTATTACCTCAGGTTTCTAGCACATTATTACCTCAGGTTTCTAGCACATTACCTCAGATGTCTAGCACATTATTACCTCAGGTTTCTAGCACATTATTACCTCAGGTTTCTAGCACATTACCTCAGATTTCTAGCACATTACCTAAAGCTTCTAGCACATTATTACCTCAGGTTTCTAGCACATTACCTCAGATTTTTAGCACATTGTTACCTCAGGTTTCTAGCACATTATTACCTCAGGTTTCTAGCACATTACCTCAGGTTTCTAGCACATTACCTCAGGTTTCTAGCACATTATTAACTCAGGTTTCTAGCACATTATTACCTCAGGTTTCTAGCACATTATTACCTCAGGTTTCTAGCACATTATTACCTCAGGTTTCTAGCACATTACCTCAGGTTTCTAGCACATTATTAACTCAGGTTTCTAGCACATTATTACCTCAGGTTTCTAGCACATTATTACCTCAGGTTTCTAGCACATTACCTCAGATTTCTAGCACATTACCTCAAGCTTCTAGCACATCTTTACCTCAGGTTTCTAGCACATTACCTCAGATTTCTAGCACATTATTACCTCAGGTTTCTAGCACATTATTACCTCAGGTTTCTAGCACATTACCTCAGGTTTCTAGCACATTATTAACTCAGGTTTCTAGCACATTATTACCTCAGTTTCTAGCACATTACCTCAGATTTCTAGCACATTACCTCAAGCTTCTAGCACATTATTACCTCAGGTTTCGAGCACATTATTACCTCAGGTTTCTAGCACATTACCTCAGATTTCTAGCACATTACCTCAAGCTTCTAGCACATTATTACCTCAGGTTTCGAGCACATTATTACCTCAGGTTTCTAGCACATTACCTCAGATTTCTAGCACATTACCTCAAGCTTCTAGCACATTATTACCTCAGGTTTCTAGCACCTCATTCTGACATTATCTAGCTACAATTACCTCAGGTTTCTAGCACATTACCTCAGGTTTCTAGCACATTATACTCAGGTTTCTAGCACATTACCTCAGGTTTCTAGCTACCCATTTACATTCTCAGTTTTGCACATTACCTCAGTTCTAGCACATTACCTCAGTTCTAGCACATTTACCTCAGATTTCTGACATTATTACCTCAGTTTCTAGCACATTACCTCAGTTCTAGCACATTACTCAGGTTTCTAGCAATTACCTCAGGTTTCTAGCACATTATTACTCAGGTTCTAGCACATTATCCTCAGTTTCTAGCACATTACCTCATTCTAGCATTATTACCTCAGGTTTCTAGCACATTACCTCAGGTTTCTAGCACATTACCTCAGGTTTCTAGCACATATTAACTCAGGTTTCTAGCACATTATTACCTCAGGTTTCAACATTATTACCTCAGTTTCTAGCAATTACCTCAGTTTTCTAGCACATTACTCAGTTCTAGCACATTACCTAGTTTCAGCACATTATTACTCAGGTTTCTAGCACATTACTCAGGTTTCTAGCAATTACCTCAGTTCTAGCACATTTACCTCAGTTCTGCACATTATTACCTCAGTTTCTAGCACATTACCTCAGATTTCTAACATTATACTTCAGTTAATTATTACCTCAGGTTTCTAGCACATTACCTCAGTTTCTAGCACATTATTACTCAGTTTTAGACATTTACTCAGGTTTCTAGCACATTATTACTCAGGTTTCTAGCACATTATTACCTCAGGTTTCTAGCACATTTACCTCGTTTCTAGCACATTATTACCTCATTTCTAGCACATTACCTCAAGTTCTAGCACATTATACCTCAGGTTTCTAGCACAATTACTCAGTTTTAGCACATTCCATTAACTTACCTCAGGTTTCTAGCACATTATACTCAGGTTTCTAGCACATTATTACCTCAGGTTTCTAGCACATTATTCCTCAGATTTCTAGCACATTACCTCAGTTCTAGCACATTATTACCTCAGTTTCTAGCACATATTACCAGTTTCGCACACATTTTACCCATGTTTCTAGCACATTACTCAGGTTCTAGCACATTACCTCAGGTTTCTAGCACATTATTAACTCAGGTTTCTAGCACATTAACCTCAGGTTTCTAGCACATTATTACCTCAGGTTTCTAGCACATTTACCTCAGTTTCTAGCACATTACCTCAGTTTCTAGCACATTATTACCTCAGGTTTCAGCACTTATTACCTCAGTTTCTAGCACATTACCTCAGTTTCTAGCACATTATTACCTCAGGTTTCTAGCACATATTACCTCAGTTTCTAGCACATTACCTCAGGTTCTAGCACATTACCTCAGGTTTCTAGCACATTATTACTCAGGTTTCTAGCACCATTTATTACCTCAGGTTTCTAGCACATTTACCTCATTTCTAGCACATATTACCTCAGGTTTCTAGCACATTATTACCTCAGGTTTCTAGCACATTACCTCAGATTTCTAGCACATTAACCTCAAGTTTCTAGCACATTATACCTCAGGTTTCTAGCACATTACCTCAGTTTCTAGCACATTACCTCAGGTTTCTAGCACATTATTACTCAGGTTTCTAGCACAATTACCTCAGTTTTTAGCACATTATTACCTCAGGTTTCTACACATTATTACCTCAGTTTCTAGCACATTACCTCAGTTTCTAGCACATTATTTTTTTTTAACTCCAGGTTTCTAGCACATTATTACTCAGTTTCAGCACATTATTACCTCAGGTTTCTAGCACATTACCTCAGGTTTCTAGCAATTACCTAGTTCTAGCACATTATTACTCAGGTTTCTAGCACAATTATTACCTCTCAGGTTTCTAGCACATTACTCAGATTTCTAGCACATTACCTCAGCTTCTAGCACATTATTACCTCAGGTTTCTAGCACATTATTACCTCAGGTTTCTAGCACATTACCTCAGTTTCTAGCACATTATTACCTCAGGTTTCTAGCACATTATTACCTCAGGTTTCTAGCACTATTACCTCAGGTTTCAGCACATTACCTAGTTTCTAGCACATTACCTCAGTTTCTAGCACATTACCTCAGTTTTAGCACATTATTACCTCAGGTTTCTAGCACATTATTACCTCAGTTTCTAGCACATTACCTCAGTTTCTAGCACATTACTCAGGTTTCTAGCACATTTACTCAGGTTTCTAGCACATTATACCTCAGGTTTCTAGCACATTATTACCTCAGGTTTCTAGCACATTATTACCTCAGTTTCTAGCACATTATTACCTCTAGTTGTTTCTAGCACATATTACCTCAGTTTCTAGCACAATTACCTCAGGTTTCTAGCACATTATACCTCAGGTTTCTAGCACATTACTCAGTTTCTAGCACATTACCTCAGGTTTCTAGCACATTTAACCTCAGGTTTCTAGCACATATTACCTCAGATTTCTAGCACATTATTACCTCAGGTTTCTAGCACATTATTACCTCAGTTTCTAGCACATTACCTCAGGTTTCTAGCACATTATTAACTCAGGTTTCTAGCACATTATTACCTCAGGTTTCTAGCACATTATTACCTCAGGTTTCTAGCACATTACCTCAGTTTCTAGCACATTACCTCAATTTCTAGCACATTATTACCTCAGGTTTCTAGCACATTATTACCTCAGGTTTCTAGCACATTACCTCAGGTTTCTAGCACTATTACCTCAGTTTCTAGCACATTATTACCTCAGGTTCAGCACATTATTACCTCAGGTTTCTAGCACATTATTACCTCAGGTTTCTAGCACATTACCTCAGATTTCTAGCACATTACCTCAGTTTCTAGCACATTATTACCTCAGGTTTCTAGCACATTATTACCTCAGGTTTCTAGCACATTACCTCAGGTTTCTAGCACATTATTACCTCAGGTTTCTAGCACATTACCTCAGTTCTAGCACATTATTACCTCAGGTTTCGAGCACATTATTACCTCAGGTTTCTAGCACATTACCTCAGGTTTCTAGCACATTACCTCAAGTTCTAGCACATTATTACCTCAGGTTTCTAGCACATTATTACCTCAGGTTTCTAGCACATTATTACCTCAGGTTTCTAGCACATTACCTCAGATTTCTAGCACATTACCTCAAGTTCTAGCACATTATTACCTCAGGTTTCTAGCACATTACCTCAGATTTCTAGCACATATTACCTCAGGTTTCTAGCACATTATTACCTCAGGTTTCTAGCACTTATTACCTCAGGTTTCTAGCACATTATTACCTCAGGTTTCTAGCACATTATTACCTCAGGTTTCTAGCACATTATTACCTCGGTGTCTAGCACATTATTACCTCAGGTTTCTAGCACATTACCTCAGTTTCTAGCACATTATTACCTCAGGTTTCTAGCACATTAACCTCAGTTTCTAGCACATTACCTCAGGTTTCTAGCACATTATTAACTCAGGTTTCTAGCACATTATTACCTCAGGTTTCTAGCACATTATTACCTCAGGTTTCTAGCACATTACCTCAGATTTCTAGCACATTACCTCAAGCTTTCTAGCACATTATTACCTCAGGTTTCGAGCCAATTACCTCAGTTTGCACATTATTACCTCAGGTTTCTAGCAATTACCTCAGGTTTCTAGCACATTACCTCAGGTTTCTAGCACATATTAACTCAGGTTTCTAGCACATTATTACCTCAGGTTTTCTAGCACATTATTACCTCAGGTTTCTAGCACATATTACCTCAGGTTTCTAGCACATTATTACCTCAGTTTCTAGCACATTATTACCTCAAGTTCTAGCACATTATTACCTCAGGTTTCTAGCACATTACCTCAGATTTCTAGCACATTACCTCAGGTTTCTAGCACATATCATTTACACTTCCTAGTTTCTAGCACATTATTACTCAGGTTTCTAGCACATTTTACCTCAGGTTTCTAGCACATTTTACCTCAGGTTTCTAGCACATTATTAACTCAGGTTTCTAGCACATTACCTCAGTTTCTAGCACATTATTACCTCAGGTTTCTAGCACATTACCTCAGGATTTCTAGCACATTACCTCAGTTCTAGCACATATTACCTCAGGTTTCTAGCACATTATTACCTCAGGTTTCTAGCACATTATTACCTCAGGTTTCTAGCACATTATCCTCAGTTTCTAGCACATTACCTCAGTTTCTAGCAATTATTACCTCAGGTTTCTAGCACATTACTAATCTCAATATTCTTAGCACATTATTACCTCAGGTTTCTAGCACATTACCTCAGGTTTCTAGCACATTACCTCAAAGGGTTTTTAGCACATTATTACCTCAGGTTTCTAGCACATTATTACCTCAGGTTTCTAGCACATTATTACCTCAGGTTTCTAGCACATTACCTCAGGTTTCTAGCACATTACCTCAGGTTTCTAGCACATTATTACCTCAGGTTTCTAGCACATTATTACCTCAGGTTTCTAGCACATTATTACCTCAGGTTTCTAGCACATTATTACCTCAGGTTTCTAGCACATTACCTCAGTTTCTAGCACATTATTACCTCAGGTTTCTAGCACATTATTACCTCAGGTTTCTAGCACAATTACCTCAGGTTTCTAGCACATATTAACTCAGGTTTCTAGCACATTATTACCTCAGGTTTCTAGCACATTATTACCTCAGGTTTCTAGCACATTATTACCTCAGGTTTCTAGCACATTACCTCAGATTTCTAGCACATTACCTCAAGCTTCTAGCACATTATTACCTCAGGTTTATCTCGAAGCACATTATTACCTCAGGTTTCTAGCACATTATTACCTCAGTTTCTAGCACATTACCCCAGGTTTCTAGCACATTAACCTCAGGTTTCTAGCACATTATTACTCAGGTTTCTAGACATCATTACTTACCTCAGGTTTCTAGCACATTATTACCTCAGGTTTCTAGCACATTACCTCAGGTTTCTAGCACATTACCTCAAGCTTCTAGCACATTATTACCTCAGGTTTCGAGCACATTATTACCTCAGGTTTCTAGCACATTACCTCAGATTTCTAGCACATTACCTCAAGTTTCTAGCACAATTACTCAGGTTTAGACATTACCTCAGGTTTCTAGCACATTATTACCTCAGGTTTCTAGCACATTATTACCTCAGGTTTCTAGCACATTATTACCTCAGGTTTCTAGCACATTACCTCAGTTTCTAGCACATTATTAACTCAGGTTTCTAGCACATTATTACCTCAGGTTTCTAGCACATTATTACCTCAGGTTTCTAGCACATTACCTCAGATTTCTAGCACATTACCTCAAGTTCTAGCACATTTTACCTCAGGTTTCTAGCACATTATTACCTCAGGTTTCTAGCACATTACCTCAGATTTCTAGCACATTACCTCAAGCTTTCTAGCACATTATTACCTCAGGTTTCTAGCACATATTACCTCAGTTTCTAGCACATTATTACTCAGGTTTCTAGCACATTATTACCTCAGGTTTCTAGCACATTACCTCAGGTTTCTAGCACATTACCTCAGGTTTCTAGCACATTATTACTCAGGTTTCTAGCACATTATTACCTCAGGTTTCTAGCACATTTACCTCAGTTTCTAGCACATTACCTCAGGTTCTAGCACATTATTACCTCAGGTTTCTAGCACATTATTACCTCAGGTTTCTAGCACATTATTACCTCAGGTTTCTAGCACATTACCTCAGTTTCTAGCACATTACCTCAGGTTTCTAGCACATTATTACCTCAGGTTTCTAGCACATTATTACCTCAGATTTCTAGCACATTATTACCTCAGGTTTCTAGCACATTATTACCTCAGGTTTCTAGCACTATTACCTCAGGTTTCTAGCACATTTACTCAGGTTTCTAGCACATTATTACCTCAGGTTTCTAGCACATTATTACCTCAGGTTTCTAGCACATTATTACCTCAGTTTCTAGCACATTACCTCAAGTTCTAGCACATTATTACCTCAGGTTTCGAGCACATTATTACCTCAGGTTTCTAGCACATTACCTCAGATTTCTAGCACATTACCTCAAGTTCTAGCACATTATTACCTCAGGTTTCTAGCACATTACCTCAGATTTCTAGCACATTATTACCTCAGGTTTCTAGCACATTATTACCTCAGGTTTCTAGCACATTACCTCAGGTTTCTAGCACATTATTAACTCAGGTTTCTAGCACATTATTACCTCAGGTTTCTAGCACATTATTACCTCTGGTTTCTAGCACATTACCTCAGGTTTCTAGCACATTATTACCTCAGATTTCTAGCACATTACCTCAAGCTTCTAGCACATTATTACCTCAGGTTTCGAGCACATTATTACCTCAGGTTTCGAGCACATTATTACCTCAGGTTTCTAGCACATTACCTCAGATTTCTAGCACATTATTACCTCAGGTTTCGAGCACATATTACCTCAGGTTTCTAGCACATTACCTTGGCGAGCTTCGTGTGACTGGGAGCGTAAGTGCTGACGGAAGTAAGTATGTGACTTGTGATTCAGTGACTTTGGATTCAGGGAGTTTGGAAGGGAGGACTTATTGAATTGCTGGTTGTATTTTATTAATACTTTACATTTCTTTTTACTTATCATTTCTGTCTGGTGCAATCCCCATTAGGAAATGAGCTCCATGATTGGCAATGCCATCCAGTGTACATCTTGCCACATGTATGCAAACCTTGAACAGCCGGTCGAGGGTGCATACTGCTGTGTGAGATGTGAGTATGTTGTGCATTTGGAAACCCAGATACTGGATCTAAATGAGCAGCTGACAACACTGAGATCCATAGACAATATGGAAAGGAGTCTGCTGCTCACTGAACAGCTGCTCAATGGGATAGATGTGGGGGGGGACGGTAGCATGGAGCTGCAGGACAGTGAGGTAGCCAGCTGGGTGACAGAAGGCGGGGTTGAGGGAAGAGTGCCAGGGAAGCTACCGGTAGTCGTGATCTGGCACACCCCAATAAATTTGCTATGTTGGCAGATGAGGGGTTGTCAGTTCAGGGATAGCACTGCTGCAGCAGGGCATGACCTCTGAAAGCCAGAGGAGTGTCTGCTCCAGTAAGGGGGAAAACAGGAGAGCAGGACAGGACAGACAGGTGCTGGTAGTGGTGGACTCAATTATTAAGGGAACAGATAGGGCAATCTGTCACAAAGACAGGGATTGTCAAACAGTGTGCTGCCTACCTGGCGCTCGAGTCCGGCACATCGCTGATCGGGTTGACAGATTACTGGGAGGGGCTGGTGAAGATCCAGCGGTCATAGTGCACATTGGCACAAATGACAAAGTTAGAGGTAGGTGGAAGGTCCTGAAAGATGATTTCAGGGAATTAGGCTGCAAGCTTAAGGCAAGGACCTCCAAGGTAGTATTCTCTGAAATACTGCCTGTACCACGTGCCACACCAGAGAGGCAACGGGAGATTAGGGAGATAAATAAGTGGCTCAGGAATTGGTGTAGGAAGGAGGGGTTTGGGTTCCTGGAGAACTGGGCCGACTTCTCTTTGCTACAGGTTCTATGCTAGGGACGGGCTGCACCTCAATGAGGAGGGTGCAGCTGTGCTGGGGGAGAACATGGCTAGAAGGTTGGAGGAGTGTTTAAACTATGGATTGGGGGGAGGGTATTCATTGTATGGGAGGGGATAATAGTGTAAATAGTAACCTGGGCACAAGTAATAAAATGGGGGGTGGGGTTAGAACAGTCAATGTAGTAGGAAGGAATAGAGGTAAAGAGAGATGCATAAAGTGCATGTACACTAATGCCAGAAGCCTCACCAACAAAATGGAGGAATTAGAATTGATTTTGTTGGATAATAATTATGACATGGTGGGGATATCAGAGACATGGCTGGACGAGAGCCATGACTGGGCTGTTAATTTACAGGGCTATAGTCTGTTCAGAAATGACCGTACAAGTAAGCGAGGGGGAGGTGTATGTTTATACGTAACATCATCCTTAAAACCCATCCTGCGTGATAATATAGGTGAATCTAATGGAAATGTAGCGTCTCTGTGGGTGGAGATAAGGGGAGGGGGAAAAAATAATAAATTACTGATAGGGATTTGTTATAAGTCCCCAACAATAATGGAAGTGGAGGAGAATATCCTCATAAAGCAAATAGATGAAGCAGCGACTCAGGGAGAAGTCATTATTATGGGGGACTTCAACTACCCTGAAATACATTGGGGAACAGAAACCTGCAGTTCTAGCAAAGGTAATAGGTTTTTGACAACTATGAGAGACAATTACCTTTCACAACTGGTTCAGAACCCAACAAGAAGGGGGGCAGTGCTGGACCTAATATTAACCCCTTCCAGACATAGGACGTTGTACAACGTCCTGTGTTTCAGCCCGTTCCCGACACAGGACGTAGTACAACGTCCTGGCGTGTTTAGGCTGGTGCAGCTCCGGTGATTGTTTTCGAAAAAAACCACCGGAGCTGCAGCTAGGCAGGGACCTGTACTACGCCTTCCTGACACCCCCCCTGCCCAGGACCCCTCTGATCGGCAGTGTAAAAGTGAAACTGCCGATCGGAGCGATTCAGACAGATTCACCCCTCCAGATCTGATTGAAGCTCTCCAATCAGATCTGGAGGGGCCGATCGGCGGGTGCCCTCCCCCCACTCAGCCCCCCCATGCTCCCACACATCAGGGCCCCCCTCCGATCATATTTATCTGCCGGCGGGCTGCACTGGCACCCGCCGGTCATCACCATGCTCCAGCCTCCCATGTAGTGTCCCCCCTTCGTCCAGCCTCCCCCCCCGTGTCCTGTCCCCCCTCCGTCCAGCTTCCCCCCCCTTCGTGTCCGGCCTGCACCCTCCTCCCCCGCATCCCTGCCATCCACCCGCCCTCCTCCTGTACTTTTGCAGCCGGTGGGCTGCCTGCAGGTTCCGGTCTGCCTGCAGGCTCCGGTCTACCTGCAGAGCCCCCTCACACCCTGCTCATCCTCCCCCCCACCCCGCTCACCTATTCCAGCGGGCTGCCTCCTCCGCAGCTCCGGTATGGCCCGTCCTCTTCTCAGAGGCTCCTCCTCCTCATTGGTGGGTAAGTATGAATGGATGGATGGATGAATGGGTGAATGGATTGATGTGTGCCGATGCCGTGCGATGTGCTGCGTCGGGATGCACATCGTGCGGATGTGCGTGCGTGGATGTGCGTGTGAATGCGAGTGGATGGATGTGCATGGATGAATGCGTGAATGTGCGTGGATATGGGTGTGTGGATGTGCGTGCGCGTGGATGTGTGCATGGATGTGTGTGTGGATGTGCGTGGATGTGGATGTGCGTGCGTGGATGTCAGCATGAGTGCGTGGATGTCAGCGCGTGCGTGTGTGATGTGTGCGTGCGTGATGGATGATGGATGTGCGTGCGTGGTTGTGTGCGTGCGTGGATGATGGGTGCATAGGTGGATGGATGGGTGCAACAAGGGATGAAGTGTCCTCTTGTTGTAGTCTCTGGGATCATAGTCATGGTGGTGCACTGTATGACAGATCATTGTCATACAGTGCACCATAACTCTGACCCCAGAGGCTGTAGGAAGAGGACACTTGATCCCTTGATGCAGTCTCTGGATTGAGCAGAGGCGATCGAGCGTCGTGGGACCTTCGTTGTGGACTACGCCGGAGGCGATCGAGCGTCGTGGACCTTCGTTGTGGACTACGCCGGAGGCGATCGAGCGTCGTGGGACCTTCGTTGTGGACTACGTCGGATCTTTATAATAAAGATGGAGTCCCAATTTTGTTTATTTTTTTCAAATAAAATATTTTTCTCTGTGTGTATTTTTTGACTATTTACCAGAGATTCCTAATGGCGGGTCTAACATTGGCCCTATTTTATGAATCTCGGGCTTAGTGCCAGCTGCCAATAAAAAGCTGGCATTTAACCCCTTTATTACCCAGTTTGCCACCGGCACCAGGGCAACTGGAATAGTCTGGGTACAGCGCCAGAAAATGGCGCTTCAATGAATGCGCCATTTTCTGGGGCGGTTGCGGGCTGCAATTCGCAGCATGGGGGGCCCAGAATGCTTGGGCCTCTCCATGCTGCGGATTCCAGCCCCTAGCTGCCTAGCTGTACCTGGCTGGACCAAAAATATGGCGGAGCCCCACACCATTTTTTTTCTAGAATTAGTCCTATAAAAAAAATAAAAATGCGCTTCGCTGTGTTTTTGGTTGCCAGCCAGGTACAATGAGGCAACTGGGGGTTGCTGGCAGTCCGTAGCTGCCAAGTGGTACCTGGCTGGACCAAAAATATGGCGGAGCCCCACGCCATTTTTTTCTAGAATTAGTCCTAGAAAAAAAATAAAAATGGACTTCGCTGTATTTAGATGCATAGTGAACACTTTGAACCCCCAGGTGCTTCACAAATTGATCCTTAAAAATGAAAAAAGAAAATTTGTTTGAAAAAAAAAAGTACTTTTTCCTTCTTACGGATCAATTTGTGAAGCACCTGGGGGTTCAAAGTGCTCACTATGCTTCTAGATGCATTCCTTGGGGGTATAGTTTCCAAAATGGGGTCATTTGTGAGGGAGCTCCAATGTTTAGGCACACAGGGGCTCTCCATATGCGACATGGTGTCCGCTAATAATTCCGGCTTCTCCCTGCTGTGACCGGCGGGCGCAGGTAATGACGTCATTGTCTGTGCGCCGGAGGAGGAAGCAGGAAGAAGCCAGATGAAGCCGGAGGAGCGCGCGGTGTCAGAGAGCGGCGGCGGCGACAGGACAGGGATAAGTATAATGATCACAGGTGTGCGGCAGCAAGGGGGGGGCCCTGTATACACCACTGGGGCCTGTATACACCACTGGGGCCTGTATACACCACTGGGGCCTGTATAAACCACTGGGGCCTGTATACACTACTGGGTCCTGTATACCACTGGGGCCTGTATACACCACTGGGGAGGCTACTGTATACTACTGGGGTTGCTGTATATACTGCTGGGGCCTGTATACACCACTGGGGCCTGTATACACCACTGGGGCCTGTATACACCACTGGGGCCTGTATATACCACTGGGGCTGCTGTATATACTGCTGGGGCCTGTATATACCACTAGGGAGGCTGCTGTATATACTGCTGGGGCCTGTATATACCACTGGGGAGGCTGCTGTATACTACTGGGGCTGCTGTATATACTTCTGGGGCCTGTATATACCACTGGGGAGGCTGCTGTATACTATCACTGGGGAGGCTGCTGTATACTACCACTGGGGAGGCCTGTATACCATTGGGGGCGCCTGTATACCACACTGCTGGGAGCTGTATACCTGTGCTGGGGTCCACCCTTGGTTTTGGGGGCAAAAGTAGGGGGGTCGGCTTATACACGGGTCAGCTTATACACGAGTATATACGGTACATAAATAGTAAGAAACTAAAAAATGATGGTGTTGGCCCCTTTAAAAATAATCTAGGTAAAATGGTGGATGAGGATGAGGAAAAAGCCAATATGCTAAATGCCTTTTTTTCAACAGTATTTACACAATATGATCAGTGATAACAAAAACTGTCAATTAAATGTCACCTGCTTAACCCAGCAGGAAGTACAGCATCGTCTAAAAATCACTAAAATTTACAAATCCCCAGGCCCAGATGGGATACACCCCAGAGTGCTGCAGGAATTAAGTACTGTCATAGATAGACCATTATTTTTAATCTTTAAAGATTCCATAACAACAGGGCCTGTACCACAGGACTGGCGTATAGCAAATGTGGTGCCAATATTCAAAAAGGGAACAAAAACTGAACTTGGAAATTATAGGCCAGTAAGCTTAACCTCTACTGTGGGTAAAATCCTAGAGGGTTTTCTAAGACATGCTATACTGGAGTATCTGAAGAAAAATAACCTCATACCAATATCAACATGGTTTTACGAGGGACCGTTCCTGTCAAACTAATCTGATAAGCTTCTATGAAGAAGTAAGTTCTGGACTGGACCAAAGAAATGCAGTGGATGTGGTGTATATGGACTTTTCAAAAGCTTTTGATACGATGCCACACAAAAGGTTGATACATAAAATGAGAGCAATGGGGATAGGGGAAAATATGTGTAAGTGGGTTAAGAACTGGCTTAGTGATAGGAAACAAAGGGTGGTCATTAATGGAACACACTCAGAATGGGTCACAGTTAACAGTGGGGTACCACTGGGTCAGTGTTAGGCCCGCTTCTTTTTAATATATTTATTAATGACCTTGTAGGGGGCATACAGAGTAGAATCTCAATATTTGCAGATGACACTAAACTATGCAGGCTAATCAATACAGAGGAGGACAATTTTATATTACAGGAGGATTTATGTAAACTAGAGGCTTGGGCTGATAAATGGCAAATGAGCTTTAATGGGGATAAATGTAAGGTCATGCACTTGGGCAGAGGAAACAAAAGGTATAATTATGTGCTTAATTGTAAAACACTGGGCAAAACTGTCACTGAAAAATACCTGGGTGTATGGGTAGATGACAAACTCACATTTAGTGGCCAGTGTCAGGCAGCTGCTGCAAAGGCAAATAAAATAATGGGATGCATTAAAAGAGGCATAGATGCTCATGAGGAGAACATATTTTTACCTCTATACAAGTCACTAGTGCGACCACACTTAGAATACTGTGTACAATTCTGGTCTCCGGTGTATAAGAAAGACATAGCTGAACTAGAGCGGGTCCAGAGAAGAGCGACAAAAGTCACTAGAGGACTAAGGGGTCTGCAATACCAAGACAGGTTATTAAACTTGGGGTTATTTAGCTTGGAAAAACGAAGGCTTAGGGGTGATCTTATAATAATGCATAAATATATGAGGGGACAGTACAGAGAACTTTCTAATGATCTGTTTACTGTTAGGCCTGAGACGGGGACAAGGGGGCATCCTCTACGTCTGGAAGAAAGAAGGTTTAATCATAATCACAGACGCGGATTCTTTACTGTAAGAGCAGTGAGACTATGGAACTCTCTGCCACATGATGTTGTAATGAGTGAGTCACTACTAACATTTAAGAAGGGCCTGGATGCCTTTCTTGAAAACTACAATATTACCAGTTATATATACTAGATTCTTGATAGGGCATTGGTCCAGGGAATTAGTCTGATTGCCATATCTGGAGTCAGGAAGGATTTTTTTCCCCAATGTGGAGCTTAGGCTGTGGTCACACATAGAAATCCGTTTTTGGAAGTGATTTTTATCACCAATCCGTTTTTTTCTGGGTGCTTTTTGAGCCTCCTGCACTCCTGAACGTTTTTGGAATTTTCATTAAAAAAACGCATGCGCGAACGCATGCGCAAACGCAAGTGCGCATTTGCATGCGTTCGCGCATGCGTTTCCCATAGGGCCCCATGTTAAAAAAACGCATGAAAACGCATGCGTTTTTTAAATGATGCCAAAAACGTTGCATGCAACGTTTTTGACTCAAAAACGGACAGGGCAATGTTTGGAGCTCCAGAGAAAAACGGACAGGGTGTTTATTACATCCAATCCGTTTTTCTGTCAGTTTTTGGACTTAGAAAAAAAAAATGAGAAAACTGAAGCCAAAAACGGACTGAGGGCTTATGTGGAACCCCAGCCTTAGTGTTGCCACATGGGTTTTTTTTTGCCTTCCTCTGGATCAACATGATAGACTATGGGTTGAACTAGATGGACTTAAAGTCTTCCTTCAACCTTAAAAAAACTATGAGGTTTCTAGCACATTATTACCTCAGGTTTCTAGCACATTACCTCAGGTTTCTAGCACATTATTACCTCAGGTTCATAGCACATTATTACTTCAGGTTTCTAGCACATTAGCAAAGCTGAACTTAAAGAAAAGAGATGAGAAATATCAGAACAGCTTGTCACTAGGGCATGGCGGGGCCTGGGTACTGTGCCCATTTTCTAACTGGTTCTCTTGGTCTTGCTGCATTTTATTGAGTGCTTCCTCACAGTCTATCTCATCTACAGTGTAATTCCACAACTCTAGTCATGAGCAGTGAGGTCATGATGAAAGGAGTGTTCCAGTGCAATGTTATCACCTCTCTAGGCTGCTTTCACATCAGCATTTTTGGTGAATTGCAGCAGATCTGGCATATTTACCGCATCTGCAGCGTAACGGCCGACTTGTGAAAGCAGCCTTACTGGTTTCCCACTAATTTTTTTTTATCCAGTGGATGCAGGTAAATCCTGGAACCCCCAGAATTGTGAAACCTGATGCAAACGGATGCTCTCGCACCATATTTACGCATCCAGCTGACAGATCCGTCGTTTTCCCATTGCAGGAGCATCAGGGTGTGTATATTCTTTTCACAGATCCATTGAAAATGTCTATTGTGGATAAACGCCCCCCTGGTGGGCATGTCATATGAAAACTATATGTAGAGTGTTGTACTTAAAGGAAAACTGTCAGGTCACAAATCCACATGTAACTGCTATCACTTTCTAATTCCTCACTCTAAACTCTCTGTATTTATGGATTTGTTTTATTTATATTTCCCTCCTATCTTCTGTAACTTCAAATAAAGAGGATCATTCCATCTGTCACTCACAGTGAATGATCCACTTAGTTCTCTGCTGTCCACTCCCATAGGATGATTATGTATGTCACATATTCATATCACTGCACAGGACATGGGGGGCTGTATCCTCCTCTCTACTCTCTTTGAAGCAAAACCAAGAGATCAGATAAACACAGGATCTCTCACAACACAGCAGGGATTCCTTTTAGCAGAAGTAAATGGAGTCTAGATCAGATAAGGCAGACCTGTAGCTTTCTCCTTCCATGTCCTGTACAGAACAGTAGCTCAAGAAAGTGAAACCACACAGCACTGAGAGCAGAGGGAGGATGGCGGTAGGAGGAGAGAGCTGCTGAGAGGGAGTGCATAATTACATGAAAGTTTATACAGCAGCAGGACTATTCCTGTATGCTTTTAATGGTGGGGACTAATGCAACCAGCTTTCTGCAAGGTCTGACAATGCTGATAACAAAGAAACTACAAAGGGTAGAATAATGATTTTACATGTTTTTAAAGGTCTGCCAAATCACTATTCAAGGGAAATGTTAGTATACTGAAAAATGACCTGACAGAGTCCCTTGAAATCCCCTTGACCGATTTTTCTTCACCTCAAGCTGCAAAATGGCAATGTCACCTGCTGCATTCTGTCAATATCTGGATGTCTGGGGGCGTGGCCTGACGCAGCTTGAGAATGGCCGCTTGATCCGGGAGCTCCGGCGTCCACAGGCACTAAAGCGGCTCTCACAGTGCTCTACAGCCCGGTTCTCAGCCAGCAACAACCCCCACAAGTGTAGGAAAGCCCTGTGACTGGATGGGGAAGACAGGAGCGGGAAACGCGACACCCCACAGTGCGTGACGGATTACTTTTCCAGTGCCAAGCCCGCCAACAGCTCCCCTAAGATGGCGCCGGCCTCACCACGCGCGGCCCGCTCCTCCTCCAGACGGAGCTCTGTGGCCTCCTCGGCATCGACCAGAGGGGGACGGGAGGACTCCCCGGTCACACATAGCAGCATGAAGGAGATGCTTTCATCCATGCTCTCCTCTTTCAGAGCCTCGCTGCAGCAGGATATTAAAGGTATGGTGGCTGATATAAGGGGAGAGCTGGCAGAAGTGGGAGGCTGAACTGACAGGCTGGAAAGAAGATGGTGGAGCTTGTGAAGTCACACAATGACTTGTTAGATGCTCATGAAGTATTACAGTCTGATATGGCTAAGGTCCAGGCGAAACAGTTAGATCTAGAGGATCGGCATAGACGAAATAACATTCGCATAAGAGGTATACCAGAAACGGTGCAGCCCAAAGATCTCCGCCCACTACTACAAGACTTTATAATGGCGGCTATGCCGGAGGTGCAGCGGAAGGACATAATAATTGACAGAATACACAGGGTGCCTAAGCCGTTGCATATTAACCCTTCTCTGCCCAGAGACACCATTGCCAGGATTCACTTTTATGAGCTAAAAGAAGACTTCCTATATTGCCTGAGGGGCAAACCAGCCCTGCCAGAACAATTCTCATCACTGGTGGTTTTCTCAGATCTATCTCCAGGCACACTAGCATTGCGGAGGGCGTTCCAGCCATATACCTCTGTTCTTAGAAATCAAAATATTCAGTATATGTGGGGCTTCCCAACCAAGCTCCTAGTACGCAGAAACGGCACTACCCATATCTGTCTTCTTCCAAGCCAAGCAGCCAAACCAGGGGCGGAACTACCGTGGTGCAGCTGGTGCAGCTGCACCAGGGCCCCGACCAGCTAGGGGGCCCCTGGGGCTCCAGCGGCAGGTCCGTTCCCCTGTCAGACAGACAGTAGTGGGGGTGGTGCTGTCGGGTGTCAGTGGCGCTGCACACCCGCGGCACTGTTCTGGCATTAAGTTCCGGGGGGGAAGTGGCAGGGCCGTAATTGCCATTAGGCACTTTTCGGGGTGGGCGGCGACGTGTTCTTTTTTGTGTGTCTTTTTTTTTCCTGCTCTGAGCCCCGGCCGGGTGACCCCGCCCCCTGGACACCTTACACCCCGCCCCCTGGACACCTCACACCCACCTGGATGCCTCACACCCCCCCTGGACACCTCACACCCCGCCTCCCCCTCCGGTCATCGCGCCCCCACTCCTCACCTCACCAGTGGTGGTGCATGACGCTGGCTGAGGTCGGCAGGATCATAGCACCACCGGCGGGGACAGATGCCGGGTGTTACAGGACCTGCGATGACGTCACGCACATGTGACTCAGGTGGGCGGAGCTACATTTTGCCCGGCAAGATGAACTGCAAGAGTAAGGAACTGGGACTGACTTTACAAGGTGCACATGGCCCATGTAACATGGGGGTGTCTGCAGAGGACGAGGGTGTATGTGCAGAGGACGAGGGGGGGTTGTGCAGAGGACGAGGTGTGTGTGTGCAGAGGACGAGGGGGTGTGTGCAGAGGACGAGGGGGGGTGTGCAGAGGACGAGGGGGGGTGTGCAGAGGACGAGGGGGGTGTTGGGAGAGGACGAGGGTGTGTGCAGAGGACGAGGGGGGGTGTGCAGAGGATGAGGGTGTGTGTGCAGAGGACGAGGGGGGGGTGTGCAGAGGACGAGGGTGTGTGTGTAGAGGACGAGGGGGGTTGTGCAGAGGACGAGGGGGGGGTGCAGAGGACGAGGGTGTGTGTGCAGAGGACGAGGGGGGGGTGGCAGAGGACGAGGGGGGGTGTGCAGAGGACGAGGGGGGGTGTGCAGAGGACGAGGGGGTGTGTGCAGAGGACGAGGGGGTGTGTGCAGAGGACGAGGGGGGTGTGCAGAGGACGAGGGTGTGTGCAGAGGACGAGGGGGGGTGTGCAGAGGATGAGGGTGTGTGTGCAGAGGACGGGGGGGGGGTGTGCAGAGGACGAGGGGGGGGGTGTGTAGAGGACGAGGGTGTGTGTGTAGAGGACGAGGGGGGGTGTGCAGAGGACGAGGGTGTGTGTTCAGAGGACGAGGGGGGGTGTGCAGAGGACGAGGGGGGGGTGTGCAGAGGACTAGGGGGGGTGTGCAGAGGACGAGGGGGGGTGTGCAGAGGACGAGGGTGTGTGTGCAGAGGACGAGGGTGTGTGTGCAGAGGACGAGGGTGTGTGTGCAGAGGACGAGGGTGTGTGTGTAGAGGACGAGGGGGGTGTACAGAGGACGAGGGGGGTGTGTGCAGAGGACGTGGGGGGGTGCGCAGAGGACGTGGGGGGGTGCGCAGAGGACGTGGGGGGGTGCGCAGAGGACGAGGGGGGGGTGCGCAGAGGACGAGGGGGGGGTGCGCAGAGGACGAGGGAGGGTGCGCAGAGGACGAGGGGGGTGCGCAGAGGACGAGGGGGGTGCGCAGAGGACGAGGGGGGTGCGCAGAGGACGAGGGGGGTGCGCAGAGGACGTGGGGGGGTGCGCAGAGGACGGTGCGCAGAGGACGGTGCGCAGTGGGGGGTGCGCAGAGGACGTGGGGGGTGCGCAGAGGACATGGGGGGTGCGCAGAGGACGTGGGGGTGCGCAGAGGACGTGGAGTGGTGCGCAGAGGACGTGGAGTGGTGCGCAGAGGACGTGGAGTGGTGCGCAGAGGACGTGGAGTGGTGCGCAGAGGACGTGGAGTGGTGCGCAGAGGACGTGGAGTGGTGCGCAGAGGACGTGGAGTGGTGCGCAGAGGACGTGGAGTGGTGCGCAGAGGACGTGGAGTGGTGCGCAGAGGACGTGGAGGGGGTGTGCAGAGGACGTGATGGAGTGTGTGCAGAGGACATGGATCGAGGGTGTGCAGAGGACATGGATCGAGGGTGTGCAGAGGACATGGATCGAGGGTGTGCAGAGGACATGGATCGAGGGTGTGCAGAGGACATGGATCGATGGTGTGCAGAGGACATGGATCGAGGGTGTGCAGAGGACATGGATCGAGGGTGTGCAGAGGACATGGATCGAGGGTGTGCAGAGGACATGGATCGAGGGTGTGCAGAGGACATGGATCGAGGGTGTGCAGAGGACATGGATCGAGGGTGTGCAGAGGACATGGATCGAGGGTGTGCAGAGGACATGGATCGAGGGTGTGCAGAGGACATGGATCGAGGGTGTGCAGAGGACATGGATCGAGGGTGTGCAGAGGACATGGATCGAGGGTGTGCAGAGGACATTGATCGAGGGTGTGCAGAGGACATTGATCGAGGGTGTGCAGAGGACATTGATCGAGGGTGTGCAGAGGACATTGATCGAGGGTGTGCAGAGGACATTGATCGAGGGTGTGCAGAGGACATGGATCGAGGGTGTGCAGAGGACATGGATCGAGGGTGTGCAGAGGACATGGTGGTGCACAGCACGGAGCTGAGGACATGGTGGTACACTGTGCACAGCACAGAGCTAGGGAGATGGTGGTACACTGTCTGTGCACAGCACGGAGCTGAGGACATGGTGGTACACTGTCTGTGCACAGCACGGAGCTGAGGACATGGTGGTACACTGTCTCCCGCCGCCTTAAAATCGGTCTGTTTCCAGGAGAGTCGGACGAGTAACATCTGTTTTTTAGTCCGTTTGGCAACTGCTGTGCGAGTGTCAGACATTTCTCTCAGATCACATCCATGTGACATCCGTGTGCAGTCAGTGTTTTTTATCAGCAGCTATTACTGTAGAATCATTTACAGGAACATTTTACAGTGTTCTCAGCTACAGAATGAGAATGTATCCGTGAAAAAAAGTGTCAGGCTGCGTTCACACATTGCGTATTTTGTTGCGCTTTTTTGCATTTGCGCCGGGAATGGCCCTCTGATGTCACCACAGGTCCTGGCAGAAGACACCTCGCTTGGCACTGGACACTGGGAAAAGGCGTCGGACAGGTAAAGTATTCTTTCTTTTTTATTTTTCAGACACTTGCTTTTGTTTAATTTAGATTTCGCAGTGTATATTAATACACTGCGAAATCTAATGGGCGGTCACAGCTGTCACAGGGGGGAGGAGGAAGCAGGATTCTTCCTCCCCTCTGTGACATCACAGGGAGAAAATGCAGGAGCAGCTGCGTAAAGAATTCACATCTCAATTCTTTACGCAGCTGCGTTTTCTCCCATAAACGCACTGCGTATTTTTGCCCAATGTCTGCACTGCAAAGTGAATTTCACATTCACTTTGCTGGCAGACAAAATGCATATTGCGTATTTTGAGAACGCGCGCGTAAAAAAGCGCAGCAAAATACGCAATGTGTGAACGCAGCCTCAGCCTCAGACTCGGATGGTTCGTGTGTGGTCTGTGATTTTGTCGGATCCGTAGACTTGCATTGGTGAGTCTCGGTGTGAATCGCAGACTGTCGCAGCATGTTGCAACTTTTTTCTCATCCTAAATCTGGATGAGAAAAAAGCGTCCGACACTCGCCAATCTGCTCTCAGAGATTGATTGCAATGCGAGAAAATCACACGTTGCACTCATCAGAGTTTCACCCCAGTGTGTTCGTACCCGAATACTAAAATCCATATAGTAATTCTACTGGTATGGGGAGGGTTTATGGCTCAGTACACACACCATACTTCTTGTTATTAACCAGTTAATGCTCTCTTGTCCACCGCACTCCAGTGTCAAAAGAGGACGACAGCGAGACAGACAGCAACATGGCATCAGAGAGCCCCTGACCTCCAAATAGAAGATCCTCAGATCCCGGTATTGTGACATAATATTAAGAATAAAGTTTTTTTGCATTTATATTGCATTATGAACTCCACAGCACGGCGGCGAAAATTGCTTCGGCTCCGGGCCCTCCTTGACTCCTGCTTGTTGCCATATACATGTTCTGCAGAGGTGGCAATTGCACCCCTTCTCTTTGTGTTTTAGTATAGTAGTTATATTCTTGTATATAGGGGCAGACAGTATATGCTATGTACACTTCCAGATTATCAATAACCAAAGGGGCGGAAACATTTTTCGACCGCCCCGGGCGCCACAAACAGTTGCTACGCCGCTGGCTGTGCTGCACACCTGCGGCACTATTCTGGCACTGAATTCCAGGGGGGGGGCCCCGAAAAATTTCTTGCACCAGGGCCCACTACAGTCTGGGTCCGCCCCTGAGCCAAACTACTATCCCAGTGGGGACTGAGCTCTCCGGTTAAAAATGGGAGCTCTTCTCCTCCACCAGATGCGCACAAGAAGCATGTCGATCCTGAGTGGACCACGGTCTGAGCATGACAATCAAAGCCTGCGGACTCCCTACTCTCTTTCTCCCGAAACTGGCCTAGGATTACGGGTTCATTATTTCATTCATGAACCCTCGTTCTCCTTGCCATCCCAATTGAGACGGATCTCGCGTTTGACCTCTATCTATAGTGGATGGACATTACTCCAGGGATAAGATCTGTACTCCTGGACGTTTGCCCATAGAGTGTGTTTTTGTCACTCACTGGACCTCTAAGGAGAAGATGCTATCTTCTCCATTTTTGTTGCTAATTGTGTCTTTTTTTCCTCTTTTTATCATTTTTGTTTTCCCTGGCTTCCATGGGATAGAAAGTTGGTCCCAGGTACTGCTAGGATTAATCCATGTTTATATACCTCCTATCCTTTCCTTACTTCCCTATATTTCCCCTCTATCTGGAACAAGGTTTTACCGGCATCTTACAACCGCACAAAAAATGTATTGGTTTCAAATGCGTCATAATATTTTATGCATGTTCCTGCTATTTTTTTCGATATGAGCATTACCATAATATCTATTAATGTTAATGGGTTTAATTCCCCTGTTAAAAGATCCATAGCTTGGCGGCACCTGCGCAGGTCTAATTGTGATGTTATTTTTATACAGGAGACACACTTATTGACCGAAGACAATTATAGAATGCAATCTCATATACCTTATATACTCGTGTATAAGCCGACCCGTGTATAAGCCGACCCCCCTATTTTTGCCCCCAAAAACTGGGAAAACTTATTGACTCGCGTATAAGCCGAGGGTGGACTCCAGCACAGGTATACAGATCCCAGCACAGGGTATACAGGCCCCCAGGCACAGGGTATACAGGCCCCCAGGCACAGGGTATACAGGCCCCCAGGCACGGGGCATACAGGCCCCCAGGCACGGGGCATACAGGCCCCCAGGCACCGGGTATACAGGCCCCCAGGCACCGGGTATACAGGCCCCCAGGCACCGGGTATACAGGCCCCCAGGCACGGGGTATACAGGATCCCAGGCACGGGGTATACAGGCCCCCAGGCACGGGGTATACAGGCCCCCCCATCCCTCACAGTATACAGGCCCCCCCATCCCTCACAGTATACAGGCCCCCCCATCCCTCACAGTATACAGGCCCCCCCCATCCCTCAGTATACAGGCCCCCCCATCCCTCAGTATACAGGCCCCCCCATCCCTCACAGTATACAGGCGCCCCCCTCCATGCTGCCGCTGCTTAGTGTACAATAAATATAGTGTTATTATCTCTCACCTGCCCGGTCTCCGTGCATCCTCCCTCCTCCCTGCGAGGCTGCGTGTCATGTGACCGGCCGGTGACGTCATCGCTGTGAGCCCCGGTCACATGACACACAGGGAGGAGGGAGGATGCACGGAGACCGGGCTGGTGAGAGATAATAACACTATATTTATTATACACTAAGCAGCGGCAGCATGGAGGGGGGGACGCCATACTGTGAGGGATGGGGGGGACTGTATACCCCGTGCTGGGGGGCTGTAAGGCGATATGCACTGCTCCCCCCGCGGATGGGCGGGGGATGCAGTGCATATCATGAATAAGTTATGAGCGGCTCCACGTCACGAGACGCTCATATTGCAGCCTTCCCCCACCTCCTCCAGCCTCCTCCTGCCTCCTCCTGCTCCCGGACACAGCCCCCACTTATATGACTCGTATATGACTCGTGTATAAGCCGAGGGGGTACTTTTCAGCCCAATTTTTGGGCTGAAAAAGTCGGCTTATACACGAGTATATACGGTATATCCCCATCAATTTTTCGCTAATAACACAATCAAAAAAGCAGGCGTAGCAATCTTTATAAAAAATTCTGTATCATTTCAACTTAAGACGGTCATATCGGATCCAGAAGGCAGATATCTCATCCTTTTGTGTACCCTTAATAATTGTCCTTATACTCTAGTCTCAACATACGCCCCTAATACCGGCCAAATTAAATTCTTACGGTCTCTCCTGGACAAGGTGCAATTACATGCGCAGGGCCACAGACTGGTTTGTGGGGATTTCAACATGCCAATGTGTAAAAGACTAGACTGTGCTGGACCTTCCCATGCTCGGGGCGAGATGGGACCACTGGCTTCAGAGAATGGCTTACATGACGTGTGGAGGTATCAGCACAGTGAGGAACGTGATTACACCTTTTTTTCAAACAGGTACCATACATATAGCCGCATAGATGCCATATTAGTGGATGACGCTCTCCTCCATAAATGTCAACAAACAAACATAGGTAGTATCACATGGTCTGATCATGCACCAATTACATTAACGATCTCAGACCCTTCTGCCATTAGGCCCCCTCATATATGGAAATTAAACACATATCTACTGACGAATCCAGAGGTTGTAGAGGATATAACCAGTCAGATCAAAGATTACTTCTCTATTAATGATAATGGGAAATTCAAGACAAAATATTGTGGCTATCACATAAGGCGGTGGTCAGAGGATTCTTTATTAAAATAGCTACATATACAAAAAAGAAATACATGGCGGACCTGACGGAAACCCTAAATAAAATCAGAAATCTGGACAAACAACATAAAGAGACTTCTTGTCCACAATTATTAAAAACCTTATTAGATACCAGGAATTATTTGAGATCTCTTCTATTACAAAAGGCAGAAAAAAATCTTAACAAATTAAAAGCAAGATATTATGGGATGGGGGATAGGACGGGGGCACTTTTTGCCCGACGAGTCAAAAAAAGAGCTGCACGATTCAGAATCCCATATCTCATATCACCTACAGGAACTCAGATACGCAACCCCATCTCCATAACGGAACGTTTCCGTGCTTATTATGAATCTCTGTATAACTTAAAACAAGATGATAACATTGTACAACCTAATGAAGCCTTGATTTCAACTTTCCTAGACAAAATCAACCTCCCCAGACTAACGCCAATCCAATTAAACAAATTAAACGCCCTGATTACAGAAATGGAATGAACTCAAGCATTAAGTTCTACTAAGAAGGGAACAGCACCTGGACGGACGGGTTTTCCTTCCCATACTACAGGCAATTCTTTCCCATTCTGTCCCCCTACTTGCTGAGACTATTTGCATGCTGGCGATCCAGGGGAGAGATTAGACGTGAGGATTAGAGGCTATTATAACCACCCTCCCTAAACCAGGGAAGGCACCCACAGATCCGGGTAACTTTCGCCCGATTGCGCTGCTCAACTGTGACACTAAATTATATGCGAAGGTATGGGCCACCAGATTGATGGAAGTCTTACCGTCTCTGGTAGACTCGGACCAGGTTGGATTCGTGCCGGGCACGAGACGGAACTAGACGCCTTATAAATATTCTGGAAATAATAGAGAAATCCGACTCCCCTGGTGTGCTCTTGTCTCTAGATGCTGAAAAAGCCTTTGACAGAGTACACTGGGGGTATGTTGAAGCTGTTCTAACAAAATTTGGTATTATAGGCCCGTTTAAGTCGGCTTTAATGGCGTTATACTCCTCTCCCAATGCTTCCGTCTGTGCCTCCGGCTTTATATCAGGCCCCCTTAACATCTCTAATGGCACCCGCCAGGGGTGCCCTCTTTCACCCCTAATATTCGCATTAGTGGTGGAACCCTTGGCAGCTCAAATCCGGCGAAACCCCCGGATCAGGGGAATCACTGTTGGCAACGTAGAACATAAAGTTGGCTTATATGCCGACGATGTTATTTTGACATGTACTGATGTATTGCCCTCCCTGCAAGAGATAATGGATGTTCTTGGGGAATTCTCTACAGCATCCTATTATCGCCTAAACGTCTCCAAATCTGTTATATATCCAATAAATTTACCCAAAAAGGTGCAAGAAGAAGTGAGAAGCCTTTTCTCCTTCACATGGGCACAAGATGGTTTTAAATATCTAGGAATTTATATAACTTCGATACACAAAATAGTTAAGGCAAACGTCGACCTGGCGGCTAGGGATATTAGCACGAACTAGATAAACTCGCTCCGGTGTGCCTCTCCTGGATCGCCAGGATTCAACTGGTAAAAATGCTCATACTCCCTAAACTAATCTATCTCTTCAGGTGTTAACCTTTGCTTTTCCCACGGGCATGTCTGACCAGACTTCAGCGTATTCTTAACAAATTTATAAGAGTAGAAATTGTTTAATAGCGTCCTTCGGTAGAGCGCTGAGATTAACACGAACACAATTATCTCCAATCTCTATCTTTATTCTTTAAAAGATGATGCTCCAAACTCCAACCCACAACATATTTCGACGTGGCAAACACGTCTTCCTCAAGCGGATATGGAGCCATTACAAACAATTCATTATATACTGCTTCCTACCAATCAGCAATCAGTGCAGCCCACCTGATGCTGAGGGGTGGGAAAACACAATCTAAAAACAAAGAAATATATATAATAATATGATAAAACTAAGACTTATAAAATATATTAAAATTATAAAATAGAATAAGCATAAATGCACATATTATATTCTATGGGATACTATAGATTTTGATGATTATCTTTGTTAATCACCCTATTGGTTACTATATATTTGAATATTCATCTGAAATTGTTTCTGATTATTCTCACCACTATTGATCAATACCATGGGTTCTTCCTTTTTCCTTATATCAGCTATTTCTACAATTAGCATATTCATTTAATGTCATACAAATATTAATTGGGCATAGAATCAATGCTGTTTTATATTGTTCTATTTCTATTCCATTCTATTGTTTTTTTTTTTTTTCTTTCACTCATATAAGCACCAAAATTCCATGATATTCTGTATAATTTGGATGATTATATTTAATATTTAATTTTTTGGTGTTTATATTTTTCTATATTATTCTGTAGATGTTGTTGATTATTTTCAAAACATTTTTTCTTTTTATTGCCATTTTCCACCTTTCACTACTATGAGTACCAAAAATCATTATTATTCTGTAGATTTGGATGATTATTTTTAATGATTATTTTTAATGGTTATTTTTTGGTGCTGATTTTTGATTTTTTAGTGCTGATTTTTTGGTGCTGTTTTATTGGTTCTGAATTTTCTATGAATACGAACATGATTGTTATTATTATTATTATCATTGTTATTGATTTCGATGATTATTATTAATGATTAATTTTTTGTATTTTTTGTACTGATTTTTATTTTTTAGTGCTGATTTTTTGGTGCTGAATTTTTTGGTGCTGATTTTTCTATAAATACCAAAATAATTCTATAGATTTGGATAATTGTATTTAATGATTATTTTTGGTACTGATTTTTGATTTTCTAGTGCTCATTTTTTTTATTTTTTGGTGCTGATTTTTTTGGGATTGATTTTTCTATACGTACCGAACATCATTATTATTGTTAATGTTATTATTGTTATTGATTTGATGATCATTTTTAATGATTATTTTTTTGCTGATTTGTTGATGCTAATTTTTTTGGTTTGTTGGTGCTGATTTTTCTTTATTTTTTTTTTATGCTGATATGCTGAAGTAATAATAGTCAAAATTCATCCAGTCCCGATACTTGTGAAAAGAAATTGGATAAGAATATAGATCACAATTTACATAATGAGAAGAATATAGAAGTTTTAGATAATAATGCATCTTTTGAACTTTTCACAGTGCACAACACCACTATCACACAACAGTCACAGTCACAAGAACAATTTATAAATTTATTGGATGAAACTGTATATCAAATATTACCGGAATCACCTAAAATAATGAATTCACAAGAAGAATTAGAATCAGCACTAATAAAATCACGAAAATCACAAGATGGGGGAACAAAGATTGTGACACAAGGATTGGAAGAGGAATTCACCAATGGGAATAAAGAAAAAGTAAACGAAATGGACAATGATCCTAAAACATTGAAAGATAATAATAAAAAAATCACACAATTTTTTCAAGTGGTACCGGGAAGAAAATCCAAGAGAAAAAGAGATATAGAGGATGCAGAGGGAGTGGAGGGCAAAAACGTCAATCATTCTCCAAAAGAAGATGTAGTGCAAAAGAAAAAAACAAAAATAGATTAGAATTTGACACGATAAAAAATAAAAATAAAAATGATAATTTACTCCAAGAAGAGGTGCAGATGAACAATGAAAGAAAAAATAAGAAGATAATAGAACATGGCATATTTAATATCTCAGGGATAGAACTCACTCCAGATGAGATTAAATTATTAGGTAAAGGATTATCATTTTGTCCAAATGCAGGAGCCGACCCTTTTGTATTCTACATTGATTTTAATGAATACATGAGGAAACTCACGGTTAAGAGGCACTTTTTACTGCAGGAGATACAGGGCAAAAATAAAGGAATAGATGAAGGTGAAACGACTAATCCAGGAGAAAATCTAGAAAAAGACTATCAACATGTAAACCCCAAAATGATTAGCAACTTTTATCCACTACACCATAGGGGCTCACATCTAGAAACTTTTCAGCAATTGGTCATGAAAGAAATACGAACCTTTAGAAACAACTATAAAAGGGACAACCTCACAAAAGAAGAAAGAATAGCAATGAAAAGCCTGAAGGAGAATAAGACCCTAGTAATTAAAAGAGCCGATAAAGGTGGGGGAACTGTTATCATGAGTAAAGAATGGTATTGTAATAAGGGGAATAGCATGTTGGCGGATGAAGAGTATTATGAAAAATTAATAGACCCTATGGATACAGTACTTCTTGAATATGAGAAAATAATTAAAAGCGCCAAAACAGTGGGTATCCTAAATAAAAGAGAATATCAATTTTTGAATATTAAGAGATTTGAGAAAGCATATTTTTATTTTTCACCGAAGATTCATAAAAATGCAATAGACCCACCTGGACGTCCCATTATATCAGGAGTGAACTCCCTAACTAGCAATTTATCTCACTTCATTGATTTATTTTTACAGAAATATAATTTAAATCTTGATTCATAGCTGAAGAGATTCATCACAGCTAATAGGACAAATAAAGAACATCCCCAATATGTCAGGATGCTTGCTTTTGACACTAGATGTGAGTGCCTTATACTCAAATATTCCCCATGATTTAGGACTAGCAGTGTAGAGCAGTTTCTGAATGCAGATCCGGATATGAAAGATAAACAACGAGAATTTTTACTGGAAGGAATAAAATTTGTTCTCATGAATAACATCTTCACATTTGAAAAATCATTATACAGACAGATAAAAGGTTGTGCCATGGGGGCTCGTTTCGCCCCCAGTTATGCAGGCCTTTATATGGGGGCATTTGAAAAAAGGCAATATTGGAATCCCCGCTACATAACAAACATGTCTTGTTCTATAGAAGATTCATAGACGATCTGTTTATATTATGGAGGGAACAGAAGGAGGAGCTCAAAGATTCGTAGAAAGCTTGAATAGTAATAATTGGGGTTTAAAATTTGCAGCTAACATTTCAAGTTCAGTAATTCAATTTTTAGATCTTTTGATTAGATTAGACGACCAAGGAAAAATCAGCACATCGACCTACTTTAAGGAGGTCGATGTCAACAGTTATCTAAACTATAAAAGTGGACACTTACCGAAATGGATTAAGAATATTCCATATGGCCAATATTGGCGCATAAGGAAGAACTGCACCTATGATGTTGAATATAAAAAAGAAGCAGCTATCCTAAATAAGCGGTTTAAAGAAAAGGGATATCCAAAGGGATTACTGGTTAATGCATATGAGAAATGTAAAGAACTCACACAAGAAGATTGCATTAAAAGAATGGAAGATCGTCTGAAAGACCAAAAAAGCCCTAAAAAAAGCCCTATAAAAACTGTGGCAAATAATGAGAAAGAATATGGCAATAACCTTATTACAACTTATAGCCAATCACATGAAAATATATATGCAATACTAAAAAAATACTGGTTCATCCTAAAAGAGGACCCGGTATTATCAAAGCATATACCTGAAAGACCGAGAATAATTTTTAGGAAGGGAAGGAATCTTCAGACTATAGTAGCCCCAAGTAAACTGAGAAATATAGAAATGAAAAATAATACCAGCAAACAGGAAGTCCCAGGAGAACTAGGAAGTTTTAAATGTGGTTTCTACAAAGTGCAAATGCTGCAAAAGTATGGGCCAAGGCAATAAAACATTTAAGTCCAACACCACAAATGATATATTCACTATAAAGCAATCATTAAACTGTAGATCAAGAAACGTAATATATCTCATAGAATGTCCTTGCAAACAGCAGTATGTAGGCAGGACAATACAGAGTATGCAAGCCAGGCTAAACAAACACAGAGCCAATATCGTGAACGGCTTCATGGCACATAGTGTTTCACGCCACTATACACAGGTACATGACAAAGACCCCAACAGTCTGAAATTGATAATAATTGACCAAATAGAGGAAGGGGTACAAAATAAAGTGGCAGCCTTGTGTAAGAGGGAATCCTTCTGGATATATAAATTGGGCACATTGACACCCGAAGGCCTAAATTTAACCATAGAAAGAACATCGTGATAAGGATATCCTCTATATCAATATCAATGAATACAGGAAAATATAGAGAGTATGTGGGTGAGCCTTAAGTGAAAGAATAAATGGTCAATTATAGGGACATGAGAAGTATTGAAAAATCAGTATAAAAAAAAAAATCAGCACCAACAAACCAAAAAAATTAGCATCAACAAATCAGCATAAAAATAATCATTAAAAATGATCATCAAATCAATAACAATAATAACATTAACAATAATAATGATGTTCGGTACATATAGAAAAATCAACACCAAAAAATCAGCACCAAAAAATCAAAAATCAGCACCAAAAAATAACCATTAAAAATGATCATCAAATCAATAACAATAATAACATTAACAATAATAATGATGTTCGGTACGTATAGAAAAAATCAATCCCAAAAAAATCAGCACCAAAAAATCAAAGAAATGAGCACTAGAAAATAAAAAATCAGTACCAAAAATAATCATTAAATACAATTATCCAAATCTATAGAATTATTTTGGTATTCATAGAAAAATCAGCACCAACAAATTCAGCACCAAAAAATCAGCACTAAAAAATCAAAAATCAGTACAAAAAATACAAAAAATAATCATTAATAATAATCATCGAAATCAATAACAATGATAATAATAATAATAACAATGATGTTCGGTATTCATAGAAAATTCAGAACCAATAAAACAGCACCAAAAAATCAGCACTAAAAAATCAAAAATCAGCACCAAAAAATAACCATTAAAAATAATCATTAAAAATAAGCATCCAAATCTACAGAATAATAATAATTTTTGGTACTCATACTGTGTTTCCCCGAAAGTAAGACCCTGTCTTACATTATTTTGGGGGCCAAAAGTGGCCCCCGGTCTTACTTTCGGGGGGGGCCTTACATTGGGTGCCCCAGCAGTGTGGCCTACAGGCCCCCTACTGCTGGGACACTGCGGGAGCGGGTTGCACGTCACGTGCGCCCGCTCATTACATATGCACTGCATCCCCCTGTCAATCAGCGACAGGGGGAGCAGTGCATTATACTGTATATATGGGCCCCCTATTGCTGGCACACTACCCCCCTGTTCTGAGGCCCCCACCGCTGCTGCTGCTGCAGAGATCTTACCCTCCAGGGTCTTCTTGCAGCAGCCAGCGCGTCCGTCCTCTGTCCTCGGCTGTCTTCCGGATCATGTGACCCGTCGCAGCGCATGACGTCATCGCGACTGCGACCGGCCGGTCACATGATCCGGAAGACAGCCGAGGACAGAGGACGGACGCGCTGGCTGCTGCAAGAAGACCCTGGAGGGTAAGATCTCTGCAGCAGCAGCGGTGGGGGCCTCAGAACAGGGGGGTAGTGTGCCAGCAATAGGGGGCCCATATATACAGTATAATGCACTGCTCCCCCTGTCGCTGATTGACAGGGGGATGCAGTGCATATGTAATGAGCGGGCGCACGTGACATGCGACCCGCTCCCGCTCCCCCCCCCCTCCGCTAGGGGCCTTACATTGGCCCCCCCGGTTGTAAGGCCTTATAATCGGGGGAGGCCTTACATTAGCAGGCCCCCCCTTTACCCCTAGGTGGCCTTACAATCGGGGGGGCCTTACTATCGGGGAAACACGGTAGTAGTGAAAGGTGGAAAATGGCAATAAAAAGAAAAAATGTTTTGAAAATAATCAACAACATCTACAGAATGATATAGAAAAATATAAACCACCAAAAATTAAATATTAAATATAATCATCCAAATTATACAGAATATCATGGAATTTTGGTGCGTATATGAGTGAAAGAAAAAAAAAACAAAAAAACAATAGAATAGAATAGAATAGAAATAGAACAATATAAAACAGCATTGATTCTATGCCCAATTAATATTTGCATTACATTAAATGAATATGCTAATTGTAGAAATAGCTGATATAAGGAAAAAGGAAGAACCCATGGTATTGATCAATAGTGGTGAGAATAATCAGAAACAATTTCAGATGAATATTCAAATATATAGTAACCAATAGGGTGATTAACAAAGATAATCATCAAAATCTATAGTATCCCATAGAATATAATATGTGCATTTATGCTTATTCTATTTTATAATTTTAATATATTTTATAAGTGTTAGTTTTACCATATTATTATATATATTTCTTTGTTTTTAGATTGTGTTTTCCCACCCCTCAGCATCAGGTGGGCTGCACTGATTGCTGATTGGTAGGAAGCAGTGTGACGAAATGGACCCTTTAATATATAATGTAGGAGGATTTCTTATTCATCCAGACATATCATATTGCATTTTGGTTTGTAAACTTGTAATGGTCAAAGAGAATTTCTTACAGTATTGTCATAGATTTCTGTGGTTAAAGTTTAGCTTGGTAATGTAATTATCTAACCTGTTTGTCATTGAAGGCCAGAGAACTTAATTATGCTAATCGTCCATTGTCTATTACCCTGTGAATGTTGATTGCATGTCCAGGGGCCCCAGCCACGATTGTTTAAGTGTCATTGGTTTGCAGACTGATTGTCTCAAACTAACATACCATTGTATCACTGCTAGCAATTGGATCAGCATTTGGATTGCAATAGGACTAAAATATGTTAAATGAGGATTGGAATTCAGCCAATGAAAAGACTGTGTTATTGCACCAATCCTGACGTCCCCAATATCCTACAATGAGGGCTGAGGGTATATAAGGAGGACTGTTCACTTTGACCAGTAGATTGGAGATTGAATATTGGAGACAGGCAGCGAATCTAGGGTCTTCGGATCCGATTAGCTAGCCATAACCCCAGGCCTAGGCATTTCGGTGCCGACCAAGGGGATCAGAACACGGACTAAGGAACCACAAGGACTTCAGTATCGGATTATCGGATCCGACTGCATAAGGACAAGGAAGCAACCCAGGTTGGGACGATACAGTCACCTGGCTACAGACTTTGCCATGCTACATTCTAATCCCTGGTGAGCCAGCGGAAGGGTGAGACTCTGTCGCCTGTTACATTTATGTGTTGTGCTTGGTTATGCGTTATATGCTGTTAACTGTTTGGGGATCCAATAAAGCCTTGATATTGTGATTCCCTCACCCTGTGTTGTCTGAGTAGTGTTCCGCCCACGGTTAAGGAGTCGGGCGTTCAGTTGGGGATGAGCCCTGGTCCACGTTGTCTTTGTAAAGGCGGCTGGGCCTGCGGACGAGAGCGCCCCCTGACCCCCGGGTCTCCACAATTGGTGGCAGCGGTGGGATACTACTCAGCCTGGTTTATCCAGGGGAGCTGCAGGGGACTGGTGTTCGTGGACACCGTCCAAGGGCTCAACAACCAGGGATGCATATAAGCATACCCAGCAGGCCATAGTGAGGCATTCAGGTTTCGGACGTTGCCATGTCCAACCCCACCAGCTCAGCCATGGGACAAGGGCCGGAGAGGAGATACGGCAGCAGCAGTAAATGGATGCTACAGGATCTGTGCCAGAGGAGAAATATTGAATACAGGAACGCTGACACTCGGTCGGCTTTGATTCAGAAATTGGTCCATTGGGACACCCAGAATGATGGTGAGGATGATGAGGACCCCGCCGACGTGGTACCAGAGGATGTAAGTTGTGCACCACATCATGGATCCAGTGAATATCGTGAAATCACCAGGTCCACAGCAGTCCAAATCAAGGAGGGCTTGGCTGCATTGGGGCCCAAAGCCTCAAGAGAAGAGAGGGCTTGGGTTCTGGGAAATATTTTAGGAATTCCAGCTCACCAACTGCTACCACCAGCCGCTCGAGTAGGATTATTCCGCTACCCATTAGAAGCCCCACCAGGACAAAGGTATGCAGACAGGATACGTGACTTGCCCAAACCACGGCACTGTTATACCTGTGGACGTCTTGGACATATGGATATAGATTGTCGCGAACGCCGGGGCCCCATGCCTGGAGCTCATCGGCCAGCACAGCCAGTCCAGGTCAGTGACGTCCAAGCCCCGGGACAACAAGAAATTGATTCTGTCTACACCCTGGTAAGCCCAGCTATTGTTTCTCCAGACCCTGTACCCTGTTCCCAATTAACCATCTCCCTGGCTGAGGGTCATTGCTCAGACATCCCTCTGGCAGGTGTGCAGCTGGCCGGGGCGAACAACCAAGGAGAGGGTGAGTTGGAGCGTATGGACAGCATCCCTGCCCCTGTTATTTTGGAGCCTGAGCAGGGAGAGGACAAGTTGGAGTTTATGGACAACGTCCCTATCCCTGTTGCTTTGGGAACTGACCAGGAAGAGGTCGATGTGGAGCTTACAGACAGCGTCCCCATGCCTGCTATTGTAGAGACTGACCAGGAAGAGGTCGATGTGGAGCGTATAGACTGTGACCCTACACCTGCTATTGTGGAAACTTACCTGGAAGAGGTTGATGTGGAGCTTACAGACAGTGTCCCCATGCCTGCTATTGTAGAGACTGACCAGGAAGAGGTTGATGTGGGATTTGTGAGCAGCCTTCCCACACCTGTTGTTTCAGGGGCTAACCAGGAGGAGGTTGAAGTGGGGCTCATGGATGGCCCCCCCACATCTGTTGTTTTGCAAGCTGACCCAGGACAAGGACTACCCAGCCAGTGTGTCACAGCCATCACCATCATCCAGGAAGCCAAGCAGCACCCTGATGTGGATCTTGCTACCCCACCTTCTGAGGATAATCCATGTTCCCAGACCCCATCATTCTTCTCTGAGCCATCAACAGTGAGTGACACCCCCGGTATTGGCAATGATGAAGGCCGAGGTGGATGACATGTTAAATATGGGAGTCATAGTTCCTTCCCAAAGCCCATGGGCTGCCAGTGTTGTGCTGGTGCCAAAAAAGGACAAGAGTACTCGTTTCTGTGTGGACTATAGACGGCTCAATGAGATCACAGTTACGGATGCCTACCCCATGCCCCGGGTGGATGAGCTACTAGATCGGTTGGGGGGATCTCGGTTTATATCCACTCTCGATCTGAGCAAGGGATACTGGCAGATCCCACTCACAAAAGAGGCTCAAGAGAAATCAGCTTTCATAACCCCTTTTGGCCTATATGAGTTCACCAGCATGCCTTTTGGGATGAAGAATGCCCCAGCTACCTTCCAGAGGATGGTGGACCATTTACTAGAGGGATGTCAGGGGTATGCCCAGGCCTATTTGGATGACATCGCTATCTTCAGCGACACCTGGGAAGAGCACCTTCAGCATGTGTCCCAGGTGCTGCAAAGGGTAGCCAAAGCCCAGCTCACCATCCGACCTGACAAATGCCAAATGGGAATGGCCGAGGTGCTATACCTGGGTCATCGAGTGGGAAGTGGGTGCATTCGCCCAGAACCGGCAAAAGTAGAAGCAATTACCCAGTGGCCGCGCCCTGTCAACCAAAAACAGGTCCGCGCGTTTTTGGGCACCGCAAATTATTATAGAAAATTTATCCCCAATTACAGCACCGTAGCAAAACCACTCACTGACCTCACAACCAAAAAATATGCCCGCAACCTTATCTGGACCCCAGAATGTGAAGCTGCGTTCCTCCAGTTGAAAGACCGGCTAGCCCAGAGCCCAGTTCTGACTGCTCCTGACTTCCGACGTAGGTTCATTGTCCAAACGGATGCATCAGACACAGGACTAGGAGCGGTACTTAGCCAAGTGGGGGCTGACGGTGAGGAACATCCTATAGCTTATCTCTCCCGGAAACTGTTGGACCGAGAGAGGGCCTACGCCACCATAGAAAAAGAATGCCTGGCCATAGTCTGGTCCCTAAAAAAATTGCAACCTTACCTCTATGGCAATGAGTTCACAGTCCTCACTGACCACAATCCATTGAGTTGGCTAAATCGAACCGCGGGGGACAACGGACGCTTGCTTAGGTGGAGTTTGGCGTTACAATCTTACAATTTCTCCATCTCACATAAACAGGGCAAGAACCATGGAAATGCGGATGGGCTGTCCCGACAGGTGGAGAAGGATGATCGGAAGCCTATTCTGTCTGGCTAAATAAGAAGGGGAGGAATGTGACGAAATGGACCCTTTAATATATAATGTAGGAGGATTTCTTATTCATCCAGACATATCATATTGCATTTTGGTTTGTAAACTTGTAATGGTCAAAGAGAATTTCTTACAGTATTGTCATAGATTTCTGTGGTTAAAGTTTAGCTTGGTAATGTAATTATCTAACCTGTTTGTCATTGAAGGCCAGAGAACTTAATTATGCTAATCGTCCATTGTCTATTACCCTGTGAATGTTGATTGCATGTCCAGGGGCCCCAGCCACGATTGTTTAAGTGTCATTGGTTTGCAGACTGATTGTCTCAAACTAACATACCATTGTATCACTGCTAGCAATTGGATCAGCATTTGGATTGCAATAGGACTAAAATATGTTAAATGAGGATTGGAATTCAGCCAATGAAAAGACTGTGTTATTGCACCAATCCTGACGTCCCCAATATCCTACAATGAGGGCTGAGGGTATATAAGGAGGACTGTTCACTTTGACCAGTAGATTGGAGATTGAATATTGGAGACAGGCAGCGAATCTAGGGTCTTCGGATCCGATTAGCTAGCCATAACCCCAGGCCTAGGCATTTCGGTGCCGACCAAGGGGATCAGAACACGGACTAAGGAACCACAAGGACTTCAGTATCGGATTATCGGATCCGACTGCATAAGGACAAGGAAGCAACCCAGGTTGGGACGATACAGTCACCTGGCTACAGACTTTGCCATGCTACATTCTAATCCCTGGTGAGCCAGCGGAAGGGTGAGACTCTGTCGCCTGTTACATTTATGTGTTGTGCTTGGTTATGCGTTATATGCTGTTAACTGTTTGGGGATCCAATAAAGCCTTGATATTGTGATTCCCTCACCCTGTGTTGTCTGAGTAGTGTTCCGCCCACGGTTAAGGAGCTCGGGCGTTCAGTTGGGGATGAGCCCTGGTCCACGTTGTCTTTGTAAAGGCGGCTGGGCCTGCGGACGAGAGCGCCCCCTGACCCCCGGGTCTCCACAAGCAGTATATAATGAATTGTTTGTAATGGCTCCGTATCCGCTTGAGGAAGACGTGTTTGCCACGTCGAAACATGTTGTGGGTTGGAGTTTGGAGCATCATCTTTTAAAGAATAAAGATAGAGATCGGAGATAATTGTGTTCGTGTAATCTCAGCGCTCTACCGAAGGACCGCTTAAACAATTTCTACTCGTATGCATCTCCCTTCGGGGAAAGCGGTCTAACAGAGCTGCAGAGGGAAAGGACCTGATTGACGCCGTCCGGCCTGGCCTTGGAGTGAGCAATTGATCGGCACATGATCTGAAGCTGAGAGGATCTAGGACACGGAAGAGATACAGGTCCGAGGCTGGCAGCCTGAGCCTTAACACACGCCCACATTCTGGTTGTGCGGAACTGGCACAACCATAAAAGGTTAGTTGATCCCTAAGTGCAACCTTATAATAGCAGGATAAGTCCACAGGTGGCGCAACACATTTTTTTCTTTTCTGTAACAAATTTATATGGAAGGGAAAGCCTCACCATGTAGCCCATAAAACTATGATTTTGCCATATAACAAGCGGGGCCTGGGCGTTCCTGATGTCCTCACATATCACAGAGCGGCCCTCATGGAACCGGCGCAGCTATGGTGGTCTGGTGACACTAGCTCTTTAGGATGGTTACAAATAGAAGCCACTACGGCCCCTTCTGAGTCCCTTAGACTCCTCTTAGAGGCCGGCCTCTTGCGCTCTCGAGTGGGGGCCGAAACCTCTCCACTATGAATGCCTTGCTGAGGACTCGGTACCACCTGAGTCGAACCCATCTCCAATTTTTATTTAGATATATCTCTCTCAAGGCACTGGAGACCCTGATTCCTGATCTCTCCCTTGGTCGTTGGAGGGAAGGCGGTGTTCTCACTATAGATGATTTTTTTGACACAGAGGGGGTCAGGTCTTACCAGGACATAGCACGTAAATTCACACTACCTAACACCCTATTTTATCAATATTTACAGGTCCGTCATTTGATAAATAAAAGTAAAGTCCCCTCATTTGATTTTGCCCAAACAGACGCCCCGTTGCAGAGATATTTTAAATCTTCATCTAACCAACATGGAGTATCCATATTTTAGCGGGCTCTCATATCCCCTATCGGAGAGAGTAAACTCCCTTATATGGAGATGTGGGAACTAGACTAGCCTTTACAGCATCCTTGAAATCATGGCATGTCGCTGCCTCACACGCCTCCAAATACACGTCTTGCTTAAATCATCTCGAGCAGGCAAAAAAAATTCAGCTAAATTGGTATCTAACCCCATTGAGGTTACACAAATTTCAGCCGTATCAGCCTGGGAAGTGCTGAGAGGTTGTCTTCAAGAAAGGCACAGTGGAACATATGTGGTGGTATTGTCCCAAGGTGAGGGTTTTTTGGAGAACAGCAGAACATGTTCTAGGTGAGATCACGGGCTTGCCCATCACCTTAAGTCCCCCTTTGGCTCTTTTAGGTATAAATATTGATGAGTTTCCACATCTCCTGAAGCCCATTATCACCAATATATTAATAGCTGCCAGGATGTGTGTTGCCAGGCACTGGAAGGGTGACTCCACCCCTACTAGGGAAGAACTCCTGTCTCTTATTAATTTACACATGCAACATGAAACTATTTTAACACATGAAAATAAGATTAAAACTAAAAAGTTGCGTTGGTGGGATCCTTGGTCCTCATCACGATATATGTTGGTACCTTCATAGAGAGAGAACTATTTGCCTGTGCTGTTTCATCTATTACCATTAGCCATCTACCACCCGAAATTAATTAAATATTTATGTCACGCATTGCGTAAGTTTGCCGGACTGTAAATGAATACTATAGTAGAATGTGATAATATCCCCTTTCCCTTCCCTTTGGTTCCCTACTTTCCCAACTTATTTACTCCTATATTTGTTGTAATATTGACTTAACTGTTATATGCAATGTTGCGATGAATGTCAATCTACAACCTTGTTTGTTTGTTTGTATAAATTAATAAAAACTAATTGTTTCAAAAAAAAAAAAAAAAAAAAATCTGGATGTCTCCTATGACCTGGCCCATTTGGTAGCTGTTGCCTGTGATAATGACACACCCTAGTGCCGGGGTACATGGATCCCGGACATAGCTTTAAGGGACTGTCACTGGTGGCTGGTGCCCGGATCCGTGGCGCTGGTGGTCAAGAAAAGGGGTTTAGTAAAAATAGAATAATAAAAGTTTTTTTAACTTGACGCCACCTGCAGTATCTGGTAATGGCACCAGCGCTGCCAGCAGACCTCCGGGGATGATGGGTAGGCAGCCGGATGATGTCTCTCCCTGCAGGCGGAGTGAAGTCCCTAGGACAGTGAGGTAAAGAAATGGTTTCACACAGGAACAGCTCTATAGGAGGTTATGACATAGTCTATATTTGGTGCAGGTTCAGGGCGGAAAGAACTGGCAGGCACACACTGGGAGTAGTTTTCATACCTTTAACGATGTTAAGCAGGTATAGTCCAATCCACACTACAGGTAGTCGGGTAGCACTTCGGATTTCCACACCAGGTGGTTTGTAAGGCCTCCTTGTCCCTGTTTCTTTCCTGTTGAAGCCCTGACCTGTATGAGACTAAAGGGCCTTTTACACTATGATATCGTTAACGATATTGTTTGTACGTCATGGCTTTTGGGGCGATGCAGCGACGTCGTAACGACATCGTTGCGTGTGACACGTAGATACAACCAACGATAAGTTGTTAGATCATTGATCGTAGGTTTATGAATATGTCCATAAATTTGTCGTTCGTTGTTCATTCAACCAGCAACATCGTTGTGTGTGACACCTTTCCAACGATCTCGTTTACAACTTCGCCTATTCAGAACTGAAGCACATAGGCGACCAAACGACCGCAAGTATCGTTCGCTTGTCACGGAATCGTTGTTGCGTCATTCAATATATCTGTACATGTGACACCTCAGCAGCGATCACTAAACGATGTCCCAGCGATCTCGGCCAGGTCGAATCATTGATGGGATCGCTGGGACTTTGAAACGTGTAACGGGCCCTTTAGTGTGTCCTCCGCACCCATATTAACTGCACTGAGAACCCTTTACTGGATGCTGCCCTTCTCCTCTTTGTGGTTCCTAGCTCTCAAGTTGAATATGCTGCGGGTGTCCGGGAGATTTGAGTCTCCTCGGTGTACCGGTATTTTCTGCTGTGCTAAACTCCCCTAGGCAGACTCGGACTCCGGTATCCGGGAACTTCATGGGGTGAGCCGATATGGCTCCTCTGCCCCCTGTTTATCTGCTTTTCGCCTTGCCTTCGTCCCCTACTCCCGGGATCCTCACACTGGTTCAGACTGTGCTCTGGTACAGGCCTAGCACAGCTCCGTTCACCAGATTCTTCACAGTACTGCCCGCACTGCACAGACTCTCTACTCTCCTCCGCTGAGTAACTGTCTCTCCTGCTTATATCACTACACTTTAGCTCCTCCCACCGGGACTGGTTTCCTAGCAATGGGTTTACCAAAAGGTCCCCTAACCTAAGTGTATGAATGCAAGGATGAGTCCTCAGATTAACATTACCATCCTTTGGTGACAGGGATACCACACACGCTAGTCTGGGTGCATTACCCTTTTAGTGGTGCACAGATTAGTGGGGCGCCACATTAAGGAACGGAGAAGAAGACTCGGCAGCATTGACACAGGTTACACACTCTGATTTTGGTTTCCTGTTAAAGGGACTGGGGAGCGGGGACTGGGTAAAAGAATAGTAAAATAGTGGAAATTAGTGGTAGATCGTGGATGGGAGTTAGGAGTGATTGTGGGAATATGTTGATGGTGACCCTAAGGGAAGCCAGAGCAAGCCCAGGAGCGTGACTGACCTGCTCAGGTGCAGAACCACCAGACCTCTAGACTCTCAGCATCCGGTTTGTTAGGAAACTTATTATCAAAATTCAGCAATAAGCTCATTGGCATGGATGCGCCCCCTCAGGACCCACAACCTCTCCTCCGGACCATACCCCTTCCAGTGGATTAAGTATTGAACTGAATTCTGTACCTTCCTGCAATCAATTATTCATTCAACCTCATACTCCTCCTGACTATCCATCAGGACAAATATTATTATTATTATTATTAATAATAATAATAATATAATAATAATAACTAACTAGACCACTGGAAGCTTTGAAAACGAATGAGGAAATTGTAATAAAAAGGCAGACAAAGCGGTAGGGACATTCATAATGGATAGGGAATATTATAGGTCGGAGGCATATAAAATATTGGGAGATCGTTCCACTTAGCTTTTGATACCTTAAGACCCTGCAAATGAATTCAATACTAAATTCGATCATTTGATTGGTACGGCCTACAAAAATTTGATTTTAAACATTGATGAAAGAAATTTTATGAAGTTTATTAACCCTTCTGTTCCTTTCTTAATTTTTTACCCTAGCTTTCGTAAGGATCCTATTTGCCCACCAGGGCACCCCATTATAGCAGATTGCAATAGCCTTACGAGTGGCTTGGGAGAATATATTGACAGACATGTACACTGTTTTGTGAAATCACTCCTAGCCTATTTAAGAGATTCAAGTCATTTGTTGTCTCTGCTGAGAGAGATAACCTGGAGTAGTGACTATTATTGGATCACTATGGATGTTCAGTTGTGGAGCCCACTGGGACGGGGTACTCGGTACCAGACCGGGGTATCACAGGGGATATCACGGTAGTCTTGGTCCGGACCATGTCCCGAGCCCACAAGTAATGGGGGTATTTACAGGGGAGAAAGTCGTGACGCCACCCATGGGTTGTGGTCAGGGTGACCACCGCTGCTGCAGAACCTCCGGGGATGATGTTTGGCAGCCGGTGATGTAACGGCTCTCCGTGGGCAGAGCCTGGTTCCCCGGGGTAGTGGTGATAATAGTCTATAGATGAATGCAGGGCAAGGGGTAGTAGTAGAGATAACAGTTTGTGAGGGAGAACAGGGTTTGCAAGGATCACACAGACTCACGGTTTTGTAGTTTTCCAAGTCTTTACTGCAGATGTTGTTAAGTAGATATTGTCCACGCAGTCTGTACCGGGGCCGGGTTGCTCCACCCTGACCGGGTCCTTGGCTTCCTACTCCTGTGCTTTGTGTGTGGCCCTGCTGCTGCTTTAGCTAAAATGCTGGCCCTGTCTCCCCACACGGGTACCCACTTGCTAGGCAACTTGAGTCTTAATTTTGTGTTTCTGACCCCGCCGTGTTGCTTTGCTGGGGTACAGTGAAGATATGAAATCCTCACTCATCTGGTGTTTACTGTGCTGCTTGTATCAGGCACAATGTCGGATCCGGTATCCGGTCTTTGCGCTTCACTGGGGTAAGTTATAGGGTAACTCTGTCCGGGTGTGTTCCTCTGCTTCTCCTACTCCTTTCCTCAGACCTTGGCCGGCCTGGAAGTGGATAGTGGACCGTGGGTTGGGCCTGACGCAGCCCTTTTACACCCATGTCCTTTCCTCAGTCCTCACAAGAACTGAACTAACTCCAACTGACTAACTGTCACTACCACTCTGAGGTAAACAACATTAGCTCCTCCCACCACTCTGCTCTTCCCCACCAGAATATATAGGGAAGCAGCTTTAGCTCCCCCTTCTGGCCTGGAGGAGCTAGTGTAGTGTTGTGGGTTGTGTGGGGAGTTAACCCTTTGTGATGTTACTGTGGCACATCAACCCCTGGGGTGCCACACAATCACTACGTATAGCCCACATGAGAAAGGGGTAAATGTTGTAAAGAAATTTTTATCTTTAGACCCTTTAATGATGCCTATGCAGAAAGATTTTACTGTAAATTCTTTAGAATTTATTTTAATACGTAACTATTTTTATTTTCATGGAAAATTATATTTACAGCAGAATGGGACTGCTATGGGAGCGAATTGTGCACCTGTTTTCGCAAACCTTTACTGTACATGGGGGCCTTTGAAAATTGTATTTTATTGAAAATTCCACAAAATAAGCACATCATTTTCTATTAAAAATTCAATATTGTATGATTTTTATTTTACATGGATCGAGGCAGGATTTGAAACAATTTACTGACCACCTTAATTGCAAAGATTGGGGCATACATACCAGATGTAGCTAGCTCGCCTCAGGTCCCCACAGCCCACCCTAGCCAATCAGGAAACCAAGCCTCCAAAGGTCTGAGCTGAAGACTTCCCCCTTCTGGAGAAGGATGGAGACATGGATTAATTTCTGCTGACCTTTGAGCGGACCTGCCAGCAGTACTATCTGGCCCTGGATCAGTTTGCAAAGTATTTGACCTCTTCCCCATCGATTCGAAGCAGGACTATGAGATCGTCAAACAGACTTTGATCTAACAGCTAAACCGCACCCTGGATTCTTACCACAAGTAGTTCTGAAGCCTACAGAGGGGGCCCAAGGACACCTGGACCTTGCCCCTGGATAGAGGCGTGCATGAGGGCCTCTTTTAATATTGTGCCCATTATGAGCAAGTGGGTCTTTTGTAGGATTGCCCTAAGCAGGGAAGCCAAAAATAGTGTGGCACTTTGATGCCCCTGGATAGAGGCGTGCATGAGGGCACTCTTTAAATAATGTGTCCATTTTAAGGAAGTGGGCCTTTAGTAGTATTGCCCGAGGCAGGGCAGCCAAAAATTGGGAGGCACCACAATGCCCCTGGATGGAGGCATGCATGAGGGCCTCTTTTAATATTGTGCCCAGTATAACGAAGTGGGTCTTTTGTAGGATTACCCTAGGCAGGGAAGCCAAAAATAGTGTGGCACGTTGATGCCCCTGGATAGAGACGTGCATGCGACCTTTTTTAATATTGTGCCCATTATAAAGAAGTGGGTCTTTTGTAGGATTGTCCTAGGCAGGGCAGCCAAAAATTGTGTTGCACTCCCATGCCCCTGGGAAGAGACGTAACATGAAGGCCTCTTTAAATAATGTGCCCATTTTAAGCAAGAGGGTCTTTTGTAGTATTGCCCTAGGCAGGGAAGCTAAAATTGGGAGGCACCACAATGCCCCTGGATGGAGGCGTGCATGAGAGGCTCTTTTAATATTGTTCTCATTATAAGGAAGTCGGTCTTTTGTAGGATTGCCCTAGGCAGGGAAGCCAAAAATAGTGTGGCACTTTGATGCCCCTGGATAGAGGCGTGCATGAGGGCCTCTTTGAATATTGTGCCCATTATAAGGAAGTGGGTCTTTTGTGGATTGCCCTAGGCAGGGCTGCCAAAAGTTGGGAGGCACTTCAATGCCCCTGGGAAGAGACGTACATGAGAGCCTCTTTAAATAATGTGCCCATTTTAAGGAAGTGGGTCTTTTATAGGATTGCCCTAGGAAGGGCTGCCAAAAATTGGGAGGTATTGCGATGCCCCTGGGAAGAAACATGGAGGAGAGCCCTCTAAAAATTGTTCCCATTACAAAGGAGCGGGTCTCCTGTACTTGTAATGCCCATTCTGTAAGCATGGACTAAAACATTTACCCCTGGGGGTATACATGAAACTAATGCCTAACTTTTGATTGGTTAGGGTCATCATCATCATAAATATGCTGTAAAAAATTTTTAGTTTTGTGGCATCATGAACCACGGTCACCCTGATCATATGATGGTGGCGGATGAGGAGAAGGAGGAGCAGTACAGCAAGTAGCCAAAGACATGAGTGTGTACCAATGTCTGGGTGTGCGGAGGTGCATGGCAATCTACCAGCACAAAACTTTAATTCTGCTATCATTTGGTGGTGGTGTGGTGAAGTCAGGCCCAATCCAACCCTTGTTCATCTTGATCAGAGTCAGCCTGTCAGCATTTTCAGTAGACAGGCCGGTGCGTTTATCTGTAATGATTCCACCTGCGGCACTAAAAACACGCTCTGACAAAACGCTAGCGGCAGGGCAGGCCAGGGCTTCCAAGGCGTAGAGAGCCAATTCCTGCCACGTATCCAGCTTGGATACCCAATAATAATAAGGCACAGAGGAGTCTAGGAGCACTTTAGTACGATCGGCAAGGTACTCCCTCAGCATCTTGGCAAACTTTGAAGTTCTTGTGACACTACCCCGCACCTCAGAGCCTGTGGTACGGGAGGTGCTGAGAAAAGTTTCCCAGATCTTTGAGAGTGTTCTCCTACCTCTGCTGGATTAGACTTGTGCCTCTCTCTGCTAGACACCTTGGTTGTCCACATAATCGTGACCTCTGCCGCTAGCGTTTTCAGAAGGGAATTTTTTGACTAATTCCACGACTATGGCCTTTTGGTACTGCAGCATTTTTGTAGACCTCTCCACCTCAGGAATAAGAGAAATAAAGTTCTCTTTGTAGCGTGGGCCTAAAGATGTTGTGGCGCCCCGCAACGAGTGCGTCACACGAGGTACTGCATACTGCGCAGTATTCTCCGTCTCAGTGATGAACAGGTTAATCTCAAGGCTCCATGTACCACATGCAACATCTAGAGGCAGAGGACCAATTAGATACCCATTTCTCAGGCAACCAGTCCTGGTGGGAGGAGAGTTAGATGCATAGCAGTGGGGAAAGAGCAGAAAGAGTTAGAAAGTTGGAGAAACAGGAACAAGAACAGATGTCGTGACAGAGCAGCTAACAGAGAGGGCACCGAGTAGTGGTGACCCAGAAGTGAAGGGGCCAAGAGAACCAGTACGGGAAAAGACGACCCGAGCCCAGTCCAAACCCGGAGAACCGGCTCCGAGGTAGTGCAGATGATCTACCGCTGTACTACAGAACCGGAGTGATTGAGGGATTCATAGGAGCACAATACACAAATCTCCATCACCGTAGCTGTACCGGGAGGGGTACCCACCATTGAGGTCCAGGGACCCATCGGGAGTCGCCAGGCCAACGGCTCGGGTGCCCAACAGAAGTTCCTCTGTATCCCGATTTGGTACGTGGAAGGCAGCGAAGAGTAAAAGGGACAGTCAGATTAAGAGAGACACTGTGGAGCCTTGGAGGGACACTGTTCATCACAGGGACCACCCAGTCCGTTACTTGAAAGTGGAAACCGTTATACCGGTGTACTGTGTGAGAACTAAGTAAAGACCCGTGCAGAGGAGCATCGTGTCCGAGCATTATTTCCAAACTGTTACTAACTGATTTACCTACAGAATCAACTGAGCTGCCGTATTCCATCACTACAGCTCCTGACCCCGGGGACTCCCGCTCGTCCTGTAGGGAGCAGATCCATCTTGCTGCAGCCCATCCCCCAGAGGTCCAAGCAGCGCCGGTGCCATCACTGGACCCTTACAGGTGGCGTCACGAAACAGTAACTTTATTCCTATAAAATCCTTATTTAACCTTTCATTGACCACCGGGCCTACACAGCCTCAGGCACAGAACCGTGACCACAGCCAGCGCCTGAGACCTGAGAAGCAGGCTTACGGTGAGTCAGTGTCACCAACCAGTAATGAGTGTCCGCCAAGATCTTGATAATGCGAGGGTCACGAGACAGGCAGCGTAACATAAAGTCAGCCATGTGCGCCAGACTGTTAACAGGCAAGACTTCAGGGTCCTCACCAACAGCATGACTGGCCATGCTGGCCTCATTCTCCTCCTCTCCCCTGTCCTCTGGCCATCCACGCTCAACCGACGGTCTGATGGTTGTGCATGTATTACTGTCAATTCCGCATGAAAGTAGCTCTATTTCTTCATCCTCCTCCTCGACATAGTCCTCCAATGCACGTTGCGATGAGATGAGGCTGGGCTGTGTGTAATCACCCAGTATGGTTTCTTGCTGCAACTCATCCTGCTCCGCCTGCAATGCATCGTCTTTGATTTTGAGCAGAGAGTGTTTTAGAAGACAGAGAAGCGGGATGGTGATGCTAATGATGGCGTCATCGCCGCTCACCATCTTGGTGGAATCCTCAAAGTTTTGGAGGATGGTACATATGTCGGACATCCATGTCCACTCCTGAGGTCTTATGTATGGAGTTTGAACCGTATACCGACGGCCTAGTTGATGCTGGTAGTCAACAACTGCCCTCTTCTGCTCACAAATCCTGACCAACATGTGCAGTGTGGAATTCCAACGCATGAGGACATCACACACCAGTCTGTGAGCCGGAAGCTGCAAACACCGCTCAAAGCCAGCAAGGCCGACAGAAGCAGTAGGTGACTTTCTAAAATGGGCACACAGGCGGCGTACTTTGATGAGCAGATCACACAGCTCCGGGTAGGATTTAATAAACCGCTGAACCACGAGGTTGAGCACATGGGCCACGCATGGAACATGTGTCAGCTGCCTCACCTCAGAGCAGCCACAAGGTTCCGGCCATTGTCACACACGACCATGCCTGGCTGTAGGTTCAGCGGTGTGAGCCAGTAGTCTGCCTGCTGTTTTAGAGCTGTCCACAACTCTTCAGCGTTGTGGGGTTTGTCACCTACGCATATTAGCTTCAACACAGCCTGTTGCCGCTTAGCCGAGGCAGTGCTGCAGTGCTTCCAGCTTGGGACTGGTGTGGAGGGTGAAGTGGAGGAAGAGGAGGAGGAGGAGGCTGAGGAACATGATGTGCCAGAGCTGTACACTGTGGGTGAAACCCTGACTGAGTTAGGGACTGCAATCCTTGGTGTCGGAAGGACGTGTTCCGTCCCAAGCTCAGACTGGGTCCCGGCTTCCAGAATATTAACTCAGTTTGCCGTCAGCGAGATGTAGCGGCCCTGCCCACAAGCACTTGTCCACGTGTCCGTGGTTAGGTGGACTTTGCCTGAAACTGCGTTGTTAAGGGCACGTATGATGTTTTGTGACACGTGCCTTATGTAATGCAGGGACGGCACACCGGGAAAAATAGATGCAGCTGGGGACCGAGTAACGTGGAACAGCTGCCATCAGGTTGCGGAATGCTTCCGTCTCCACCAGGCTAAAAGGCAACATTTCCAGCGCAAGCAGTCGCGAAATGTGTGCATTTAGAACTGTGACATGTGGGGCGTTGGCAGCGTATTTGCACCTGCGTTCCAAAGATTGGTGTATGGATAACTGAACGCTGCGCTGGGACAAGGACGTGGTTGATGATGGTGCTATTTCTGCTTGTGCAAGTACAGGTGAAGGACAGGTCGCCTGCAGTATGGACAGGGGATTGGCTTGCACGCACAACAGTGGAAAACGCAGCGATGTCATCCGCAGACAATGCCCCTGGACTCTGCCGTACATCCCACAAAGTCGGGTGCTTTGCTGCCATGTGCCTGATCATGCTGGTGGTGGTCAGGCTGCTAGTTTTGCTACCCCTGCTGATGCTGGCATGGCAGGTGTAGCAAATGTCCTTTTTCGAATTATCTGCAGAACTTAAAACCTTAAAAAACAGCCAGACTCGGGAAGACCTAGCAGTTGTACTGCCAACATCACTCGTGAAGTGAACAGCTCTTGAGAGTGTCCAAGTGTGGGATCAGTTATGTCCGGGGCCGGGCACTCGGCATGGTGGGAGGAAGGAGCATCAAGGTGTGGAATGTGCGGTCCAGTCTCACGGCTACTGACACTTGACCGTGTGGAAGACAGGGTATTTGTGGTGGTGCCAGACTGACTGGAAGCATTATCCGCTATCCAACTAACAACCTGTTGACACTGGTTTTGGTTTAATAGTGGAGTACTGCTGCGGTCCCCTAGAAATTGGGACATGAAGGTCGAGCGAGATGATGAGGGCGTTTGTCGTGGCGCAATTCGAGCTTGCACACGGCCTCGGCCTCTGCCTGCACCACCATCACGTCCAGTTCCTTGTCCCTTGCCACCGGCCTTGCGCATTTTCAATGTTGTGCTGACTGTATACAGCTAAATGAAGGCATCCAAGAAATGATTTTTAGCAGCACACTGAGATTAGAGATTAAGACCCTGCAGTTGGACTGGTGAGACACAAACGCTGACGAGAATAGCGAGTCTTTTGGCATATCCTAATTTGCGCTAAAACCTACTCCTGCCTATTGAGAGCTAAATTAATCCCTAAAAGCACTGTTTTGGGATGGATGGATGAAATTTCCAGCCTGTACACCAGCCCCAGATGTGATGCAGGCTGGTATACTGGCACAACAAGTTTGCTATATACCCTGCCTCCCTGCCTGCATGTATACAGCTCTATTAGTCCTCAGAAGGAGTGTTGTGGTAATTAGACTGGCAGCCCTGCACCTACACTAGCTGAAGGCCACAAATCTGTCCCTCAATCAGCAGCAACTCTCCCTACACTGACTGTCTGTGGAGCTGAGTGACGAGCACAGCTCGGTCAGGTCTTATAAAGACCTGATGACGCTGTGTGGCCAGCCAATCACTGTAATGCCACAACCAACATGGCTGTGGCATTACAGTGTCTGTCAGCCAATCCCTGCATGCGGGCTGGCTCAGTAAAGAGCGCCAACATGCAGGGAGGTGGACCCCGAGCATAGCAAGAGTATCGCGAGATTACTCGATACTCGCCAAGTACCGAGTACCGATTTTTCTTGCGAGTACGAGTGTGACAAGCAACTCGCTGTCCTAATTCTACACCAGTGTTTTCTAGCTTATTTACTGCATCTAGTAAAGTAAATCCTTTTTGGCTAATGGCAGTGTGTGCCAGGCACTGGTGTAGCACTGTTGTGAAGAAAGCTACACCTGTGTTTTCTAGCCTTTTTTTTACTGCATCTAGCCAAGCAAATCCTTTTTGGCTAGGAGCAGTGTGTGCCAGGCACTGATGTAGCATTGTTGTGAAGAAACTTACACAAGTGTTTTCTAGGCTTATTTACTGCATCTAGTAAAGTAAATCATTTTTGGCTAATGGCAGTGTGTGCCAGGCACTGGTGTAGCACTGTTGTGAAGAAAGCTATACCTCCTGTGTTTACTAGCCATTTTTTTACTGCATCTATCCAAGCAAATCTTTTTTGACTAGTAGGAGTTTGTGCCAGGCATGGTGAAGCACTGTTGTGAAGAAAGCTACACCTGTGTTTTTTGCCCTTTTTTACTGCATCTAGCCAAGCAAATTCTTTTTGGCTTTCAGCAGTGTGTGCCAGGCACTGGTGTAGCACTGTTGTAAAGAAAGCTACATCTGTGTTTTCTAGCCTTTTTTACTGCATTTAGCCAAGCAAATCCTTTTTGACTAGTATCAGTGTGTGCCAGACACTGATGTAGCACTGTTGTGAAGAAAGCTACACCTATGTTTTCTAGCCTTATTATACTGCATCTTGCCAAGCAAATCCTTTTTGGCTAGTAGCAGTGTGTGCCAGGCACTGTTGTGAAGAAAAGCACACCTCCTGTGTTTACTAGCCTTTTTTACTGCATGTAGCCAAGCAAATCGTTTTAGGCTGCTAGCAGTGTGTGCCAAGCACTGTTGTGAAGAAAGCTACACCTGTTTTTCTTGCCATTTTTTCTTGTATCTAGCCAAGCAAATCCTTTTTGGCTTGTAGCAGTGTGTGTCAGGCACTTGTGTATCACTGTTGTGAATAAAGCTACACCTCCTTTCTTTACTAGATATTTTTTAGTGCAACTAGCCAAGCAAATTCTTTTTGGCTAGTAGCAGTGTTTGCCAGGCACTGGTGTAGCACTGTTGTGAAAACAGCTACACCTTCTGTTTTTTCTAGACTTTTTTACTACATCTAGTTAAGTGAATCCTTTTAGGCTGCTAGCAGTGTGTGCCAGGCAATGGTGTAGCACTACTGTGAAGAAAACTACACCTCCTGTGTATACTAGCCATTTTTTACTGCATCTAGCCAAGCAAATCCTGTTTGGCTAGTAGCAGTGTGTGCACAGGCACTGGTGTAGCACTGTTGTGAAGAAAGCTACAACTCCTGTGTTTACTAGCCATTTTTTACAGCATCTAGCCAAGCAAATCCTTTTTGGCTAGTAGCAGTGTGTGCCAGGCACTGGTGTAGCACTGTTGAGAAGAAAGCTGCACCTCCTGTTGTAGAGACCCGGGGTCAGTGGGTGCTCTTCGTCCGCTGGCCTAGCCGCCTTTAGCAAGACAACGTCGACCAGGTCTCATCCCCAAACTAAACGCTTGAGCTCCTTAACCGTGGGCGGAACACTACTCAGACAACACAGGGTGAGGGAACCACAATATTAAGGCTTTATTGGATCCTCAAACAGTTAACAGCATATAACACATAACCAGCAAAACACAAAATGTAACAGGCAACAGAGTCTCAGCCTTCCGCTAGCTCACCAGGGATTAGAATCAGTGGCGGATTATAATGAGGACAATATGGGCAACCGCCCCGGGCCCAGGTCTCTGGGGAGGGCCCATTGTAAACTGCCCCCATTATAATGCGCACAATGCAGCGGCGAGCAGGCACCGCGGCTCTGAATTTGAGCATACGGTAGCTGAGGCCGTGGCTGCCCCGCCCCTCCTGTCTCCCGTGCGGGAGGACGTAGGGAGGATGTAGCAGAGACCGCGGGTGCCGGGTGTCTGCTGGAGCCTGGAGGTACATGCGGAGTACGGCCTGCCGGAGATCAGCTCAGTCTGCCGACCTGGCCTGCTCTCCTCCCACAGTCATAACCTGGAGGAGGACATAGCAGAGAGAACGTGGGTGCCTGCTGGACCTGGAGGAGACATACGGCACTGCCTCTCTGCCTGCCGGAGAGTAGCTCAGTCTGCCGACCTGGCCTGCTCTCCTCCCACAGTCATCACCTGCTTCACTCCTTCCTGAGCCTGGCTGAATACAATCATCTACAGCACAGAGGAGGAAGGTGCCAGTGTGTATAGTGTGTGTAATGTGTGATGTGTGTATAGTGTTTGCAGTGAGTGTGTGCAGTGTGTATAGTGTGTGCTGTGATGATGTATAGTGTGTGCTGTGTGTGTTATGTGTATACTGTGTGCATAGTGTTTGCAGTGTGTGTTGAGTGTATAGTGTGTGCAGTGAGTGTGTGCTGTGTGTATAGTGTGTGCAGTGAGTGTGCTGTGTGTATAGTGTGTGCTGTGTGTATACTGTGCAGTGAGTGTGTGCTGTGTGTGCATAGTGTGTGCAGTGAGTGTGTGCTGTGTGTATGGTGTGTTCAGTGAGTGTGTGATGTGTGCAGTGTGTGTGCTGTGTGTATAGTGTGTGCTGTGTGTATACTGTGCAGTGAGTGTGTGCTGTGTGTGTATAGTGTGTGCAGTGAGTGTGTGCTGTGTGTATGGTGTGTTCAGTGAGTGTGTGATGTGTGCAGTGTGTGTGCTGTGTGTTTGTATAGTGTGTGCTGTGTGTGCGCTGTGTGTTGTTTGTATAGTGTGTGATGAGTGTGCAGTGTGTGTGCTGTCTGTGCTGTGTGTTTGTATAGTGTGTGCTGCGTGTATAGTGTGTGCAGTGAGTGTGTGCTGTGTGTATAGTGTGTGCAGTATGTATTGTGTGCAGTGAGTGTGTGCTGTGTGTATAGTGTGTGCTGTGTGTATACTGTGCAGTGAGTGTGTGCTGTGTGTATGGTGTGTTCAGTGAGTGTGTGATGTGTGTATAGTGTGTGCTGTGTGTTTGTATAGGGTGTGCTGTGTGTATAGTGTGTGCTGTGTGCAGTGTGTGCGATGTGTGTTGTTTGTATAGTGTGTGATGTGTGTGCAGTGTGTATAGTGTGTGCTGTGATGATGTATAGTGTGTGCTGTGTGTGTTGTGTATACTGTGTGTATAGTGTTTGCAGTGTGTGTTGAGTGTATAGTGTGTGCAGTGAGTGTGTGCTGTGTGTATAGTGTGTGCAGTGAGTGTGCTATGCGTATAGTGTGTGCTGTGTGTATACTGTGCAGTGAGTGTGTGCTGTGTGTGTATAGTGTGTGCAGTGAGTGTGTGCTGTGTGTATGGTGTGTTCAGTGAGTGTGTGCTGTGTGTATAGTGTGTGCAGTGAGTGTGTGCTGTGTGTGTATAGTGTGTGCAGTGAGTGTGTGCTGTGTGTATGGTGTGTTCAGTGAGTGTGTGCTGTGTGTATAGTGTGTGCAGTGAGTGTGTGCTGTGTGTGTATAGTGTGTGCAGTGAGTGTGTGCTGTGTGTATGGTGTGTTCAATGAGTGTGTGATGTGTGCAGTGTGTGTGCTGTGTGTTTGTATAGGGTGTGCTGTGTGTATAGTGTGTGCTGTGTGGCTGTTGTATAGTGAGTGATGAGTGTGCAGTGTGTGTGCTGTCTGTGCTGTGTGTTTGTATAGTGTGTGCTGCGTGTATAGTGTGTGCTGTGTGTGCGCTGTGTGTTGTTTGTATAGTGTGTGATGAGTGTGCAGTGTGTGTGCTGTCTGTGCTGTGTGTTTGTATAGTGTGTGCTGTGTGTATAGTGTGTGCTGTGTGTGCGCTGTGTGTTGTTTGTATAGTGTGTGATGAGTGTGCAGTGTGTGTGCTGTCTGTGCTGTGTGTTTGTATAGTGTGTGCTGCGTGTATAGTGTGTGCAGTGAGTGTGTGCTGAGTGTATAGTGTGTGCAGTGAGTGTGCTGTGTGTGCAGTGAGTGTGTGATGTGTGTATAGTGTGTGCAGTATGCATAGTGTGTGCAGTGAGTGTGTGCTGTGTGTATAGTGTGTGCTGTGTGTATACTGTGCAGTGAGTGTGTGCTGTGTGTATGGTGTGTTCAGTGAGTGTGTGATGTGTGTATAGTGTGTGCAGTGTGTGTGCTGTGTGTTTGTATAGGGTGTGCTGTGTGTATAGTGTGTGGTGTGTGTGCTGTGATGTGTGTGCTGTGTGTATAGTGTGAGCAGTGAGTGTGTGTTGTGTGTATAGTGTGCTGTGTGTATACTGTGCAGTGAGTGTGTGCTGTGTGTGTATAGTGTGTATACTGTGCAGTGTGTGCTGTGTGTATGGTGTGTTCAGTGAGTGTGTGCTGTGTGTATAGTGTGTGTGCTATGTTGTTTGTATAGTGTGTGCTGTGTGTATAGTGTGTGAAGTTGTGTGTGCTGTTTGTGTAGTGTGTGTTGTGTGTATAGTGTGTGCTACGTGTGTATACTGTGTGCAGTGTGTGTTTTGTGTATACTGTGTGTTTTGTGTATAGTGTGTGTTTTTGTGTATAGTGTGTGTTTTTGTGTATAGTCTGTGGTGTGTGTATAGTGTGTGCTGTGAGTGTGTGTTTTGTGGTATAGTGTGTGCTGTGAGTATACTGTGTGCAGTGTATACTGTGTGCAGTGAGTGTGTGCTGTGTGTATAGTGTGTGGTGCAGTGAGTGTTAATCCTGTTGCTGCGCTTCAGAGGTAAAAGACAAAAGCATTTGTATTAATATGGAGTCACTTGGTCAGGGTATGGGAGACAGTGGAGGACTCTCTACATGGTGCAAATGATCATATTGATCATAAATGCTGTTGTGGCACACATTGCCCCTCCATCTTGGATAGTCACATGTGAAATGCCCCTGTATGCTGTGTGTGCCCCTTTAGCTTTATAATTTGCTTGAATCATGTATCAGTATGTATTGGACCACAGCATGCACAGCTATTTCACAAGTGACTATCCAAGATGGAGGGGCAGTGGGCACAGTATGCAGCAGCAGCATTTATACGGGCCATGTAGTTTTAGATCACACCTAATTTTATCCACAACTGTAAAGCTTTGTACCCATAGTGTGTTTGTACTCCATTTAGGAGATCCATTTTTGGTGCATTTGTGACGCCCCTGCGTCCAGGAGGCCACAAAAGGGAACTGCAGCCAGGCAGGTAGGACACTTGTTGCACACCAACACCCTCACAGCCCACACAACCCACGTGTAAGAGAAGGTTTACATCAAGCCCTGAGATTAGAACTCTATGAGATTGAGGGGTGGTGGATCAGAGGAGTGGGTTGGGCACACCCGTAGTCAGGTGACTTGAGAGTATATACGAAGGGGAGGAGTGAAGGAGTTCAGTAGGCCACAGTGAGCTGAGATGCAAAGATCAAGAGTAGGCTCAAGGTGCCGAGAAGCAAAGACCAGAAGCTGAGCTGTAAAGACAGAGAGACTTACACACGTCCTGTGAGTGCATAGGAGCGCAGAATCCGTACTGAGCCAGTATGAGCCAGAGGGGAGAGAAAGCCCATCCGACGCTGATGCCACCAGGAGTGTGACAGAACAGAGAGGGACGGTGAAACCTGTGCCCTAGACAGCAGCTAAAGCCACTGACTGCAGGCGGAGTAGCCCTCCTAGTATACTGAAAGGAACAGAAAGGAGAGAGCCTGGTAGAGCCTCGTGCTGAGGACTGCTGGAGGCTGGGCTGAGTAGAGTGTTGGCTCTAAAGGGGACCGTAGTTTACCCGGATCTCCAAACAACACGACGGGGGACCACAGCTCCACGTTAGGGTCCCCAACCCAATGGACAGGCAGCTCAGTGACAACCAGCAGGGCCCACCAGGGGTCCGAGTCACCGCCATACTGTCCAGAGCACCACACACCACCCGTATAGACGGAGACCGTAGACAGCCCGGAAAGGACACTAAAGACTGTGTGAGGGGTCACAGAGAGAGAGGCCTGGCTGCAGAGTAAAGGGAACCGGGAGAGGGAGAATGTACCCGGGTATTGAGAACTGTGCTTGAACTGTAAGAACTGCAACTGACTTGTAAACTGCTTGAAGAATTGAGAGTAAAAGACACGGAAAACCCTGAATTGGCCTCTCTTGTCAGTCTCTATCTGCAGACCATTCCTCCCATACAGGTTGCAGCAGATTCCCACCTGCAGAGCTACAAGCCTGTCAGCACCAGCAAGGAAGAGAGATCCCGCAGCGTCTGCAAAGTAAGTGTCCTGGACAATTCCACAACCCTTAACCCTTACTGCCCCGGGGGATACAGTTCTTCCCCCTGGAACTATAACATCTCCGGTGCCACTCCATCACCCCCGGAGGTTCTGCAGCAGCGGCGGCCCTCATCACTGGCCGCATCAAGTGGGTGGCGTCACGAGTGACATTTCCCCTGTAAATAATCCCCTTTATTTGCCGAGCCCGGGACACGGTCCGGACCAAGCCACCCGTGACTTCCCCCAGTAAAGACCCGGTCCGGTACCGAGTACCCCCGTCCCGAGGGGCCCGACACATTTTTTGCAGCTGAAATGGATCCCTTTATTTTTATTTTTTTGAACAAAAAAGCATCACATTCACTTCATCTGTTTGTGTTACTTCTTGCTGCACACACTGAGTATTTGGTGAGGTTTTACCTCAGTATTTATAAGGCCTCGTGCACACGCTGAGTATTTGGTGATTTTTTTCCTCAGTATTTGTAAGGCCTCGTGCACACGCTGAGTATTTGGTGATTTTTTTTCCCTCAGTATTTGTAAGGCCTCGTGCACACGCTGAGTATTTGGTGATTTTTTTTTCCTCAGTATTTGTAAGGCCTTATGCACACGCTGAGTATTTGGTGAGTTTTTACCTCAGTATCTGTAAGGCCTCGTCCACACGCTGAGTATTTGGTGAGTTTTTACCTCGGTATCTGTAAGGCTTCGTGCACACGCTGAGTATTTGGTGAGTTATTACCTCAGTATCTGTAAGGCCTCGTGCACACGCTGAGTATTTGGTGAGTTATTACCTCAGTATCTGTAAGGCCTCGTGCACACGCTGAGTATTTGGTGAGTTTTACTTCAGTATATGTAAGGCCTCATGCACACGCTGAGTACCGTATTTGGTGAGTTTTTACCTCAGTATTTGTAAGGCCTCATGCACATGTTTTAGTATTTGGTCAGTTTTTACCTCAGTATTTGTAAGGCCTCGTGCTCATGTTTTAGTATTTGGTGAGTTTTACTTCAGTATCTGTCAGGGCTGTGGAGTCGGAGTTGGATTCGTGGAGTCGGAGTCGCTCCCCATTTTGGTGGAGTCGGAGTTGGAGTCGGTAGAAAATACTCCGACTCCTAAAATATATAATAGTAGTTCAATGCAGAATAAGCTGAATATTATTATTATGATTTATTATTATGTTCTATCTAAATATCTTGATTATTATGTCATTATAATGATTAAAGCCTAATGTTACCATTGACCTAAAATAATTTTATCACTTAAAAACGAGCCATGACTGAAGGAGTCAAAGGAGTCGGAGTCAAAGGAGTCGGAGTCAAAGGAGTCGGAGTCAAAGGGGTCGGAGTCAAAGGGGTCGGAGTCAAAGGGGTCGGAGTCAAAGGAGTCGGAGTCAAAAGAGTCGGAGCCAGGGAAATTCAGGAGTCGGAGTTGGAGTCGGTGGTTTGATTTACCGACTCCACAGCCCTGGTATCTGTAAGGGTGCATCCTCACGATCAGGATACGCAGCGTTTTGGACGCAGTATCTTTGCGTTGCGTCCAAAACGCTGTGTAGTACAGTATAAGCATAGGGGATGGGATTTCAAGAAATCCCATCCTCACTATGCGTAACCCTGCCCCCAGCGTCTTTGGAGCTGCGGTGCGGGTTGTCGGCATTCTTTTCCTCCGCAGCATGTTTATTTCATGCTGCAGAGTCGGAAGCGGCTGCCATAGGGTGCACTGAGGGAGAAGCCGCCCTGCACCCACCGCACACGGTGAGTACAAGGCGGCTGCGGTCTCCCTGCGGGCATCGGCGGCTTCACTCAGGTCCGAAGGAGCTGCGTCCAAAACGCAGCTCCTCCGGACCGTGAGGACATACTCTAAGGCCTCGTTCACACACTGAGTATTTGGTGAGGTTTTAACTCAGAATTTGTAAAGGCCACTTCACACACACAGATATCTGAGTCCAATATCTGAACAGATCTCTAGTTGCAGTGAAATCATGGACACATAGTTCCATTTTGTGGCTGTGTACAACATGGAGCAATGTATCCATGATTTCACTGCAACCAGAGATCTGTTCAGATATTGGACTCAGATATCTGTGTGAAGTGGCCTTAAGGCCTCGTGCACATGTTCAGTATTTGATGTTGTTTACCTCAGTGCTGTAATTGTTTAAGTTCACACAGGGCATTTTGAATTGGATTTATGCAAATCCATGCTAATAAACTTTTTTACAGCACCAGCAAAACCTATAAGATTCCAGAAATCTCATTCACACACACCTGCTGTTTTTTCTTGATTTAAATGGAACAGCTTTATTTCTGCTGCGTTTTTAAAAGAGGCAGCATGTTAATTATTGCAGCGTTTATGCTTTATTTTTTTCAACCATTTGAAGCAATAAAGACTAAAAATAAGTGCACAGCAACATTTCTGGTTAGGTTTTGGTGCATTTTTGTGGCAAAAACGCAGCTTTTTTAATTGCTTTTTTTTGCCTTTATTTTTTAGATTTACTAGATCAATGGATGTTTTACAGGTTATAGTTTCCCTTGACAACTATTTTTCCAAAATAATCTGTTTCGGGTATATGATAATAACACCGTCGCATGGGGGGCCCACAGAGTCTGAACTGCCCCGGGCCCTGGCTATCCTTAATCCGCCCCTGATTAGAATATAGCACAGCAAAGTCTGTAGCCACGTGACTGGATCATCTCAACCTGGGTTGCTTCACTATGCAGTCTTTGTCATCACAGCCGAATCCGATAATACGATGCTGAAGTCCTTGTAGTTTTCTAATCCAGGTCCTGATCCCCTCGGTCGGCACCGAAATGCCTAGACCTGGGGTTATGGCCAGCCAATCAGACCCGAAGATCCTAGATTAGCTGCCTGTATCCAATCCAGTGCACTTTTAGCTGGGACCAAAATCCCTAGACTGAGGGCACTAGACAGAATCAAAATCACCGTGGTTAATGAACAGGTCTCCTTATATACCTTCAGCCCTCATTGCAGGATATTGGGGACTTCGTAATTGGTGGAATAAGACTGTTCTCTCATTGGCTCGCTTTCAAGCTGCATGCATAATGTTCTTTTAAATGATGATTGACAAAGAGGGGTCAAGGAGGGTTTAGTATAGACATTTGGACATTTATTGTAATACCCTGACCACAAACAATGGTGGCTGAGGCCATTTGCATAGAGTCAACAATTCACATGGTAATACAATGGCATTCTAACAGGATTAAGTCCCTCTGACCTTACAGAAGAGAGATAATTGCATTACATAAGTCCACATCACCAAACATCTACAAGACTCTAGGAACACTGGGTATTACAAGTTTGCAAACCAAAATACAATATTGTCGGGATAAATAAGAAATCCTCCTACATTATATATTAAAGGGGTCCAGGGGGGCAGTCAGATGTGATAAGTCACTGGTTATCCTTCTCCTCTTGGCATCATTGTCTTTTTTAATGGTGAAGTCAGCAATCAAGGCTTCCATCTATACACCTCCCCCAGGATGGGCAGACATATTGTGGACAAGCACTAAAATGGGATTCAGGTGTTGGGCTCCCATCAACTTCTTGCTCTCAATTCCCCCCAGTCAATGTTCACAGTCTGGCTAGGTTTACTTACTGTTAATGGCTCAGAGGAAAATGATGGGGGCTGGGAACATGGATTATCCTAAGAAGGTGTGGTAGCAAGATCCACATCAGGTTGCTGCTTGGCTTCTTGGATGTGGGGGATGGAGGAGACAAGCTGGCTGGATAGTCCTTGTCCTGGGTCAGCATGCAAAACAACAGATGTGGGGAGGTCATCCATGAGCCCCACTTCAACCTCCTCCAGGTTAGCTCCTGAAACAACAGGTATGGGAAGACTGCTCACAAATCCCACATCAACCTCTTCCTGGGCAGTCTCCACAAAAGCAGGTGTGGGGACATGGTCTGTAAGCTCCACATCGACCTCTTCCTGGTCAGACTCTACAATAGCACGCATGCGGATGCTGTTTGTAAGCTCCACATCGACCTCTTCCTGGTCAGTTCTCAAAGCAACAGGGATAGAGACGTTGTCCATAAACTCCAACTTGTCCTTTCCCTGCTCAGACTCCAAAATAACAGGGGTGGTGATGCTGTCTTTAAGCTCTACATCAACCTCTTGCGGGTCAGTTCCCAAAGCAACAGGGATAGGGACGTTGTCCATAAACCCCAACTTGTCCTCTCTCTGCTTAGGCTCCAAATTAACAGGGGTGGGGATGCTGTCCATAAGCTCCAGCTCGCCTTCTCCTTGGTTGTTCGTCCCGTCCAGCTGCTCACCTTCCAGAGGGATGTCTGAGCACTGACCCTCAACCAGGGAGATGGTTAATTGGGAACATGGTACATGGTCTGGAGAAACAATAGCTGGGCTTACCAGGGTGTTGACAGAATCAGTTTCTTGTAGTCCCGGGGCTTGTGCGTCACTGACGTGGACTGGCTGTGCTGGCAGATGAGCTCCAGGCATGGGGCCCCGGCGTTGGCGACAATCTTTGTCCATATGTCCAAGACGTCCACACGTATAACAGCGCCGTGGATTGGGCAAGTCACGGATCCTGTTTGTATACATTTGTCTTGGTGGGGATTCTAATGGGTAGCAGATTAAACCTACTCGAGTGGCTGGTGGTAGCAGTTGGTGAGATGGAATTCCCAAACCATGTCCTAGAACCCAAGCCCTCTCTTCTCTTGAGGCTTTGGGTGCCAAAGCGGCCAACCACTCCTTGATTTGGACTGCTTTGGACCTGGTGGTTTCCCATATTCATTGGATCCATGATGGGGTACACAATTTACATCCTCTGGTACAATGTCGGCAGGGTCCTCATCATCCTCCCCATCATTCTGGGTATCCCAATGGACCAATTTCTGGATCAAAGCCGACCGAGTGTCAGCATTCCTGTATTCAATATTTCGCCTCTGGCACAGATTCTGTTGCATCCATTTAATGCTGCGGTCATATCTCTTCTCCAGTCCTTGTCCCATGGCTGAGCTGGTGGGGTTGGACATGGCAACGTCTGAAACATGTAGGCCTCACCTATGGCCTGCTGGGTATGCTTATATGCCTCCCTGGTTGTTGAGCCCTTGGATGGTGTCCATGAACACCAGTACCCTGCAGCTCCCCTGGATAAACCAGGTTGAGTAGTATCCCACTGCTGCCACCAATTGTGGAGACCCAGGGGTCAGTGGGCGCTCTTGTCCACTGGCCCAGCCGCCTTTAGCAAGACAATGTGGACCAGGTCTCATCCCCAAACTGAACGCCCAAGCTCCTTAACCGTGGGCGGAACACTACTCAGACAACATAGGGTGAGGGAACCACAATATTAAGGCTTTATTGGATCCCCAAACAGTTGACAGCATATAACACATAACCAGCAAAACACAAAATGTAACAGGCAACAGAGTCTCACCCTTCCGCTGGCTCACCAGGGATTAGAATATAGCACAGCAAAGTCTGTAGCCATGTGACTAGATCATCCCAACCTGGGTTGCCTCATTATGCAGTCTTTGTCATCACAGCCAAATCTGATAATTCGATGCTGAAGTCCTTGTGGCTGTATAATCCAGGTCCTGATCCCCTCGGTCGGCACCGAAATGCCTAGGTCTGGGGTTATGGCCGGCCAATCAGACCCGAAGATCCTAGATTAGCTGCCTGTATCCAATCCCGTGCACCTCTAGCCGGGACCGAAATCCCTAGACTGAGGGTACTAGACAGGATCAAAATCACCCTGATAAATAAACAGGTCTCCTTATATACCTTCAGCCCTCATTGCAGGATATTGGGGACTTCATGATTGGTGGAATAAGACTATTCTCTCATTGGCTCGCTTTCAAGCTGCCAAGGTTAGGCCGTCAGCTTTGGTCTGCAGGCTGCCTCTTCTGTACCCTACCTGGTGATGAAAAATAGGGGGGCCGCAGGTTGTTTTTTGTTATTATTTATTTTTAATTAAATACTATTCTAAAACACCCTATAGTGCAACTTGAAAGGCACTAAAGGATGCAATCTTACAAGTGAGGCATTATATAGATGTTTGACAGCTATCTATCTTTAGATCGATTTTTTCCATCTATCTATAAATATAAATATACACTGGCAATCAAAATTAGAGCACAACACACAATGTCCTTAATGTTAAAGTCATTGTGTTGTCCTATGTGAAAATATCCTAACATGAGTAAAATAGCAGTATTTTAAGCTTATTTCAAAATTGAATATATTCTAAAGCACAGAATGAAAATGTAAATGAGATAAATGAAAAAGAAAGAAAACTTTCAGATACCTGCTAATTATTGGTGTTAATCTAGCACCTGGTGCTAATTTCCTTAATAATCTGACAAGCCCTATTTAACTGGCAGCCTAATTTTCCAGTTTGCACTCACTTTGCAAAAATGGTATGCAATTCCAAAGTGACTGAAACCCTCTGGCAGCAGGTTCTGCTGATGAAGGCCAAATGGGTCAGTCACCCTATCAGCCACAGCAACAGAAGTTGGTCTTTCCAAGTCAGTGATTTCTATATTATTGCATCCTTACAACATCACAAACACTTTCAAGTCCAAGAAGGCTGGTCACCCTTGAAAGACAAATGCAAGAGAGGACAGGATTATGCGGAGAATCTCCAGGAATAATAATTTCAACAATGCAGCTGGATTAGCACGCCAATTCAGCACTGCACAGGTTAATAATCTGCCCCATCATACATTGTCATGATGTTTAAGAGCATTTGGTCTGCAAGCCCACTCTGCAGTGACCAAACCTCTCATACCTTTCCTATCAGAAAGAATCAAAAGGCGAGACTCACCTTTGATGAGCAGCATGTTGTGTGTACAGAGGATAAGTGGTCCACAGTTCATGTTAGTGATGAAAGCAAGTTTAATTTATTTTGGTCTGATAGGAAATATTATGTTCACAACTATGTGGATACCTTTAGGAATCTAGTAGCATAGGGCAAGACAAGACTGAGACTAGGTATTATGATTCAAATCTGTATTTACACAAGTGCAAGGAACAAGTTCAGGTGTTGGTGCAGCAAACAAGGAAAAGGGCAGCTTATAAGGAGAGCAAGGTTCCTTAAGTCTTTCTATAAACAGTTCTCAAAACAAGTAGCTGTTAACAGAAATAGTCAATCGGTAACAGTTCACACCCTGGAAGGCCTGGTAACGGAGTAGTCTCTGAGAAACACAGTCCAGAACTAAATGCAGTGCAGAGCAACTAATTACCAAGGCCCGAGAGTCCAGTGCAACTGCAAATAATAAACAAACAAAACTAAATTGCCGCCGTAAAGATTTTGTGCAGCAGAGCTTGTGTGTAGCAGAGCCGACTGGCAGAAACTACAGCAGAAACAATCCTTGGCAGAGCCCAGCTTAATGCTGGGAGACAAAGCAGGTGCAGGTAAAGGTCAGCTGAGCAGATGACTGCAGAGAAGGTGGGAAGAGATGATCCAGAATACCTGGAGATAAAGCACAAGTCAGAAGAATCACTGAAGATCCAGAGTTTGAAGCAAAATATCAATCAGGTCCTAATGTCAGACTGGATAAGCAGGAAGGCAGGAAACAAGTAGACATGATGAGGCAGCAGATGCCATCTTGGATAAGGCCGAAGAGACAAAAAAGATAACCTTGAAGAGCCGGAATCCTGACATCCGGCCAACAAGTCATCTCCAGGACTAATAGCAAGGCTATCAGCCTGCAAATTTACATCCTGCATGATGCAGGGTCCCAGCAGGGGCATTTCTTCCAGCGATTGAACAACAGGCCTTTTTAGGGCAGTCATCTCTTGCAACTTTGTGAACGCTGTAAAGGATGGACTTGGCCGTTCCACACTGTAGGTCGCTACCGGACATTCTCAGGAGGTCACAAGGGCTACTTCTCCTGTGGCATTCTCCACCACCACCTGGCTCCAAGCACATCCCATCGTGACCACCACTGGAGAAGAGTAATTAGGGGATTGACACGCCCTCCAGCACACTGGAGAAACTCAGGCAACCCTGTCAGGATCTGTTGCCCTTGTGGGTTTAACTAAATCTTCCTGGCTAACATGGTGAGGCCTGGCCAGCAACCAATGCTCCATCCTCTCCATGTTGGCCTTCTACAGGCACCCTCGGAAATCCTCTGCGGTGGTGGCCCAGCGTACCCCTACCACGTACTACCCCTTGCTGGCCCTCACCTTCAGGAAGGTGACCACCTCCCCAACAAAGAAGGTGCAGAGTCATGAAGGCAGATGGTCACGCACCAGGATGGACCAGTTTACGTAGCACCTGTCACCAGTCCCATCTTCGGCAGATAACTCAAACCCCCTCTTCTTTAAGAAAGTCACAAACCATCACTGGGTACATTGCTCCTCAAAGTTGTTAATTTGCCCCTGCATCCACTCTCAGATGAGGTTATCTGAGAACCTAATTTCTTTCAGAAATGACAAGGCCGGGGTTGTTCATGCCTATAAGGATACTTGCTTGGAGGGGGTAGGAGGCCCACATGGCTTTCTCCCAGTTGAAGGCCCCTTGCAATGGTGCTACAGAAGGCAGGGAAACAGGGGCTTCTGCCACTACTTCCTCCTCCTCCTCATCCTCCTTGATTTGCCGGTCCACTGACTCCAGCACTGGCTTTAACAGCACAGGTTTAACAATGCCAGGCATGCTACAGGATCCTGCCTCTGACCCGTGGTGGTTTTGGCTGGCATATGAAAAAGCTCACCTCCTGACTCTTGTCTCCATTCTGTTGGGACCTCTTTAAGAATGCAGGACCAGCACTGCATCTTGACCTCACAGTATATCAGGCCCAATGCGGGGAGCGTGGTCGTACTGCAGCTCAAATATGTGGGTATGTTATCTGAGGGTTGCTTCGGTTGTTGTGAACCACGCTCAACCCCTGTAGTGGTGAGAAAAATCACATCCTCCAGAGCAGGCATGTCTTGGGATGGATCCATCATGTCTCCAAAGTTCAGACTGCAGTCACACGGTATACAGTGTTGCTGTGTTGTCAGGCAATCCCAAGATGGCCTAGGGTCCCACACTCTGCCAATGCCAGGACACAATTGCTTGCAGGATATTATTGTTTGCCCAATCTTGTTCCCTAGCTCCTAATTAAGCCCTCTATGGGGTGGGCTTCAGAAAGCACCTGATTTACAAATCCCATTCCTCATTCTACAGGTAACACCTTGGTTTACGGTTGGAGCTATTGATTATTGAAGCCTGACATATATGGAGGAGAAATAAGAGAAAGAACATATTTTTTTCAGCTCAGCATTTCATATGGAATGTTGAATAAGGCTAATGGGCAATGCATAGACAGGTCTAAGATTAATGCTATAATAACACACTTGTGCATATGCCAAAAATCTGTATTCTAAATGTATGGAAGGAAAGGAAATAAATTGATTGCACATTTTCAAGAAGCAATATCATATCCATAGTATGATGTTTCATGAGTGTGAACTGACCTATAAGACCATGTAAGTTAAGCATATGATGGACATATGCTATTTTTATCTGAATTGCTAACAAATAAGTGTTGAAGAGGTGGCATCGCACGCTGCTGACCATCTGCAAAAATAAAGGTTTGCTCTCTAAACAAAAAAATAAATTAAAAGCTCTCTGGGAGGGATGTTTAAAAGAGACTTTAAGGTTCCTGAATGTTATTGCTGCTACCACATCTGGCACTGTTCCATAAATTCACAGCCTGCAGATGTCACAACATCTGTAAACTCAAAGAGGCTTAAAAACTTTCTTTCAAAGCTCTATTAGGTTCAACAGGTTGGAGAAAGCTGCAAACTTACCTAACCTTTAGTTAGGGGTGTGCTCAACCACTGGGTTTTCTGGTGAATGTTTTGATCCCAAACTTTCAAGGAAATCTTTTCCCGAACAAAGTCGTATTTGCCATTTTTTAGTAAATTGATCGGGTTTTCCAATCATGAACCAGATAATCAATGTTCGTGATAAATTTGAAATTGACGAACATATTTGGGGAAAATTTTATTATCTCTAAATTGGAGTAATGAGGAGGCTGAGCTATTTGTGTCAGAGTTCAACAACAATCTGTGGGGATTATCTTTTACAGCGACCTACTCTACTGAACAAATTGAGTTTTGGATCTAATAATTTTTAAAAACAAATGGAGATTGTGAATATGTCCACCTTTCTTAAAATAATGGACATAAATAGTTATATTGATTTGGAAAGTAGTCACGCCCCAGGTACATGACAAGGTGTAGAAACAATCCTCTTGTTCCTCATTTACACGCCGCTACAGGCCGCTACCATCGGGTTGAAATCAACCTGTTTTAGAGCTCTGCTCTGAAACAGGTGCCGCAAGTGACGGGTGGAAACAACCGGGTTGATGACACAAATGTATCTTGCACCGCCAAATCAACCCGAGGTAGCGGCGTGTAAAGGCGGTTGTTTCCACCCGTCACTTGCGGCACCTGTTTCAGAGCAGAGCTCCAAACAGGTTGATTTCAACCCGATGGTAGCGGCCTGTAGTGGCGTGTAAATGAGGAACAAGAGGATTGTTTCTACACCTTGTTATGTACCTGGGGCGTGACACAGGCTCCGGGATACCGCACCCCATCAGCGAACATTGGTGGAAGATGCTGCGTTACGATTGGTAGTCGCTGCATAGGGCGGCATATTTAAGGAGCTGACCAGTCACACTACACAATTGCTCGAGTGTCATGTATTAGTCAGCCTCCTGTGCTGGCTGGCCAATCATGATGCTATTGCTTTGTCCTATCAGCATACGAAATTCTTGTAATCCACAATTCTGGCACGCCTATGTGTTGTCCCTGCTGCACCAGGTCCTCCCATATTACCTTGTTGTAGTGGCGTGTAAATGAGGTAAGGTGCTCTGCAGAAGGTAACTTCAGGCACCCGGCGGTGCATCCAGAGATAGATTCAACCTTCTGTAGTGCACCTTATAGCGGCATGTAAAGGCGATGCGGGTACCGTTTGTAACCGTTGCTGCGTGCTCGTGCACGTGAAGCACCCGGTTGTTTCCACCATGCTGTAGCGGCGTGTAAAGGTACCCTAAGGGATTCAGCAAGGACCAGGAGAAGGCAGGAGAGAAGCAGTCACCTCATGAAAAATTGATCACTGGCAAAGAGCCGGCCAAATTAGCACACTTAAATATCCCAGTCCAAACCAACCCTCCAGTCATTATCATATTCAGGTGATACATCTCTCACAGACAGAGTAGATATCTCTACCACACGAGAGAGCTCCAAACCAGAAATTCCATGCAAGGAATCCACAACAGACTCCCATGTGCATCCTGTCTATAGACGCAGAGAAAGCGTTTGACAGGGTGCACTGGGGATTCATGTTTTTCTACCCTCGCTCATCTCGGCCTCGACGAGATAATGCTTCACCGCATTAAGGCCCTATACACATACCCGACAGCTAGATTGAGGATTAATGGTTCCTTGTCAGAGCCTTTTTCTAAAGAAAATGGTACACGCCAGGGGTGTCCATTATCTCCTTTGCTATATATATTATGTATGGAGGCACTGGCATGTGCCCTTTGTAGCAATCCTTCTATATTTATGTTTTTGAGTTATCCAATATTTAATTCTATATAATAAAGAAGGATGAACTTTTATCTTGTTTTTGTATTTTATTCCATTCAATTAAAAAATCCGGTGTGGATTTGTGAGACAGTGTAAGTGATTTTGACATAGACAACCCACCCCCACTTAAAAACTAAACACACAACTGTCCGCAGGTGCGGTTCTTTGACTGGGTCTGTCTCAGTTTGATGACGATATGTTCAATGTGTAGTAAGGTACAGACAGTTAAAGGGATGAGTGCCCCTGGACACAATCTGCCTCCAAAGACAGAACAGAGGGTCAGGTTGGACCTTGGACTTAGGGACGATAAAAATACACTAGAACCACCCAGAACCTGGGTTCCATCACATTACCTGAAACGGTATATTGGCTTGAAGCTCTTTGGAGACGGATTGTGTCCAGGGGCACTCATCCTTTTAACTGTCTGTACCTTACTACACATTGAACATATCGTCATCTAACTGAGACGGACCCAGTCAAAGTACTGCACCTGCGGACAGTTGTGTGTTTAGTTTGTTAAGTGGGGGTGGGTTGTCTATGTGAAAATCACTTACACTGTCTCACAAATCCACACCAGATTTTTTAATTGAATAGAAAAAATACAAAAACAAGATAAAAGTTCATCCTTCTTTATTATATAGCAATCCTTCTATACAAGGCCTGCGGGTGGGAAGACAGGAACACAAACTGGCCTTGTTCGCGGATGATCTACTTTTTTATATAACCAATCCGCTGATTAGTATTCCCAATATACTATCATAGTGGCAAAAATTCGGTCACCTCAGCAACTTTAAAATGAATACAACCAAATCTGAAATGATGACCATATCTCTCCCCAGAGTGGTAACCTCCCTATTAGAGCAAGATTTCCCATTTGATTTGTGGAAACAATTCATTAACTATTTGGGGATCAGACTTCCACGAGATCTTTCCTCCCTTCATGAACTGAACTATATTAATCTACTTTCCCGGTTAAATGCGGACCTGGCCAAGTGGCATAGACTGTCCCTTACCTGGCTAGGGAGGATCCACTCGGTGCGTATGTGCGGATGTTCCCTGAGGAAGGAGTTTGGGATACGACTGCGAAAAGTGTCGGAAAATAAACTAGCTACCACTATACCCAGACATAACGCTGTATCTGGTTTTTCTTTTTTTTTTAAACCAATAAATTTTTATTGAGAGTTTAAGAATTTGCATACATAATAAAGTCATACATTTACTGTGGTGATATAAACAAGGAAAAGGAAGGGGGAGGAAGGGAGGGGAGGGAGAATACAATGCAGCAGAGCGATATAGTCTGTGTACCCATTCTGGAGATACAATAGAAATAAGGAGGATAACAGTAATATACAAAGTTAACTGACTTACATATGGATATACAACTCCTTTCCAGATAATATACATTCAACAGTGGCATGTGATATCTGAAATTGGTTCAACTCACTTTAACTTAATTTAGGTCTGCACTGTGTTGTAAGAAGAGACAAGCCACGGGTCCCACCACCGAAGGGTTTTTGTTCGTGATGGAAGGTCATGTACTAGCATAAGTTCGTACATGCAGTGTGAATTTAGTCGAGAGATGACCTCTGCTATAGTGCGTGGAGTTGCTGATTTCCAGTGAGCTGCTATTGCCAAACGTGTGGCTACCAGAACGTTGGTGAGAGTGGGTCTTAATATTGATGGGAGATTCTCGATGTCTAGTCCTAACAGAGCCAGAGGTGCTGTCACATTAATTGGAACCATTAACAATTCGGTAAGTAGAGATTCTACTTGGAGCCATAGGCGGTGTATGTGAGGGCACGACCACTACAGGTGAACCATAGTGCCCGGGTCCACACAACCCCTCCAGCAACGAGAGGAAGGAGGAGGGGCGTTTGTGCCGAATTTAGCTAGCAGCACTGGGTCAGGTACCAGTTGAACAGCAGTTTTTTGGATTGCTCCAGATGAGAGAGGCATCGAGAGTATTTGGCCGCATGGGCTGAGGCGTGGTGCCATTCCTCTAAAGATGCAGTAAATTCAAGTCTGTCTTCCCATTTAAACATATAGGGTAGTTTCTCCGAGGATAGTGTAATTTGTATCGCGTTGTATATGATAGAGACTCCTCTAGTAACACAGCCTGATTGTTTAACACTAGAACTACTGAGGTAGTCATTTTGACTACTTCGCACTATGTATTTCTATGTAGGTGTCACGAGTGCAGTAGTTCTAGTGTTAAACAGAGCTTGGATAGGTAGCGAAGTACTCAGAGGGTCAGAACTAGGGATATCAATAGTGTTTAAAAAATGTCGTAGACGAATATATGGGAAGAGGGAATTCGTGGGGAGATTGAATTGACGGTGGAGAGTTTCAAATGATGCAAGATGGTTCTGTTCAAGGAGCTTCCAGAGAAAGGGGGGGCCTGGGGAGCCTGGAATACACCAATGCATTAAGGATATGTCACCCATGAGGAGCTCCACCGCCCGTAGGGTAATGTACCTGAAAAGAAATGTAAGGTGTGTTCTGGAGAGTGCACGCCAAATAGAGAGAGTGCCCTGAACAGCCTTAAGAGTGAAAGTAGGGGAAGAGGAGCGTAAAAGGTTCATTTCAAGTAAAATGCGTGTGGAGCCTGCCGGTGCAAAATATGATTCTATCTGGAGCCAGCGTGAAGAAGGAGATTGCGCCCACCAGGATCTTGCTGAATCTAGGCCTATAGCTGCATAATACGTGGCAATATCAGGGACTCCGAATCCTCCTCTTTTAGTGGGAAGAGATAAAATTTTCATCGCTACTCTAGGGGTTTTATTATTCCATATGAATCTGGTGAGTATTGATTGAAAGGTGCGCAGATATTTTTTAGGGAAGTGGTGGGGGATGCAGCGTAGAATGTATAGAATCCTGGGGAGGAGCATCATTTTCACCGTGTTTATGCAGGCCACCCAGGACAGCTGAAATGACGAGTAGTCCTGGCAAGCACTGCGGAGGGAAGAAATCAGGGTCTCACAATTCGTGCGTACAATATGATTTGAGTTTGTGATTTGGACTCCTAAATATTTAAAACCTGTCGGGGACCATAGTGATGGGAAAAAAGAGGCAAGATGTCGTTGTGAGTCTGTGGAGAGGTTGAGAGGAAAAGCGGAGGATTTTGCAAGATTCAGTTTGTAGTATGAAGCTGCAGAAAAGTCTGAAAGAACAGAAAGTACAGCGGGAAGAGAGGTGTTTGGGTTGGTGCATATGAGGAGAACATCATCCGCATAGAGACTGATTTTGTGGTCTATTGGTCCTACCACAATCCCAGTGATCTCAGGATGCGAGCGAATTATAGCGGCTAGCGGCTCCATGACAAGGGCGAAAACTAGAGGAGAGAGGGGGCAGCCTTGTCTGGTCCCGTTTGAGATCGAAAAGTCCGAGGACGTGAATCCACCGGCCTTTACGAACGCACAGGGAGAAGAGTATAAAGCTAGAATAGAGGATCTTATATTTCCTGAGAAGGCGAATTTGTCCAGAACAGCTGCCAAGAACCCCCAGTGCACACGATCAAAAGCTTTTTCAGCGTCAAGGGAGACCAGCACACTGGGGTGCCTCTCTTCTCTAAGACCTCAATAAGGTCTATAACTCGCCTTGTCGCATCTCTCGCCTGTCTGCCAGGTATAAAACCTACCTGGTCTATGGCGATCAAGGACGGAAGTACCCCCTTGAGACGGTCCGCCAACAGTTTCGCATATAATTTCAAGTCGCAATTCAGCAATTCTATGGGGCGGTAGTTAGCAGGGTCGGTGGGAGTTTTCCCTGGTTTCAGGATTGTAGAGATTGAGGCTCGAAGGCCCTCGAGTTTGATGTTCCCCTCACGCTGCCAATGGGTAAAGAGGGCTAGGAGACGCGGAGCAAGAAGAGGAGCAAAGGAAGAATAATATTGAAAAGAGAAGCCGTCAGGACCTGGGGCAGATCTCTTTTTGGATGTGCGGATGACCTCTAATATTTCTTGTAGAGAGAAAGGAGCATTAAGAGTATTTAGTTGTGATGGGGATAGGGAAGGGAGATCAGCTTTGGCAAGAAAGTTAGAGATGATTGTCTGAGTGGGTTGTGGGGTCGAGGAAGAGGAGTGGAGATTATAAAGTTCATTGTAAAACTCTCGGAATTGTTCAGCAATGTAAATTGGGTTCCGGATAGCTGCACCTTGGGGTGAAGTGAGTTGAGAAATACGAGTGCGTACCTCAGACTTTTTAATCCTGCGCGCCAGTAGTGCTCCTGCGCGGTCACCCATATTGTAATAGTGAGATTTCGTCTTTTTCAATTGGAGTTCCACCTTGGTGAGGAGAAGAGCTCTGAGATCATTGCGGGATTTCGTGAGGTCAGAGAGAATGTTTGGGGATGGGGTGGTTTTGTATAATGTTTCAAGTTCATTTAATTTGTTTAGGAGGGAAGACAGAGTTGCGTTATACTGTCTCTTCTTAAGTGCTGCAAGCTTGATTAAGTATCCTCTCATAGCAGCCTTATGGGTGAACCATAGTGTGTCCGGGGCGACATCATCTACCTCATTTATCTGAAAGAATTCTGTCAGTTGTGAGGATAGAGTATCACAGTTGTCTTGTGAGATTAAGAGTCGTTCATTAAGCTTCCAAGAGGTGAAATGGTTATGTGGAGTAGAGTCCGTAAAGGTCAGGGTGATAGGGGCGTGGTCAGACCATGTGATTAAGTCAATCGTTGAGTTCAGGCAAAGGGGCAGTAGAGAGTCGCTGACTAGTATAAAGTCTATTCGACTGAATGAGCGATGTCGGGGGGAGAAGAAAGAGTAGTCACGTTCAGTACTGTGGTGGTATCTCCAGACATCATGAAGATGAAAGGAGTCAATCAGTGGGCTCAAGTCTGTCCTGTATGTTGATGGCGAGGAGCAGTCAAGTGAACGTATTAGGGGGGCATTCAGGTCTCCGGCAATCAGTTTATGACCAGTCATAGTAGGAGTGAGAGATTCAAGGGTAGCGCGTATGAAAGTGGTCTGTTTGTGGTTGGGGGCGTAGAGGGCAAGTAAGGAGAAGAGAACATCATTCAGTTTACATGTGATTAGTAGGAAGCGGCCCTCTGGGTCCGGGGTAGCTGTTATTAATTCAAATGTCAATCTTTGAGAGACCAATATAGCAACTCCCGCTACTTTTTTCTTCGCGTTCGCGAAGTATCGATACGGAAATAGAGGAGATTTTATGTGTACATTGTCCTCCTCCAACAAATGAGTTTCTTGCAGAAAGACAACATCCGCTCGAGATTTTCGTAGTTGGTGATATAACAGGGAACGCTTTTGTGGGGAGTTTAAACCATTAACATTCAATGATAAAACAGATATAGCCATAGGTAAATTCTAGAGTAGTTTCAAACATTGGGTAAAATATTAAGCACATCAATGTAACATTATGACTGCATGCATCAGTAATGTGGAAGGGAGATAGGGAGGGCAGAAAGGGAGGGAAACATAAAGTAAAAAAAAAAAAAACCACATTAAACCATAATGCATGCGCTGCAACAGAGGAACGCACATACATCATGGAACAAAACTTAGAAGTGAACAGGCTGAACACTGTAGTACCGAGGGAGGGGTCCCAAGCAGAGGGACAGGAGGTCCGAGGACCCGGTTCCCAGGCACTCGCAGTCCAGAAAATGGGGGGGGGTAGTCCAAACCAATTGGTGAGGGACTAGTACAAAGGGAACAGAGCGAGAGAGGTAAAATAATTCGCTCAGCGGGGCAAAACCTCCCTGTATCTCAGGTAGTAACAGAGGGGTGAGAGCTATGTAAAAGATTTAAAGAGAGGGAAGGAAAGTAGGGGTTTAGATGGGGGGAGGGTGCAGTGAGAGAGAGAGAAAAGGTAATATAAGAGCCGAATGTTAGGGAAGATAAAAGGGGGGGAAGAGGAGAGATTCAGGAGATAGAGAAAGGAAGGAAAGAATGATAATTAGTAAAGGTGGATTGGAGAGAAGCGAGGAAGGAAGGAGAAGGAAAATGTAAGAGAGCCAAGTGGGTTAAGAAGTAGAGATACGACCTGGGAGGTTTAGGTAAAGGACCAGGAAGGCGGAAGTCCCAGGAGCCACGCCAGCGTTATAAGGTCCAAAATGACTTGTAGCCACATCATCCAGCGAAAGACGAATCCATCACACGATTTTCCATTCCGGATCCACTCTGCGGGGTTTAGAGTCATGCTTGGAAGGCTGTCCTGAGTCCGGTCTTTGTGAAGTAAGTGGATCTGCAGGGGAAGCATATTCCATGACTTCAGAAGATGTTCCGCTCTCTGGGGGGTTAGGCAGACATATGATGTATCGTCCTTTCTAACAATCAAGCGGGTGGGACAGCCCCAGCGGTATGGAATGTCTTTTTCTCGTAGAATTGTGGTGAAGGGCTTGAACGCCCTGCGGGTAGCCAGTGTGGCAGAGGATAGATCCGGGAAGACTTGTATGTCAGAGAACGTCAGAGAGAGGGAGGGGGATGCACGTAGGGCCCGCAGGAACTCCTCTTTAGCCTCATAGAAATGGATCCTACACAGGACGTCCCTAGGCAGGTCCACACGGATCCCTTTTGGTTTGGGGACCCTGTGGATGCGATCCACTTACAGATCCCTAAGTTCAAGATCAGGAAGGACCTCTCTCATGAAGTCCTGCAGGAAGCTTCTGAGTTCCTCTTGTGGGACAGATTCTGGGATGCCCCTCAGGCGAATATTGTTTTGCCTGTTGCGGTCCTCCAGGTCAGCTTGTTTGGTACATGCTGCACTCATTGTGGTTTGGAGAGCTTCATGCTCGTCCCATAGGTCATTGTGGGATTGGATTAATTCGGCCATTTTAGACTCCATGGAGTCTGTGCGGTTTCCCAGGTCCGTCACTTCTCCCCGTAGGTCTGCGACCATAGACCTCATGTCTTCTTGTAATGAAGACCGGAGCTCCGCCAGTAAGGACTTCATTAATGCAAGGGTGACTGGAGTCTCCGGGGGCAATGAGGAGGCCGAGGTCTCCTGTGTTTGCTGGTCCCTGCGTGAGGAGCGCGCAGACCGAGGAGACTGTGGCGCCATGTTGGAGGAAAGCGCGGGAGCCTGGGGGCCCGAGGAGAAGAAGTCCGAGACCCGTCTTGGTAAGAGGGCCGGTTGGTTCTTGACTTTCCCCATGAGTGCAGGAGAGGATTCTGGAGGGGAGCACAGGGTTTGTGCTGAAAATAAGCGATGTGGCAGCTTAAAAATCCGCTTTTGTGGCTCAGGGTCCGGGAGCTCCTGGTTTATGCGACTTGCTCCATCGGCAGTCAAGCCACGCCCCTGTATCTGGTTTTTCTATCATATGAACACAGCAGCTCGGACCACGAGGTACTTTGTCCTGCAGACATTTATCGTGACCACAGTGACCTATAGAGGTACGGTCCTGGCAGCAGCTGTATTGTTCTGAGCGATCATGCCGGTTGTGTGCTACACAACTTTATCAGGTGAGCAGTTCCTATATTTCACCATTTAAAACCTGTCTCCTAAGGATAAGACCCTATTTTGCGCATTCTCACTCCTATCTTAGATTAAGCCTGAAAAATGTCATCATACCTGCTTCTATGATACCCATATCATGTATGTATAGTTCTTTTTGAAAACTGTTAATAAAATTTGATTTAACAGAAAAGATCTGGGAGGACTGTAAAAAGGCAGAGATGGCTGAAACAGTGCTCAAACTGCATGGGAACACATAGGCAGACATGATGTACACTGTCTGCCTACTGGTCTGCCATACAGCTGTGACAGAACGATAGATAGATAGATAGATAGATAGATAGATAGATAGATAGATAGATAGATAGATAGATAGATAGAAGAACAAGTAGATGTGGCTTACCAGACTCCTGCTGATGCTCCTGTGCTCCTGCAGAATCACTTCCAGCTCCGCTCAGTCTACCGCTGAATCACTTCTGGGGCCACCTATTAAGCTACTTGCATATTCATTGCACAGTCAAACAAACAGCCAATCACAGACGCTCACACTCTGTGAGCACCTCTGTGATTGACTATTGTAGTCAGAGTGCATTTCCACAATTTGGACAGTGATTGTGCTTGGTTGCCATACACACCCTGCCATCATAGGGTGTTAAATAAATAAGTAATTAAAAAACTAATGTGTGGGGATTCACAGTATTTTTTAGTCTAGCCCAGTGAAAGCTGACAGCTATGAGCTGCTACCCTCAGCTTCATAATTTCACCTTGGCTGGCAAAAAAATGTGTGGCCTCCACCCTATTTTTAATTGCCAGCCAAGGTAAAACTAGGCAGCTGAGGGCTCGTATTCTCAGCAGGGTGAGAGCCCATTGTTTTAGGGCCCTCCACGCTAAAGAATAACAGCCCGCAGTCGCATCTGAAAATGGCGTATTTATCGTAGCACCATTTCCAGGCGCTTTACCAGGCTCTCCCAGCGGACCTGGTGGCGGTGGCACACTGGATAATAACGGCTTAACACCAGCTGGTATTAAGCCCTGAGATTCTTAATGTCAGGCCAAATTAGACCAGGCCATAAGAATCTCAAATAAACAGTAAAAAAGACACAACACAGAAAAAAATTATTTTATTAAAAAAAACACAGAGATACTTAGACACTCAATTTTTATTACCCGCTCCCCACCCTCGAACCACTCCACGATCTTCTTTCTCTCTTCCTGGATAGACTCAGCTCTGCTTCATCAGAGACAACGGGGAGGATTGAAACATCTGCTCCCGTGGTCTCTGATTACTGAATGACAGCACTGAGACCTGTGGTATAGTAAACGGTGAGGTCACGGGTGCCATAGCAACAGCAGTTACTATGGCAACAGTGACCTCAACACTTAACATATGAAAGCACTAAGACCTGCACTATAGAAAAGCAGTAAAGCACAGGTCTCAGCACTGTCCATAGGAACAGCGGTTACTATGGCAACGGTGATGATATGACAGCATTGAGACCTGCACTTTATCACTTTACTATAGCGCAGGTCTCAGCACTTTCAGATTGTAAATGGTTAGGTCACTGTTGCTATAGTAACAGTGATTACCATGGCAACAGTGACCTCAGCACTCAATATGACAGCACTGAGACCTTCGCTGTCATATACTAAGTTAAAACTACTAGAAAAAAGCAGCATCAAAAAAACTTACCATCTATGCCAAAAGCAGAATCAAAATGCACTCTCAGGATGCAGTCAGAGCCCAAATGTAAAGCAAGCCCAGATGCAGGCTAATAAACCACCTCGACCAGCTATGTGTGGGAGGCGATTTGCCATGCATACACTGGGCCCGCTTAGAGCACCATTCACACTGATACAATTGATGCAGAGTGTCTGAAAGCGACCCAACCGCTCCGCTGCTGAGCATTGGGCCACACAGTACGATACCTCTGCACCACTAGATGAATGACGCCCCTAGGGGCCCAACTGCACCCTGGATAGATAAAAAGTGCAAAAAGTCTTTTATATGATGAGTAAAAAACTTTTACAATTGGGATTTTGGTTCATGCATTGGCCAAGACATTTAAGCTGATGATCCACGACAAGGAATCCCATGCTCATCAGTCCTATCAAAAACTTGTGCAAAAACTACTAGAAAAAAGCAGCATCAAAAAAACTTACCATCTATGCCAAAAGCAGAATCAAAATGCACTCTCAGGATGCAGTCAGAGCCCAAATGTAAAGCAAGCCCAGATGCAGGCTAATAAACCACCTCGACCAGCTATGTGTGGGAGGCGATTTGCCATGCATACACTGGGCCCGCTTAGAGCACCATTCACACTGATACAATTGATGCAGAGTGTCTGAAAGCGACCCAACCGCTCCGCTGCTGAGCATTGGGCCACACAGTACGATACCTCTGCACCACTAGATGAATGACGCCCCTAGGGGCCCAACTGCACCCTGGATAGATAAAAAGTGCAAAAAGTCTTTTATATGATGAGTAAAAAACTTTTACAATTGGGATTTTGGTTCATGCATTGGCCAAGACATTTAAGCTGATGATCCACGACAAGGAATCCCATGCTCATCAGTCCTATCAAAAACTTGTGCAAAAACTACTAGAAAAAAGCAGCATCAAAAAAACTTACCATCTATGCCAAAAGCAGAATCAAAATGCACTCTCAGGATGCAGTCAGAGCCCAAATGTAAAGCAAGCCCAGCTGCAGGCTAATAAACCACCTCGACCAGCTATGTGTGGGAGGCGATTTGCCATGCATACACTGGGCCCGCTTAGTATATGGCATATACTAAGTGTTGAGGTCACCGTTAACATGGCAACTGCTGTTGCTATGGCAACAGTGACCTTACCACTTACAATATGAAAGCAGTGAGACCTGCGCTATAGTAAAGCGCTAAAGCGCAGGTCTCAGTGCTGTCATGTGGTCACAGTTTCCATAGTAACCGCTGTTACTTTGAACAGCGCTGAGACTTCCGCTATAGTAAAGCGCTAAAGCGCTGGTCTCAGTGCTGTCATATAGTAAGCAGTGATGTCACTGTTGCCATAGAAACAGCAGTTACTATGGCAATGGTGACCTCACGGCTTACTATATGGCTACATTCACGCATAGCGTTTTGGCTGCGTTTTGTGATGATCTGTTTTTGGTGCAGAAACTGCACCAAGAATTGATTCTCACTTTCCTACACTTCCCCGGTGATGTCCAGCATTGTCATGTCATCCCTGAGTCTGCTGAGATCGGTGTCTCCAGGACCCTGATCATGTGAACTGTGCAGAGAGCTCTCTGTGGCTTCTGCAGTCTCCAAGATGAGAGAAGATTGCTGGAGATCACAGTGTGAGATCATGACAGTGCTGTCACTGTGCTGTCCAACGATCTTCTCTCATCCTGGTAACTGCAGAAGCCACGGAGAGCTCTCTGCACAGTGCTCGAGAACCTCACTCTGCACCATGTGACTGAGTGAATTCACTCGGTCACATGATCAGCATCCACCCGTCACTGCAGCCTCTAGGGATGACAGAACAATGCTGGACATCACTGGGGGAGCGCAGGAAGGTGAGTAAATAGCGCACAAAAAACAGATCCTCTCAAAACGCAGCCAAAATGCTGTGTGTGAATGCAGCCATATAGTAAGCTGTGAGTTCACCGTTGCCGTTGTTACTGCTGTTGATATGTCAACAGTGACCTCACCGCTTACTATGATAATGCTGAGACCTGGGCTTTACTGCTTTACTATACCGCATGTCTCATTGCTGTCCATAGCCACAGCAGTTACTACAGCAATGGTGAACCTAAGACAGCGCTGAGACCTGTGTTTTACTATAATAGCACAGGTCTCAGCTCTGTGATATGGTCACCGTTGCCATAGTAACCACTGTTGCTATGAACAGTGATGAGACCTGCGCTATAGTAAAGAGCAGGTCTCAGCGCTCTCCATAGCAATAGCGGTTACTATAGCAACGGTTACTGTATGAACGCGATGGAGTCACTAAGTGTCCCTGTGTTTTTTTTTTTTAATAAAATAATTTTTCTCTGTGTTGTGTCTTTTTTACTATTTATTTGAGATTCTTAAGGGCCAGGTCTAACTTGACCTGACAGTAAGAATCTCAAGGCTTAATACCAGCTGGCAATAAAAAAGCTGATATTAACCCCTTATTACACACCAGGGCACTGGAAGAGCCAGGTAAAGTGCCTGGAAATGACGTTATGATGAATGTGCCATTTTCAGGGGCAGCTGCAGGTTGCTATTCATTAGCGTGGGGGATCCCTAAAACAATGGGCCCCCACCCCGCTGACACTACCATCCCTCAGCTGCTTAGTTTTACCTTGGCTGGCAATTAACAATAGGGTGGAGCCAACACATTTTTTTTTTGCCAGCCAAGGTAAAATTGTGCAGCTAAGTGTGAGCATCTGTGATTGGCTGTTTGTCTGAAAGTGCAGTGAATATGCAAGTGGCTTAATAGGCGGCCCCGGAAGTGATTCAGCAGGAGACTGAGTGACCCGGGAGCAGCAGCAGGAGATCAGTAAACCCAATCTACCTGTTCTATCTATCTTCACTAGGTTCTATCACAGCAGTATGGCTGACCAGTATACAGACAGTGTACATCATGTCTGTATACTGTTACCATGCAGTTTGAGCATGTTCTCAGCCATCTCTACCTTTTCTAGACCTCATCGCTATTCGGTTTAAGCGTCTTTATTTCTTTGGTTATACTGCGCCTGCCAATCACAGTAATGACATTATCAAGGATGGATATGGCATTACTATAACTGGCAAGCAATCCCAGCATGTTTATTGACTGAAAATTAGTCAGGAAACATGCTTGGCAGCTCACTCAAATATCACAAGTAAAATCCAAAAAACTTGCCGAGTAACACTAATATTGTACTATTTGTGCAAATAGTAACATACATACTTGCTCATCACTAGTGTGTATATATGTTTATATTAAAAAAAATATTTTTTTCAAGATTTTTTTGGTGTAGGTATAATGCATAATTCATAGCACTGATTAATTCTTTATACTAATTTTTATATTTGTGTATATTTACTGGGTCATCATGCCCTAAAGTAATTGGTTAGCATATGTAATTGTCGTAATTCTTTGACCAATCATTTTGTAAATGTATATATGGAGATTGAATGGATTAATCTGTATTCATTTGTGTAAACATTTGACCTGATGAAGTGGGGGGTACCCTCTTGAAACACATTGTTTTATATTATAATAAATAACTTTATTTTTCAATACTGGCCGCACCCCTGTAAAGCCCTATTTTCTTTGAGTTTGCATTGAATGGTTTTACTCCCTTGCTGGGAGCACGAGGATGTGGCAGCCACTATCCTGGGTGAGATCAACAGACAGACCACAAAACTTGTGGATGCACGAATAGAGTTGGAGATCATACACACCCACATGGCGCTCTAGGATAAGCATCTGTATCTGGATAGAGTGGAGTGGCAGCAGTGTTTCTCTTCCTCCTCCGACACCTCCTGCTGTGAGTGGAAGATCGGACATCACAGGAGCAGAATTCATAATCTGAGGCTACGAATCCTGGCACCCCAATATCTCTATCTGCCTCTATTACAGTGTTGTGCCTGGATCAGCACAAATATTTTAGGTGAGTGTTCCACTCAACAAGTGTGGTAACATATACAGGGTGGGCCATTTATATGGATACACCTAAATAAAATGCAAATGGTTTATGATATCAACTTCCTGTTTGTGGCACATTAGTATATGGGAGGGGGAAAACTTTCAGGATGGGTGGTGACCATGGCAGCCATTTTGAAGTCAGACATTTTGGATCCAACTTTATTTTTTCATGAGTTGTTTATGACCACTTATAAAATGTGTTCAAAGTGCTGCCCATTGTGTTGGATTGTCAATGCAACCCTCTTCTCTCACTCTTGACACACTGATAGCATCACCACAGAAGAAATGCTAGCACAGGCTTTTAGTATCTGTTTTTTCAGATGCTGCACATCTTATATCTTCACAGCATAGACAATTGCCTTCAGATGACCCCAAAGATAAAAGTCTAAGGGGGTCAGATCGGGAGACCTGGGTGGCCATTCAACTGGCCCACGACAACCAATCCACTTTCCAGGAAACTGTTAATGTGGGAATGCTCGGGCCTGACACCCATAATGTGGTAGTGCAACAACTTGTTGGAAAAACTTAGGGAACATGCCATCTTCAGTGCATAAAGAGGGCAACATATCATCATGTAGCAATTTCAGATATCCAGTGGCATTGAGGTTTCCATTGATGAAGGATGGCTTCACTATCTTTGTACCCCATATTCCACACCATATCATCAATTTTTGTGTTCCAACAGTCTTGGAGGGATCTATCCACTGTGGGTTAGTGTCAGACCAATAGCGGTGGGTTTGTTTGTTAACTTGTTAATAAATTAATTAAAGGCCAAGTGCATACTCTAGAGGTCCTGGGCGAGGTTGACTAAGTGGTGGTGTTATCCCAGTATGTAATTTATATCCTATGGTATGGAGGTACTTAGGAAATAATTTTTGGAAGAGTCTTGTATCGGTTTAACCCTTTTTCGGGAATTTTATTGTAATACCGTTAAAAATAAAGACCTATGGTCGTGATATTTTCTACAGGCCCACAAGGGGTTACAACAATGAATCTTATGTAAATCTATTAAAATTAATAAAAACGTAATTAAAAAATGTAAAAATTATTATATATATATATATATATATATTATATATATATGTATATATGCAGGAATTTTAAAAAGACTCTAGTTTATTTGTCAAGAGTCTACACAGCATCTATGTTCTCTCCTGTAGGGTGTTCCAGGAGTGCTCTTCCCTTGTGGGCCTCCAGACTAAGTTCCCCTCTGGTAGTTTTCGCTCGTTTGTCTGGCGTTCGTGAGGGACCTAGTGAGGTAAGACATGCAGGGTTTTAATGTGTTGGTCCCTTGGAGTCGGTTAAATTTGATGTGTCAGGGTATCTAGCTTTCTTACCTTAGGGTAGGATGGTGTCGTATGATACCCAAGGTGTTCAGATATGCGAGTCCCAGGTGTTTTGTTTAGTTAGTCTCCTGTTTTGTTGTTTCTTTTCTATAAAGAAAAGTATGGAGTATACCTTTAGAGCTTCATGGTGGTAATCTATTTGGAGGTATGGTTGAGCTCCCACTGTAATAATTTCCCGCAATAGAGGGGAATATGGTCCTAAAACACAGACAGTACTTTTTTAGTCTGAGGACTCTTTGTATAGATGTCTAATTGTATTATCTACACCTGTAAGTGTTACCTTGTGAGAAGTTTCTCCTAGGACCTAGTGTATTGCTGTGGTACCGGAACTTTCTTCTGGTTTATTGTGCCAGATTCACTGAATGATGTTGTGATGGATGCGTTTTACGTTGTTGATGCCACTATAGGTATTATTGTGAAGTTTCTTGATTCTTTTAGGTGGTGCTATTTGTCGGGTTATGTGCACAATGTGTTGTAATGTGCAGCTAATGTTGTGTGTGCTGTTTCTATATGTGCTCTTGCGGTACTCTGTAAGTGCTTGTTTGGTGTTGTGGTAGATGTTTAATGAATAGGTTTACAATAATGTCCAGTAGCTGGGTATCTTAACAGTAAAACCCACTGTAGCCGTGGGTATTGTCTATTTTTTCCTCTCAACCAAGCTCTGTTGTGGACAATTGTTGGTTAACTATATTTTAGACCTAAACTGCTGAGTCTATGTAATACTGTAAAGGCATCAGGCACTTACCCCTTATGCTGTCCGTTCGATTCCTTGGGCCGCTTTCGGTTTCTCCTTTCCTATTGTGCGGGCGGGCAGGAGCGCTCCCTCTGCTTTCGGGTTCTCGCGCTTCCTGTCTGCCGCGTCACGTGTCCATGTGGAAATTATTGCAGCTGGAGCTCAACCATATCATACCTTCAAATAGATTACCAGCATGAAGCTTTGAAGGTATACTCCATACTTTTCTTCATAGAAAAGATACAACCAAACCAGAATTGAAAAACCCCTAACTAAATATTCTGGAAATTTCTAGACAGGAGACTAACGAAACAAAACACCTGGGACTCGCATATCTGAACACCTTGGGTATCATACGACACCATCCTACCCTAAGGTAAGAAAGCTAGATACCCTGAAACAACAAATTTAACCTACGCTAAGGGACCAACACATTAAAACCCTGCATGTCTTACCTCACTAGGTCCCTCACGAATGCCAAACAAACGAGCGAAAACTACCAGAGGGGAACTTAGTTTGGAGCCCCCACAAGGGAAGAGCTCTCCTGGAGCACCCTACAGGAGAGAACTTAGACGCTGTGTAGACTCTTGACAAATAAACTAGAGTCTTTCTAAAACTCCTGTATATAGTAGTAGTGGCCGGAGGGCAGGCATACATTGGCCAATGAGTGTACCAAGAGCCCCGGTTTTTAATAAAAAAGTGAGTATTGAGTTTTTTAGAAAGAAACGGATGTTTTAATTTTTTCCTCAAACCATTTGCTTGTTAGCATACACTTTTTGGTTAGACTGAGTGCAGCAGTGATTCTTTTGTTTCTTGATGATCCAGCGACACAGCTTGCACCTCTCGCACAGTGTAACGAGTGCTTTGCAGTTTTTTCTAGTATATATATCAGACAAGGTGGAGTGGCTGGCTCCACCCAGCTGCAGATTGCACCCCCACCGAGCCCAGGTGCTCAGGGATCAGGATGAGGTCAGAGGGACCAGGGAGTCCGCGGACAAGGATCTGGCAGGGATGTCAGCGTAGGACCCTCCGGACCCCGGGGCCGCCGAGTAGTGGCCGGAGGGCAGGCATACATTGGCCAATGAGTGTACCAAGAGCCCCGGTTTTTAATAAAAAAGTGAGTATTGAGTTTTTTAGAAAGAAACGGATGTTTTAATTTTTTTCTCAAACCATTTGCTTGTTAGCATACACTTTTTGGTTAGACTGAGTGCAGCAGTGATTCTTTTGCTTCTTGATGATCCAGCGACACAGCTTGCACCTCTCGCACAGTGTAACGAGTGCTTTGCAGTTTTTTCTAGTATATATATCAGACAAGGTGGAGTGGCTGGCTCCACCCAGCTGCAGATTGCACCCCCACCGAGCCCAGGTGCTCAGGGATCAGGATGAGGTCAGAGGGACCAGGGAGTCCGCGGACAAGGATCTGGCAGGGATGTCAGCGTAGGACCCTCCGGACCCCGGGGCCGCCGAGTAGTGGCCGGAGGGCAGGCATACATTGGCCAATGAGTGTACCAAGAGCCCCGGTTTTTAATAAAAAAGTGAGTATTGAGTTTTTTAGAAAGAAACGGATGTTTTAATTTTTTTCTCAAACCATTTGCTTGTTAGCATACACTTTTTGGTTAGACTGAGTGCAGCAGTGATTCTTTTGTTTCTTGATGATCCAGCGACACAGCTTGCACCTCTCGCACAGTGTAACGAGTGCTTTGCAGTTTTTTCTAGTATATATATATATATATATATATACATATATATAAAAAGAGAAAATGGAACAGCACAATAATATACTCATCAGCGGTGCAAGTCCTGTGTATTAATGTCCAAACCAATTCAAATAAATCATGGAAAACAGGCAGCACTCCAGTTCAAGTGAATAAAGGGTCTGTTTTTTATTCAGAGCCCATGTGGCACGACGTTTCGGTACTTGAGAAAGGTGCCTAGTGCACTGAAACGTCATGCCACATGGGCTCTGAATAAAAAACAGACCCTTAATTCACTTGAACTGGAGTGCTGCCTGTTTTCCTTGATATATATATATATATATAATAATTTGTTAATTAAATTCTTATTAATTTTAATAGATTTATATAAGATTCATTGTTGTAACCCCTTGCGGGCTTGTAGAAAATATCACGCCCATAGGTCTTCATTTTTAATGGTATTACAATAAAATCCCCGAAAAAGGGTCAAACTGATGCAAGACTTTTCCAAAAATGTTTCCTAAGTACCTCCATACGATAGGATATAAATTACATACTGGGATAACACCACCACCTAGTCAACCATGTCCAGGATCTCTAGTATGCACTTGGCCTTTAATCAATTTATTAATCAGTAATTACAATACACAAATGGACTATGTACAACAACACCTAGGCCTCAGCTAGCTCCAGTGTACACCCAAAACATTTGTTTGTTAACTTCACCATTCACAAAAAAGATTGCCTCATCATTGAACATAATGTTCTATTTAAACTGAGGGTCCTGTTCCTATGTTTGTTTTGTCCATTCTGCAAATTCAGTGTGCCGATCTGGGTCATCCTCATTGAGATGCTGCAGCATCTGGATTTTGCAAGGGTGCCATTTGTGAGTAGCTAATATCCGCTGAAGGGATGGTCGACTGATGCCAGTGACATACGGGGAGTGCTACGCTGTGGGCTCTTACTGAATGAAGCTAGGACAGCCACTAATGTTTCTTCATTAGTGACAGTTTTCTTGCCTCCACATCTGGCAAATCAACACTAAACCTGTTTCACAAAATTTGGTAAGCAGTTTGCTAACTGTAGCATGGGAGATGGGTGATCTCATAGGGATTCTTGCATTGAAATCTGCTGCAATGACCAGAGTATACTGCGTTCACCAGATTCAACACAATTTCTATCTGCTCCTCACGTGTTAACCTCTGCGACATGTCAATTGCTGTAAACAAAGTGAAACTTGAAAATAACTCATGAAAAAATAAAGTCACGTTAAAACCCAGCACACGGTTGTTTTTCTTATGAAATTCTCAATAAGTTTGATGTGTCACATGACCCTCATCCCATTGAAAAAAATAAAGTTGGATCCCAAATGGCGACTTCAAAATGTCCGCCATCGTCACCACCCATCTGGAAAAGTTTTCTCCCTCCCATATACTAATGTGCCACAAACAGGAAGTTGATATCACCAACCATTCCCATTTTATTTAGGTGCATCCACCTAAACAGCCCACTCTGTATTTTAAATCCCGCACAGTACGCACTCTTTTTTATGTTTTGAATTTCCAAGTAAAGAACACATCACACTGTTCACATAATATACATACCTTACACAAGGACATATAACAGCAGCAAAAGCCATCAGGGGCAGGCATCTCTTTCTGGCATCAGCCACTTCCTTACACAGAGACACTTGTAAGCATCAGTGGCATATTCTCAAGATCAATGTGAGTTCCATACATTTAAGGGAATATCCTCTTTAGATAAATAAACTAAAACTATGGTTTATTTTATTTTGTATATTAACCAGTATTCATACAATTATATTTGCATAAAATATTGGGTACAACATGATACTGTGAAAATATTGTTTGGTATACAAACATTTCCCATCCTTATTTTTATTGAAAATGTTACAATCAAAATATGTAAAGTAAAATAATTGTATCATCTCATATGCTAACAGTTGTGTCTGCAAAATTTTACATGGTGGCCATCTTATCATCCTCTATGTTTTTGCACTCTTGAATGCTCAATGAGTTAAATGAAGAGCTAAAAACATCTGCAGACTGATGTTGATCATATGGTAAGTATACATGGATTTGTACTTTCTCCACTTCCTGTGGAACATTTTGTGAACATGACTGTACCTGACCAAGTGGGACACCATATACCGCCAGCCCTGGGGTTAAGTTAATGTGTTTTATGGTATCACCAACACTAGACTTTTGAATATATTGCTTATGTGACCTGAGCCCAGATGAATTTGCTCTTGCTTTGGGAATAATTGGCCTGCACAGCTGCAAGTAAGTCACAAGTCCTCGAGGTGCGCTTGAAACATTACGACTATTTGTAGATGATGGTGCAATTCTGCGCAATCCTGTCAATGAAGAACGTTGGATATAAGTACTTCTATCCAAGTTTAAACCTCCTGAATGACACCTAAAGTAGGATCATAAAAAGTGAAGATAAACAAGTTAAGCTTATATAAAGTATTACATTAATTTTATCTGCACCAATCTGTTAGCTATTGTAGATCTTTTCAGAAAGACACATAGAAATTGTTCCAAATTATTATACAAATTGGTTTTTAGTGTCATAGCGTTTTTTTGTTTTTTTTTCAATGAAACCCATTGATGGTATTGTGTCTCAGGGTTCTTTGGATCACTGAAATCAATCTCAGATACCTGTGATAATTAGTTTGGCAGGTGTGCCCAATAAAAGGAAAACTGGGTGTTCCACAATATTACGCAGGCCACAGTTTTCAAGTAACATGGGAAAGAAAAAGGATCTCTCTGCTGCCAAAAAGCAACAAATAGTGCAATGCCTTGGACAAGGGATGAAAACATTAGATCAGGGATCCCCAACTCCAGGCCTCGAGGGCCACCAACAGTGCAGGTTTTCAGGATCTCCTTAGTATTGCACAGGGTTTGGAGTCATTACCTGTGCATTTGATCACGTTAACACCTGTGCAATACTAAGGAAATCCTGAAATCGTGCACTATTGGAGGCCCTCCAGGCCTGGAGTTGGGGACCTCTGCATTAGATATTGCATGAAAACTTAAGCGTGAGCATCGTACAGTGAAGAGATTTGTGGCTGATTCTGAGCACAGACGTATTCATGCAGATAATGGCAGAATGAGGAAGGTTTCTGCCAGGCAAGTTCATCGGATTAAGAGAGCAGCTGCTAAAAAGACCTTACAAGCCAGCGAACAGATATTTGAAGCTGCTGGTGTCTCTGGAGTCTCTCGAACCTCAAGGTGTAGGATCCTTCAAAGGCTTGCTGTGGTGGATAAACCTACTATTCGGCCACCCCTAAACAGTGCTCACAAGCAGAAACAGTTGCAGTGGGTCCAGATATACATGAAGACTAATTTTTAAACAGTCTTGTTTACTGATGAGTGTCAAGCAACCCTGGATGGTCCACATGGATGGAATAGTGGATGGTTGGTGGATGGCCACCATGTCCCAACAAGGCTGCGACATCAGCAAGGAGGTGGAGGAGTCATGTTTTGGGCCAGAATCATTGGGAAACAGCTGGTAGGCCCCTCTAAGGTTCCTGAAGGTGTGAAAATGACCTCTGCAATGTATATAGAGTTTCTGACTGAGAACTTTCTTCCATGGTACAAAAAGCAAAAATATGCCTTCAGGAGCAAAATCATCTTCATGCATGACAATGCACCATCTCATGCTGCAAAGAATACCTCTGTGTCATTGGCTGCTATGGGCATAAAAGGAGATAAACTCATGGAATAGCCACCATCTTCCCCTGACCTCAACCCTATGGAGAACCTTAGGAGCATAATCAAGCAAAAGATCTATGAGGGTGGGAGGCAGTTCACATCAAAACAGCAGCTCTGGGAGGCTATTCTGACATCATGCAAAGAAATACAAGCAGACACTCTCCAGAAACTCACAAGTTCAATGGATGAAAGAATTGTGAAGGTGGTATGAAAGAAGGGTTCCTATGTTAACATGTAACTTGGCCTGTTAGGATGTTTTGGAGTTAAATAGCTTTTTATGTCAGTGAATGTGACCTCCTAATGCTGCAAATTCAACAAATGAGCATTTTCAGTTCTTTCAAACATATCAAATGTTTAGAAACTCTACTGTGCGTAATAATTTGGAACAGGGCATTTAGAGTTTTTTTTAATTTTGAAGATTATACTGTTATCATTGGGAGGTTTCTTCAATAAAATTAGATACATACTCTAAGGGTACCTTTACACGCCACAACTTTTGGCGGCGATAGGAGGCAATCTATTGTGCGCGTGCACACTTTTCATGGTTGCTTCAGATCACCGAAGGCGCTTTTACACGCCGCAATTTCACCCTCAATCTGAGGCAATGTGTTTCCCCAGAAATCGCCTACCCCACAGTGGAACCAATCCGGTGGAGTTCCCTCGCCGCTTCACACGCCGCAATCCCCAAAGGAATGTGGGTGTACATGGTTAGCGCCGCAAGAACATAGGCATGACAGATTGGTGTATTCCGCGCCCCAAACACGCTGATTAGACAACGCAATAGCGTTATGATTGGCCAGCCTGCGCAGGAAGGCTGGCTAATACATGACGCCATTGCCATTGTGTGGTGTGAATGGAAAGCTGTACAAATATGGCGCGGTGTCAAGTGACAGCCAATGGAGACACAGTAGCCACCACCAATCATCGCTGACAGGGCGCGGACCCCAGCACGCTGTGGCACGCCTACGGGAAATCAATAGGCGATGCAGATTCCATCCCTATCGCTCCATAAGCAGGGAATTTGGAGCAGTGCTGTGAAATCGGAACAAGGCGCAACCTTTTTTATCGCCCCCAAATTCCCCAATTACACACCGCAATTGCAAGGCAATTTCACGACGATGGTGACGGGGCTACTGATTGCCAGTCAAATTTCTCGCCACGGTTGCGGAGTGTAAAGGTACCCTAACGGTTCATGACATTTATTACACTGACAGTCATTTGCACCGACCATTTAGGAAAATCAGAGAAAAAGAACATTTGCATAATAATTTGAAACATGGTGTATATTGTGCAATAACAGTGAGTTCTTCATGGAGAAAGGTTTATATTATGAGAAATATTTTACTTTTGCACAGTACATTATTATATTTTAGTACAATAGTGAAAGTCAATGCTTTGTTTAGCTTAAGGCTATGTGGCCACAGCACTTTTTTGTGCTGCTTTTATGGTGCATTTGTCAGCTGGAAAAAAAGCAGCTGTGAAAAATAAGCAGCACAAATGAATTGCGTTTGTGCTGTGTTTGTGCACATTACAAATGCAGCACAAAAATTCAGCACAAATAAGAGGACACACACAGACATACAAACACACAAAACACAGAGATAGACTGACACACCGACAGTCATATACACACAGACACTTTCTCGCCCTCCCCTGCGATCCTACGGTGAGCTCTGGTGAAGTCTTCCTCCCAAGCATCAGCAGGACCTGTGGGTACAGTACTTCCAGGACCTTGTACTATACAGGGGTGGAACTACCGTGGTGCAGCTGGTGCAGCTGCACCAGGGCCCCGGCCACCTAGGGGGCCTCTGAAGGCTCCAGTGGCGGGTCCGTTCCGCTCCCTGACAGGTGGGTGGTAGTGGCCACAGGAGGAGAATCTCCGCCTCACCTGTGAGGAATCACCGCCGCCGCCGCAGATGAAGGGGGTGTCGGAGCAGCGCCAGCGTCTCAGGATTTATTGAATACTGCTGGGACACTGCCTGCATTGATTCCCCTGCGTGCTGGCACTTCCGGGATCAGTGTGTGAGCTCAGCTTGGATAGAGCAGCTGAGCTCCTCCTGACCCGGAAGCGCTGATGCTGCGGAGGTGCCGGCTGCCTGAGGACCCTCTGGGAGCAGGAGCAAGACAAGGTAAGCGCCAATGAGCCGAGAGAGCAGGGGTGGGGGGAACAGGGGCCATAAGAGGGACGAAGCAGGGTGAATGGGGGGGCACAAGAGGGGAGAAGCAGGCAGAATAGGGGGCACAAGAGAGGAGAAGCAGAGTGAATGGGGGGGCACAAGGGGAGAAGCAGGGTGAATGGGGGGCCACAAGGGGAGAAGCAGGTGAATGGGGGCCACAAGAGGGGAGAAACAGGGAGAATGGGGGACACAAGATGGGAGAAGCAGGGAAAATTGGGGGGCCACTAGACAGGAAAAGCAGGGTAAATGGGGGGGAGGGGGAACAGGATGGGAGAAGCAGGGTAAATAGGGGGGGACAAGTCTGAGTCCCTTCCTGTAAGTCCTCCATGCATATGTAGACCGTATGTCCCTGGCTGAGTGTGCATGTGTGTGTGCCTGGCTGGGTGTGCATGTGTGTGTGTGTGTGTGTGCCTGGCTGGGTGTGCATGTGTGTGCGTGCCTGGCTGAGTGTGCATGTGTGTGCGTGCCTGGCTGAGTGTGCATGTGTGTGCGTGCCTGGCTGAGTGTGCATGTGTGTGCGTGCCTGGCTGAGTGTGCATGTGTGTGCGTGCCTGGCTGGGTGTGCATATGTGTGCGTGCCTGGCTGGGTGTGCATGTGTGTGCGTGCCTGGCTGAGTGTGCATGTGTGTGCGTGCCTGGCTGAGTGTGCATGTGTGTGCGTGCCTGGCTGAGTGTGCATGTGTGTGCGTGCCTGGCTGAGTGTGCATGTGTGTGCGTGCCTGGCTGAGTGTGCATGTGTGTGCGTGCCTGGCTGAGTGTGCATGTGTGTGCGTGCCTGGCTGGGTGTGCATATGTGTGCGTGCCTGGCTGGGTGTGCATGTGTGTGCGTGCCTGGCTGGATGTGCATGTGTGTGCGTGCCTGGCTGGGTGTGCATGTGTGTGTGTACACTCCTTGGAGGAGGGCTTAGTTGTAGTGAGGAGTAGGGAGGGGTGGCAACAGGAGTCACTTAGTTAGACAGAGTCAAACGGTGAGAGAAAGTGAGTCTGCTGTGTATACATCCCGCAGCAGTCACTAATGTGCATACAACCCTCAGCAGCATTTAATGTGCATACGTCTCCCAGCAGTCTCCATTGTGCATTTGCTGGGAGATTACAGTGCCGCTGTGGCCGCTGACCGCCCACGATGGGGGGGGGCCCCGAAAAATTTCTTGCACCGGGGCCCACTACAGTCTGGGTCCGCCCCTGGTACTATATGACAGCCTGAGTCACATGGGGTGCAGGTCTTGTAAGTCACCTTGCGCAGCTTCTGCCAGTGCATGGAAGAAAGAAATCACTAGAGCTCACCATGGGAGGGTGAGTATTGGAGCATTTTTTCTCTGGAAATCGCAGTAAACAAGCACTTCAAATGGAATGTGGGAATACCAGTCCGTTTGTGATGCTTTTTTGGGGGGTGGGTTATAATGGAGTCAATGGGGAAATCATAGCCCAAAAACGGGCATGTTAATTGACAGACATTTATCAAGACAGGAAAATTATACAGCACAAACGAAGCAACCACAAACACAAATGCGGGCACAGCTTTTTGAAATCACATAGACGTTAATGATAAAGCTGTGGGTGCTGCGTTTTGCTGCAGAAACCCAGTAAAAAAACGCAGAGTGGGCACATAGCCTAATATTTAGTATTTTGAGCTTTTTATCTAAATGAATCATCAGAGGCTTTTATGTACCGTGTACAGCAAAGATACTTCCAGGAACCTTGTAGAGAGGGACACAAAAAGTCCCTATGGATCTATTTTACAGCACTATAGGCACTTCATGCACTGCCATGCTTTTAAAAGAACATTCTTCTGCTGTGATTGTCGCAGAGGCATTCCAACTCTGATACAAATACTGAAAGTAGTCCTTCATATGTAAGTCCATCCCATCACTACAACATATGTTGTCTAATGACAAAAACATTGACGGCTGCTGTTGATTGACAACCAGCACAGATCTAAGTTGTAAGCATAGTTTACTGTATATTTGCATATTGGAAAATAGCATCATTTTCATTATACAATGAGTAACATTTATTTGCTAAAACCAACACACTCCTGTAAATATGTAGCCCTGCATTTTGGTAGACTTACATTTTCTCTTCAATGCCATTTTCCAGTTTTGTAGTACAGTACTATAATGCTTTACAGCAACACACCAAAACCTGCAAGTTCTTCATATAGAAACAAAACTGTACTAATATAATAATGCACACACAAGTAAAAGGTTCTCTTAAGGGCTAACCTGTAAATGTCATTATTTTGACTTGAAGGTTTTCTCTGATGGTTAGGTAAGCATTCTTCCATGGTGTTTAAACAAGGCATAACTGTTGTATATCTGTAAGGGAGAATATTAAGACTTGAACTTCGTCCCACGTTCTCAGCTAAACTATATTGTGCTGGCCTTGATATGTGTCTTCTCTCTGAAGCCATTGTTAGATAGTGCTACCTGCTCCTCATTTCCTATTTAAGAGGAATACAGCTATGAATAATTTAACCACTAAAATATTAATACTACCTACCTGAACACCTGATTGCCTTATATAATATTAAACAAACACGTTTAAATTAAGCACAACAATAAAACTACCGTACCTTTAAAAATATTTTTTTAAAAGGAGAAATGCTCACATTTCAAATAGCTAAAGCAACAGCCACTACATATACACAAACAAGGAAAAACTAACCAAAAACAAAAAAAAACACAAAGTGTGAATGCCTATTCCACTGGTCTGGAAATTCCATACTGATGACTTATTCATAGGACTTATCAATTTGAGATAATTGTGGGGCTGACACCTGTCACAGAACTGATCAGCTGATATCCCCTTTGGCAGCTACCAAGTACTGCTAGTTATCTCTCATTAATTTGAATAAGAAATAAACTGTCAATGGGTTGCCGATGTCCACACATTAGTAAAAGTGGTACACAGGACTCAATGTAATACATAGGTAACCACATACAGTATTGCACTTAAAGTAAAATAGGGTCTTATATTATTTTTAGCTCCAAAAGATGCGCTAAGTCTAGGGATGAGCGAACATCTAGTGTCTGGTCCTGACCACCAGACACAGACTTCTAAGGGCCGCTTCACACTGCGGTGTGATCCGGTCCTGTGTGCTGATCCGGTCCGCGGCTGTCAGGGTCCTCCCAGACAGACCCGGACCGGATCACGCCGCAGTGTGAAGTGGCCCTAACAACTCTATATCCGGTTCTTGCGCAGCCAATCACCAAGCTTTTAGGCTGTTGGAATTTCTGGAGTCATCACAGCCATTCCAAGCATGGCTGTGATTGACTGGCGCACCATATGACCACCTGTATAAAGGACGGATCATGGTTGTGCAGCCAATTTGCTGTGAATAGTGCAGGGATAGGATGCAATTTGAGTGTCTGACAGTGAAACGTTTCAGTGGGGTGTACTCTTCCAAAAGACTGTGTGGTGACTCTGCACCAGCTTTGTGTGGCTAGCTGTAACATCAAGATCTATTTAACCACTGTGCACCAGTTTCTGTCAGCTTAATCTCCAAAAAATCTGTGTGTGAACACTGTGCCCCAGGTTTTGTGGGCATTATTTCTCCAAAGCTGTTAGTGCACTGCACCAGGGCCTGTGTGGCAAAATTTATAATAAACTCTATTTGACCACTGAGCACCAATTTCTGTCGGCTTAATTTCCAAAAAAGCTCTATTACTCCATTGCACCATGTTCTGTGTTGGTGCTCATAAAAAAAGTCTGTGTAAGTACTCTTCAAAAAAAGGTCTGTGGGACACTCAGCATACAGGCATTTTAAAAATCTGCTGTGCAGTCTCTGTCTGTACATAGGCCGTCTAACCATCGGCAATATTTTGGGTGGGCCAAAGATTGAGGAGAACATCAAATAGGGGACATGGCCATGGTAGTGCTGCTCGTTGTGGAGTTTCTGTAGGGTGAAGACGTGGTAGATCTATGTCTGCTACACGCCAAACTGAACACCTTACTCTGTTGCAAACTACAGGCCATTTTGCATAATTTCGTAGGCCCAAGTACAGCTGCATGAATGGCGAGGCCAGAACATGTTGAAGCGGTACTAAATTGGATGGCTGACAGTGCCTCCAGTTTCTTTGCACTGTCTTCCACCAGGTTCATAGCTGAAAGCGCAGAGTGGGTACCTGAGCTGCATGGTCATCTTTCTTCCACCTCACCTCCTTCATGCAGCAGTCACTTACGCTTATTGAGTACTCTCCTGGCTGGGGTCTCATGGCTCATCCACCTGGCCCTGCCCTAAAAGTGGAAGAAACCGAATGCACTGGTGCCAAGCCACTTCTTGTGCTAGAGAATGTGTTTGTTAAAGGGCTAGTGCACACGGTCAGCAGAACACTGCAGCATATCTCTGAGAATGACCAAACACAGGTGCCAACAGCTACGGGTTTATTCAGTGTGCAGACTGGCAAGGAGGGCAGGAATCAGGAGTGGGTCTAAGACAATGGATGACGAATTGCTAGACCCCCACCTGAAGCACAGGCCAAGCTACTGATGTGCGCAATCTTCTGAACCTGAACACCACCTGCAGGATGTATCATCTGAATTTCAAGCACGAGCTGCAGTGGAGTTGTTTCCAGAAAAATCAGGAAAGAACTCTGACTCCTCCTGCTCCCTCTTCTGCTGCAGCATGGACCTCTTCCTCTCACTCACAATCACCATGGCCATCAGTCTCCCCTTAACACATGATGTGCCAGCAATAACACCAGGGTCACCTACTTGTATGCACACCATCCCATAGAAGTCTGCAGCTCTCCATAACACCCTACCCACTCACAAGCTCTGGCTCTGAATAACAGCATTTCAAAATTGTTTGTCTTAAAAATGCTGCCATTCAGGCTGGTGGAGACTGACAGTTTTCAAAAAATTATGTCTGTGGCTGTACCGCAGTATGTTCTTCACAGCCTCCACTACTTTCCATCTGTGCCATCCCTGCCCTGCACACACGTGGCAGAACAAATTCATTGCTCACTAAACAACGCCATCAGTGGAAAGGTCCACATAACTACAGATACGCCGATGAGTAAGGACTTTTTGTCCAAAACGCGTCTGGCATAGGATGCGAATGATTTTAAGAATTTTTGAATAAAGTACTCCGTAATATGGACTGAAGGCACCAGAGTTTTTCTTTCTTTTCATGATAACATTGGATGGACGCCAACCATCTCTTCAAGTGCCTGGGATCCAAAGGGTGTGTGAGGTGAGCTGCTTTCCATTTCCCCCTTACTGAATCTTTATAACTACAGATACCTGGACCAGTAAGCATGGGCAAGAATGCTACAGTTCTCTAACTTCAAACTGGGTACATGCATTAGTGGTTGGGCCTGAGGCACAAGGTGTTCGAGGCATGTCCTACCACCATCTCGAATGACTCTTGCTCCTTCTCCGCTTCTTCCAACGTCTCCTCATCCCGGTTACAGTAAGACCTGCACCATCATCTTCAGCACAGCCTGAGGTAAACCACAGCAGGCTTTTTTTAAACTCAGCTATCTGCGGGACAGATCTCACACCACGCAGGAGCTGTGAGTGGGCACAATAACACAGACAGATGAGTTGGTGAACCTGAAGCTCAGCCTGGTGGTGTGCGATAACTATCTAAATCTAAACACGGCTTTGGGCACAGGCATGTTGACGCACATCCCTTGGTGGTACATGTGCTGAATTTGATGGTGCAGAGCTTGCTTAAAAATTACCAACATTTGTCAGGGCTGCTGCTGAAAGTGCAGGCAGTGCATATATTAGAGAGTGTCACATCGCCATTGGACTCGGTGGCCGGTGTTCCTGCCTCGGCCGCTGGGAGGAGCCAGATTCCTTCGGTTGGTGGCGCCGGTGATAGGAGGGCCTTGTCCTCATATGGAACTGCTTCCGCGATGTCTGCCTCTGTTGCTGAGTGCCACTGTGTTTCCCTCTGGGTGGTGTTGGTCGCAGAGGAGCGGGCCCTGCAGAGGTGTCCGTTAGGCACAGCCTGCGTTCTTCTGTCAGACGTGGGGTGGGTGGAGCCAGTCTTGCATCTCCATCTGGCCTGGTTCTAGGAGCGGTCCGGATGAGGTCATCAGGCTGTGAGCTCCAGCCTATGGGAGGTAACCGCGGCCTTCAAATACATTGGAGCCTGTCTTGCAGGCCGCCAGATATGGTTTTGGTTCCTCAGTGACATAGTGTGTGTTTGGTGTTGACTCTGACCTTTGCCTGGATTTTCGACTCTGTTACCGCCTGACGATTTTGTACCTTCGCTGCCCTCTCGGTTTTGACTCGGACTCCTGACTACGTTCTTCGGTTCCTGATTTTTCCCTTCCTAGACGACCTCCCTGCTCTGCTGCTCTCATAGGTAGCTACCTCCTGGGCTCCGCTGTAATTCCAGATCCCTGTATAGGGGTTAAGGGTCTCGGGGTTTCTCGGGGTGCTGCCTTACCAGCAGCGCAGCCTCACAGCGGATGGTCGTCACAGAGAGATTGTGTGAACAGCAGGCAATAGTGGAGTTTCAGCTGCAGCATGCACGCCAGATTCGCATTACAGAAGAACATCACTTCACTAACAAGGAGTGGGCCTCCATCTGTGCCTGGGACCTGTGTGCCATGTAGTGCTGCTTCTAATACTCAACCAATATGGGTAACGCTGATGATGCCGTCATTGTAGAAAAAATTATCAAATGCACACTCCTTTTTGGATGTGTGGCGCCCCGCAACGAGTGCGTCACAGGTAGGTATTGCATCCCTGAACGAAGATGCAATGTTCTCCGTCTGGTGCTGACATGGTTAATACTCAGAGCTCCATACCCTACATGCACCATTAGAATAGAGGGCCAATTAGGTCCTGGTGGGAGGAGTGTAAGAGTAGTGTGTGGGGAGTAGGAGAGGTGTAGGAGTAGTGAGTTTGGGAAGATGTAACGAAGGAGAAGGGGGCTCTTCACAGTGCCGTGCAGCCCTGAAGTCCACTTACCGGCTGGCGCCATTAATCGGTGCCCTAGACCGGAACAAGGGCATATACTCCGGTTCCAATTATACCCGTGCCCAAAAACCACCCACCGGATCACTGGTTCCGAGGCGAGCAAGTCGTTCACCGCAGCTCCGCAAACCAGGGTGAAGAACCGCTCCACAGAGGCATCTCACCACTGCCGCCATCTATGTTGTCTTGCCAGCAGGGACCTACCCCTGGGACACAGGATCTTCTGCAGATTACGTACAGCCACAACCTCCACATAGAAGTCTCCCAAGTACCCTGACCTGGTAATTTAAGGCAACTTCGGCAACCCATTAGAGAGTATAGAGGGAGGAGGAACACCACGGAGCTCTGAGTCAATACCAGTCATTACTGGGACACCCCGGTCCGTTACTCAAGACTGTATACCTTGTATCACCTTGCCGGTTACAGTAAAAGACCCGTTATAGAGGACACTGGTGTCTGTGTTTCTTCAGAACTGTTTAACTCTGCATACTAAGAATTACTGAGCTGCTATACTACACCAAGAACAGCTCCTGGCCCCGGGGACTCCCGCTCATCCTGTGGGGAGCGTCCCATCCTGCTGCCGTACATCCCCCGGAGGCCCAAGCAGCGTCGGTGGAATCACCGGAATTCCCGCAGGTGGCGTCACGCCAAGTAAGAATTAAACCCTTATCCGTTCAGCCAACCCCTTTTGATCTGGACCACCGGGCCCCACAGCCTCGGGCTCGGAACCGTGACGGGAGAAGCAGCGCCTGAGACGTGAAGACCTGGCTACGGTGAGTCAGATGCAAAAAGATTACTTCTTTATTGTTGCAGGTACAAAGGCAAATTTTCAACAGTGCATTTCGACAAAGACTATAGCTTAGTAGTTCATGTTAGTTGCTGGAGGGTACTGTACACTGTGTTCTCTTCTTTGTGTGCTGGTTTTATATATTATGCCTTACTTCACCAGCTGGGTCCTCTCTCCCGAGTTGTTGCCATGTGGCAAGGCAACAACTCGGGAGAGCGGACCTGGCCGGTGAAATAAGGCATATTATATACAACCAGCACAGAAAGAAGGGCATACAGTATACAGTACCCTCCAGCAACTAATGTAAACAATGGCATAGTCTTGGTGAAAATGTGTTGTTGAAAATTTGCCTTTGTATCTGCACCAATAAAGACGTAATCTTTTTGCATCCAAAAAGGAGTGTGCATCGGATAATTTTTTGTACAAGTAACATGGCATTCTGAACCAATCCCCTCAAATTGCATCTCCGTACGTAAAATAGTTCCATGTGCACATCAAAATCTATCTCATGATGATGCTATCATTGGCATTAAATACCGCTTGCATGCCTGCTTGAACAAATGCTTCAGACCATGATGGACAATGTGGTGGCTAGGCATGAACAAACCTTTGGAAGTTCAGGTTCAGTTCGCCGAAAGGACATATGTTCGACGAATAGATCGGTGAACAGTTCGACCAACTTCCGAATCCCTTTCACATAAATTGAGGGAAAATAAAGAGCATAGAAAACACCTTCAACGGGGAATAAAAGCTGCCAGACACAGCATAAACCATTTTACAGTAGAACCCTTTTTTGGCACAGACATTAGGTTCCTAGACTATTACTTACCTAGCTTCAGCGCTGCTGTCAACCTGCTTCTTGACCTGCTCATGAACCTCAGACATATTGACTGCTTCCCCCCCCATGATTGGTTAACGTCAGACTTAGCCTCGCCCACCCTCTCTACGGATGTCTGGGACTATGGCAACCAAATTTATATCAAATTACTTTAAAAATAAATAAATAATTACAAAAATTGGTGTGGCATCCCTGCCAATTTTGATATCAGCTAAGATAAAGCTCATGAGCTGGGAGTTAGTATTCTTACCCTAGAGAGGCATATAGCTATTGCCGCCCTGCAGGGTAAGAATTGCAGGGTAAGAATTGCAGACTGCAGTCGCTCCAGAATATGGCATATTCATTAGAAGCACCATATCCTGGCGCTCATCCTGCTGCCCTGGTGCGGTGGCAAACAGGGTAATAGACGGCGTTAATGACAGATGAGTATTAGCAGCTATCATCAACCCCTGGATTGGTAATGTTGAGGGGTCTATGATACCCCCACATTATCAAAAACCTGACTAAATAGTTAAAGAACAGAAACACAGGGAAAACTACTTTATTAGAAATAAAACACACAGACAACCTGCTTTCACCCATTTATTGAGCCAAAACATACCAAGCACCAATGGTAATCCACACAACAAAATATCCACCAAAGCACACTTGGCACGGCTACATCACTATAACAGGAGCATGCAGCTGCATGTATTTCTATACAGCTGCAAGTTCTTTCCAGAGAGCTGGCGAGCTTGTAGGGTGATACATGTGAGACTCGAGTGAGTCTTGCATGTCTATCGCCCAGTGTGACTCCAGCCTCACACTGAACCATGGCTGTGAGCGATGACAGTTCATTCTGAGGTTACCATGGTAACTCAGCTGTGACCGCGGGAAAACGGTCTGATATCACCGCTCTAAGCCGGTCAGTGAGAGAGAGTTGATGGTATGCGTATCTTCTAATGGTTTTTCTCTGCGTCTGTGTTTTTCAATTATTTACTCACTGGATTGGCAATGTGAGGGTATTATAGATGCCTCAACATTACCAATCCAGGGCTTGTTGACCACTGACAATACTTATTTGTCATTAACCCCTTCTTTTACCCCCACTGCCACCACTCCACCAGGACATTGGGAAGGGCTGGGGTGAAGCTCCAGGATTGGAGCATCTTATGGAGGTGTCAATCCTGGGGTGGCTGTGGCCTGCTATTTTTAGAGTGGTGAGGGCTCATGAAAGATGGCCCTTAACCCTGAGAATGCCAGATCCCAGCTGTCAGCTTTACCTTGGCTTGTGATTGAAAAATGGGGGACCCAGCACCATTTGTGTAATTCAAATTGTTTTATTACTCATAAATAAATAATTTGAAAAAATAGCCAGCTGTGAACTGCAGGCTGCAGCTGTTTGCTGTAACTTAGCTGGCGATGAAAAATAGGAGGTACCCCACATTATTTTTTTTTAAAGGTAAATACTATTCTAAAACACCCTTTAGTGCAGCATGAAAAACACTAAAGGGTGCAAGCTTACAATACATAGGGAGGTGGGACATTATATAGCTGTTTGTCATCTATCAATTTCTAAATCTATCTATAGTTTCTATTTATCTGTCTGTCTGTCTATTTATTCATTCTATGTATCTATCCATCTATCCATACATACATCCTTACATTCATCCTCTTGATCACCTGCAAACACGAATAATCTTTAAAATCTTAAAAGATTTTAAAATCTTTAAAAAAAATAGCAAACCACAGGGTGCAACTGGTGCGTTTGCAAACAGGATAATGGTATTTGGAGTTGCTAGCTATGTAATGTCAGCTGACATCAAGAACAGAGGTTAGTAACTTTGAGGCGTCAATCAGATACTTGACATTGCTAACCAAGTCAGTAAGGACATAAATAACTATACCAATAAATAAACATTAAGAGCATAGTAAATCTCAGCACTGCCTTGTATCTAATCCATCTGATTCCTTTGATAAACAGGAATGCATATTTTGTATGCGGTTTTTAATGGGTGAATAAAGAACCCTAAAAAACAATTCACCTTGGATTGGATGTGCCTGATTCAGCATTCTCTATACACTTGCACAATAATTAATATTTGATTTGAAAATAATCTCTCCAATACATTTTTCTTTCACCATTTTTTACATTAAAATAATTTTTTTTTAAAAGTCACCAATTCCAACAACAAAAAACATATTACATTTTTTTTTGAAAAAATAAAAAAAAATAAAATCAAAATAGACCCTGAAGTAGTCCCAACATGTCGGAGGCAAGATCAGTGCCTGTATGCCCCATATGGTGGGACTGCAGGCACTGGACAACTCCCAGTAGTGAAGTCACTGGGGTTGTCTCAGGTTACACAGCAAGTATCATGCAGTAGGGAATCCCACTGTGTGACCTGAAATAACCTCAGTGGCCTCAGCACCAGTAAAGGCCCTGTCACACATAACGACCACTCCAGCGATCCCGACAGCGATAATGACCTGCCGGGATTGCTGGAGCGTCGTTACCTGGTCGCTGGGGAGCTGTCAAACAGCACTCAGCGCTGCGTGTGACAGCAAGAAACCAGTGATCAGTGACCTCACTGGCTGGTAACCATTCAAGTACTATTGGCAAGCATTGCAACCATCTATGGGACTTTAAAATAGGCCTACATTAACCCAAGGCAGTTTTAATATAATGGTATCATTGAGCATGTGTATGGAAAAAGTCAACGGAAGCATTTCATTGTATTGGCCTACATAGTCCCACTGTTTCAAAGAGGTCTCCCACCCAACTATGCAGCCAGGGCCTTCATGCTTAGCTTCCTGAATGGAACATTGCCATAGCCCTTCATGTCAGAAGTCCTATTGACAAGCATTGCTACCATCTATGGGACTTTAAAATAGGTCTACATTAACTCAAGGCAGTTTTAATATAATGGTATCAGTGAGCATGTCTATGGAAAAAGTCAATGGAAGCATTGCATTGTATTGTATTGGGCTTGTTCCTTTTGGCTTACATAGTCCCATGCTGTTTGTTATGAGGGCTCCCATCAAACTATGCACCCAGAGCCTTCATGCTTAGCTTCCCGAATAGGAACATTACCATAGCCCTACATGTCAGACGTCCTATTGCCAAGCGTTGCTATTATCTATGGGACTTTAAAATAGGTCTACATTAACTCAAGGCAGTTTTAATATAATGGTATTAATGGTATCATTGAGCATGTGTATGGAAAAAGTCAATGGCTGTATTGCATTGTATTCTATTGGCCTTGTTCCTATTGGCTTACATAGTCCCTTGCTTTTTCTTATGACGTCTCCAATCCAACTATTCCATTATTATGGAACTATTATGACGTCTCCCATCCAGCCATTAACTTCCAGTTTATTCACTGGTCTGCCGGCGATTGGTAATCTCCGGCAGCAGAGTTCGGCTTTGACAGCAGGGTTCGCCCGCGGTCAAAGCCTGAGCTGTGACCTGGGGTGAACCCTGACTGTCATAGTCAGTTGTCACCCTGCAATCACTCTGCATAGACATGTGTGTCTATGCAGAGTGATGTAGTAGTGCTGAAATTGCGTTTTGGGACTACGTCGGACGGAAGAGGATTTTTTAATAATTAAAGATGGAGTCTAAGTGTCTTTTTTGTTTTATTTCTAATAAAATATTTTTTCTATGTGTTGTGTTTTTTTTAAAAATTCACTAGAAATTCATGGCGGTCATGTCTAATATTGGCGTGACCCCATTAATTTCAGGCTTAGGGCCAGCTAATAACACAATGCTGGCCCTAACCCCTTTATTACCCAGTGAGCCACCGCACCAGGGCCCTGGATGAGCTGGATACAGAGCCAGAGGATGGCGCTTTAATGAACGCACCATCTTCTGGGGTGGCTGTGGGCTTCAATTAGAAAGCTTGGGCCTCCCTGCGATCCAGATTCCAGCCCCCAGCTGCCTAGCTGTACCTGGCTGGACATAGAAATAGTGTGGAGTCCCACGCATTTTTTTTTTCTTATTTATTGAAATTCATGAAATAATTAAAAAAAAGGGTTTCCTTCTATTTCTGTTTCCAGGCAGGTACAAATAGGCAATGGGGATTGGGGGCAGCCCGTACCTGCCTGCTGTACCTGGCTGGACAAAAAAATACAGCGAAGCCCACGTCAAAATCTTTGGGAAAAATTCATAAAATAAAAAATTACATTTAGGGACTGCATCTTTATTAACCCCTCGAGGCCGTAGCACAGCGGCATTGTAAGGGGGGTTAACTCAGGTCACGTGAGGACAGCTCAGGTGGCATGATCTGAGCTATGCTCGGTGACCTGAGTTAACCACCCTTACAATGCAGCAGCGCTCCGGCCTCGAGGGGTTAATAAAGATGCAGTCCCTAAATGTATTTTTTTAATGAATTTTTCCCAAAACTTTGACGTGGGCTTTGCTGTATTTTTGTGTCCAGCTGGGTACACCAGGCAGGAACGGGCTGCCTCCCACCCCAGGTGCCTATTTGTACCTACCTGGTACGGTGGCTCACTGGGTAATAAAGGGGGTTAGGGCCAGCTTTGTGTTATCAACTAGCCCTAAGCCCGAAATTCATGGGGTCACGCCAATATTAGACATGACTGCCATGAATTTCTAGTGAATTTTGTAAAAAAAATACACAACACACAGAAAAAATATTTTATTAGAAATAAAACAAAAAATACACTTAGATTCCATCTTTATTAAAAAATCCTCCTCCGTCCGACGTAGTCCCAAACCTCTACCAGAGATGTAGCTGAGCTTTGCAGCCCTGGGAAAATTCATGTGAGTTCATGCTGCATGAACTCACATGAACTTTCCTAGACAGCACCGTGGCTTCTTCAAATGAACAGCTGATCTGCATCACCTGATCATTTGAAATAACAGGCGGGAAAGCGCTGGCTTTCCTGCTGTGTTCTGCGCTCCCCGCTCCCTGATGCCCCCTCCCCGCTCTCTGGAGCTGCTCCCCCCACCTGATCCTAACTTAGAATCAGGTGGGGAGGTGGTGGGGGGGCGATGAGGGGGCATCGGGGAGCGCAGAACACAGCAGGAAAGCTGGCAGGGCAGTCCTCTTACCGCCGCCAGCTTCCCCGCCCTGCTCCTTCGCTCCCTGCTCCCCCCTGCTGCCTCTGCACCTGATCCTAATTTAGGACCGGGTGGGGGGAGCAGCTCCAGGGAGCGGGGAGGGGGCATCAGGGAGTGGGGAGCACGGCACAGACCAGGAAAGCCGGCGGTGAAGTCCTCTTCTCACCGCTGGCTTCCCACCTGTGTTTCTCACTCCCCGTTCCCGGTGCTGTGCTCCCCCCTCCCTGTAGGTGCTCCCCCCGCACAGTACTAATTTTAAAACACTCATTACATTAATTTTCAATGGTGTTTGACGAACATTCGACGCACATTTGACGAACACATATCAAATTTGATGAATTTAATTGAATTTGAACACTGGGGTGGTGGCTCATCTCTACTCATAAGAAACAGCATGGGACTATGTAAGCCAATGGGATCAAGGCCAATGCTTTCATTGACTTTTTCCATGGACATGCTCAATTATGCCATTATATTAAAACTGCCTTGAGTTAATGTAGACCTATTTTAAAGTCCCCTAGATGGCAGTAATGCTTGTCAATAGGACTTCTGACATGAAGAGCTATGGCTGTTCCATTTGGAAAGCTAAGCATGAAGGCTGTGGCTCCATAGTTGGATGGAAGACCTCATAAGAAACAGCATGGGACTATGTAAGCCAATAGCAACAAGGCCAATACAATGCAATGCTTCCTTTGACTTTTTCCATATACATACTCAATGATACCATTATATTAAAACTGCCTTGGGTTATTGTAGGCCTATTTTAAAGTCCCATAGATGGTAGCAATGCTTGTCAATAGGACTTCTAACATGAAGGGCTATGGCAACGTTCCATGTGGGAAGCTAAGAATGAAGACCCTGGCTGCATAGTTATATGTGAGACCTCATAAGAAACAGCATGGGACTATGTAAGCCAATAAGAACAAGGCCAATACAATAGCATGAGAGCCAATGCTTCCATTGACTTTTTCCATACACATGCTCAGTGATACCATTATATTAAAACTGCCTTGAGTTAATGTAGACCTATTTTAAAGTCCCATAGAGGATAGCAATACTTGTCAATAGGACTTTTGACATGAAGGGCTATGGCAACATTCCAGATGGGAAGCTAAGCATGAAATCCCTGGTTGTATAGTTGGATGGGTGACCTCATAAGGAACAGCATGGGACTATATAAACCAATAGGAACAAGGCCAATACAATAGCATGAGAGCCAATAATTCTATTGACTTTTCTATAGACATGCTCAATAAAACCATTATATTAAAACTGCCTTAAGTTAATGTAATCAGGTATCAGAATATCGGTGTCCACGGTCCGTGCTGCTATCACTGGAGAATTATCCCTGGATGCTTCAGTTGGTCCCCCAAAAAAGACAGGAGTCCTAGGGGTGATGTGACGGTTCCTTTATTCCACCAATGCGTTTCTTGGCACCTTCCTCAGGGTATTACATGCATGTCATAATTCATCCTTTTTATAAGGCACAAAATGGTGACTCCTCCTGCTATATGGGCAATGACAACGTTCCATTGGGGAAGCTAAACATGAAGGCCCAGGCTGCATAGTTTAATGGGAGACCTCATAAGAAACAGCATGGGACTATGTAAGCCAATAGAAACAAGGCCAATACAATGCAATGCTTCCATTGACTTTTTCCATGCACATACTTAATGACACCATTATATTAAAACTGTATTGAGTTAATGTAGACCTATTTTAAAGTCCCCTAGATGGTAGCAATACTTGTCATTAGGACTTCTGACATGAAGGGCTATGGCAATGTTCTATTTGGGAAGCTAAGAATGAAAGCTCCTGCTTCATAGTTGGATGGGAGACCTCATAAGAAACAGCATAGGACTATGTAAGTCAATAGGAACAAGGCCAATGCAATGCTTCCATTGACTTTTTGCATACTCAATGATACCATTATATTAAAACTGCCTTGGGTTAATGTAGGCCTATTTTAAAGTCCCATAGATGGTAGCAATGCTTGTCAATAGGACTTCTGATATGAAGGTCTATGGCAATGTTCCATTTGGGAGGCTAAGCATGAAGGCTCTGGCTGCATAGTTGGATGGGAGACCTCATAAGAAACAGTGTGGGACAGCCAATAGGAATGAGACCAATACAGTAGCATGAGAGCCAATGCTTTCATTGTCTTTTTCCATAGACATGCTCAATGATACCTTTATATTAACCCCTTAACGACCTAGGACGTTGTACAACGTCCTGTGTTTTGGCCCGTTAGCGACCCAGGACGTTGCACAACGTCCTGGCGTGTTTGCGCTGGTACAGCTCCGGTGTTTTGTTTAGAATAAAAACACCGGAGCTGCACGTAGCCAGGGACCTGTAGATGACCCCTGGGAGGGTGCCTCCCGCTCACCGCCCCCCCCCCTCCGATCTCATTGGTGCAAGCGTCCATGTGACGCTTGCTGTCCAATGACATCTGGAGGGGCCATGTGACCTGTCTATGCCCTCCCTCCTCAGCCTCATCTTGTCCGAGGAGGCTGAAGAGGGAAGAGCACTTGCTACTGCCGCCCCTGACTGCCGGTAAAAATAAAGATTTAACCCCCTGATCGCCGCCGCCGCCGCTACCGCCGATTGTTCTGCGGCAGCAGCACTACCGCAGCTGCTGTTGCAGACCCCCTTCCCCCCCAGTAACCCTCTCACCCCGCCGATCGCTGTACTGCAGCAGTAGCTGCTGCAGAACCTCACCTCCCCACCGCTGTCCCCCCCCCTGACCACTTGTTCTGCAGCAGCATCACCGCTTGTTCTGTGCAGCTGCTGCAGAACCTCTCCACCCCATCTCTGCCCTCCCAACCACTTGTTCTGCAGCAGCACCACCACTTGTTCTGTGCAGCTGCTGCAGAACCTCTCGACCCCATCTCTGCCCCCCCCAATCACTTGTTCTGCAGCAGCACCACCACTTGTTCTGTGCAGCTGCTGCAGAACCTCTCCACCCCATCTCTGCCCCCCCCAACCACTTGTTCTGCAGCAGCACCACCGCTTGTTCTGTGCAGCTGCTGCAGAACCTCTCCACCCCATCTCTGTCCCCCCCAACCACTTGTTCTGCAGCAGCACCACCACTTGTTCTGTGCAGCTGCTGCAGAACCTCACCAACCTATCTCTGTCCTCTGCCTGATTCTCAGCCCCCATCTACTGCCCAGACCCCCCCAACCACTTGTTCTGCAGCAGCAGCAGCACTGCTGCTGCTGCTGCAGAACCTCACCGCTCCTACTGCCCCCATCTCTGTCCCCTACCTGCGTCTCTCCCTCTACTGCCCGCTGACCCCCCACCGCTTGTTCTGAGCAGCAGCACCACTGTTGCTGCTGTAGAACCTCACCACCCCATCTCTGTTCCCTACCTGCGGCTCCCCCTCTACTGCCGGTTACCCCCGACCGCTTGCTCTGCAGAACATCGCCGCCGTCCCCGCTTCTTCTGCTGCAGCACCGCCGCCACTGCAGGATCTAGCCACCCCCGCTCCTTTTACTGCAGCGCCGTTGCTGCAGAACCTTCTGCCGCCGTCGCCCCTGCTCCTGCCGTAGCACCGCCGCTGCAGGATCTAGCCGCCCTCGCTCCTTTTACTGCAGCACCGTTGCAGCAGAACCTCCTTCCCCGCTCTTTGCCGCTGTCGCCCCTGCTCCTGCCGTAGCACCGCCGCCGCAGGATCTAGCCGCCCCTGCTCCTTTCACTGCAGCGCCGTTGCAGCAGAACCTCCTCCTCCGCTCTCTGCCACCGTCGCCCCTGCTCCTGCCGTAACACCGCCGCCGCAGGATCTAGCTGCCCCAGCTCCTCTTACTGCAGCGCCGTTGCAGCAGAACCTTCTTCCCCGCTCTCTGCCGCCGTCGTCCCTGCTCCTGCCGTAGCACCGCCGCCGCAGGATCTAGCCGCCCCCGCTCCTTTTACTGCAGCACCGTTGCAGCAGAACCTCCTTCCCTGCTCTCTGCCGCCGTCGCCCCTGCTCCTGCTGTAGCACCGCCGCCGCAGGATCTAGCCGCCCCCGCTCCTTTTACTGCAGCACCGTTGCTGCAGAACCTCCTCCCCTGCTCTCTGCCGCCGTTGCCCCCGCTCCTGCTGTAGACAGCCCCCGTACCAGGCAGCCCCCGCCTTATACCGCCGCACCAGACAGCTCCCGCACCAGAAAGCCCCTGCCATAATTCCCTTGCACGTAACAGCCCCCGCTTGAAAGTTACACCAATCACTTGCACATACACACGTACACACACAATATAATAAAATTTTATTTTTTGTACACGCGCACAAAGCACACAAAATGTCCCGCCGATCCCGCTCAACACGGTCAGAAAGAGTGTACACAGCTGAGGAGGCATATGATTTTGTTGCCTCCGAAGCCGATTGTGAGGAAGAGGACCCCACGTTCCTCTATTCCTCCGAATCTTTCTCCTCCAGTGACACCGAGTCGTCACCAAGAAGACGTCGGAGGACAAGACCTTGTCCGGAGCCAGAGGAAGAAGAGCCCTGGGAAGAGGAACCAGAGCATGGGGAAGAGGAGCCGGAGCATAGAGAAGAGGAGCCGGAGCATAGAGAAGAGGAGCCGGAGCATAGAGAAGAGGAGCCGGAGGCCATGGAGGAAGACCCACAGCCATCTGTGAGTAACCCCCAACCTGGTGCTAGTCACTCCCAACCTAGCACTAGTGCCCCCGTTTGGACGCCCGTCCCTGAACACTACACTCCACAGATTCCTGATTTCATTCCCCAATCAGGAATCCAAATTGAGACGGCAAACTTCAGGGAAATAGACTTTTTCAAAATCTATTTCTCTGAGGCCATTGTCCGTCTCATGGTGGAGCAGACAAACATCTACGCCGAACAGTTTTTGGCCGCCAACCCAAATTCATCATTTTCATCTTGGAGTCCCGTGGACTCAGTAGAAATGATGAAATATTGGGGCCTGGTACTTCACATGGGGATTGTGAAGAAACCAAAAATCCGCCAATACTGGAGTACAGATATTTTATATCACACTCCAGTGTTTGCAATGGTGATGACCAGAAAGCGATTCGAGGTCATCCACAAGTTTCTGCATTTCAGGAACAACGCGGACAGCCTTCCCCGCGATGACCCGAATTTTGATAGGCTATTCAAAATTCGGCCAGTCATCGAACACTTCAGCAACAAGTTTGCTGAAGTGTACGTTTCCCAAAGGGAAATTTGTGTGGATGAATCCCTCGTCCACTACAAAGGGAGGCTTCTATTCCGGCAATACCTGCCCAGCAAGAGGGCGAGGTACGGAATAAAACTCTACAAGCTGTGTGAGAGTACCTCAGGGTACACTTACAGCTTTAGAGTGTACCAAGGAAAGGATTCGAGGATCGAGCCCCCAGAGTGTCCCCCTGCTCTGGGGGTTAGTGGAAAAATAGTGTGGGATCTGATCCACCCACTACTTGATAAAGGTTATCATCTATACGTTGATAACTTTTATACAAGTATCCCACTATTTCAGTCCCTTTCTGCCAGAACTACCGCCGCTTGCGGTACTGTGCGCAGAAACCAGAGGGGTCTCCCTGTGACGCTAGTTGGGCAGCTGCTTCCAAAGGGTGAAAGCAGAGCCCAATGTAGCAGCAACATGGTTGTGGTCAAGTTCAAGGACAAAAGGGATGTCCTTTTCTTGACCACAATCCATGGTCCCACCACCACGGCCACCACCGTTAGAGGTACCCCCGCACAGGTCTACAAACCGGACTGTGCCCGGGGGTACAACAAGCACATGGGAGGAGTTGATCTTTCTGATCAAGTCCTTCAGCCCTACAGTGCCATGAGGAAGACCAGGGTGTGGTACAAAAAACTGGCCGTGCATATTGTTCAAACGGCACTGTATAATGCATACGTGCTATCACGTGCAGGCCAGACCACCAACACCTTCCTTCAGTTTCAGGAGGCGGTGATAAGGGCCCTCCTGTTTGGAGAAGACAAAGCGGGCCCCAGCACCCCTGGAACTCAAGGTTCACGCATAGTACCAGGGCAACATTTTCCTGGTGAGGTGCCGCAAACAGCTAAGATAGCAAGATCACAAAAAAGGTGCCGGGTCTGCTACAAAAGGGGGATAAGAAAGGACACCCGTTTCCAATGTAAAACCTGTCCTGACAAACCTGGACTGTGCATGAAAGACTGCTTCAAAGTCTATCACACATCCATGGACTGAACACATCCTACATAACCCACACACTCCCGCCTGACATACACTACACCACACACACCAGCCTGACGCAGACACACACATCAACTTGACATACACTACACCACAAACACCAACCTGACCTACACTACACTAGTCTTGTAATGAGTGATGCCTTTTATGAAAAGTATAACATTACCGTTATACATACTAGATTGTTGATGGGGGGTTGATCCAGGGAACTAGTCTGATTGCCATATGTGGAGTCGGGAAGGAATTTTTTCCCCCAATGTGGAGCTTATGTTGCCACATGGGGGTTTTTTGCCTTCCTCTGGATCAACATGTTAGGCTGTATGAGGAAGAGGACCCCACGTTCCTCTATTCCTTATATGTTCCACACACCAACCTGACTCACACTACACCAGACCAACCTGACGTACACTACATACTCTCCATATGCAACATGGTGTCCGCTAACAATTGGAATTGTTAGCGACACCATGTCGCGTATGGAGAGCCCCTGTGTGCCTCAACATTGGAGCTCCCCCACAAGTGACCCCATTTTGGAAACGAGACCACCCAAGGAACAAATCTAGATGCATAATGAGTACTTTGAACCCCCAGGTGCTTCACAAATTGATCCGTAACAATAAAAAAATACGATTTTTGTGGAAGAAAAATAATGTTTTCATTTATACGGATCAATTTGTGAAGCCACCTGGGGGTTCAGAGTCCTCATGATACATCTAGATTTGTCCCTTGGGGTGTCTAGTTTCCAAAATGGGGTCACTTGTGGGGGATCTCTAATGTTTCGGCACACAGTGGCTCTCCATACGCGACATGGTGTCCGCTAACAATTGGAATTGTTAGCGACACCATGTCGCGTATGGAGAGCCCCTGTGTGCCTCAACATTGGAGCTCCCCCACAAGTGACCCCATTTTGGAAACTAGACCCCCCAAGGAACAAATCTAGTTGCATAGTGAGCACTTTGAAGCCCCAGGTGGTTCACAAATCAATCTGTAATGATGAAAAAAAATTTTTGTGGAACAAAAAAGTACTTTTTCATTTTTACGGATCAATTTGTGAAGCACCTGGGGGTTCAAAGTGCTCACTATGCATCTAGATTTCTTCCTTGAGGGGTCTAGTTTCCAAAATGGGGTCACTTGTGAGGGAGCTCCAATGTTTAGGCACATAGGGGCTCTCTAAACGCAACATGGTGTCTACTAACAATTTGAATAGAAAAAGAGCTCAAATTGTTAGCGGACACCATGTCATGTTTGGAGAGCCCCTGTGTGCCTAAACATTGGAGCTCCCCCACAAGTGACCCCATTTTGGAAACTAGACCCCCCAAGGATTAAATATAGATGCATAGTGAGCACTTTGAACCCCAGGTGCTTCACAAATCAATCCGTAATGATGAAAAAAAAACGTTTTTGTGGAAAAAAAAAGTACTTTTTCATTTTTACGGATCAATTTGTGAAGCACCTGGGGGTTCAAAGTGCTCACTCTGCTCTAGATTTGTTCCTGGGGGGGTCTAGTTTCCAAAATGGGGTCACTTGTGGGGGAGCTCCAATGTTTAGGCACATAGGGGCTCTCCAAACACAACATGGTGTCTACTAACAATTTGAATAGAAAAAGAGCTCAAATTGTTAGCGGACACCATGTCATGTTTGGAGAGCCCCTGTGTGCCTAAACATTGGAGCTCCCCCACAAGTGACCCCATTTTGGAAACTAGACCCCCCAAGGATTAAATATAGATGCATAGTGAGCACTTTGAACCCCAGGTGCTTTACAAATTGATCCGTAAAAATGAAAAAGTACTTTTTTTTTCCACAAAAATATTTTTTTTCATAATTACGGATTGATTTGTGAAGTACCTGGGGGTTCAAAGTGCTTACTATGCATCTAGATTTGTTCCTTGGGGGGTTTAGTTTCCAAAATGGGGTCACTTGTGGGGGAGCTCCAATGTTTAGGCGTACAGGGGCTCTCCAAACGCAACATGGTGTCTACTAACAATTTGAATAGAAAAAGCTCAAATTGTTAGTGGACACCATGTCATGTTTGGAGAGCCCCTGTACGCCTAAACATTGGAGCTCCCCTACAAGTGACCCCATTTTGGAAACTAGACCCCCCAAGGAACAAATCTAGATGCATAGTGAGCACTTTGAACTCCCAGGTGTTTCAAAAATTGATCCGCAAGTATGAAACAATAGGTTTTTTTCCACCAAAAAATTATTTTAGCTTAATTTTTTTAATTTTCAAATGGACAACAGGATAAATTGTTTCCTAAAATTTGTTGGGCAATTTCTCCTGAGTACCCTGATACCTCATATGTGGTCATAAACCACTGTTTGGGCGCACGGCAGGACTCAGAAGGGAAGGAGCACCATTTCACTTTTTGAATGGAAAATTAGCTTCAAAAGTCAGATTGCGCTCCTTCCCTTCTGAGCCTTGCCGTGCGCCCAAACAGTGGTTTATGATTACATATGAGGTATCGGTGTACTCAGGAGAAATTGCTCAACAAATTTTAGGATCCATTTATTCCTATTCTCCATGTGAAAATGAAAGAATTGTGGCAAAAAGAACATTTTTGTTAGAAAAATTAAAATGTCCATTTTTTCCTTCCACTTTGCTTTAGATCCTGTGAAGCACCTGAAGGGTTAATAATCTTCTTGAATGTAGTTTTGAGTAGCTTGAGGGGTGCAGTTTTTGGAATGGTGTCACTTTTGGGTGTTTTCTGTCATGTACACCCCTCAAAGGGACTTCAAATGTGATGTGGTCACAAAAAAAATGCTTTTGTAAATTTTGCTGGAATAATGAGAAATTGCTGATGAACTTTGAACCCTTATAACGTCCTACCCAAAAATTTTTTTTTTTCCAAAATTGCACTAATGTAAAGTAAACATGTGGGAAATGTTATTTATTAACTATTTTGTGTCACATAACTCTCTGGTTTAGCAGAATAAAAATTCAAAATATGAAAATTGCTAAATTTTCAAAATTTTTGCCAAATTTTCAATTTTTTCATAAATAAACGCAAAAATTATCGACCTAAATTTCATACTAACATGAAGCCCAATATGTCACGAAAAAACAATCTCAGAATCACTCGGATCCAATGAAGCGTTCCAGAGTTATAACCTCATAAAGGGACACTGGTCAGAATTGACAAAAATGGCCTGGTCATTAGGGTCAAAATAGGCTGGGTCCTGAAGGGGTTAATACTGCCTTTAGTTAATGTAGACCTATTTTAAAGTCCCATAGATGGTAGCAATCCTAGTCAATAGAACGTGTGACATGAAGGGCTATGGCAATGTTCCATTTTGGAAGCTAAGCATGAAGGTGTTGGATGGGAGACCTCATAAGAAACAGTTAATGACCTTCATTGAAGATGCATGTTTATACTCCATATAATTTAAGAGACACATCTAATACATGGACAAGACTAGTCGCGCCTCAGGCACAAATGGATATCAACATACACAACGACCATATGTCTTATGCAAATTTTTCAACATTTTATTATTAAAATCCAATTGATAGAGCGACAATACAAAACAGAAAAAGCAGCATCCAGTTGGTGGGCAAGCACCAGAACCTGAGGTAGTTGTTGTAGCAAAAGTGCAAATTACAGAGCAGGATATCAAAGCACTATACACTGAACAGGGTTACAGTATGTAATTACATCAGATATTCCTTATGTACAACCGCCATACATAAATATGCATCATATCCTCACATACATTTATCTTGGATATGTCTAGACAGTGTATACAATATATATGGCAGTAGCACCATTGTTATAGTGCAGATCAGTACTGAAAGAGTTAATCTGCACATGCCAAAACAGAATCTAGATCCATTACTACCAAAGTGCATTCAGTATCTTGCATCGAAGTCATGAAGTAAACAAAGTGCAAGTTGTTAACACGTAGGTCTGTAGGTAATGGTACCGCCGACCCTACGGCCGTTTTGGCTTCCTTCGTCAGGGGGCACCTAGCTGAGTCTTGGGGGGGTTTAAAAAGAGGCTGGCCAGCCGGTGTGAATAAGGTGCAGGTGTGCACCCAAGTATGTGAAGCCGTCTGAGAGCAGAGAAGCAGGGGGTGGAGCCACTGCCATATCACCCCGCCCCCAGTCATGTGACCAAGCACATGATCGGGAACAGCCAATGAGCAGTGGGACCGCCCCCCGATATCACCGCTGTCATGGTGACAGCTAAACAACATCAATATGGAGGGGAAATGTCATAATAGAGCATATGAAGCCACTCTATCTATCAAAACTGGTCCAAAACCTGGCGGTCCACATATGATTGCATTAAATTATAGCAAGGTAACCTTATAATACATATTTCATGCAGAAATTACATCACAATAAAAGGGATGTTACTAAAAAGTAGACATCCACAAAATAAGCATTTATAAAGATGTACTTCATCTCAAAGTGTGGATCAAAGCGATGTTCCAGTCTTGGAATAATATTTTCATATGGTTTCCTCCTTCATGTAACCAATATAATAAACAGCACACACCTGGTGTAACCACCTAAATTAAAAGAATTAGAACAAACCTGATTAAAAGTACAAGCAGAACATACAGCCCAGCATTTATGCAGATCATAAATAAGGAACAAAACTAATATTTTCATTTAATCCCGCGGGCTGCAGAGCCCCAAGTGTCCATATCCATCTGGTTTCCATTCTAGCTAACTTCCGTGCCACGGAACCACCACGGATACCTAAATCTATCGCATCCACCCCTGTAACTCTTAGAAGATCCCCACGAGACTGATGATACTCCCTAAAATGTCTCGGTAGAGTCTTGAGGGTAGATATATCCTCACAATCACTTGCTGCGTTTATGGCCAAGACATGTTCTCTAACTCAATTTCAGAGCTCGTGTGGTGAGACCAATATAGTTCTTAGAACAATGGCACGTGGCAAGGTAGATTACAGCCATGGTATTACAATTAATACTCTTCCTGATCTTATATGTCCTAGATCCTGAGGCGTTCGTAAATGTATCTGTTCTTACAATGTTAGGACATGCGACACATTTTCCACAGGGGAACATCCGACCCGCCTGGGAAAAGTGTCAAGGAAGGTCTTTTTGCCACTGCCCATATAGTGGCTTGGCACAAGGTGATCACGCAAGTTCCTTGATCTCCTAATCGCCAGCATAGGGTGACTAGGCAGAATTTTTAATAATGTGGCGTCAGTTAGTAGGATAGGCCAAGCTTTATCCAAACAACTACGTATGGCTTGGAATTGGCTGTTATATGTAGTAACAAAACGAATGTGACCATCTCGTGCACGCCTACGTCCATCATAGAGCACCTCATTCCGTGAAACATGTTTGGCCCTATTTGAAGCAAATTTCATTGAGCGACGACTGTAGCCACGCTCATAGAAATTGTTTTTAAGATGTTCAGCTCGTGAATTATAATCAGTCTCTGAAGAGCAAATCCTCCTAAGACGTAGGAATTGCCCTACAGGGATAGAACGAATCATGTATGGGGGATGGGACAAGGTAGCATGGAGCAGAGCATTGGATGATGATGGCTTTCTATAGATGTCTGTCTGCAAAGAGCCATCACCATCCCTCCTCACGGAGACATCCAAGAATTCAACCCTATGTTTATTAGACTGATATATAATTCTAATATTGAGGTTGTGAACATTCAACTGGTCAATGAGTGAATGTAATTCAAATTCCGATCCCTGCCAGATCGAGAAGATGTTGTCAATGTACAGCACCCATAACGGGATGCGGTCCATCGGCAATATCTGATCTGACAGGAATAGGTCCCTCTCCCACAGCCCCAGGAACAAATTAGCGTACAAGGGTGCATAAGACGCCCACATAGCTGTGCCCTGGAGCTGCAGGCAGAAGGACCTATTGAATACGAAAAAATTGTCGGTTAGGGTGAATTCCAGGAGCTCCATGAGGAGGGAGATGATGTCCCCAGGCAGAGTCGACATATCCAGAAAGTACCTTGTGGCTCTAAGGCCATCTTTATGCCTAATGCTAGTGTAGAGAGATTCTACATCGCATGTGCCCATAACAGATCTTTCATCAATCTGTAAGGAGTCGATGTTCCTTAAAAACTTGCCAGTATCTTTTATAAAGGAAGGGAGACTCTCCACCAGCGGCTGAAGTTTGTCAGCGATCCATTTGTTCACATTTTCCAGGAAGTTTCCTCTATGCAGGCCAATAACATGCAATGCTTCCATTGACTTTTTCCATAGACATGCTCAAAGACACCATTATATTAAAACTGCCTTGGGTTAATGTAGGCTTATTTTAAAGTCCCAAAGATGGTAACAATGCTTGTGAATAGGACTTCCAACATGAAGGGCTATGGCAATGTTCCATTTGGGAAGCTAAGCATGAAGACTTTGGCTGCATAGTTGGAAGGGAGACCTCATAAGAAACAGCATGAGACTATGCAAGCCAACAGGAACAAGGCCAATACCATGCAATGCTTCCATTAATTTTTTTCATACACATGCTCAATGACACCATTATATTAAAACTGCCTTGGGTTAATGTAGGCCTTTTTTTAAAGTCTCAAACATGGTAGCAATGCTTGTCAATAAGACTTCTAACATGAAAGGCAAGTGCAATGTTCCATTTGAAAAGCTAAGCATGAAGGCTCTAGCTGCATAGTTGGATGGGAGACCTCATATATACAGTAACAGTATGAGACTATGCAAGCCACTAGGAACAAGGTGAGTTCCATTCAATGCTTCCATTGACTTTTTCCATACACGTGCTCAATGATAACATTATATTAAAACTGCCTTGGGTTAATGTAGGCTTAATTTAAAGTCCCACAAATGGTAGCAATGCTTGTCAATAGGACTTCTAACATGCAGAGCTATGGCAAAGTATGATAGCCCGGGATGCATAGTTGGTTGGGAGACCTCATAAGAAACAGCTTGGGACTATGTAAGCCAATAGGAACAAGGCCAATTCTTCCATTGATTGTTTCCATAGACATGCTCAATGATACCATTATATTAAAACTGTCTTTAGTTAATGTAGACCTATTTTAAAGTTCCATAGTTGGTAGCAATGCTTGTCAATAGGATTTCTGACATGAAGGCCTATGGCAACGCTCCATTTGGGAAGCTAAGTATGATAGCCCGGGACGCATAGTTGGTTGGGAGACCTCATAAGAAACAGCATGGGACTATGTAAGCCAATAGGAACAAGACCAATACAACAGCATGAGAGCCAATGTTTCCATAGACATGCTCAGTGATACCATTATATTAAAACTGCCTTGAGTTAATGTAGACCTATTTTAAAGTCCTATAGATGGTAGCATTGCTTGTCAATAGGACTCCTGACATGAAGGGCTATGGAAGTCTTCCATTTGGGAAGCTAAGCATGAAGGCCCTGGCTGCCTAGTTGGATGGGAGACCTCATAAAAATCAGCATGGGACTATGTAAGCCTACAAGGCCAATACAATGCAATGCTTCCATTGACTTTTTCCATACACATACTCAGTGATACCATTATATTAAAACAGCCTTGAGTTAATGTAGGCTTAATTTAAAGTCCCACAGATGGTAGCAATGCTTGTCAATAGGACTTCTAACATGAAGAGCTATGGCAAAGTATGATAGCCCGGGATGCATAGTTGGTTGGGAGACCTCATAAGAAACAGCTTGGGACTATGTAAGCCAATAGGAGCAAGGCCCATACATTAGCATGCGAGCCAATTCTTCCATTGATTGTTTCCATAGACATGCTCAATGATACCATTATATTAAAACTGTCTTTAGTTAATGTAGACCTATTTTAAAGTTCCATAGTTGGTAGCAATGCTTGTCAATAGGATTTCTGACATGAAGGGCTATGGCAACGCTCCATTTGGGAAGCTAAGTATGATAGCCTGGGACGCATAGTTGGTTGGGAGACCTCATAAGAAACAGCATGGGACTATGTAAGCCAAAAGGAACAAGGCCAATACAATAGCATGAGAGCCAATGCTTCCATTGACTTTTTCCATAAACATGCTCAATGATACCATTATATTAAAACTGCCTTGAGTTAATGTCGACCTATTTTAAAGTCCCATAGATGGTAGCAATGCTTGTCAGTAGGACTTCTGACATGAAGGGCTATGGCAATGTTTTGTTTGGGAAGCTAATCATGAAGACCCAGGCTGCATAGTTGGATGGGAGACCTTATAAGAAACAGCATGGGACTATGTAAGCCAATAGGAACAATGGCAATACAATAGTATGAGAGCCAATGCTTCCATTGACTTTTTCCATAGACATACTCAATGATACCATTATATTAAAACTGCCTTGAGTTAATGTAGGCCTTTTTTAAAGTCCCATAGATGGTAGCAGTGCTTGTCAGTAGGGCTTCTGACATGAACGGCTATGGCACTGTTTAACATGGGAAACTAAGAATGAAGGCCCTGGCTGCTTAGTTGGATGGGAGACCTCAAAAGAAACAGCATGGGACTATGTAAGCAACTAGGAACAAGGTCAATACAATAGCAAATAGCCAAGGCTTCCATAGACATGCTCAATGATAACATTATATTAAAACTGCCTTGAGTTAATGTCGACCTATCTTAAAGTCCCATAGATGGTAAAATAACTTGTCAATAGGGCTTCTGACATGAAGGGCTATGGCAATGTTCCATTTGGGAAGCTAAGCATGAATTCCCTGGCTGCATAGTTGGATGGGAGATCTCATAAGAAACATCATGGGACAGGGGGCGTGGCCTGCTGCTAATGGCGCTGGTCGCAAGCTAGAGGAGCTCCTCACACAGGACGAATTTAACGGCACCCACACGGTGATCCCGGACTTCTAACCTGCAGCTACCGACTGGAGACCGGGCCAGGAACACCCCGACATGCCGAGGGCCACCTCAAGACGTCGCCACACTGAGAACAAGGTGACTGACTACTTTGAGGCTGAGCTGCAACGTGCGTCCCCTGAAAACATGGCTGCAGTCTCGGTGCACCCGCCTCCTCCTTCACAACACAGGAGCTCCCGCTCTCCTTGTTCTCCTCACAGCATGGAGGAGAGAGGAGCTGGCGACAGCTATCTCGCCCCAGTAACTCAGGGAGCCCTGAGGCAGCTTTTGGGTTCCTTGAGAACATCCATCATGGAGGATATGAGGCGTCTTATTGACACACTGACGGAAGACATAGGAGCGCTGGGTGAAAGGACCTCTCTCCTGGAGAGCAAAATGGGAGAGTTTGCTGCAGCACATAACAGGCTATCAGATAGCCACTCAGATCTGGATAAAGAGATGGGAGCTGTAAATTCCACCCTGTGTCATTTAGAGGACAAACTAAGAAGAAATAACATTAAGATTAGGGGTCTAAAGGAATGTGCAGAAGAAACAGACATTACTAAAGTGGTGGATGAGTTTCTCATAGCTGCCCTTCCGGAGACCCGGGCTACAGATCTAGCTATTGATAAAGCCTTCCGGATCCCTAAGCCGGCGACACTACCTCCTGAAATCCCGAGGGATATACTAGTCCAGCTGGTGAGACCGGGAATGCGAGACTATCTTATGCAAAGAATGAGGCTGGGTTCCCCAATGCAAGAGCCATGCACTAATGTGGCAATCTTTCCTGATCTTTCACCCGGCACCTTATCTCGCAGACGTGAATTTGCTTCCAGCTGCATAATCCTCAGAGATAGAGGCATTTTTTACAGCTGGGGATCTCCAGTCTCTCTGAATTTTAAATTCAAGGGGAAGAGACCCTCCTTCTCGTCTCCCACTCAGTTAAGGAAACTCTTAGATCATGGAACCTAGAGTCCCCCGGCAAGGCCCCGTCTCCACGTCCAGATCCTGACCGAGACTCTAGAGTGTCTCAAGAGAGAGGAAGGGGCCCATGATTGAAGGGAACGAATGGCATTTTGGTCCTGAGTGACTAGTTCTTCATTTGTTGAGACCCCGGCTAAGGATTTACTAAGTGAGCCGGTAAGCCGGTCCGTGAGGCGGACTTGGCGTGAATTTCCCCCCATTACTTCCATTAACTCCAACTGAAGTTGGAACTACTCAGTTTACATATTTGTATTTCTTGTTATAGTTCTAGTGGACATCTTAGTTTTTCACGGTTGCCTAGTGTGTCTTACCTTTCTCTCTCCTCTTTCCCTCCCCCTGTTTCTTCTTGTCTTATTCTTTCATCTTCTGGTTACTCCCTCCTTCCCTATTTATCATCTCAAAGGTTCCTATCTTCCTCATATCTTCTCATCCTCCCCCTCTTCCCTCCTCCTTGGGGTTGAGCGGTTGGCCTCACTAACGCTGCCACACGTAAAATGTCTATCAAGATTTTGTCGCTTAACGTAAAGGGGCTTAATTCCCCAGTGAAAAGGTCCTTTCTGTGGAGGGAGGCGAAGAGGGCCTAGGGCAGATATCAGGTGTGTCCAAGAAACGCACTTTTGGAAGCAGACAATAACAGTCTGCATAACGGGTCTTTCCCACATATTTTTCATGCCAACCACATAGAAAAAAATGCAGGGGTGTGCATAATGGTGAAGCATATGGTCCAATTCCGCATGATTAAGGTGTTTCCAGGCCAGGCGGGCAGATACCTTATTTTAGTATGTGCAAATCGCAGGATTAATATACATTGTTGTGAACGTTTATGCCCCGAATAGTGGTCAGATTAAATTTCTGAGGTCCTTGTTTGGGAGGATGGGGGAGATGACGGAGGGTAGACTGATTGTCTGCGGCGACTTCAATGTGGTCATGGAACAGAGACTGGACGACTCCTCTCCGGTTGCCCTGAGGGACGGGACTCTAGGCCCCCTTTGCCGAGAGTTCCACCTCCATGATATATAGAGATATTTACATGCAGGGGAAAGGGACTATTCCTTTTTCTCGCATAGCCATTCATCCTATTCTAGGATTGATTTCTTTCTTGTGAACGATGCCATCTTGGAGTCATGTGTGGCTTCAGAGATAGGTGTCATAACATGGTCGGACCATGCCCCGATCTCACTAGAGATCGGGCTGGGATCGGGAGGTGGACTTACTCGGCATTGGAAATTAAACGTGGGTCTCCTATTGGACCCCCAGACCATCATTGATTTTGAAAAGAAGCTACAAGACTTCTTCGCTCTAAATGACAACGGGGAGGTCATGGACGACACGCTGTGGTATTCACATAAGGCGGTCCTCCGTGGGCTCTTCTTGCAAAAGGCAGCTCAAGAAAAAAGAAAAAGAGAGGCTCCAAGAACGGAGTGGATTTCACACATTCAGCGACTTGAAACTGCTAATATAGCTGCACCGTCGTCTCGCCACCTCTCCCAGATACTGGACCTTTGGAATAGACTTAGGTCACTCCTTCTTCATCAGTATGAGGTTAACCTTAGGAAAATTAAAAACAAATATTATGCGGCAGGGGACAGAGCGGGGGATGCTTTTAGCTCGTAGACTTAAGAAGAGAGCGGCCATGTCCATGATCACCTCTATGAAAACACCAGAGTGAGACTTGGTTCGGGATCTGCAAAAAGTAGTGGAAGTGTTCGCTAAATATTATGAAAAGTTATATAATTTAGAGCATGATGCGTCCACTCCACAGCCCACCGTGGAAGCGATACAACAGTTTTTGCGGGATCTGCACCTCCCCCCATCTCTCCCGACGATCTAGAAACTTTGAACCGTCCGTTTACTCAGCTGGAAATTGAAACAGTAATCAAATCTTTGAAATCTAATTCGGCCCCAAGTCCAGACGGATTCGCGAATGAGTATTATAAGACCTTCAGTCCTGTCCTGGCCCCATACTTGTTGCGTTTGTTTTCCTTGTGGCAATCCAGAGGTTCGATCCCGGACTCTGCATTAGAGGCAACAATAACAACAATAACCAAAGGTGGGAAAGACCCGGACAGGCCTGAAAGTTACCGCCCAATCTCCCTTCTAAACTCAGATTTAAAAATGTATTCAAAATTAGTGGCTAACAGACTGGGAGAGTTGATTCCTGGGCTGGTTAACCCAGACCAGGTGGGATTTGTGCGAAATAGACAGGCTCAGGACGGGACTAGGAGAATGTTAGACCTGATAGAGATCGCTGAGAGGAGGGGGGACCCCTGTGTATTCCTGTTTTAGATGCGGAAAAGGCGTTTGACAGGGTGCACTGGGGCTACCTCCGGGAAGGTCCTCGGTGCCTTTAGCTTCTCGGGACCTATATTAAAAGCGATCCTCAGCCTGTACTCGCACCCTTGTGCGAGGGTATTCTCTTCTGGTTACCTGTCTAGAGCCTTTGCAATTACTAACGTCATCAGGCAGGGCTGTCCTCTTTCCCCCCTGATTTTTGCTCTTCTTATGGAACCCCTTGGTTCTCTTAAGTGGACCCGTCTATTTCGGGCATATCAGTCAGGGAAAGGAGACACGTGGTAGGATTTACGCCGATAATGTCATTATTGCCACTGCTAACCCCACATCCTCTCTCGCTGGGATTGTAAAATTACTAAATTCATTTGGACAAATCTCCTACTATAAATTGAATGCGGGCAAGTCTATGATTCTTCCCATACACGTTGCTGCTTCGGAATCGAAAGTTTAGCGCAGACTCACCCCTTCAAGTGGTGTCCAGGGGGTACCCCATACTTGGGGGTCTCCTTGGCCCCTTTGTAAAAATAGCTTTTGATAATCTCAATTTACTGTTGGGAGACCTACGAAAGGCGCTGGGACCTACCCCCTTGTCTCCATGTCGTGGATGGCAAGAGTACAGGCAGTTCAGATGGTTTGGCTACCTAAAGTTATTTATTTATTCAGATGCCTACCAATACAGTATCCCTCTGGGTTGCTCTCCCGCCTCCAAGCTCTGATCAACAGTTTTGTCTGGGCTAATAAAACTCCTAGGGTACAGAGGAAAATAATGTATTTCAGCTGGCTAGAGGTGGTTTGGGGGTCCCAGACATCGCCTCTTACCTTAAAGCAATTATATTGGAGGCTGCAAAAAGTTGGTGGAGAGAGGAGGGGAGAGAGGGTTGGCTACAAATTGAAGCTAGCGAAACTAGAGGAGGCTCGCTTAAAAGTCTCTTAGCGGCTACTTCCCTGGGCCCCCTGCGGACAAAGTGAATGCTGCGATCGATGCGTGCCCTCCTTGAGGTGTGGGGGGGGCTTAGGGGACGGTGGTCCAGACTACCGGTCACTGAGATCCCTCTTACGGCTTTTCGGCTCCTCATCCCCTCGCTGAACCTTTCTGGCTGGAAGGAAAATGGCCTTGAGAGGCTGAGTAACTTGATGAGTCAGGGCAAACTAAGGTCCTTTGGGATTTCGTAACCAAATATCCTGAAATTGCATGCTCCTTCCTACAGTTTTGTCAGATGTCGCATTTTCTCCGCTCTGGATCCTGCCGCCATGACCTTAATCCTCCTGGAGTGTCTCCATTATTACAATTTGTCTTATCGGGCCCTGAGGTTACCAAGGGCCTTTCAACTATGTATGTGGGCTTTTTAAACTGTAACGTCCCAACAAAATTGCCGTATATGGGGAGATGGGAGGGAGACCTGGTGTTTTCTGCAGATATAGACGAATGGGAAGGGGAAATTCGAGTAACCAGGAATGCCACCCACTGCATAAACTACGTGGAACTTTTAAAGAAAATACACCTCCGTTGGTATATCCTCCCCCCTCTAAACTAGCTAGATTAAAACAGGGACTTTCTCCCCTTTGTTGGAGACAGTGTGGTCAAAAGGGAGACCTAGCCATTTGTGGTGGGGTTGTCCTAAATTGGCAGCTTTTTGGATCTCAGCGGCCGGTCTGGTGGAATCTCTTACAGGCATCAAGGCCCTCTTGCCCCCCAACTCGCTGTTCTGCACATAGGGATTGAGGCCTTCCCCCCAATACCTAGACTTCTCATTACATTCATCTTGACTGCTGCTAGAATATGTGTCGCAGCCAAATGGAAGGAGGTGACTTTCCAAATATGAGAGACTTAACAGACAAATTAAACTCAATATTCTGCCACGAATACTATTTAGCTATGGATTCTAAAAAGAAGCGATATGTGGCTGAGGCTTGGGACTGCTGGGCTGCTCATCCCCTGGCGATCCAGATCCCCTGTTGAGGCCCCCCGCTCTTCTCCTTGGAGTTTCCCACTATTCTCTTTTTCCCTCTTGCCCTGAATCCAGCCCTGCTGACTCCTCTCTTGTTTTGATTTAACTGCTAATTCAGGCATTCCCCCCTCCTCTATTCTTCCCTTTACCCCTCCTGCCTTCTCTCCCCCCTATTATTACTTCTCTTCTTATCTATCTAAGCCGGATACCTTTCATGTCATCTTCCCCCCCCCCTTCCTGTTTTTTTCTGGTAGAGGCGGACACAAGACCTATGAGCCCAGACTTGAAGTTGGGAGTCTCTAATGGTTTTAACCCCACGTGATTGCCCAAAGTTTGTCTTCTGTAATATAGCTTTACTTGGTACAAAAGTGTTCTAGATGAAGCTCAATCATTCCGCCATTGTTATGTCCAAATTTATGTCCAAATGTTTGTTTAAAATGTATAATTGTAATAAAAATTATTGATGGAAGAAACATCATGGGACTATGTAAGCCAAATTTAAAACAAGGCTAAAGCTTCCATTGATTTTTTCCATAGACATGCTCAATGATTCCATTATGTCAGGGGTGGGGAACCTTTTCTCTGCAAAGGGCCATTTGGAAATTTAGAATATCATTTGCGGGCCGTATAAATTTATTAACTTAAAAAACATTGCTAAACTTACATATAAGAGCAACAAAGATTAAAGTAATAAAATAGTCTTTATTATAACAATACAACAACACAAAGAATAACAAATGAGGTGACCCCATGTGATTAAAGGTGTACAAATACTACTCCACTGATGTAAATATTATACGTAAATACCCCAAAGTTAATCACATCAATTTTTTTCTTCAAAAACACGCAATGTGTAGGTAAGGACAGGTATATAAATACACTATCAATGATTCTGAGGGCAAAACGATGAAGATAATATTAGGATGGCAGGTATGTGGATACATTTAACATACAAAATACTAATGTAAAAAACAAAAACACGGGGGCCAGAGGCGCAAGACACACGTGTACACAGGGGCCTGAGGCACATGACACACAGGTACACAGGGGGCAGAGCAAAAAGAGATCCAGCAACACATCCAAATGAAGGTAGATAAAAATCAATGTGGACATATATGATTTTAACATGGCTTCACATGATTTTTATCTCCCTCCCTTGGCTATGTTTCTGGATGCAGCTCCTTCTTATACTGCTGACAGTTTTCATCCCTGCACAGCCGACGATCACAGAGCAGACGCTTTATTTATTTACTTATCTGAACCTTTAGATTTACTCACGGACTTCCCGAGGTGGAGGAATTGTTTATTTAAGATAAGCAGGAGGTGATTGTAATCCTCCCGGGAGCTGAGCTGGACAGTGCAGAGGCTCCTGCTTCACAGAACGCCTCACGCTGACTATGTTTCAGGTCGGAGACAATTCCGGCACGCACCGCTGCTGATTTAAAGGGACCGCGCTACAAATAAAAGCAAAGTGGCCACGGGCCGGATCAGGTAACATGGCGGGCCGGACCCGGCCCGGGGGCCGGACATTCCCCACCCCTGCATTATATTAATACTGCCTTGAGTTAATGTAGACCTATTTTAAAGTCCCATAGACGGTAGCAATGCTTGTAAATAGGATTTCTGACATGAAGGGCTATGGCAATGTTCCATTTGGGACGCTGAGCTTGAAGGCCCTGGCGGCATAGTTGGAGGGAGACCTCATAAGAAACAGCATGGGACTATGTTAGCCAATAGGAACAAGGCCAATGCTTGCATTGACTTTTTCCATAGACATGCTCAATGATATCATTATGTTAAAACTGCCTTGAGTTAATATAGACCTATTTTAAAGTCCCCTAGATGGTAGCAATGCTTGTAAATAGAACTTCTGACATGAAGGGCTATGGCAATATTTCATTTGGGAACCTAATCATGAAGCCCCTGGCTGCATAGTTGGATGGGAGAGTAATAGGAAACAGCATGGGACTATGTAAGCCAATAGGAACAAGGCCAATGCAATAGCATGAGAGCCAATGCTTCAATTGACTTCTTCCATAGACATGTTCAACGATACCATTATATTAAACTGCCTTGAGGTAATGTAGACCTATTTTAAAGTCCCATAGATGGTAGTAATGCTTGTCAATAGAACTTCTGACATGAAGGGCTATGGCAACGTTCCTTTTTGGGAAGCTAAGCATGAAGTCCCTGGCTGCATAGTTGGGTGGGAGACCTCATAAGAAACAGCATGGGACTATGTAAGTCTATGGGAACAAGGCCAATGCAATGCTTCCATAGTCTTTTTCCATACGCATACTCAATGTACCATTATATTAAAACTGCCTTGGGTTAATGTATTCCTATTTTAAAGTCCCATAGATGGTGGAATGATTGTCAATACGACTTCTAACATGAAGGGCTTTGGCAACGTTCCATTTGGGAAGCTAAGCATGATGGCCTGGCTGCATAGTTGGATGGGAGACCTCATAAGAAATAGCATGGGACTACAGTATGTAATCCAATAGGAACAAGGCTAATACAATACAATTTCTCCATTGATTTTTTCAATACACATACTCAATGATACCATCATATTAAAACAGCCTTGAGTTAATATAGGCCTATTTTAAAGTCCCATAGATGGTAGCAATGCTTGTTAATAGGACTTCTGACATGAAGGGCTATGGCAATGTTCCATTTGGGAAGCTAAGTATGAAGTCCTTGGCTGCATGGTTGGATGGAAGACCTCATAAGAAACAACATGGGACTATATAAGCCAATAGGAACAAGGCCAATGCTTCGATTACCTTTTTCCTTAGATATGTTCAATAATATACCATTATATTAAAACTGCCTTGAGTTAATGTAAGCCTATTTTAAAGTCCCACAGATGGTAACAATGCTTGTCAATAGGACTTCTGACATGAAGGGTTGTTGCAATGTACGGTTCAGGAAACTAAGGGCATGAAGGCCCTGGCTGCATAGTTGGATGGGAGACCTCAAAGAAACAGCATGGGACTATGTAAGCCAATAGGATTTGTAGGATAGCTCCTGTGTGACCCCTCAAGTTTGAACTGCAGTAATCTTTGTAACAGCACCACTTGTCACACTGTCACCACTGCCTGTGTGCCTCCTCGCACAGCATATGGGAAATGCTTTCTGTTAATGTGACCACCCATATGCTTGTAAGAGAGTTGCATTTGTCATGGATGGGAACTGCAGTCCTCAAGGGATGCAAGCAGTGCAAGTTTTCAGGATTTACATAGCATTGCACTGGTGGTAATTTAATCACCTCCAAAAGTGATGATTCCCACACGTTGTGCAATGCTCAGTTAATCCTGAAAGCATGCACTGTTTGTGGCCCTTGAGGACTGGAATTTCCTTGTTCTACAGGCGTGTGTGTAGTGTATTGCATTTCTTAGACTTCACAACTTCAGGTCAGAGGCCATCTGTAGGGTAGTATCAAAGCACTTCTTACTTTGCACAAACAGTCCATAAGATTGACTCCTGCTCCACTATCAACTAGCACTGGCACAGTCTCAGTTTTGCCCGTCAATCACCACCTTGGCAAACTGTGAAAATGGAAAACTAGTGAAGAAGGAAAGATAAAAGTTCTCCTTGCAAATGACCAAAGGTACACAGCATCTGAGACTGCGTGACGGTCTTGGAGCGATGTGGACAGACCGTAATAAAATGATATATTTGACCACAATAGAAACATGCTCCACAGAGGGCAATGGCTGCATAGCACAGGAGCTCCTGCAGCGACAAGCTCCTAAGCTGCACTACAAGCGACCTTATCGCCAGCTGGACTGAATCACCCACCTGCCTGGGATACGGAGCGCACAGCGGTCTCAATGGTGCAGGGTAGGTCAGCTAAAAGTAATTCCCCAAGGAAGATTACAACTTACTTCCTTCGAGACCAGGGAGTGGGCTCTGCTTCTAAGATGGCTGCGGCTTCCCCTTTTCCCTCTCACTCCCCTGCACCCTCTTCTCACGCATCATTGAAAGGATCAGAGGATGCGATCTTGGGGGGAGGCAAGGAGAGACAGGAGGACATTCCTCTCACTCAGTCCACCATGGAAGCCATATTAAAAAGGCTCAGGAGGGAGCTACAGCATGATTTTAAGGATATGATGAAAGAGCTGAGAGGTGAGGTTGAGGAACTGGGCTCCTGAATGGCACACTTGGAGCAAAAGTTTAAAGAACTCACTAGATCACATAATGATCTAATAGATGCCCATGAGGCCATGGAGCTGAAAATGTCCCAGATTTCTGATAAGACCCTGGATTTGGAAGACAGATACAGGCAAAATAATATAAGGCTAATAGGCGTAGCTGAGTCCATTCCTGATCACGAGCTCCCAGAACTGCTTCAGATATTCATTAAAGAAGTGCTCCCCCAGGCTGATGACAAGGATGTAATAATAGACACGATACATAGAATCTCAAATCTTAAAGGGCAAGATCCTAATCTACCTAGGGACGTCATTGCTCATATCCATTTTTACACCATTAAGGAAGCTTTTATGAGGGCCCTATGGAAAAAGCCTAAGCTTTCAGATGACTTGTCACAATTGCTGGTTTTCCCTGACCTATCTGCTGGTATGTTGGCTAAACGACAGGCGTTTAACCCTTATACCAGGTCTTGAGAGACTTGGGCATCAGATACCACTGGGGGTTTCCTGCAAAGCTTAAAATCACAAAGGATGGCACAGTTTTTGTTTCCTCCACTCCTAACAAGGCAAAGGGGTTGCTGCTTCAATGGGACATTCAGCCACCCCAGCCAACTCCACAGCTCAAAAGAAAAAGAAGCTGCCTCCAGACCGGTGGTCTGTTCATGTGGAGCATCACCGTTTCCTGTTTGTGATTTTTGCTATAGACTCTTGGAGAGTCATTTTCACAACATTCTGCCCCAGGAGTGTATTTTTCTATTTTTCAACTCACTCCTTGACTGATTTTTGTACCATGATAACCTGGCTTACATTGAGTTAATTGCTATTTGTCTGTCCTTGTCTGTCCTTCCCTGTTTGTTTTCCCATGACTGGTCCTTTGCCCAGGCTTCTTGGCTCTCTGAAAGTTGCTCGCTTTTTATGTAAACTTGACTATTAAAAGTTCATCTATTAATGCAAATGGTTTAAATTCACCTGCTAAACGCTCGATATTCTGGAGAAATGCTTGTAGAGAGAACTCTTATGTGGTCTGCGTTCAAGAAACGATAACTTTCGACTTGTTAACATACACTACCCCCAATACTTCTTTGCAAATTGTAAAACCAAGAAAGCAGGAATAGCAATTCTTATTAGGCAATGTATAAAGTTTGAGTTATATAACACTCTTGTTGACCCAGAGGGTCGCTATGTTTTCCTAAACTGCTCTTTGAACTCTGTTTTATATTCTATAGTTTCTCTATATGCCCCAAATGAAGCTCAAATGTCTTTTATTAAGAGGGCTCTTACTAAGCTTAATACCTTTGCTAAAGGATTGGAAATAGTCTGCGGTAATTTCAATTTGCCCATGTCAACCTCATTAGTCTGCTCCCACACTTCATTATCAAGAAAGGAGATGAGTGTGGTGGTGTCAGAGTTTTCATTACATGTAATCTAGAGGTACCAACACAGTTCTGAGATGGACTGTACGTTTTTCACCTAGATTTGGTACCTACACAAGGCTGGATTACGTTCTGATAGATTCTAGACTACTGGACGCTTCCCAGAAATCGGAAATTGGAGTAATATCCTGGTCCAATCATGTCCTCATATCCTTATACCTCTCGGAGGGAGACTCTTTCCTTTCTCCTAAGAGATGGCGTTTGATTGAGTATTTACTGTTTAGCGGGAGTAATGTCAGCCTTCTGATATCTAAAATGGAAGAATTTTTCAAAATTAATGACAATAACTCCACTTCTGATGAAGTATTGTGGACGGCTCACAAGGCTTTCATGACAGGAAACCTAATTAAAATGGCATCTATTGTAAAAAAGAGGAGGAAATGGGAGGTCTTGAACCTCACAACCCAGCTCAATAAATTAGCTGGTCATAACTGGTCAACAAAAAGCACCCAGAACCCCAACTATCTGCCTCCATTATGAAACTTAGAGATACACTTAGGTCTCTATTCCTATTGCATTATGAGAAGGCTCTTAAGAAATCTAAAACAATGTTTTATTCTATACTCCCTAATAGAAGTTATGTCTTTTATCCATGATATGTAAATAAAAGCTTATAACCTGAAGTTAAATTCATCCATTGGTTGTATAACTTACTCTTTTGAAAGCTGACACCCTCCGAAATGTGGTTTAGGTTAAGAAAATCTATTGGCATCAATGCTGAAATATTGATCATTTAATGAACACAGAATGGTCAGAGTTTAGCAAGACAAATGTTTTGTCGCCTGGTCATATAATGCACCCAATCCTAGTTTACATCCTCACCTGTGCTCAGTAAATCATCAGCTAATTAGCGGGTGTGTCTAAAAAGAAACCCAGCACCCCATACCTTCACTTGAACTGCAACTTGAGCTCTGACAACATGCCAAAAAATCCACTCTGCGACAAAGCCTTGATTATCAAGAGGCTGAAGACCAGATCCACTTCAGAGGTGGCTGGCACCTTTCATGTGTCTCAGCATCAAGTACAAGGTATTAAAAAAAGATTTGAAGAGGCTGGAGATGTGTTTGACAAGCCCAGGTCCAGCAGAGCCCACAAGACCACTACTCAGGAGGAACGTGTGTTGGTTAGAAAATCCAAAGCAAGCCCCTCTTCCACTGCAGCAGAGCTCCAACAGGCCTGGTTACCTCAAGTCCCTGTGTCAACTAGAACAGTTTGTAGGATTCTGTCTTGAAATGGCCTCCATGGTCGAATCAGTGCCCAGAAGCCGGCACTAAACAAAAGGCAAATAAAAAACCATGTGGCATTTGCAAAGTCCCACAGCCTGCTAAACAGATGGACGCTGGAAAAGTCTCAGAAGGTTGATTTCTCTGATGAATCTTCAGTAGAATTACACCACAGCCGTCGCAAATACTGCAGGAGACCTACTGGAGCCCGTATGGATCCAATATACACCCAGAAAACAGTTAAATTTGGTGGTGGAAAAATCATGGTCTGGGGATACATTCAGTATGGGTGTTTGTGTGAAACATTTGCAAGGTGGAAGGCAATATCAAAAGCCTACAATATCAAGAAGTATTAACTACCTCTTATATTCCAAATCATAAAAGGGGTCAAATTCTACAGCAGGATGGTGCTCCATCTCATACATCCATCTCTACGACAAAGTTCCTCCAGGCTAAAAAGATCAAGGTGCTCAAGGATTGGCCAGTCCAGTCACCAGACATGAACATCATTGAGCATGTTTGGGGTAGGATGAAAGAGGAAGCTTGGAAGACAAAACCAAAGAATCTAGATGAACTCTGGGAGGCATGTAAGACTGCATTCTTTGCTATTCCTGATGACTTCATTAATAAATTGTATAAATCATTGTTGAACCACATGGATGCAGTCCTTTAAGCTCATGGAAGTCACACAAAATATTAAATAAGACTCTAGTAGCACCACAACTTCATTCAATTATGTTATGCAACATATATTTGTATTTTAACCCGTAGACGACAGCCTAACGTCTACAGACGTCCAAAAAAAAGGGTACTAAAGCCCAGCCATACGTCTGTAGACGTATGGCTAGAAAATGCCCTGTAGCACAGCCCCTGTAGCAAAAATCTCTAGGGTGTCAGCGTACCGATTGTAGCTGAGACCCTAGAGATTAGTAATTAGCTAGTTTTTTACCGGCACCTGTAATGTGATGGCCGGTAAACACCGTTTACCGATCATCACATTGCACAAAGTGAAAGTGCCGGGAAAAATGCTTTCACTTTGATCCGACATGAAAACACATGTTGGAACAAAGTGAAAGCATTAACCCCCTAGCCCACCAAGACCCCCAGTACTGGGGATCATCATCCCCCCCCCCCACCCCACCCCCTAACCATCTGAAAATGGCGGCGGCCGGCGCCAAACCCGCCGCCTCCGCTGCATCTCTATGCGATCTGTCAGATCGCATAGAGATGCCGCCATTCCTGGGGGGCCACTGGTCCCCTCAGTGGTCCCCCAATGCCATCCCCCCTCACCCTGGTCTCACCCCTGATCTCCCCCTGCTCCCTGCGTGGCTCCCCAGCTCCCCCTCTTCCCTGCGCGGCTCCCTGAGTCCCCGGCTCCCCCTCTTCCATGCGCGGCTCCCCTCCGGTCATCAGAGCCCCCCCTCCTTCCCCAGGTCTTCCCCATGCTGTCCCCTCGATCCCCGACCCCCTCCTCCGATCTGCAGCCCCCCCGGTTCGCTCCGCTCTCCCCCCGGGCCCCCTTCCCTGCTCCTCTCATACTTACCCGTCCTGCAGCGTCGCCGGCCGTCTTCTCTCTGCCTCTGTCCCGGCGCCGCTGCTCTGCGTGCGCCGGAACAGAGGCAGAGTTAACCCATCAACGACCACACAGGGGTCTTCTGCAGTTAACCCCCTGTGTGGTCACAAGGGGTTAGCTGCAGATCATTATCCCTGTGTGATCACAGGGGGTTACTGGATCTGCAGTTAACCCCTTGTTACCACACAGGGATGATGACCTGCAGTTAACCCCTTGTGTTTTCACAAGGGGTTAACTGCAGGTCATCATCCCTGTGTGGTCACAAGGGGTTACTGGATCTGCAGGTAACCCCTTGTGACCACACAGGGATGATGACCTGCAGTTAACCCCTTGTGTGGTCACAAGGGGTTAAATGCAGGTCATCATCCCTGTGTGGTCACAAGGGGTTACTGGATCTGCAGGTAACCCCTTGTGACCACACAGGGATGATGACCTGCAGTTAACCCCTTGTGTGGTCACAAGGGGTTAAATGCAGGTCATCATCCCTGTGTGGTCACAAGGGGTTACTGGATCTGCAGGTAACCCCTTGTGACCACACAGGGATGATGACCTGCAGTTAACCCCTTGTGTGGTCACAAGGGGTTAAATGCAGGTCATCATCCCTGTGTGGTCACAAGGGGTTACTGGATCTGCAGGTAACCCCTTGTGACCACACAGGGATGATGACCTGCAGTTAACCCCTTGTGTGGTCACAACGGGTTAACTGCAGGTCATCATCCCTGTGTGGTCACAAGGGGTTACCGGATCTGCAGTTAACCCCTTGTGACCACACAGGGATGATGACCTGCAGTTAACTCCTTGTGACCACACAAGGGGTTAACTTCAGATCATCATCTGAATGAGAATCGTCGCGGGACCTCCCACTGGACTACGTCAGACCTTCCCAATGGACTACGTCGGACCATGCCACTGGACTACGTCGGACTTCACTGTAATAAAGATGGGGTCTAATTATGTGTTTGTGTTTTTTTTTCCAATAAAAATATTTTTCTCTGTGTTGTGTTTTCTTTACAATCTATTAGAGATTCCTAATGGTCCGGTCTAATATTGGCCAGACGTTATGAATCTCGGGCTTAGTGCCAGCTGCCAAAAAGCTGGCATTAACCCCTTATTACCCAGTCTGCCACCGCTACACGGCAGCTGGAAGAGCTGGATACAGCGCCAGAAAATGGCGCTTCTATGAATGCGCCATTTTCTGGGGCGGCTGCGGGCTGCAATTCGCAGCGGGGGGGGCCCAGAAAGCTTGGGCCTCCCTACGCTGAGGATTCCAGCCCCCAGCTGCCTAGTTGTACCTGGCTGGCCCAAAAATATGGCGAAGCCCACGCCATTTTTTTTAAAAAATTATTTCATGAAATATAAAAAAAAAGGAGCTTCCCTATATTTTTGGTTTCCAGCTAGGTAAAACTAGGCAGAAGGGGTTCGTGGCAGCCCGTAGCTGCCTGTTGTACCTGGCTGGACCAAAAATATGGCGAAGCCCTACGTCATTTTTTTAAAAAAATTTAATAAAGTAATACTAAAAAAAAATGCAGGGGAGGAGACAACCAGGACACGGTGTGTCCGTATCTTGTGCACATGCTCTAAGGGCCCTTTCACATCAGCGTTTTTTGAAATTTGCGGCAGATGCGGTGAAAAAACCGCATCTGCCGCAATTACCGCATACCGGCTGCACTTGCGGCGCGGTTGCGGTAAACGCCATGCAAAGTATAGGCGTACTTGCGACAAGTGCGGTTTTACACTTGCGGCAGGTCGCGCCGCGAAAAAAAAACGCAGTCAGCCTCGTTTTTTTCGCGGCCGCACCTGCCGCAAGTGCAAAACCGCACTTGCCGCACCTGCCGCAAGTACGCCTATACTTTGCATGGCGTTTACCGCAACCGCGCCGCAAGTGCAGCCGGTATGCGGTAATTGCGGCAGATGCGTTTTTTTCACCGCATCTGCTGCAAATTTCAAAAAACGCTGATGTGAAAGGGCCCTAAAAGTGAGAAATTGTGTGAAAAAAAGAAAATGTTCATAATGACATTATCAAATTCTGTGAAGTAGCTGTAGATTCCAAATGCTCACTATACCCCTAGATAGAATCCTTGAGGTGTCTAGTTTCCAAAATGGGGTGACTTGTGCGGGAGCTCCAATGTTTAGGCACATAGGGGCTCCCCATATGCGACATGGTGTCCGCTAACTATTAGAGCTAATTTTCCATTCAATTTGTTAGCGGACACCATGTCGCATATGGAGAGCCCCTGTGTGCCTAAACATTGGAGCTCCCCAACAAGTGACCCCATTTTGGAAACTAGACCCCCCAAGGAAAAAATCTAGATGCATAGTGAGCACTTTCAACCCCCAAGTGCTTCACAAATTAGTCTGTAAAAAGGAAAAAAAGAAGATTTTTGTGAAAAAAAGTACTTTTTCATTTTTACGGATCAGTTTGTGAAGCACCTGGGGGTTCAAAGTGCTCACTACGCATCTAAATACGTTCCTTGGGGTGTCTAGTTTCCAAAATGAGGTCACTTGTGGGGGAGCTCCAATATTTAGGCACATAGGAGCTCTCCATACATGACATGGTGTCCACTAGCAATTGGAATTGTAAGTGGATACCATGTCGTGTATGGCGAGCCCCTGTGTGCCTAAACATTAGAACTCCCCCACAAGTGACCCCATTTTGGAAACTAGACACCCCAAGGAATTTATATAGATGCATAGTGAGCACTTTGAACCCTCAGGTACTTCACAAATGGATCCATAAAAATGAAAAAGTACTTTCTTTTCCACAAAAATTTTCTTTTTTCATTTTTACGGATTCATTTGTGAAGCACCTGGGGGTTCAAAGTGCTCACCACCCATCTAGATAAGTTCCTTGGGGGGTCTAGTTTTCAAAATGGGGTCACTTGTGGGGGAGCTCCAATGTTTAGGCACACAGGGGCTCTCCATACGCAACATGGTGTCCGCTAGCAATTGGAGCTAATTTTCCATTCAAATTGTTAGCGGACACCATGTTGCATACGGAGAGCCCCTGTGTGCCTAAACATTGGAGCTCCCCCACAAGTGACCCCATTTTGGAAACTAGACACCCCAAGGAATTTATATAGATGCATAGTGAGCACTTTGAACCCTCAGGTACTTCACAAATGGATCCATAAAAATGAAAAAGTACTTTCTTTTCCACAAAAATTTTCTTTTTTCATTTTTACGGATTCATTTGTGAAGCACCTGGGGGTTCAAAGTGCTCACCACCCATCTAGATAAGTTCCTTGGGGGGTCTAGTTTTCAAAATGGGGTCACTTGTGGGGGAGCTCCAATGTTTAGGCACACAGGGGCTCTCCATACGCAACATGGTGTCCGCTAGCAATTGGAGCTAATTTTCCATTCAAATTGTTAGCGGACACCATGTTGCATACGGAGAGCCCCTGTGTGCCTAAACATTGGAGCTCCCCCACAAGTGACCCCATTTTGGAAACTAGACACCCCAAGGAATTTATATAGATGCATAGTGAGCACTTTGAACCCTCAGGTACTTCACAAATGGATCCATAAAAATGAAAAAGTACTTTCTTTTCCACAAAAATTTTCTTTTTTCATTTTTACGGATTCATTTGTGAAGCACCTGGGGGTTCAAAGTGCTCACCACCCATCTAGATAAGTTCCTTGGGGGGTCTAGTTTTCAAAATGGGGTCACTTGTGGGGGAGCTCCAATGTTTAGGCACACAGGGGCTCTCCATACGCAACATGGTGTCTGCTAGCAATTGGAGCTAATTTTCCATTCAAATTGTTAGCGGACACCATGTTGCATACGGAGAGCCCCTGTGTGCCTAAACATTGGAGCTCCCCCACAAGTGACCCCATTTTGGAAACTAGACACCCCAAGGAATTTATATAGATGCATAGTGAGCACTTTGAACCCTCAGGTACTTCACAAATGGATCCATAAAAATGAAAAAGTACTTTCTTTTCCACAAAAATTTTCTTTTTTCATTTTTACGGATTCATTTGTGAAGCACTTGGGGGTTCAAAGTGCTCACCACCCATCTAGATAAGTTCCTTGGGGGGTCTAGTTTTCAAAATGGGGTCACTTATGGGGGAGCTCCAATGTTTAGGCACACAGGGGCTCTCCATACGCAACATGGTGTCTGCTAGCAATTGGAGCTAATTTTCCATTCAAATTGTTAGCGGACACCATGTTGCATACGGAGAGCCCCTGTGTGCCTAAACATTGGAGCTCCCCCACAAGTGACCCCATTTTGGAAACTAGACCCCCCAATGAACTTATCTAGATGCATAGTGAGCACTTTGAACCCTCAGGTGCTTTACAAATTGATCCGTAAAAATGAAAAAGTACTTTTTTTTCACAAAAATTTTCTTTTGTCCTCGATTTTTTTCATTTTCACATGGGCAACAGGATAAAACGCATCCTAAAATTTGTTGGCCAATTTCTCCTGAGTACACCGATACCTCATATGTAGTCATAAACCACTGTTTGGGCGCACCGCAGGGCTCGAAAGAGAAGAAGCGCCATTTGACTTTTTGAATGGTAAATTAGCTCCAAAAGTCAAATCGCGCTCCTTCCATTCTGAGCCCTGCCGTGCGCCCAAACAGTGGTCTATGACCACATATGAGGTATTGGTGTACTCAGGAGGAATTGCCCAACAAATTTTAGGATGCATTTTATCCTGTTGCCCATGTGAAAATGAAAAAAATCGAGGCTAAAAAACATTTTTGTTGGAAAAATTAAAATGTCCATTTTTTGTTTCCACTTTGCTTTAGTTGCTGTGAAGCACCTGAAGGGTTAATCATTTTCTTGAATGTAGTTTTGAGTAGCTTGAGGGGTGCAGTTTTCGGAATGGTGTCACTTTTGGGTGTTTTCTGTCATGTACACCCCTCAAATGGACTTCAAATGTGATGTGGTCACTAAAAAAATGGTTTTGTAAATTTTGCTGGAAAAATGAAAAATTGCTGATGAACTTTGAACCCTTATAACGTCCTAACCAAAAAATTTTTTTTTTCCAAAATTGTGCTGATGTAAAGTAGACATGTGGGAAATGTTATTTATTAACTATTTTGTGTCACATAACGCTCCGGTTCAACAGAATAAAAATGACAAATTTGAAAATTGTCAAATTTTCAAAATTTTTGCAAATTTTTTTTATATTTTCACAAATAAACACAAAAATTATCGACCTAAATTTACCAATAACATGAAGCCCAATATGTCACGAAAAAACAATCTCAGAATCGCTAGGATCCGTTGAAGCGTTCCAGAGATATTACCTCATAAAGGGACACTGGTCAGAATTACAAAAAACAGTCTGGTCATTAAGGTGGAAATTGGCTTCGTCACTAAGGGGTTAAGTTAATTTTTTGTTTGAAAATCACATTACTTTCTGTGGGCAACAAACCTTTTGTCTTGCCAAAATCTGACCATTCTGTGTTCATTAAATGATCAATATTTCAGCATTGATGCCAATTATTTTCTTAACCTAAACCACATTTCGGAGGGTTTCAGCTTTCAAAAGAGTAATTTATACAACCAATTGATGAATTTAACATCAGCTTATAAGCTATTATCAATTTAATTTAATTTGAAAAGTTTAAAAGAGAGCACTTAAAAGAAGACTCACTTGCATTTATAAATCAGACGGTATTAAAACTTATTTTCCCACTGAAATTGCAGCGGAATTTAGACGGTATTTTTATTCCCTACATAATTTAAATGAAGATCCCCTCACAGTTCAGCTGACTAAACATGTCATACAAAATTTCCTCACAAAACTTAAACTTCTCAAGGTAACGACGACACAACTATCTGAACTTAACTCTCCCTTTACGGACCTGGAAATTGAACAGACTATTAGCGCAACTAAAATGGGCTCGGCCCCGGGCCCGCACGGGTTTTCTAATGGTTAGTATCATTGCTTTTCAAAAACCTTAGCCGCTTATCTCTTTAGTATTTTTAACTATTGGAAAAAACAGCGACTATACGTAAGGAGAACCTAGAAGCTATCCCTAAACCGGGAAAAGGCCCAGATACCCTAAGTAATTTCCGGCCTATCTCTCTAATAAATTGCGACCTAAAAATGTTTTCAAAATTGATCATGTCAAGGCTAATGAGAATTCTTCCGGTCTTGATATCTCCAGATCAGATCGGGTTTGTGCCTGGAAGGCAAGCAAAGGATGGCACGAGAAGAGTGATACATTTATTGTAATTAATGGAAAATAGCGGGATCCCTGGTGTGCTCTTGTCTCTTGATGCCGAAAAAACATTCAACAGAGTACACTGGGAGTATATGGGGCAGGTACTGGAAAAATTTGGCTTTGCAGGGGACATTAAGAGGGCAATTTTGTCATTATACTCCAACCCTACTGCTACGGTGAATGTGTCAGGCATGTCTCAGACCCTTTTCCAATTACTAATGGTACCCATCAGGGTTGCCCTTTGTCACCCATTATTTTTGCCCTTATGATAGAACCACTTGCAGGAGCTCTTAGACTCAATCAGGGGATTAACCGGATTAATGTGGGAGATCAGAGTCATGTAATAGGGCTTTATGGAGATGTGATCATTTCCTGCACTGATATTGAGTCTTCCTTATCAGCAGCTCTGAATACGAATTCTTGCTGAATATCTGAATTCTCGCTGATCTTGTACTACAAGTTGAACACCAAAAAATTGATAGCTTTCTCAGTCAATGTCTCGGTTGAGAATAGGCCTGCCTTGATCAATAAATTCCCATTTATTTGAGAAACACCTCATTTTACTTATTTGGATATCAAGATCTTGGTAAAGTTAAATTGTGAATCCCTCATACGTGAAATCTGTCAAGATTTAGATAGACAAATTCTCCTCCCTCCCACTTGGATCGGTAGGATTCAAGTCGTAAAAATGACTCTTTTACCTAAAATTACATACCTATTTTGTTGCCTACCTCTAAAAATTCCTTTAACGTGGATAACTTGTCTACAATCTACTCTTGGAAAATTTTCATGGAAAAACAAGAGGCCTAGAGTTGCTATGAAATCTTTGTATTTCCAGTGTACTAATGGGGGAATGGGAGTCCCAGATTTATACTTATAGCATAGAGCAGCGATACTGGAAACTGCTAAGGATTGGTGGGCCAATAATAGTAATCATAGGTGGGTTCAAATGGAATTGAACTGTGCTCCTCAAAGGTTTACCAGAGGTTTACTGGAAATTAATCTTTTGAAACCCTTAAACAATTGTTTCCTTTACAATCTATGTCATCTTTGCTCTGGTACAGGAATAAGTTAGATAGGGACCTCCTTTCTTCTTTATATAGATATAGTACCATCACAGCCTTTGCAGCACACATCCCTGGGTTGTCCCTTGGGAGATGGGTTTCCGTGGGAATAACATCCTTGAACAACCTCTATGAGGGAAGTGTGCTTTTGTCATTTGCAGACTTGTCCCAAAGATTTCAAATGCACAAATTAAGCTTTTTTCAATACCTGCAAATTCAAAATTTTATTCAATCCTGCACCCTTCCTGACTGGTGGACGTTGAGGCTGAATGACCCATTACAGAAATATTTTAAATTAGACTATCCTAATAACCATGGTTTGTCCCTATTTTATAGAACTTTGAATTTGCAGATCAAGTCATTTTATATGGTAAAGTGGGAGAGGGCTCTGACATTTACATCCACTGCTGAGGATTGGTGGCTGGCAGCTAAGGTGACCAAAACATTTTCTTCCCATATTAATCATTTAGAGCAGCTAAAAAAGATCCATATGCACTGATATATAACACCACAAAATCTCTCTAAATTTGATAAATCATCCACACTGTTATGCTGGAAAGGTTGTGGTGACATGGGGCATGTTTGGTGGGGGTGTGCTATAGTTAGAACTTTTTGGTCTCAGGTTAAAGATCTAATTAAAAAAATCTCTGGGGTACACTTCCATTTAGACGGCCCTCTAGTAGTGTTGAGCATTGGATTTGACTCTATTCCTCCAGGATTGTCTCCGGTCTTGTCTCACATACTGACTGCTGCGCGGCAATGTCTGACTAAATGCTGGAGATACAAGATTCTACATACTCAAAAGGAACGCTTTGCCAGAATTAGTTCACATTATCATCACAAATGGTATCTTTCATCTACTCTCTAACAACGAAAGTATATTGGCAATTTTTGGGACTTATTGGTCATCCTGAGAGTATGCGTTACCAGTATCATGAGTTTTTCTGACACTGTTCATTTAAACTGTACCTAGATTTGCTGTTACAACCTGAGCACCTTTCCTTCCCTAGACTTACCTCTTGTGCTTTCCCCCCTTCCCTCCCCACAATCACATCTCCTTCTCGTGTACTCCTACTGTATCATAACATCCATCACTTGGTTATACTTGCATTGTAGTTACTGATACCTTATTATTATGGAAAATGATCTTTGTCTTAATAAATAATTGAGACTTCCTGTCTGAGCTGAGATGGAATAACACCTACTAAGCATGGCTCCCATACCACAAGAATCTTACTAACGAATCTGCGGACATCCACCGCCCCAACACAATTACCACCAGCTCCCACTCAACACCACCTATAAAGGTCAGTCACTTCAATCCCGGATCATTTCTGAGACCTGGAGGGTCCTGAGGCCTGCTAACCATATGTACACCCAAGGCTTGCACTGGCTGCTATTCAGACACCAAAAACCCACTTTGACTAAAGGTATAATCTACAAGCCGCACATAGAACCCCCTTCCCCCATAGAAACACCAGGAAGATCTACTTATCAGAGGTCAGGGCAGATTCTGCTCTCCAGCATGAAAAGGGCCACTAAAAGTGGGGCTGCGATCAGACAAAGCAGAGAGAAAACAGTTTCTCCAGAAATGACACAGAGCCCCAGAGAGGGGGTTTAAGCATATACGACTGGTCATTTCTCTGGTGACATCTGGTGGTCACAATAGTGAACTGAAACATGAGAAAGCTCTGCTGCCACCTAGTGGACAAAAAAAATAAGCACACAAAAAAAATAACTGGAAGTGCATACTGCTGTACTGCAGCACAACATATTTCCATAGCTGCAAGAAATATAAAAACTGATAATCTCAGGAGAAAGACCAAACGGCAATGGCAGAGGGACCTGACGCTGACTCCATTTACGTCACCACTTCAGCAAATGGATCGCTACGTGTTACGCAGCTCACAAAAGCCGGAAGGCCCTCGGCAAACAAGCAGTGGGGACTAAAGCCCTGTGGGAGAGGACACTCCCACAACAAACTGGCAACATAAAACTCTAAGTGAGGAGAACATTAAATACCTAAATGAGTGCAGCAGGAAAGACCCTTCAAGATTGATATCAATAGACTTTAACAAACTGGCGGCTGACGTGGTAAGTAGCATCATGCCAGACATCCAAATGAACCTGAAAAAGGCTATCAAGAAGGCCCTCCAGCATCTCCAAGACGAAATGAGCAAACATAAAGAAAGATTAGTGGAGCTGGAACAGAGGGTCTTCGCAATTGGAGGGTGCTAACATACAGCTCTCCTTGCAGCTGAAAGAGACAACTGCAGAAACAAACCGCCTGTCTGAGAAGGTCGAGGACATGAAAAAGAGGTCAAGGTGCAACAACCTAAGGCTAGTGGGGCTCCCCGAGTCAGTCCTTGCAGCTGAACTAACTTTGCGAAAGAGAGCAATGGCCCTGGGAATTAATCACGGTTGTAGGGTCGAAATGATTCACCTACAACCATATCTACGATCTCACAATGAAGGAGCTGATGACCAGACTAAAGATGAGCGATGTTCGATTCGAAATGTTCGCCAATCTCAAATTTGAGCTGTTTTGGGCAGTGTTTGAGTCATTCGACGAATGCAAACAATTTGCTTAAAATGCGGCAGTTCGAGGTTCGATAACGCTTCGATCATCAAAAGCTTAACCCTGATACTGTTAATGAATGTTAATATTCAGTTTCAGTGTATAGTGTCCGGGGGGGTGCGGTTTAGATCAGTGCTGCAGAAATAATTCATTCAAATGGAAAGGGGGAAGGGGAAGGCCGCTCCACCGCCCATTAACCTCCTGGATTCCCGCACCTGGTGTGGCAACTTTGGCAACTGCCCAGGAAGCAATGTGAAGTAGAAAACACCGGTGCTTGTCTTCTTAAAATTCTCTTTATTATTTGAAAATTATAAAATCATTCAGCGTGCTAGCTGGGCGCTAGGCACGTTTCGGAAGAAAAACTTCCTTAATCATTAGCCAATGTCTAATGATTAAGGAAGTTTTTCTTCCGAAACGCGTCTAGCGCCGAGCGCTGAATGATTTTATAATTTTCAAATAATAAAGAGAATTTTAAGAAGACAAGCACCAGTGTTTTCTACTTCACACTGCAGAAATAATGCCGATCTCCATTTTTTTTCTCCTACCTGAATATACAGTGGGGCGGTGCAGGCTGTCAGCCAATGACACACACACAGCAAAGTGCATTTTTTGCACACAAGCAAGGGCATGTGTATTGGCTGTGTATGTCACATGTCCTTGCCCTATAAGACCCAGCCATTTTCCCCATCGCCACCATTTCCTCAGTGCTGCAGTTGTGTGTCAGTCAGGCACCACTACTGCTGCTGTGGGCGCTATAAAGTGTTAGTTAGATAGATAGTGAGCGAATCTCAACTTAGATAGACAGATAGGTTTAGGGAGTAGGGACTAGTTAGAATCTCAGCACTTTTGAGGGCTCCTTCAGACAAGTAGGGAGTAGGGATTAGTTGTAAATGTCAGCCCTTTTAAGGTCTACTTTATAGAAGTAGGGACTAGTTATATCAGCCCTTTTGAGGGCTAGGTTAGAGCAGTTCCTATTAGTTTTTGCCAGGCAGGTGTGTACCAGTGCTGTGCAAGTGTTTTTCACAGCATCTGGCCAAATCTAGCTCAGGCAATCCTTTAGGGCAGGTAGTGTAGCACTGCTGTGAAGAAAGCTACACCACCTGTTTTTAGTAGTCCATTTTACACTGCAGCTAGTCCAGGCAATTTTTTTGGGCTGGTAGCAGTGTCTGGTAGTCAGCGGTGTAGCCCAGCTGTAAAGTTAAAGCTATACCGCCTGTCTATCCAGTAGCCAATTATTTACTGCAGCTAGTCCAGGCAATTTTTTTGGGCTGGTAGCAGTGTCTAGGTAGCCAGCTGTAAAGTAAGCTACACCGCCTGTCTATCCAGTAGCCAATATTTTACTCCAGGCAATTTTTTTGGACTAGTAGCAGTGTCTGGTAGTCAACGGTGTAGCCTAGCTGTAAAGTAAGCTACACCGCCTGTCTATCCAGTAGCCAATTTTTTACTGCAGGTAGTCCAGGCAATTTGTTTGTGCTAGTAGCAGTGTCTGGTAGACAGTGGTGTAGCCCACTTGTGAACCAAGCTATACCGCTTGTCTAGTTCAGACTAATTTTTAACTGCACCTAGCCCAGGTAATAGTTTGGGCCTAGTAGCAGGGTCATTTAGATAGTGGTGTGTAGCCCACTTGTGAAACACACTACACCACGTGTCTAGTTCAAACTAATTTTTAACTGCACCTAGCCCAGGTAATAGTTTGGGCCTAGTAGCAGGTCTTAGATAGTGTGGACCACTTGTGAACAACTACACGCCTGTTAGTTCAACTAATTTTACTGCACTAGCCGGTATAGTTGGCCTAGTAGCAGGTCATTACTGGGTGTACCACTTGTGAAACACGCTACACCGCCTGTTTAGTGCAGTTTTAACTGCACTGAGCCCAGGTAATAGTTTGGGCCTAGTAGCACTGATTGGCCAGTGAACCCTACTCGATTTCCATCGAAATCCGAATTTTTTTTTGCCAACAACTGCAGAGTTGCCATTTTGTTCACATACAAAATGAGTGCTGCTGGTGGAAAGGGCAATTGGCGTGGTGGAAAGGGCAAAAAAGTTTGTGTCCGTGGGGTAGGTGGTAAAGCAACAGTAACATCTGCTGAAGAAAGACCATCTTCCAGCCAAAGTAAGACGTCTACTTATTTCCGTGGACAATCTGATATGATCCCTGTCTTAGGACACGACCATCGATACCTATTGTAGATGTGCACAAAACAGAAGATGCTTGAATGGATCTCAAGTGCTCCATCAAGTGGCCTCTCCTCCACCTCAACTTCAACATCCCAAACCCTCCAGTCCTCTGAGGTGTCACCCCAATCGCACTTGCTTCCTCCCAGTTCCCAAGTCTCCAGCCGCCCTACTGAGTATGGGGTAACAGAGATGGTTGAGTATGCAGAGCTGTTCAGTCACACTATAGCCTGGTAATCAGAGGTCTTCTCCAAAGCTGCAATGAGTCCAGATGAGGAAATGATCTGCACTAATGCCCAGAAGCTTTGTGAGTCGGATCCAGGCCCAGATGAAGAAGATTCTGAGCATAATGTAGACCCTCATTTCCAAACTGTAACTCCTCTTGGTGGAGACAATGAGGAAGATGCTGATGAGACTCAGATACCTGATTGGACCGACAACTTAACTTTTTGGTCAGGGCAGGAAGAGGTTGTCACTGAGGACGAAGGGTGTGATAAGACACAGGGTGATGATGAGGTTGGAGATCCCACTTACTGTCAACCCACAGTCAGCTAGTCGATGAGGTCAGCAGAAGAGGTTGAGGAGGATGCTAGTGAGACGAGGTTAGGTTGTGCCTTCCTGGAAAGAGACGGAGTACTGGAAGCACGTCAACAACTACATCCGTAGCCACAACTGTGCCTCTGAGCAGAAGTCGTGGTGGCTCTGCAGGTCACATGGGCTCTAAGCCTTGCCTAGCCTGGGCCTTTTTTGACATCACCAAGGATCACCCAACTCATTTGATCTATAAGATTTGTCCCCTATCTCTGAGTAGAGGCCAAAAACTCAATAGTTTGAGTACTTCATGAATGAACCGTCACATGGATATGAAGCACAAGTCGCAGTGGGAAGCTCACTGTGCTACAATGCGGGCTAGCGGGGCGGGCCAACAACCGTCTGCCCCATCAAGTGCATCCGCATGCTCTTCATCCTCTGTGACTGTGGGGACAGCTGTCACTCATGCTTTTGGATGCAGACCTTTCACCTCTTTACCTGCAACAGGGAGTTTGATTGCCAGGTCGTCACTTGTTTTTAAAGTGGAAAATGCTGCTGTTGTTGAGCTCTCTCAGACATCGAGAGCACCACCTTTGGATGAATGCAACATTATATCTGCGCCTGCACCTCCCTCACAGACCAGCAGTTTGCTGGGGACACCCGACTCAACCCCGTCTCAGCACAGCAGCCAGCCCTCCATCCCTCAGATGTGGACAAGTAAAAGACCATTTCCTCCTAGCCATGACAAAGCTAAGTGCTTGAATTTCACCATCTGCAAGCTGTTGGCTACAGAAATGCTGCCTTTCCACCTGGAGGATACAGAGTATTTTAGAGACCTTATATCTGTTGCAATGCCCCAGTACCAGATACCCAGTTGCCACTACCTCTCCAAGAAGGGCGTGCCTGCGCAACACCAGCATGTCGCAGACAACATCACCGCTTCCTTGAGAAACTCTGTGTGAATGAAACCCCACCCTTTGTGGAGGTTAAAGTTCACTACCAAGCCTTTTCAACTTTCAGGCCGTTTGTTAGCCTGGGCCTTAGGGGCGTTACTTTTGGCCTTCAAGTTTGTGTCCTCATACGCCCTCCACCTAGCTTGGTCTCCCGCTTTCTGGCTTCCTCTGCCTCTTGTTATTGGCAGCAGTATTCCTTTTCTGATATTACCTGCAACACTCGCCTCTCCAGCCTGGGCCTCCCCGGGGAATCCCATCAACGCATCTCCCCGATGCACCCAGCAGAAGTGGATGGTCTCCGCCCATACCCCCTCTGTGTTAGGTGAGAGTTTGGGTTGCAGTGGGGCCAGTAACCGCTCCTTAGAGATGATTTTGCTCTCCCAGTCTATTCTTTGGGTAGCTCTGTCCAGGGTGGTTGGTGAAGGGGCTTCTAGGGGCCCTACTAGAGTGGCAGAGTGGGTACGGGGCTCGACTGTACCTTGTTCAGTGGGTGGTTCCTGCTCTCTGCACTGTCGGCCACACCAGGGGGTGGAGCAGTTTGAGTTATTGACAAGTCCTTTGCAGATACAGTCATTGTAATGGGCGGACAAGGATTTTGGTGCCATTGGCAGACCCGTCCCACAACAGGAGGCTTCATCACTCCCCTTGACCAGCACATGGTATCAGGATATGGCGGCCGCCATTACACATATCTTTTTGTTAGCACAGTCTTTTAACATAGTCTGTAGGTGCACAGAACCCGCTTTTAGCGGTGTCCAGATCCTCTTCATGACACCAAAGTGCAACGGCCACAAGGGCATGGGGTACTCGGTAGCTGCACTTGCTGGCGTTTCTGGGAGCTCACAGTGGCTGTGGCCCAGCTCCGTGGCCTTGGCCGTGCAGTGATGGGGATTATTTACAGGGGATACTAATCTTTTCATGATGCCACCTGTGACCAGCACGGCTGTTCTGGCCTCTGGGGGCAGATGGTGAGGCAGCCGGATGGTAACGCTCCCCACAGGTGGAGCGGCGCCCAGAGTTGGTTAAATAGTCTATGGGGATGATGGTGCTCCCTGTCCTGCCCTGCACCTTCGTGCTACAGTGTCCCAAGTAGGTGGCTGCAGGCCCTGTCAAGCAACCGTCAACATGTCCTCTGAACCTAGGTATAGCCACCGTTTTGCAGGATGTCCACGGTAGTTAGCTACTGCACCTGCAGCTCAATAGCCAATAGCTCAACCTTGCAGTGTTGTTGCCAGATTGGGACCGGTCCCCTCCTGCAACCAGTTCCTCCACCACGACGCAGTCGTCATATCTTTGGTTACTTGCCGTACTGCTCCTCCTTCTCCTCATCCGCCACCAACATAATTTTTTTACATCATATTTATGATGATGATGACCCTAACCGTTCAAAAGTTAGGCAGTAGTTTCATGTATACCCCCCATGGGTAAATGTTTTAGTTTATTCTTACAGAATGGGCATTACAAGTACAGGAGACCCGCTCCTTGTAATGGGAACAATATTTAGAGGCTCTCCTCCATGTTTCTTTCCAGGGGCATTGAAGTGCCTCCCAACTTTTGGCAGCCCTGCCTAGGGCAATACTACAAAAGACCCACTTCCTTAAAATGGGCACATTATTTAAAGAGGCCCTCATGCACCTCTCTATCCAGGGGCATTGAAGTGCCTCCCAATTTTTGGCAGCCCTGCCTAGGGCAATACTACAAAAGACCCACTTCCTTATAATGGGCACATTATTTAAAGAAGCCCTCATGCACGTCTTTATCCAGGGGCATTTGGATGCCTTCCCAATGTTTAGCAGCCCTGCCTAGGGCAGGACTACAAAAGACCCACTTCCTTATAATGGGCACATTATTTAAAGAGGCCCTCATGCACGTCTCTATCCAGGGGCTTTGGGGTGCCTCCCAATGTTTAGCAGCCCTGCCTAGGGCAATACTACAAAAGACCCACTTCCTTAAAATGGGCACAATATTTAAAGAGACCCTCATGCACATCTCTATCCAGGGGCTTTGGGGTGCCTCCCAATTTTTGGCTGCCCTGCCTAGGGCAATACTACAAAAGACCCACTTCCTTAAAATGGGCACATTATTTAAAGAGGCCTTCATATACGTCTCTTCCCAGGGGCATCGGAGTGCCACACACTTTTTTTTAAAAAAATCTTTCATGTAATCCAAAAAACTAACATACACCAATTCTGTCTCACAAGTGGGTATGAGCCCTTAATTTTCCAGGAAAATCCATTTTGGTTTCATTTTGTAATGTTTTCTTGACAGTCCGTAAAAGTGGTGTAATAGTCTGACAATATTGTTCACAGCAGTGACCTTGGAGTCTGAAATGCTTACAGGGGTCTTCCCCATGCTGTTCCCATGTCATTTCAGCACTGTTCTGATACTTTTGTGACATTTTTAGGGTTTATCCATGCTGTCGGCGGTCATGCCAGAAAAATACTCAGGTCTCCCATAGGATAACATTGGGCCCGTTGCTCGGGCCGAGTACACGAGTATCTTGGGATGCTCAGCCCGAGCTTCGAGCACACGAGCATTTTAGTACTCACTCATCTCTAATCACTACTCTTTACTAAGACTTGTTGAAGTCCCATATCGCAGGTTACCCACCTATTATAAAAGTATTATTCTTTGGACTGATATATTCGGCTGTGTGATCTGGGTGTATTCCTGGTTTGACTATTGAATCTTATTGATAAACATTGTATTGATTATATATTCCTGAAGGACATTCTTTTCTGACATGGCTTCTTCTAAATCAAAGGCAGCAGTTAAAAACCAAGCAGATAAGTACAGGGGCCCTTAAAGAACATTCATTAACCAAGTCTAACCCCAGGGGAAGATCGAGATCCCTAATAGAACTATGCCTAAAGATACTTGGTCCTATAATTAGGATTCTGCTAAGGATAACTTGTTTAAGGGTGAACCTAATTTTGCTCCTGTGAAGAGAAAGGAAATGGACTAAAAAAAATCCACTCAGACGAGACCAGTTATAGAGGAGAGTTCTGAGGCTGATGATGATTCTACTCCTAGTAATAGCCCTGCAAAACAGAAAAGTAGAATGGATACTTCACCTCAAAAAAACCTGGCTGACCCTCTTCAAAATTTTAACTGGCAGCAGCCTATAGACCAATTATTTTTCCTAGGGATTTTTACGGCCTTTAAGGACTCGATGAAGTTGGATTTGGACGAAAGATTTGATAGACTTCAGTCCTCTATAGATTCTATCTCACATAGAACAGATAAAAATTAAGATGAGGTGTTTCAAATATTTAACATAACTGAAAAAATTGAAAAACAAACAACATCATATGAATGAGTAATTGGGATCGGTCAGATCTAATTTCATTGAGTTAGAAGATAGAGATAGAAGGCAGAATTTAAAACTCAGAGGAATCCCAGAGTCAGTAAAAAATGATCAACTAGGCCCATACACTAAGGATTTACTGAAGAAAACATTGCCCTTCTTGACTGATCTAGATGTCACCATTGTAAGAATCCATAGATTACCAAAACCGAAACAAATTAGATCTGATCTTCCAAGAGATGTCATCATAAAGTTTCATTTTTGCCACACTAAAGAGATGTTATTGGAGTTCCTTAGATCTAATAGAACTCTTCTACAACCCTATGATAACATTTGAATTTTTGCAGATCTCTCTAGAGAGACTATGCTACAACGGAAAAATCTAAATAAAATCACATAGATTTTACGTCAAAAACACCTTCAATACAGATGGGGATTTAATCCCGCTAAGGTACTCTTTTCCTTCCAGGGAAGAACTATTGCCTTAGCGACAGTGGATGAAGGTATACAGACTCTAAAAGATCTGGGCATAATCATATCTTGATTGGGTCAATAATAAAAAGGGTTGTAGTTTAGGGCCATATCTTGAGAACCAACCTAGAGGAGTAATTCCCTACTGGTGTAGTACCTCTAGAGGAACTTTAGTCCGATAATACAGATATTTTAAGAATTAGTCCCTAGTGTTTAGTTTCATTTTTACATAGATGTGTAAGTTTAGGTTTAGGTCAGTTGTGAGCATGAAAACCACAATATTGATAAAACATATTTTCCTAGTTTTTTCATATCCTATCCTCAAGAACAATTCAAAAACAAGAGATATTTATCATGTCCATTAAATTGTTATCCCACAAGGTCAACGGTCTTAATAATCGAAGAAAAAGATATCTTACCTGGAAACAGATTAGAGAATCCAAACGAGACGTTGTTACCATCCAAGAAACAAAATTTTCCACGATTAACCCACCCAAATTTACCAGTAAACACGTTCCCAATATCTACTTCGCCTCTAATGTTAAGAAAAAATGTGGGGTTGCTTTGTTATTAAAAGATACAGTTACTTTTGAAGAGAGTTTGAAAATTGCTGATATAGATGGAAGATATTGTTTACTAGTATGTAAAATTAATAAGTGGCTCCTGCCCCCCCTCCATTCCCCATCCTGCCCCCCCTCGGCTCCATCCTGCCCCGCTTGCTCCATTCTGCCCCCCCCGACATAATCCTGCCCCCCTCCCACCATCACCATCCTACCCCCCGGCAGTTAGCGATCAGCTGATCGGTTTCCCAGGCAACGACAGGTCCTAAAGGCCTGTAGGTCCTAGAAGACGGAGGTAGAGTATCCTCACTGAGGATTTTTTTACTTTTACTGTGGAGGAGCGGGGGGGAGCGGAGTATCGCCATATACCATAGTGCTGCTATACATGTACTGTAATGTTCCGCCATATACTATAGTGCTGCTATACATGTATTGTAATGTACTGCCATATACCATAGTGCTGCTATATATGTACTGTAATGTACCGCCATATACTATAGTGCTGCTATACATGTGCTGTAATGTACTGCCATTTACTATAGTGCTGCTATACATGTACTGTAATGTACCACCATATACCATAGTGCTGCTATACATGTACTATAATGTACCGCCATATACTATAGCGTTGCTATACATGTACTGTAATGTACCGCCATATACTATAGTGCTGCTATACATGTGCTGTAATGTACCACCATATACCATAGCGTTGCTATATATATATATATGTAGTTCACTCATATTGACTGAACAAGTTCTGTCAGTCACAGTATGTCAACTACATACATATTCTAGAATACCCGATGCGGTAGAATCAGGCCACCATCTAGTCTTCAATAAAACAATACTTTTTAGAAAATGATATAGGTGACACCCCAATCTTTTTGCTTTTGGACTGCTTTTAAGGCGGTCCTTAGAGGCCAGCTTATTCAATTGACCTCCCAACTTAAAAAATTCAACCGTGATAAGACAGCAGAGATTGTAAAAGAAATATCAACTCTGGAGGGAAAGTTATTTAAAACACCTTCTTCAGACTTACAAAACAAGATCTTGATTTTAAGACAGAAATTAAAAGCTCTTTTGTCAGAAGAATATGATAAGGTGACACAAAAAGTAGGTACTAATTATTATTTGTCCAACAATAAACCTTCTAAAGCATTTGCTGCTAGACTAAAATACTCCAGACAAAAAACAAAAATTTTCCAAATTAAAGATTATCCTGGCCAATTAAAAAACCAACCTAGAGATATTTCTAACATATTCGCCGAATGTTATAAAAATCTTTATAACCTCAATAAGGATCCCAATTAAACTCTATAGGAGACAAAATAGACTCTTTTTTTAAAATCCATCAAACTCCCTTCATTATATCAACTAGAATTAGATGCTTTAAATGAACCCTATACAGAATCATAAGTCTCTTCCTTAATTAAAATACTCAAAAATGGGAAATCACCTGGACCGGACGGGTATCAGAATTAATTTTATAAAACCTTTGAAAATTCTCTTATAACTCCAGTGACGAAATTAGCAAATAAGGCAGCAGCTGAGGGATTTTTGCCCGCTGAGATGCTGGAAGCTTTAGTAATAGTTCTCCCTAAAAATAAAGGTGACCCATATGATACAAAACATTTTAGACCCATTTCCCTTTTAAACACAGACACAAAAATGTTAACGAAACTAGTGGCTTTACAATTACAAGTATATATGCATACATTAATCAACTCAGATCAAGTAGGTTTCATTCAAGGGAGAAAAGCATCTGATGCTACTAGAAGGGCATTAAATCTTATATCCATCATCGATAATAAAAAATCCCAGCTGTTTTGTTAGCTTTAGATGCTGAAAAAGTCTTCGATAAGGTTAATTGGAAATTCATGTTCAAAATATTAGAAAAATGTGGAATATCTGGTAAATTTTTTATATTATTTCTGCAATGTATTCAAGCCCCTCTGCTAGAGTATACACAAATAATTTTCTTTCAGATAAATTTCTTTTAACTAATGTTATACGGCAGGGTTGTCCCCTTTCTCCAACTTTGTTTGCCCTATTTATTGAACCTTTAGCTGAAAAGATTAAAATTGACTCAAACATTGAGGGCATAAAATTTGGCCAAATTCACTCAAAAATCTCTTTGCTGATGACATTCTATTAACATTAACGAACTCTATGACCTCTCTTACATATCTTAATTTACTAATCGATGAATATGCAGAACTTTCTTTTTATAAAATTAATTACTGAAAGACCCAAATTCTGGACTTTAATTTGAACATCGATATAATTTCTGTCATGAAACTCAAATTTGAATTTATTTGGCAGAATACTCAAATACCATATTTGGGAATCATACTAACAAAATCCCCCTTTAATACAGTGAAAGATAACTTATTGGCGTTATTTCATTCTCTTCAAAAGGAATTACTACACCTAAGCAAAGTAGACCTTTCATGGATTAGGAGAGTGGTTACATATAAGATGATGGCACTTCCCAGATTCCTATAGATAACACTGGGGAACAATTTGAAAAAAAATGTCTGTTGAGTTAGGTTTTTGAGCTGATTTATACTAAAATTGGCATGCTGATTCCAAAAATGTAGTCAGTTTTTTTCTAGCACGTCAAGTTTTTCCTCCACAACTTACCTGCCAGAAAAGCACAATTGCACTGATATCTGTAATAAGACTTGTTATCTGATTACAATTCGACTCATGTAGAGCTTTGTAAAAAACATGATAGTGTTAAAAAACATATTTGTCATGCCTATTTCTTATATATTTCATTTTTTGTTCATATTTGTACTACCGTATATACTCGTGTATAAGCCGAGTTTTTCAGCCCAAAAATTGGGCTGAAAAGTCACCCCCTCGGCTTATACACGAGTCAATACGGTAATCCTATGGTGTCCGGGTGCTGGGGAGGCTGGAGGAGGCGGGGGGAGGCTGCTGACAGAGCGGCCCGTCACATGGGGCCGCTCATTAGATATGCACGGCTCCCCCTGCCCATCACAGCGGCAGGGGGAGCCGTGCAATACTGTGCAGCCCTCAGATGTATACAGGCCCCCAGCGGGGTATATAGCAGGCCCCCAGCGGGGTATATAGCAGGCCCCCAGCGGGGTATATAGCAGGCCCCCAGCGGGGTATATAGCAGGCCCCCAGCGGGGTATATTGCAGGCCCCCAGCGGGGTATATAGCAGGCCCCACTGGGGGCCTGCTATATACCCTGCTGGGGGCCTGCTATATACCCCGCTGGGGGCCTGCTATATACCCCACTGGGGGCCTGCTATATACCCCACTGGGGGCCTGCTATATACCCCGCTGGGGGCCTGCTATATACCCTGCTGGGGGCCTGCTATATACCCCGCTGGGGGCCTGCTATATACCCCACTGGGGGCCTGCTATATACCCCACTGGGGGCCTGCTATATACCCCGCTGGGGGCCTGCTATATACCCTGCTGGGGGCCTGCTATATACCCCACTGGGGGCCTGCTATATACCCCACTGGGGGCCTGCTATATAACCCACTGGGGGCCTGCTATATACCCTGCTGGGGGCCTGCTATATACCCCGCTGGGGGCCTGCTATATACCCACCGCTGGGGGCCTGCTATATACCCCGCTGGGGGCCTGCTATATACCCCGCTGGGGGCCTGCTATATACCCCACTGGGGGCCTGCTATATAACCCACTGGGGGCCTGCTATATACCCCGCTGGGGGCCTGTATATATCGTGGGGGCTGCACAGTGTGGGGGGGCTCTGCACTGGGGGCCTGCTATATACCCCACTGGGGGCCTGTATACATCTGGGGGCTGCACAGTGTGGGGGGCCTGTATACCTCTGGGGGCTCCTGTATACTCTGGGGGCCCTCCTGTATACCTCTGGGGGCCGCCTGTATACCTCTGTATACCTGCTGTATACCATACTGCTGGGGCCTGTATACCACTGGGGGGCCTGTATACTTCACTCCTGGGGGCTGTATACCACTGGGGGACCTGTATACCTTACTGCTGGTGGCTGTATACCTGTCCTGGTGGCTGTATACCATACTCCTGGTGGCTGTATACCTCACTGCTGGGGGTTGTATACCTGTGCTGGGGTCCACCCTCGGCTTATACGCGAGTCAATAAGTTTTCCCAGTTTTTGGGGGCAAAAGTAGGGGGGTCGGCTTATACACGGGTCGGCTTATACACGAGTATATACGGTATTTAAAAAAAACAAAACACTTTTTAGGTACAGTAGTTTACATATTTTTGAGAAGACAAAAATCCTATAGTTCAAAAACTTGACGTGATAGAGAAAAACTGAGATCATTTCTGGATTTAGCATCCAAAAATTAATTAATAACAGTTGTCTGACCTAACTCCTAAAAAATTGTGTTCCCCAGTGTAATTCGTTGTATGCCTATTGCAATTCCGAAATACTGGTTCAGCAAATGATGCCAAATCTTGAAAGCTATTACAACGCGACTATTTGAAATTGTCTAATAGCTGGCTCTTAGAAGACCCAGCTATTCCTTGGGTACATTTAGAAAAAGTTTGTATCCATAATAGTGATCTAGTTATTTTAGCATATTTATTAGATCCGAGCAAACGCCCCCAAATTTACAAACATTTAAAACGACTATTAACGTCTGGAGAACTCTTTTAGTAAAATCTAAACAAAAAATTAAGGAACTCTTGATTTACTTCCTTTCAATTCAATTATTGGAACTTATGGTCCCAAGACTACATATAAAACATTGTATTGATAGAGGCATTTTAACTATTCAGGGCATTATTATAGAAGATAAGCTAATTCCTTTTCCATCGCTTAAGAAAAAGTTTAATTTACCTCAATCTGATAAGACAAGGTGGTCAAAAATACAAATATATTTAACTGTTATTAGTATTTTTTTTAAATTACCTCAGAATGTCGTGGACCTTTTATACAACTCTCTTGACCAAATTAATTGGAAAACAAAAAATGTATATGTAATTTATAATGACGATCTGGATCTTTTAAAGTCTAAAAACATTCTGACTTGGGAAAAAGACTTAGGGCCACGTCACACGCTTCAATTTTATGAATAATATCGCCTGAAAAGTCACGTGATGGAGATCGCTAGAACAATTTATTGATATCGTTTGTGCGGAGTCACAAGCATAGATGTCGTTAATGATGTGAAATTTGGAAAACGCGCCAGCGATCGTTCGCACTACTCAGCGATCGACACTATATAGCGTCAGGAATAGGCGAAGTGGAGAAAAAGATCGTTTGAGAGGTGTCACACAGGACAATGCAGCAGGTTGACCACAGGTTAATTGAACGATGAACGACGGATTTGAGGTCCTGCTCACAAATCTTCAACCAAACAATCAAGTGATTTTTCACTGAAAGATCGCTCGGTTACACGCAACGACGCACAAACGATATTGCTCAAACGATCAAAATTACGGATCGCTTAAGCAATATCGTTCATAAGATTGAACCGTGTGACGTGGCCCTTACAAATTAACATTGATACTGTTCTTTTTTCTAAATCTCTGGATATTATTTACGCCAACACTTTATGTGCTTATTTACATGAAGCATATTATAAAATATTATCCAGATGGTATTGGATGCCAGACAAACTACACAAAATAAAACCATCTGAATCTCCAGAATGTTGAAGGGGTTGAGGCAGACTGGGATCTATTTTCCATATTTTTTGGAGTTGCCCCAAATTAAGCAAATTTTGGGCAGACGTGAAAATTCTAATTACGAACCTTACGAGACTGAAAGTCTCCCTTAGCCCGCAACTAATTCTCTTACTTTTAGGAATAGAGGATTTCCCAATTAATCTTAGACACATAATATGCCATATCCTAATAACCACAAAATTATTGATTGCCTCGAGATGGAAACATTCGGAAGTCCCTACTATTTTGGAGGTAATAGATAGAATCTCTATACATACTGTGTATGAATACAATATTGCCTTACGATCAAAAGATTTTTCCAAATACAACACGCGATGGGAGATTTGGACTCAACAATTTACCCCAAATTTGAAACTTAATAGGGCCCGTTGATATTGCATTATTATGAATTTTTACAGATGATTGCTGGTATATCAGATTATATTTCTTAATTATTGTTGGATTAATATTAGATAATTGGATATAATTCTATTGTGGTCTTATGATGTTGCATGGAAATTCATATTACTTTTTCTTATTCTACAACTTGTGTGTTTGTGTTATCTCTTAATTATTATCTTCAAAACATTGTATACCGCGTATGGTATAACTTGTTCCTTTTATGTTGTTTGTTTTCCCAATCCTCTTTATTTATGTACCCCTTCATTTCTTTTTCTTTAAAATAATAAAAATATTTTGAACAAAAAGCTGTTATACATAGTCGGCGACAATAAAACCGATCAAGATCCTCTTCTTTTTTGGCTGAACAGCGCAGAATTTTACCCATTCTCTATTTCTGGTTTATATCCTTATCAGCTTATCTGTCTCCTTATGCCGGCAGACAGATTCCTCTCCATGAGGAGAATAGTTAGTCCCCCAGACCTGTATCTAAATAGTGTTTTATACAGGATAACTGTCCTTTGATTGTTCAAAGAGCACTCATGTGTCACAAGATGATATGTGTTAGACATAATGTATTACTGGTTCTCCCATATGCATGTGAAATATTTTTTGACTGGCAACATATGGCGAGTTGCAAAACAGGTAACTTACAGAAAAAGAAGATTTTTGTGTACTCACCGTAAAATCCTTTTCTCTTAGCCTCTAATTGGGGGACACAGACCGTGGGTGTTATGCTGCTGTCCACTAGGAGGCGACACTAGGCAGAATCTGAAAAAGATTAACAGTGACTCCTCCTCTGCAGTATTACACCCCCGGAACAGGCATTGCCTCTTCAGTTTTGTGCTAAAGCAGTAGGAGAGTTCACCGAGTAATAATAGTAATAACAGTACAAGGCATGTAACTAAACAGGCAAACCTGTGTAAACATGTATTACTTAACATGGTAATAACAGTGTAACAAGGCCTGTAACCAAACTGGTACATGGCAAACAGTTAAGAGTTAACAGTAATAATAGTATAACACAGCCTGTAGCCAAACGGGCAAACATGTGTAAACAGTTACCCATGTAACAGTTGAGAAGCAACATGAGAACTGTAGTAAAGGCCCCAAAGGGGCAAAAGAGTGGGAGCTGTGTCCCCCAATTAGAGGCTAAGAGAAAAGGATTTTACGGTGAGTACACAAAAATCTCCTTTTCTCCTTCGCCTCATTGGGGGACACAGACCGTGGGACGTCCCAAAGCAGTCCCTGGGTGGGAAAAAACGATGGAACTAGTAACGCTGAACATGGTCAGCGAAAAACTATGTACCTACAGGAGGGCTGCTGCCTCCTGGAGGACACATCTACCCAGACCTGCGTCTGCCAAGGCCTGAGTGTGAGCACTGCAGTGACTTGTAGATGCGTGGAGGCTGAGCCATCTGGTTGCCTATGACACTAATTGTGCTGACGCCTGGGGCCGGACGGCCTAGGAGGCCCCCATGGCCGTAGTAGAATGTGCCCCAACACCTGCAGGAAAGGGGCGGGTTTTTTTTTTTTTTTTTAAGGTATAAGCGTCTTGGATGGTTGGTGGAATCCATCTAGCTATAGTAGCCTTAGAGGCTGACATGTCTTTATATCGGACCTCTTGAAGAAGGAAGAGAGAATCCAACTTCCTAAAAAGGTGCTGTCCTGGATACATAGATGCGTAGGGCCCTGACGAGGACCTACAGGGCCCTGACGAGGTCCTACATATATAAAGCCTTCACGACCCAATGGCCTGGAACCAGGCGCAGAGATGGCAGAGAGAGGTCTTCATTTAGGCGAAAGAAGTACCTCGCCAGTGGAAGAAAGGAGGGACCGGCCGAAGGGCAACATCGTCTTGGTGGAAGACCACACAAGGATTTACCTGAGAGTGCTGAAGTTCCGATACTCTGCATAAAAAGTAATTGCCACCAAAAACCACCACTGTTAGTATGAGAATGCTCAGGGGAGTGACCCGTAGAGGCTTAATGGATGGTTCTTGTAGAGCCGTGAGGACAAGGTTTAGGTCCCACGGGTGTAGCGGCCTGTTGAATGGGGAAATGAAATGGCAGACCCCTCGAAGGAAGGATTTCCTTGAAGTCTGGGAGCAAAGCGTTTGTGAAAGAAGGTGGAAGTGGCTGAATACTGCCCCTTGAGAGAACCCAAGGGCAGGCCTGAGTCTAGGCCTGAATTGAGGAAACTGAGAATTCTTGGTAGGGATAAGGCCAAAGTGAATGGCCTCTAGAGGTGCACCAAGCAAACAAACACAAATATTCATGTGCGAAGGTAAATGTTTGAGGAGGCTGGTTTCCTCGCTTTGATAATGTTCGCCACAATGCCCTAAGAAAAACCAGCTTGGGTTAAGACCCAGGTCTCAAGAGACATTCCGTCAATACAGAGGTGAGGAATTCTGACGGTATAACCTGTCTTGAGAGAGTCTGGACTGTCTGGATGAACAGTCTGGCAAGTGCCATGATACGGCTGCTATGAGTGAGAGACGGAAACGGATCTATCCCTGGACTGGTGTGTGTGGTCCCAATGACTGTGGGTCATAAGACCTGGTCATGAAGGCTGGAGTCATGAGTTCCTCATCCGGGGTTCCCTATCACCGGTAGATTCATGGGACAACGTGAGGGTGTGGGAAACACTCCCTTGAGGTAATCCCCTTGCGGGAGAAGAAAACCACTTCCCGGTCAACTCAGCCAGTATGTGACCGGCTTATAGTACTGAGTTTGTGGATTCCGCCCAGTGAAGTACGTGATGAACTTCATCCGTTGCCCGGAGACTTCGGGTTCCGCCCTAGCGACTGACATATGTCTCAGCCGTGGCATTGTCTAAAGGACTTCAGTGCTAGGACTATTTCCAGAATCTTCTGTATATTCATGGGCATTTTTGACTCCGGGCGGGATCATTTGCCTTGTGTTCTGTGATGGGGGACACTGCACCCCATCGCGTCAGGCTCGTGGTTAAACTGTTCAGCGTGGTGGAACGAAAAACCTTCCCTGCGTGAGAGAAAGAGTGGCCAGGGCCACCGGGGGGGAGACCGCCTACTTTCAGAGGACAGGTGAAAAACTCCTGTCGAGTGATGGAGGTTCTTATTCCTTGAATTGAGAATGGAGAGTGTGAAGGCGGTCTGAGATGCAGCTGTGAAATATTAAACTGTTGGAACCGGAGTATAATTGTGGAGGTTGTTATAGTGTCTACAGCGCTGAGACACTATGCTCGCAGTCCGCGAGGATCAGAGTTTTGGATAGGCAGAACGTCCAAGGACGGAAGGATGATGACACCCCTGGAGTGAGGGGTAGTTATGACGTCTGCCCTGACCTTTGTGAGCACTGAAGGAGCTGTAGTTAAGTCGAAACGGGAGTGCCACTAATTAGTAGCATTCCTGTTTGAATACAAATCTGATGAAACTTTCGGTCAGTAGCTGCATAAGAATATACGGGTAGGTGTCCTATATATCTATGGGCGCAAGGAATATTTATTGTCCTTTGGAAGCAACTTGGAGTGGAGATACCATGTGGGATAAGTTATCCGGACATGTTAGTCTAGTTGTTTTAGGTCCAGTACGGATCGTAATGTACCTTCCTGATTGGACCACAGATAGGTTGGAAAACGCTCTTTGCGTGATACGGTTACAGCGACGCCTGAAATGAGGAGAGGCTTTACAGAGTGGAAAAGTACTTGAGCCTTTAGGCAGTGGAGACGATTCGGTCTCGGATTGGTGAGACTGACTCTGTCAGGAGGAGCTACCCTTCTGGGTATCCGGGACAGGTACCTGCGTGGCGACTGAGTACTCGTTAGTGTCGGTCTAAGTCTTGACCGACCTTAATAAATTCTGAAAGGAACGGTCGTCCTGGTTTGCACTGAGGGAGGGAAGTGCCCTTGCGTCTCTTAGCATCTGAAGTTAACTTGTCCAGCTGTTCTTCGAACAGGTGTCCTCTGAAGGATGGAAAAAACTGTGAGGGGCTTCTTGGAGACCACGTCCATTCTTCCCTTCCCGTACCCAGAGGGCACGTCTAAGGGAATGGTATTGTGTCCATTCTTCCTTCCCGTACCCAGAGGGGCACGTCTAAGGGAATGGTATTGTGAGCTGCTATTGCTGAGCAGCTGGCAGCATGCAGGGCTGCGCACATTAGGTAGTCAGCTGAGGTGGCGACTCGAGTTGTTCGGGTCGTCAGAGTAGGGCGGCGGATGAGGCATTCAATATTGGTTGACCTGCTAATGCTGTGATGGCTGTCGCTGCCCTGATTGAAGCGATCTTGTCCGTGTCAGTCTAGATGTGAACTGGCCGAATGAATTCCGGTTGGAATGCAGTTTGCTGACGGCGCTTGAAGGACCGCCTGGCTGTGCGCTGAGGGAGGGAAATGCTTTGGTCTCCCATGGCATCTGAAAACAATGTGACCAGTTGTCTTCTGGACAGACGTCCCTGGGATATGGGAGGCCTGTGAGAGACTGAGGCTACAGTATATCTTAGAACTTCCAATAGAGCGTCAGCCTGGCGGCTCTAGGACTAAGGACGTATTGAGATCTGAGTCGTGGTTATATTGGCCTTCTGAGGGCAGGACTGGTCTGCTGCCTGTAGCGCCGTTACTGTGGTATTATTGCCCACGTCATGTCCTATGTCCTGTGTGGAGCCACAGTCGGGAGGAAGTATGCTGAGCCTCTGATAATACTTATAATAATATTTATCCATTTATATAGCGCTATTAATTCCATAGCACTTTACATACATCCAGAAATACATATATATGTATCTATACATATAATATATACACACACAGGTGTAGGGGATTTGAACTTGGCAACCCGCAGGTGCAAGGTCCAGATCACTATCCTCCAGGCTACAATGCTTTGTGCTGCAGGGGAAAAAGCATGCAGAGCCGCAGCAGGGAGGGAGCCCTGCTTGGCTTCATTGCAGAGAGTGTGCAGCGTGAGATCCAGCGCCGCCAGTACTGCTGGACAACATGGCTGGAGGATTCAGGGATGACTCCTCAACCTGGTATTCCCAGGGAATTCTGGGGAAGGGGGGGCGGCATATGACATGGACTCTCGACCTCAACCGAGCCACCCTACAGTGGGAGTCGGGGATGAAGCATGTCGGTTCCCATGACATCGATGAGGGCACTGCGGACACTGCAGACCGGTACCCCCCGGGCAGGCTACTGTTCAGCCCCTTTCCCCTGTGTGCCTGCATGTTGCGGCAGGGAAGAGGTCCTGTGATGCTCCCAGTGTATAGGGGCCACAAGAATAGTGGGGCTCCGAGCATTGTGAGGGGCTGTACAGAGTACCCTGCACCTGTATGTGAAGTGCAGGGATCTGTGCATTCATTACTAGATGCGGGGAAGATGGCCTATATTGCTATATTATCTGGCTAATTGCTATGAGATTAACAGACTGCCCCCATCATTTCCATAGCACTTTGTAGAGAAACCAGGAGGGGGGCGGAGCATGCAGGGAAATGAAACTTTGCTCCACAGTGGCCTGCACGCTCCGTTCCGCCCCCTCCATGATGCTGATCGCGTCATCCGGGGGCGGGGAAAGAGGCGGCGGCCTCGTTCTCTAGGCCGGAGCCGGGGCCTCAAGTAAATGGCGGCCCCGGGAGAGTGAGGGGGCCGGCGCGGAAGTCCACCAGCCCCGCCGGTTCCGCAGTGTGGGACCGCCGCCGCCAGACTGCCCAGTGAGTCTCGCCGCCCCAGAAGCCTCACCGCTGCCACAGCAAGGGGGCACAGCCAGGAGGCACTGGGGAGCTAATTTTCAACCCTTGTCCTTGCTGGGGATCGCTGCGTAGTGGGGCAGAGGTCCTACAAAAGGACAGAAGCAGCGTGTCCTCAACCCAAGGCCCCTGTATGACAGGAGAGATGGGGAGGGTGGCGATGCTGATACTACTAGAGGACTAGCAGTCTTCTGGAAGCTCTGGCTCTTTGCAGCAGAGGCTGTGAGCAGCCTTGGGGGGCCCTGCAGCCGAGGAAATAGCTATGGAGCAGACAATGCTATGGAGGGGAGGGCACCTAAAGGTGGTATCTCAACCCAAGTTCCCAGTCAGAGGGAATGGGGAGGGCATCCGTTCATCTCATACTTTCTGGATGTTACCTGGTGCCGATAGGGAGATGTCTCCATTCCTCCATGGGAGCCGAGGGCCCCCTTTTTGCCGGTTTTCTTCCCCTCTGTCTTGCTGCTTGCGATGGGGACATGGAGCATTGCTGCGACCCAGAGCCCCATCTGTGGGGACTGGGGAGGAATGCGGGCCTCAGAACCGGCAGGTCTGGAAATCACTTTAACCCTGCACCTCCAACAGTGGAGGGCCGAGAAAGGAATAGCCCTTATCTGACAAAATAGCTCAACGCAGAAGCTCAACTATGGAGTCTGGGGAGGTCTCTGTGGTCGACATGTCCCTTCAAAAAATAAAGATGCAGCTTCAAAAGTAAAAATAATGAAGAGAGAGTAAGAACGTGTGCCTCCTACAAGACACTAAGCAAAAACTGAAGAGGCAATGCCTGTTCCGGGGGTGTAATACTGCAGAGGAGGAGTCACTGTTAATCTTTTTCAGATTCTGCCTAGTGTCGCCTCCTAGTGGACAGCAGCATAACACCCACGGTCTGTGTCTCCCAATGAGGCGAAGGAGAAACATGTATAACTAGATTTGCACGTTAATCCTCCACCAGTGTGGGATACAGATCTATTGTATATTCGATTTATGTGGACAGCATTGTTCTCTTAATCTTCACTTTATGGGGAACTTCCCCTTTTTCTTTCTGTGTCTTTTGAACTTATGTAATAAAACTTCGCTTTCAATTGCAAAAATCCAGCAAGAGTAGCCTCACAATTCCCTAGCGCTTCATTTAAACAGTTGTTTTGTTGAGACAAGAAATTCTGCTTTGATCAAGATTTATCATGTATGTATAGCGCCCTTATTTTATTATGAATAGGTGTTTTTAGTCTTTTCTGTGCATGAAGTGGTAATGTGTACTCAATAGCCCCCAGGTTCCTGGCTCAACCTTGCAGTGTTTTTGCCAGATTGGGGCCGGTCCCCTTATGCAACCAGTTCCTCCACCACGACATGGCATCGGGGTGAATTCAGGGTTCACGCTGGCCTAGGTTCCATCGGTTGACTGCCCACTGGTCCCCACTCCTACCCAGTGCCAGAGTTCCCCTAGAACTCCATCTCTCTTGGTGGTATACTCAGTCCAACTTTTCTGACTTCTCCCTCCAACTGACTAAAGCTGACTCCCTTTTACTCCTCCTCTTTCTCTTTGCTTTTCTAATCTCTATTCCCACCCCCTATGCCTATTCCCTCCCCCTACCAGAAGATGGGGCTCCTCATATGAGGTCACTTCTGCCCCCTATATCTCCTGGCCAGGAGTTAGGATGGGTGTTGGGTGCAGGTGTGTGTGTCTCGGTATTGTGATCTCTCCTTACCTGGGAGTGGGATACCACACCTATGGATTTGGTGCAGTACCTCTGTGGCGACCAGACCACAGGGGCGCCACATACCCCCCCACCCCGTTAAAAACAGCACGTCCTCGGGATGGAAAACAGTACAAGGGTGTTAGATAGGAACATGCAATATTTATTTTTTCATGTGCATATTAATAATAACATCTTCCCTTTATGGGAGACACTTCTCTGGAACTTTACATTACTATAAAAGTATAAAAATGTAAGAATACAAAAAGCAGGAAAAATCTGCAACAACTGCAGTCACTTCCTGCAGTGACACCAGTCCAGTGTGTCATGCTACAGGACTTTCAAAGTGCAAATTGGTGGGAAATGCTCCAACCCGACATTAACTTTGTCCCTGGGCGTGGCTGCAGGGCTCAAAGACCATAGCCTGACAGGGCTCTTTGGCCACACCAACAGTTTATTCAGAATTAAGTCAGAATTAGAGCAACATTTTATAAAAAGTGCAACAGCTCCAGTGCTGCACCCTACCAAGCTGGTCCGAAAACCAACAAGGGGCACGTTAAGAAGTGCAACTATGTACAAGATTGTCCTGGTCGCAACATAGTCCAGCGAACAAATTGTCCATCATTATTGAGGTCCTAGTACCTGGACAGCTATCTATATACCACTATATACATTATCCTAAACCTATTATTTACAGTGTTAACACCTAGCCAGGTTAACTAAACACTATTATCTATACATTATTTACTATTTACAAATCCTAGCCTAGTTACTTACTATCTATTACATAATGGTTAATTATTTACAAAGGCAGAATTTACTCCTTATTTCTTTTGCTTTTACAGCAGTACATTAGCTAACTGGCAACCTTCTCTGCCAGGGAGAGATTGCAAGTTAACTCCTGGTCCGTTGTGCCAGAGTATGCCTTGGCCACAACCTCACCGACGAGGGGATTACATCAGTAATTCCCAATTTCTCAATGTGTCTCTGACCCTTTTGTTCCTTCCGTACACCTTGCCCTCCTCAGGTTGGTCAGAGACGGGTGCAGTTGGTCGGTCAGACCTGGCAGCAAGGGGCGGTGTGCCAGGGGTCGATACCGCAGCCGGAGCTGAGGCTGATGACGGTGCCTCAGGTTTAGGGGCTGTAGGGTTTGGGGATGGCATCGCAGCGGACATCTTCCAGATATTAAGGGCATACGACCCGCGATGGCCCACATGCCAAGTGTACTCGACCCATTCTCCAGGGTATAGGTCTTGGCCGTGGGACCCTCTTGGCAGGTGTGACTCTATATCCCTCCGATTGCGAAGATCTTATTGATCAGGTGAGGTTCTTGAATGAAACCCCAACCTTTGTGGAGGTTAAAGTTCACTACCAAGCCTTTTCAACTTTCAGGCCGTTTGTTGGCCTGGACCTTAGGGGCGTTACTTTTGGCCTTCAAGTTTGAGTCCTCATACTCCCTCCACCTAGCTTGGCTCTCACACTGTCTGGCTTCCTCTGCTTCTTGTTATTGCCAGCAGTATTCTTTTTCTGATATTACCTCCAACACTCGCCTCTCCAGCCTGGGCCTCCCCGGGGAATCCCATCAACGCATATCCCCGATGGACCCAGTGGAAGTGGATGGTCTCCGCCCATGCCCCCTCTGTGTTAGGTGAGAGTTTGGGTTGCAGTGGGGCCAGTAACCGCTCCTTAGAGATGATTTTGCTCTCCCAGTCTATTCTTTGGGTAGCTCTGTCCGGGGTGGTTGGTGAAGGGGCTTCTAGGGGCCCTACTAGAGTGGCAGAGTGGGTACTGGGCTCGACTGTACCTTGTTCGGTGGGTGGTTCCTGCTCTCTGCACTGTCGGCCACACCAGGGGGTGGAGCAGTTTGAGTTATTGACAAGTCCTTTGCAGATACAGTCATTGTAATGGGCGGGCAAGGATTTTGGCCCATTGGCAGACCCGTCCCACAACAGGAGGCTTCGTCAGTCCCTTTGGCCAGCACATGGTATCAGGATATGGCGGCCGCCATTACACAAATCTTTTTGTTTAACACAGTCTTTTAACATAGTCTTTAGGCACACAGAACCCGCTTTTAGCTGGGGTCCAGATCCTATTATGACACCAAAATGCAACAGCCACAAGGGCACAGGATACTCGGTAGCTGCACTGGCTGGCGTTTCTGGGAGCTCACAGTGGCTGTGGCCCAGCTCCGTGGCCCTGGCCGTGCAGTGATGGGGATTATTTACAGGGGATACTAATCTTTTCATGATGCCACCTGTGACCAGCACTGCTGTTCTGGCCTCTGGGGGCAGATGGTGAGGCAGCCGGGATGGTAACGCTCCCCACAGGTGGAGCGGTGCCCAGAGTTGGTATAATAGTCTATGGGGATGATGGTGCTCGCCTGTCCAGCCCTGCACCTTCGTGCTACAGTGTCCCAAGTAGGTGGCTGCAGGCCCTGTCAAGCAACCGTCAACATGTCCTCTGAACCTAGGTATAGCCACCATTTTGCAGGATGTCTATGATAGTTGGCTACTACGCCTTCAGCTCAATAGCCCCCGGTTTCCTGGCTCAACCTTGCAGTGTTGGACCGGTCCCCTCCTGCAACCAGTCCCTCCACCACGACGCAGTGTCGGGGTGAATTTGGGGTTCATGCTGGCCTGGGTTCCATGGGCGACCTACCCACTGGTCCCAACTCCTCTCCAGCACCAGAATTCCCCTAGAACTCCATCTCTCTTGGTGGTGTACTCGGTCCAACTGGTCTGACTTCTCCCTCCAACTGACTAAAGCTGACTCCCTTTTACTCCTCCTCTTCTTCTTTGCTTTTCTACTCTCTATTCCCACCCCCCTGCCTATTCCCTGCCAATGCCAGAAGATGGGGCTCCTCATATGAGGTCACTTCTGCCCCCTATATCACCTGGCCAGGAGTTAGGTTGTGTGTTGGGTGCAGGTGTGTATTGTCATCCCTCCTTACTTGGGAGAGGGATACCACACCTATGGATTAGGTGCAGTACCTCTGTGGTGACCAGACCGCAGGGGTTCCACACATACAGCCAGCAGTCTCTATTGTGCATACAGCCTGCAGCAGTCTCTATTGTGAATACAGCCCACAGCAGTCTCTATTGTGCATACAGCCTTCAGCAGTTTCTATTATGTATACAGCCCAAAGCCATCTCTATTGTGAGTGCAGCCTTCAGCAGTCTATTGTGCATACAGCCAGCAGTCTCTATTGAGCATACAGCCACAGCAGTCTTTTTTATGTATACATCCCGCTGCAGTCTATTGTGCATACAACTCACAGCAATCTCAATTGAGCATACAGCCCATAGCATTCTCTATTCTGTATACAGCCCACAGCAGTCTCTATTGTGCATAGAGCCCACAGCCTTCTCTATTGTATACACAGTCAGCAGCAGTCTCTATTGTGTACATATATATATATATATATATATATATATATATATATATATATACTGTTCTGTACAAATTAATTGGGACAAAGCATTTTTTTAAGTAAAGTCGTAAGTTGGTTACCAGTCAGTGATTCAAACCAGTTTTAACTGCTTTGAACAGGTGTGAGTGTACAACCTTGAGTAACAGAATGTGGTTTGACTGGTTTTAGTCAGAAAATAACAGCTTGCTGCCTCCTCAGCTTCAGTTGAGAGCTTATTTCTGTGAGGAGTAGTTTAGTGTACTTTTCCTCTCAGTGTGATTTGTGCCTGTAAAAATGGATGTTACTCCACAGAAGAGGTCTAGAATTATTAATCTTAATGAACATACAAGTCTGACTGTAAGAGAAATCGCTTCCACCGTTGGTATTGGAAAATCTACCGTTTCAAGAATAATTCGCACGCACAATGAAACTGGATCATTTTCTTCAAAACAAAAGGGAAATGTGGAAGAAAAATGAAACCGACACCAAGAACTGATAAAACACTTATCAGAAATAGTAAAATTAATGCAAGAAAAACTTGTTTTGTCCAAATTAATTTGCACAGCACTTGTATATATATCACTAGTAGGAATAGAGTGTAAAGATAGGTGAGGTCCCAGGGTATGGAATCATAGAGATGTGCACAAGTAGAAAAAAGGGTAAATAATTGCTGCAAAAAAGATTCACCTACTACAACCTTAATATATGGAAAGATGTAAACAGACTTGTGAGAAAACAAAGAGAAGATCTAAACTTATCTCAGTTTGTAGGCAAATAATCCTTGGCAATAAGGCTAGGACTCCTGGGCAGGATCGACAAAGGAATATAGCTGGCACTGAAGAACATGAACTGCAATAAGGACAGACTAAATCATAAATGGAAGGCCTGCTGACTGGAAAGTATATGAAACAAAGATATTAGGTTAGGGTCACACTTGGGAGCCTGCATCCAGTAACTGGATGCATTACTGGATGCAGTTTTTCCCCTTGTCTGTTTGGAGGCATTTTTACTGGATCAGGTACCTGATCAGGTACCTGATGGTACCTATATGTACCATCAGGTACTGGATCAGGTTCCTATAGGATCCCATGTTAAAAAACTGATCAGGTTTTGCTAAAAGGCCAAAAAATGTTGCAGACCCTATTAAAACCTTATGCAAATCTATATATGACTGGCATCACCACAAGTGTAGGTGCAGGCAGAAAATTATATACTTACATAAATGGTTATCTGCTGCGACACTACTATTTATCATGAATTTTGTAGCTCAATAAGTGGCACTTGAAACAAGAGGATCAATGGGTATAGTGAATGTGTGTATTGCAGAAACTGCCCTATGCTAAATAAGGAAAACCGGAGATCTTAGTTTCAATAGTGGCCACTAGAGAGTAAGCCTGACACCCAGTTTTTGCAATACACACATTCACTATACCGATTGATCCTCTTGTTTCAAGTGCCACTTATGGGTTACTGGCCTGAATCCTGACACATGACAAAAAAGGAGGAGTACAGTGTTCATTTTAGGACATGCAGCTCTGTATCATGCACTGCATTGTGTACTGTGTTTCTCCCTATGTAATGTTGTATTTGCTTTTTCTATCTCTTGCAGCCTGTACTGCGTCATGCACTGCAGTGTGTACAGTGGGTGAGCATGCGTTGTATTATATATTCATTACTGTTTTGCCTTTTAGTGTCCGTGACTGACTCTGTGCAAGGTCTCACAATCTGTCCCTTATGAGTCTGTCAAATGTCATTCTTTGTCACTGTCTCATGTTTGTATTTTTTTCCATGTAGACTGTTTTTAGCTCTGGCCCTGCTGCTCACTGGTCCTGCTGCTCACTGGTGCTGCTGCTCACTGGTCCTGCTGCTCACTGGTCCTTCTGGAGGTCTCTGGTCCTTCTGGCGGTCTCTGATCCTTCTGCCAGTCTCTGGTCCTTCTGGCGGTCTCTGGTCCTTCTGCCGGTCTCAGGTCCTTCTGCTGGTCTCTGATCCTGCTGGTGTCCTGTGCTACAAACCCTTTCAGCTGCAAGTAATTGTAAATATGAGTGATGTGCTTTACACACTGTCTAGGTTTTTTCTCATTGACACTCTGCCCAGTCTGACACTGTCACACTGGTGGACTGCCCAGTCGAACACTGTAACATTGGACAGCCCAGTCTGACACTGTCACACTGTACTGGGCATAGAGTCACAATGGGCATTATCATAATTACTAATTGTACACTGTCTCTTGTTTGTTTTCTAGATTTTCCGCTGGTCTTTTGTCCTTCTGCTGGTCTCTGGTCCTTCTGCCGTCTCTGGTCCTTCTGCTAGTCTCTGGTCCTTCTGCTAGTCTCTGGTCCTTCTGCCGGTCTCTGGTCCTTCTGCTAGTATCTGGTCCTTCTGCTGGTCTTGGTCCTTCTGCTGGTTTATGGTCCTTCTGCTGGTTTATGGACCTGCTCGAGTTGCGTTGTGGGACCCCCGTCATCACTCCGACTCATGATTGACTCGATGGCTCTGGAAAGAAGTGGCCAAATCGCTGTTAGTTGATTGGGACCATTACACGCCACAAGACAGAAGAGATTGTTCTGAGTATTGCAATTTATTGTGACGCACCAGTGAACCTATCAAAGTTGATCAATTCTTTGATTCTATTCTTTTTATTTTTTTCCCATTAACAGTGAAGTGAATAAAAGTTTGTTGACGTTCGATAAAGGATCACTACAATAGGAATATGAGAGAGGACATGCACGTTCGGAGTGGTGCTGCTTAAACATTGACTAAATACAGATACCATAACCTGCTTGATTTCCTGAGGCCTGCAATTAGTCATCGAGCGTGAGTATATTTACTGTATACTGTATGCATGTCCATATTTCATGTTTTTATTACACCAGGTGTCAAATTAATTTGTAATAAAGTTTCACAATTAAAGACAATTTTTTTTAAAAAACACCACCACTGTCCTTGACCAGTATACATATCATTTTACAATGCAACTTTATTGAATTTGTACTAATTACTTTTTCATTTTTTTCCCATTACAAAATATTTTTTAATATTTATTAAAGGTAATATATTGGTTTGTATGAAATAACTTGTACATTTTAATTTTTGCAGAATCAGATGTTGAAGTTCTTCTTTTTAAAATCTGCATTTTTCTTCTACACAGAACTTGGAGCAGCACTGCCGAACCAGCATCGTCCTCACTTGGAGCGGCCCCTAATCAAACAGCTAACGAAGGCACGTCCCCATCATCCACCAGTGAAGGAGGAACCTGTCAGGCATCGCAGGCAGGAGATCAGGTAGCCAGCACTTCAGGTATGACCTATCCCAGACATCTGCCACTGGTTTTGTTGGTATTTCTCACCATTGACAGAGGGCCTGGGAGAGGTCAGTCATGCCCGAGTTTATTCACTTAAGCTTGAACTTCCAGGAAGGGATGAGGGCGCTTGGTGAACAAGTGGATCATTGGTTCGCTAATGTAAACACACTTTTCAGCAAAGTCAACAGACGCCTTGACCGCCTGAAAGCCAATCTTGAGAGACTGTAAGAAAAAAAGGGAGAGAAGGGGCGCATGTGTAGGATCACTATAGCTCAGTTAATATGGCGTTATTACAGGTGGCCACTCACCTGTTTGGGTTGTGCACGACCTGCACAACCCGGTGTAATAGCCTCTGATATATGGGGGACCCCCGGCAATATGCACGCTCCGCTCCTTCGACCTGCTGGTCCCTAGCTGTCCGTACAGGACCTTTCCGGTCACGTGGTGCCGGTCCCGGATGTGCGTCACTGCTTTTTATCTAGGGAACGCCAGATCCTTCACCCTGTGCCCTCGCTGTGCTGCTCCAGCCGCTGATCCCTCAAGGGGAATAGAAGCTTGCAAGAAATGATTTAGCGGTCTTGTAGAAGCGCTACTAAAGCTCAGGCACCAGGATGATAAGGTTTATAAACAGCAATCTTTATTTTCCCCTCACAGCTCCACAACATGTTTCAACTGCTCAAGGCAGTCTTCCTCAGGTAGTGTCACTACCTGAGGAAGACTGCCTTGAGCAGTTGAAACATGCTGTGGAGCTGTGAGGGGAAAATAAAGATTGCTGTTTATAAACCTTATCATCCTGGTGCCTGAGCTTTAGTAGCGCTTCTACAAGACCGCTAAATCATTTCTTGCAATCTTGAGAGACTGGCACAACATTTTTTCCATCAATAGAGCGTGGCGTGACGGATAACCTTACGTCTGAACTCCAGCTGCATGTGATGGATGCCTGTCAGGCTATGCAGCAGCAGCAGTCCCAAAGCTACCATACTCAGCAGTCAGGGTATTACCAACAGCCGCACGTGAGTTTGCCAACACATCAACAAGGCCCAGCACAGCATCACTGGCCTAAGACGACAGTACCACTGCAGACTGCGTCATCAACAGTACATAGAAGTCAAGGAGTTGGATTTTCGGCAGCAACAACCCACTTGTCTCCACCACCAGTTGAACATCACACCAGTTGAAGTGCCAAGCTACACTACGCTGCAGACTGCGGGAGCCCTGCAGCATCAAGGCAGAAGCACGCTACAAATCTCAAAACACCAACCGCATGCAGCTTCTACTGTGATGATGAGTACAGGACACCAGCATCATGGACCGACTACCATGCTCCCAAGGCCAGCACAACAGCATCATGGATTGACTACGCCAACCAAGTCGACCACCACCACCATGGAGCAACTACCACCCTAACAACTTCTGCACAACACCATCATGAAGGTAGTACCACACTGTCAACACTGCCAAGTACTGGTCCATCAGCCCACCAGCACACTGAGGGACCACTGGCCAACACTCCAAATCATCCCATTAAATTCGAAGCCTGAGCTATGGGTACCTCGGTAGTACTGTGCAGGTGTTCATGATTGTAACCCCTGTGCAATATTACCAAGATCTCTGTTGTTCCAAAGTCAGGGTTTCTGGGCGACAAAGGTGTTCATTGCTTACCTGTGATTACTATTGCCGAGGAGCTGATGCTTATAAACCCTGGGTCTATTTGACTTATTTTTTGATCCAGGATATGTATCAGACTGCAATTCTACAGTCCAGGAACTATTTTTTTTTAATCCAATGTCTAAAATTGGCTATTTATGGACCTTGGATTTTTTTTTCCTTCCTCTGGATCAAAACAATTAGACTGATGTACGTTTACTTCCATGAAATAAAACTGTTAAACTATACCTTTGTTGTCATCGCTTTATTTCATCTAAAGAGAGTTTACATTCTGTTTGTTTGTTAATTCAGTTGTTGGTGTATGCCATATGGTGTACATTGGATTCATATCATTACTTTTGCCCAGGGGTTGTAAGCATCGGCCCCCTCAGCAATAGTAATCACAGGTAAGCAATGAACACCTTTGTCACCCAGAAACCCTAACTTTGCAACAACAGAGATCACGGCAATATTGCACAGGGCTTACAATCATGAACACCTGCACAATACTATCCAAGGTATCCACAGTTCAGGTGTTGGTGTATACCAAATGGTGGACATTGGGTTCCTATTATAACTATTGCTCAGGGGTTGTAAGCATCAGCCCCTCGGCAGTAGTAATCACAGGTAAGCAATTTGTCGTCCAGAAACCCTGACTTTGGAACAACAGAGATCTTGGTAATATTGCACAGGGGTTACAATCATGAACACCTGTACAATACTACCAAGGTACCCACAGCTCAGGTGTTGGTGTATGCCAAAAGGTGGACATTGGGCTACTACCATTACTATTGCACTCCGAACGCGCATTTCCTCTCTCATATCCCTATTGTAGCAATCCTTTATCGAACGCCTACAAACTTTTAGTCGCTTCACTGTTAATGGGAAAAAAATAAAAAGATTAGAATCAAAGAATGGATCAACTTAGATAGGTTCACTGCTGCGTCACAATACATTGCACTACTTACAAAAAACTCTTCTGTCTTGTGGGGTGGCACGGTCCCAATCAGCCAACAGTAATTTGGCCACTTCTTCCCAGAGCTGTCGAGTCAATCCTGAGTTGGAATAATGATGATGACGGGGTTCCCACAATGCAACTCAATCTTCAACAAGAGGAATGAGTAGATCGTTGGCTATGAAGGGTTTGCCTCCTTTACGTTGTGGAACTTAAAAATAGATGAAACACAAAAATACTTAGCAAACATTTCAATTGTTAACACACAGACTTTGGAACATAAGAAATGTACCAAGGGCATATTCCCGGCTCTAGAGGATGGGGACAGAGAGGAAAAAGTGTGCGGGGGCATATCTAAGTGCAGACCGTAGGATATTTGTCACAATTCACAAGGTTCTTAAGGTTTTTTGCTCACCTTTGAAAGATCTTGTATCAGGCATATAGAATCCAATTGTGCTGGTTCTCCAAGAGTTCACTCCTTCCTGGCCTGCAGCTAGGTTTCAGAACAATCAGGCTAAGCAGCGGCTGAGCTCGTCAATGGATTGATACCTGAGGAAGGCTAAAGTTTTGCACATTTTTAGCCGAAACGCTTTGTATCCTATTGATGAACTGCATGTAATACATTTTTCTACTGGAAGAAATCTTATAAACGACACTGGATCCTTGTGTTCCCTCCTGGAAGCGCTGGGCAGTGATTGAAACAGACCTTCTCCACATTAGACTTTGGAACATAGTAAAGCCAATGGTAATGAATTAAAACTCTGCAAATTAAATACTTACACCCCGTCTTTCCTTCTCAGGAACTTCATCACAATGAGCCTGTGAAGATTCATTTCCACTCAACTGCTCCAGTTCTCCAACACTGGAACTGTCCTGCAAATATATTTCATCATTAGAACTGGTGTATTTTTTAAAGTCAATATACAGTATAGCACTAGAAATTTGAGCAACTTTGCTTACTTCATCAGTGTCATGTCCACTCTGGTTAGGGGGCAGCTCTTCACTTGAGGACGACATGTTTGAATACCAGCCAGCAGTTAAGTGGAAGACTATTGTAAAAAATATGGCATATTAAAAATTGTATAATAAACTGTGGAAAATTAACATTAAAACAAACCAGAAAAAAAAAAAAATATTCTTGCATTACAGGCAGCAGTCAAAAATTTGAGCAGTTAGGAAGCACTGAACCAGGCCAGCTGCCCAGCACGTAGAGGAGGACACCGGCGGGAGAGTAGCACACCAGCGGGAGATTAGCTAACAGTCCACAAGGGGCAGAAATACAAACAAAACAAACTGTCAGACTGTGCACAGTGTCAGACTGGGCAGTCCAGTGTGACAGTGTCAGACTGGGCAGAGTGTCAATAAGAAACCAACCTAGACAGTGTGTAAAGAACATCACTCATATTTACAACTACTTGCAGGTGAAAGGGTCTGTAGCACAGGACACCAGCAGGACCAGAGACTGGCAGAAGGACCAGAGACCAGCAGAAGGAAGGACCAGAAACCAGCAGAAGGATCAGAGACCAGCAGAAGGACCAGAGACCGGCAGAAGAACCAGAGACTGGCAAAAGGACCAGAGACTGGCAAAAGGACCAGAGACTGGCAGAAGGACCAGAGACAAGCAGAAGGACCAGAGACCAGCGGAAAATCTAGAAAACAAACAAGAGACAGTGTACAATTAGTAATTATGATAATGCCCATTGTGACTGTCTGCCCAGTCCAGTGTGACAGTGTCAAACTGGGCTGTCCACTGTGAGAGTGTCAGACTGGGCAGTCCAGTGTGACAGTGTCCGACTGGGCAGAGTGTCAATGAGAAACCAACCTAGACAGTGTGTAAAGCACATCACTCATACTTACAACTACTTGCAGCTGAAAGGGTCTGTAGCACAGGACACCAGCAGAACCAGAAACCAGCAGAAGAACCAGAAACCAGCAGAAGGACCAGAGACCAGCAGAAGGACCAGAGACTAGGAGAAGAACCAGAGACTGGCAAAAGGACCAGAGACTGGCAGAAGGATCAGAGACAGGCAGAAGGACCAGGGACAAGCAGAAGGACCAGAGACCAGTGGAAAATCTAGAAAACAAACAAGAGACAGTGTACAATTAGTAATTATGATGATGCCCATTGTGACTGTCTGCCCAGTCCAGTGTGACAGTGTCAGACTGGGCAGTCTAGTTTGACAGTGTTATACTGGGCAGTCCAGTGTGAAAGTTTCAGACTGGGCAGTCCAGTGTGACAGTATTAGACTGGGCAGAGTGTTAATGAGAAACCAACCTTGACAGTGTGTAAAGCACATCACTCATACTTACAATTACTTGCAGCTGAAAGGGTCTGTAGCACAGGACACCAGCAGGACCAGAGACCAGCAGAAGGACCAGAGACCGGCAGAAGGACCAGACACCAGCAGAAAATCTAGAAAATAAACAAGAGACAGTGTACAATTAGTAATTATGATGATGCCCATTGTGACTGTCTGCCCAGTCTAGTGTGACAGTGTCAGACTGGGCAGTCCAGTTTGACAGTTTCAGACTGGGTAGTCCAGTGTGACAGTGTCAGACTGGGCAGAGTGTCAATGAGAAACCAACCTAGACAGTGTGTAAAGCACATCACTCATACTTACAATTACTTGCTGCTGAAAGGGTCTGGAGCACAGGACACCAGCAGGACTAGACACCAGCAGAAGGACCAGAGACCGCCAAAAGGACCAGAGACCAGCAGAAGGATTAGAGACCGCTAGAAGGACCAGAGACTGGCAGCAGGACCAGTGAGCAGCAGGACCAGTGTGCAGCAGGACCAGAGCTAAAAACAGTCTACATGGAAAAAAAATACAAACATGAGACACAGAATGACAATTGACAATTGCTTAATTGTAAAACACTGGGCAAAACAATCACTGAAAAAGACCTGGGTGTATGCGTAGACAACAAACTCACATTTAGTGGCCTGTGTCAGGCAGCTGCTGCGAAGGCAAATAAAATAATGGGATGCAGTAAAAGAGGCATAGATACTCATGAGGAGAACATAATTTTACCTCTATACAAGTCACTAGTGCGACCACACTTAGAATACTGTGTACAATTCTGGTCTCCGGTGTATAAGAAAGACATAGCTGAACTAGAGCGGGTGCAGAGAAGAGCGACTAAGGTTATTAGAGGACTGAGGGGTCTGCAATACCAAGACAGGTTTTTAAACTTAGGGTTATTTAGCTTGGAAAAATGAAGGCTTAAAGGTGATCTTATAATAATGTATAAATATATGAGGGGACAGTACAGAGACCTTTCTAATGATCTCTTTACTCTTAGGCCTGAGACGGGGACAAGGGGGCATCCTCTACGTCTGGAGGAAAGAAGGTTTAATCATAATCACAGATGCAGATTCTTTACTGTAAGAGCAGTGAGACTATGGAACTCTCTGCCACATGGTGTTGTAATGAGTGACTCACTACTAACATTTAAGAAGGGCCTGGATGCCTTTCTTGAAAACTATAATATTACCAGTTATATATACTAGATTCTTTGATAGGGCGTTGATCCAGGGAACTAGTCTGATTGCCATATCTGGAGTCAGGAAGGAATTTTTTTCCCCCAATGTGGAGCTAGTGTTGCCACATGGTTTTTTTTGCCTTCCTCTGGATCAACATGTTAGGCTCTGGGTTGAACTAGATGGACTTAAAGTCTTCCTTCAACCTTAAAAACTATGTTACTATGTTACTATGTAGTCTCATAGTGGAGAGATTGTGAGACCTTGCACAGACTCAGTCACGGACACTAACAGGCAAAACAGTAATGAATGCATAATACAACGCATGCTCACCCTCTGTACACACTGCAGTGCATGACACAGTACAGTCTGCAATGAGATAGAAAAAGAATAGACAACATTGCATAGGGAGAAACACAATACACAATGCAGTGCATGACACAGAGTACAGGCTGCAATGAGATACAAAAAGCAAAGACAACATTGCATAGAGAGACCCACAGTGTACAATGCAGTGCATGACACAGAGTACAGGCTGCATTGAGATACAAAAGGCAAAGACAACATTGCATAGAGAGACCCACAGTACACAATGCAGTGCATGACACAGAGTACAGGCTGCAATGAGATACAAAAAGCAAAGACAACATTGCATAGAGAGACCCACAGTGTACAATGCAGTGCATGACACAGAGTACAGGCTGCAAAGAGATACAAAAAGCAAAGACAACATTGCATAGAGAGACCCACAGTACACAATGCAGTGCAACAGAGTTCAGGCTGCATAATGTAAAACAAAAAACAAAACAAAACAGGATGCATTGAGATAGAACAACGCACAGAAGAACAGAAAAAAAAACCCATTAAAAATGAAGAAAAAAAAAACAAAAGACACAAGACAAACAAAAAAAGACAGAATCTACTATATAATCGTCTAAGGTTCTCTGTCTGTCACGGAAATTGCACGCCAGCGCTCATTGGTCAGAGTATGCAAAACAGCCGCGCGCATTCAAAACCTGGCAACGGTGATGCAAAGTCCTTTTTTTGCGATGGTACGGCGTACCGGAAAATCTGAGCTGGGGCGGGCTGGTGGAGGTTGCAGGAGGCAGCAGGAGATCTCCCGCTCATATAATATGCATAGCCGCTCTCCATCACCATTGTGCTGAAACCGCACCGTGGTGATGGGCTGGGGGAGCAGCACATATTAAATGGTCCCGCACTCCCCCTGTGATGGTACATGCCCCCCCATGTTAGATATGGCCCCCATGCTGCTGCCATAGTAAAATAATAAACTGTATACTTACCTCCTCTTCCAGCGCTGATCTCCCGGTGTCTCTCCGGTCTCCCTGCTGCTGCTGTGATCGCACGCAGAGATGATGTCAAACTCTTCTGTGCCAATCTCATGACCACACAGAACAAGGAAGTGGAGGAGCTCTGCAGAATCATCTCTGCCTGATCACAGCTGCACGGAGGGAGACCGGGAGATCAGCGCTGGAGGACGTAAGAATAGAGTTTTTTATTTTACTATGCAGCAGCATGGGGGCCATATCTAACACAGGGGTGCATGTGCCACACATAGGGGACGTGTGCCCTGCATAGGGAACGTGTGCCATGTATAGGGGACGTGTGCCACGCATAGGGGACGTGTGCCATGCATAGGGGATGTGTACCCTGCATAGGGGACATGTGCCATGCATAGGGGATGTGTGCCATGCATAGGGGACGTGTGCCATGCATAGGGGATGTGTGCCCTGCATGGGGACATGTGCCATGCATAGGGGACGTGTGCCATGCATAGGGGACGTGTGCCGTGCATAGGCAGGGCCGCACTGTCCAATGATCAATATGAGATTTTAGGCTCAGGCGGCAAGGAGTCAGGGACAGCGGCAGAGCAGAAAGGGGCATGTGCTGCACCATGCAGCCAGCTTCCTGTGTGACGTGCGCCGGCTGCATAAGGTCAAATCACCAGCGGCGGCTACTGACAGCACCCACCCCGCTCCTCACCTGCAGCCCCCGACAGCAACCCCCCTGCGACCACTGACAGCACCCCCCACCCTGGTCCTTACCTAGGCTCAGGCAGGCAGAGAGCCTTGCTGCACCCCTGTGCATAGGGGAGATTAATCAGAGATGCGTATCGGCAAATATTTTTTAACAAAAAAAGCACTGACAATGCATCAGCAACGCGGGATTGCCGTGAAAAAGATGACAGCGCTACACTCACATAGCGGGCGGGAAAGCCGACTTCACTGTTTGAAATGAACAGCGATGTGAAAACGACGCACAAGCGATCCCGGCCAGGTCGTATCGTTATCGGTATCGCTGGTGCATCATTATGCGTGACGGGGGCTCTATACTTACAGGACCTCTGATGATGTCACAATCATGGCCGGAGTAAGGTCACATGACTGTTACATCACCAGAGGTCCTTCAGCTAAACGCACACAGCACCAGGAGCCAGGTACTGCAGACCACTTACACCCACACACCCTACACTCACCCTGCACTCACACTCACCCACCACTCACACTTACCCTGCACTCACATCACACTCTGTCCTGCACTCATGTCACACTCACCTTGTACTCACGTCACACTTAGTCCTACACTCACCTTGCACTCACCTCACACTGAGTCCCACACTCACCTTGCACTCACGTCACACTGTCTCTCTCGCAAAACCCGCGTCGCTGATTGTTCGTGGCTGGGCGCGACCAATCAGCGACACAGGATTTCCATTACAGTGAAACAGGCACTGTCCGCCCAGTCCCCCTCCGCTCGGTCTCCTGCCCGCTGCTCGCCCACTCCATGCTCCCTCCCGGCCACCGCTCTATGCTCCATCTGCCGCCGCTCCATCTCCCTGCCGTTCACCCCGCCATTCTTCTTTTCGTGGCATAGACTTCAGAAATTCAAAGGCCGCGGGGTGGGGGTGGAGCTACCAAAGGGGGCATGGTAATGGCCGTGAACAAGGGCACACCCACCACATCAGGGCTATGCACTTGGACACGCCTATTATGATGCCCCCTGTTAACTCCGCCCCCCGAGGCCTTGGAATTGCTGACGTCTATGCTGGAGGAAGAAGAAGACATGCTAGGGTGAGAGGCGGCTGGACCGAAGCCTGGAGTGGGTGAGAACTGAGGGGGCCACCGCTGCACACCCGCACCACCACACAACCGCACCCCCATACACCCGCACCCCGCACACCCACATATTCTAGAATACCCGATGCATTAGAATAAGGCCACCATCTAGTAACTAATAAGAAATTAAAAAATTAAAATAGAAAAAAAAGGAAAATAAAACAGAAGAAAAGAAAAACCTACAAAAAAGAAAAAAAAAATAGACATAAAAACATTGCAAAAGCTTGTAACTTTACTACGTCTAGAGATCCAGCCTGCAGAGATCCAACATATAAATGGGCGCCCCTGCGACCAGCAGACCACAAGAGGGAAGTGCAGCCAGGTAAGCAAGGTGGTTGCAAAACACACCCACACCGCACAAACACCGACCCTTTTGCCTAGGACTCTAGGTTGGGCAAGGAGTGGCAGGTGTAGCACAGTGGGTGGAACGTAGGAGGACACTGACAAAGTTGGTGGAGTGACATAAACAAAACCTAGGAGCAGAAGGAGACAGAGTTAGTTAGTTGGAGATGGAGTTGGAGAGTGAATAGAGAGAGTCTTCCCAGACTCCCTGGAGATAAAGAATCCTGAGAGGCACAGATTCTAGGAGAGAAAGCCTCCTTCACAGCCTGGAAGCGACGGGAAGGGGAAAGACTGAAAGAGACCCCACAGCTGAGGAAGGTGGGAGGACAAGGGCCCGGCAGCCTGATAGACCCGTTCTGCGCGGAGGAATCCTTAGCACAGTGACTGAAAGAAAGAGCCTGGTTTGCACAAATATCTGAATGTGGGACACTGGAGGGCTAGGCCAACACCAGAGAACCGACTCTTAAGAGGTAACAGGGGATTCCAGACCCTAATCATGAGACACACTGGTGTGGGGCAGGTGCTTTATGACCTGCAGCCTAACTTTCCACCATAGACTAGGAACACAGTTGTCATAGTAGGACTGGTGACCCTGACTGCAATGGAAATATATTCACCCATGAGTCCGCGACGACCAGACGGAACCTGTGGGTGAAGTACTACATTAATACTGAGAGAAGGACCTGAAAGGACTTTGAGGGGGCAACACAGCAACGCTACCTGAGCTGCACAGTTTGAGAAACCCGGAGCAGTGTTGAAGTGTAAATTGTGTGAACTGTACTGAAAGAACTGAAAACTGTGAACTGTTATCCTGAAAAGACCTAAAGTAAAGTACCCAGTAAGCTCACACTTGCCTGAGACTGTTTACTTACAGCGTCGCAGGAAAGTCCCGCCTGAGGAGCCACAGCCTGTCAACCCTGCACACTGGCTGGAGAGCTGCAGCTTTGAAGTAAGTGAATTGCACTGCACGCAATCCCTCATCAGGCCCATCCAACACTACCACTCCTGCCCTGGGGACCCTCAGCCCTACCCGAGGAGGGCTTACCATCCACGCTACCTCAAGTCACCGTCCCCAGCAGGAATAAGTCAGCGGTGGTTCTACTAACCACATACCCCGGGTGGCGTCACGACAAATCCCTTGTAAATACCCCTTTTTGGACTGATCCCAGGCAACAGGACCGGGTCACGACTACCGTGATACCCCAGTGAGACAGCACCGGCCCGGTTCCCAAGTATCCCATAGCCTGGGGGCGCATCATAGAGATGAAGCATGTAGAGATTCAGAGTCTTGAACTTCCTATGTCCAAACCCCCTTTTTATACAGCTGGGGTTTTGGCGGGCTTTGGGAGGGACTGAGAATCGCTTCCTGAGCATACGCTGTGTGTCATACGCATGAACATCAAATGCAGCCATGCGCACCCATAGACAATAATGTGTTGTTTTTACGCACTCATGCGCATGCGGATGCTTGCACATTTTTCGGGCATCAAAAAATGCTACATGTTGTGTTCGCCGGGCTCCAAAAAACCACACACAGGGACGCATACGCAGACATACTGACTCCAACGCGTGTCCCTGCGTTCACCTGCGCACCACACCATGTTAAAGATAGGTGCGCAATACGCTTGTGGATTTAAAAAAAGAACTACACAGCATACGCTGCGTTCTAAAACGCAAGTGTGAAACTGACCTAGTTTGGTATATTTTTCTCTTAATTACTTCTGTATTTCAGAAAAAAAGTGTAGTTAGAAAATCCTTGCTTGATAAAAGGCTGTATTGTGATAGCAGAAATTTGACTTTTGTGGTGAAAAATATATATATATTTTTATACCATTAATTTTGTATAAGAACTGGTCCTGGTGATCACTACTGTAGTGGAGCACTTCCACTGGAGTAGAAAGTAATACACTGCTTTGCTATGAGTAGGCATACATTTATACTACTACTTGTGGAAACAATTTCCTCCACGCAAACTTAGTACAATCCCAATTACATTGCTTTTTCCTCCTGCCCTTATATCTCTTAAGGTACCTTTACACGCCGCGACGGCAGGCTGGATACATCCCGCTACTTCACGTGCACGAGCACGCTCAAACGGTTACAAACGGTCAACGCATCACCTTTACACGCCGCGACAAGATGCGCTACGCCACGCTACATCTATAGCTAGCTACATCGCCGGGTGTCTCAAGTAGCCAGCTGTAGCTCATTTACACACCGCTATAACCAGCTACTATGAGCGTACCTGGTGCAGCAGGGCCAGCACATAGGCGTGCCACAATTGTGGATTACGAGCCGTCCGTACGCTGATAGGACGAAGCAATAACATCCTGATTGGGCAGGCAACGCAGGAGGCTGAGTAATACAGCACGCTCGAGCGATTGTGTAGTGTGACTCGTCAGCTCCTTAAATATGCCTCCCTATGCAGCGACTACCAATCGTCATGCAGCAGCTTCCACCAATGATCGCACATGGGGCGCGGTAACACGGAGCCTGGGTCACGCCTTAGCTACATTGCAGCTACATCGCAGGCTGTCCCGAGTTCCCTTCCGTTGCTTCTTTACACGCCGATACAGCTCGCTACCATCGGCGTTGTAGCCATCAGTTTTCGAGCAAGCTAGGAAACAGATGTATCTGTTGCCGGCTGTATCGTCACGTCTTCAGACGCCGCTACGACGGGCTACATTGGCGCTACAAGCTACATTTGTAGCCTGTAGCGGGATGTATCCAGCCTGCCGTGTAAAGATACCTTTAGGGCCACGTCACACACACAGATATCTGTGCAGATATTGTACGCAGATCTCTGGTTGCAGTGAAATCATGGACACATTGTTCCATTTTGTGGCTGTGTACAAATGTAACAATATATCCATGATTTCACTGCAGCCAGAGATCTGCGAACAATATTTGCACAGATATCTGTGTGTGTGATGTGGCCCTTAATGAGATCATTGTTCATCTCATATAATACAATAAGCCAATAATATTCTTATATTGTTTCACAACTGCTACTCTGAGAAAAATGACTAGTACTTTGCCAGATTAAATAACTAAGCTCAATTTTTAACGTGCTTTGCTTTTGTACATTTTCTAGGCAGATTGTTGTTGGTACATTATATGTTTGCTAAACATTTTTTGCCACTGTTTGAGAATACCCTGGCCACATTTTGGCAGAAAATGACATAACAAATATCAGCCAATGAATTACCAGGTGGTGCTTCCTCAATTATTGACTCTCTCTAGTAGTTTGGAAAGCAATGATTCACATGAAGATTGCAAAATTGCTACAGAGCAGAAGGACAGTCTGCATGAATTCTAAACACATATTGCTAAACAGTTTGAAATATGCTGGCCAGGATTAGGATGGTGTAATGCCACAGTAATTATTTGTTAGGCCATGATGTGATATTTCACTTAGGCTGTAAACACACTATCCTACTTACATGCCAGTCTCTCGGACAAGACTCGGATCAGTGACCCTGAATGGCCTCTCCCTCTCTGGACGTGAGTGTGATGCTGCACACAAAAACAAGCAGCTGCTAGTCCCATCCAGAGAGGGAGAGGCCATTCAAGGTCACTGATCAGAGTCTCGTCAGAGAGACTCGTATGTAAGGCTGGCTTCACACCATGGGACAATCTGATCCAGGGCTGTCAGGGGTGAACCTGACAGTCCCAGGTCAGATCTTGGCCGAATGGAGCCAGATGGTTGCTATCTGCCATCCGGTTTACCATCTGTCCGGGAGGATCCGGGGCAATTCAGATTTTTCTCCTGGAGACAAAACTGCAGCTTGCAGCTTTTTTGTGTCCGGGAAGAAAAATCTCCCCAAATTGATCATCCCGGATTCTCCTGGATCCTCCCGAATCCGGGGCAATTCAGCGTTCCTTAACATGGGAGTCTATGGGGCCGGATTACCCCAATCTGGGAGAATCTGGGAGGATCAGGGAACCAGACACCTACGGCTGAAGTTCAGCGTGAGCTACTCTGAACTTCAGCACCAGGGGCCTGTCCCTTGTGAAGTGGTTCAGCAGTACTTCGCAGGGGACAGCTGAGCTCTGCAGCATCCGGCTGCACACCGGACTGGATGGCATATTAGCCTTCCGGTTCTGTTTGCAAATCCAGTCTGGGGCTGTCAGGTTCACCCCTGACAGCCCTGGATCGGATCATCCCGTGGTGTCAAGCCTGCCTAAGTAGAATAGTGTGTTTCCACCATTAGGAAAATATCCATTAACATATGGTCATGAACATTCTAAACGACTTGATTAATTCACTAAGATTACATAGAAATACACTGTGCTGCTCAATCATTACTCAAGTGAGCATTTTGACCATATCATCATTTTTATACATATTTTACAACAGCGCACCTCTCGAATCACTGTGGCCTGTGGGACACTGTAGTTGTTGCTGCCCAAAACCAAAACATTGATCATCAATAGAGATGAGTGAACTTTGCTCGAACATTTCAAATTCGACCAAACATGGCCGATTCGGTTCTTGTTCAGCAGACCTGAGCAATTTCTCAAAACATTGGCAAATGCAAGTTTGTTCAGTGAGGAGGATTAAAAAATGCATTAATGCGTTTAAGCGATGCTTTTCTCCTATCTTCTAATTGAGAATTATTTCTGGAACACCAAAGGAAAAAAAGGGAATCCCACACGTAGAAACTGATGGTGCTTTTATTGACAAAAAAACCTTGTTGTCTCTTTTGACGTACTGACGTAAAACGTTTTCAGCCCTCACCGGGCTTTCTTCAGATCAGATAACAGTATTCTTATTATACAAGTAAACAAACAGAAATAAAAAGCATTCAAAATTGTGCATGGATGAACAATGTATCAAAGCACTATTAGCATCATTCTACTACAAAAAGAATAATGCAATACATGGATCCCTTATGGTACCTTTACACACCGCAACAGGATGGTGGCAACAACCGGGTGCTTCACGTGCACGAGCATGCACAAACGGTTGCCAACGGTAAACGCACCACCTTTACACGCCGCAACAAGGTGCGCTACGGTAGGTTACATCTATCGCTGGATACACCGCCGGGTGCCTAAAGTTACCTTCTGTAGCTTACCTTACCTCATTTACACGCCGCTATAACAAGGTAATATGGGGGGACCTGGTGCAGCAGGGACAACACATAGGCATGCCACAATTGTGGATTACGAGAATTCCGTACGCTGATAGGACAAAGCAATAGCATCATGATTGGCCAGGCAGCGCAGGAGGCAGACTAATACATGACGCACGAGCAATTGTGTAGTGTGAGTGGTCAGCTCCTTAAATATGCCGCCCTATGCAGCGACTACCAATCATAACGCAGGAGCTTCCTCCAATGAGCGCTGAAGGGGGGTGGTTTCACGGAGGCTGTGTCACACCCCGGGGAGTTATCTTGGTGACGAATAAACCTTACCCTACCATATTTACACGCCAATACAACCCGCAACCATTGCCTTGAAATCCACCTGTTTTAGGGCTCTGCTCTGAAACAGGTGCCTCAAGTGACGGGTGGCAACAACCGTCTTTACACGCCGCAACAGCGGGTTGATTTGGCGGTGCAAGATACATTTCTCTCATGTACCCGGTTGTTGCCACCATCCTGTTGCGGCGTGTAAAGGTACCATTATGGTGTATTACTGATGTCTTGTTTGATTTGTATGAAAACTCTGTTCAATAAACATTTATTGTTTAAAAAAAAAAAAAAAAACTGAATTAGTCCTTACCGGTAATTCCTTTTCTTGGAGCTTTCCACGACAGCATTGGAGGATGTCGTCCACGCCCTATTGGGGGACAGGAACACAGAAAGGTTAAAAGCCCCTCCCCTTCCTCAGTACTCCAGTGTTTACCAAGATCACCCTTAGCCATGGATTACCTGATACAAACCGGAATCAAACACCAACAAGGGGGGGAACTGATGCTGTCGTGGAAGGCTCCAAGAAAAGGAATTACCGGTAAGGACTAATTCAGTTTTCTCCATTCGCCTTCCACGACAGCATTGGAGGAATACCACCGATACTCCTCAGGGTGGGACTATTGCCTGTAGGACTTTCCTACCAAAGGACAGATCCCGACTGAAGGGCAGATCTAACCTATAGAGGCGAGAAAAAGAGAGGAGAGACTACCACGTAGCCGCTCTGCAAATCAGCTCCGATGAAGCTCCAGCCTGCTCCGTCCAGGACGTAGCAGCAGTCCGAGTTGAAGGAGCCTTCAACCCCACCGGAGGAGCAAGGACCGGAGTGACGTAGGCCTCACAGATCACCTTCGTGATCCAGGAAGTGATGGTAGCCTGGGAAGTCTTCTTCCCTGTATTATTCCCAAAAGCCGAACAAACAGGTTCTGATCTAACCTCCAGGAAGCGGTCTCTCGGATAGAGGAGGACAGTCCGACGAACATCCAAGGATTGAAACACGGCCTCAGCCACATTAGCAGGAGATTGACAAAACGAAGGCAGAACCACTTCCTTGGGACCGATGGAAATCCGACAACTTTCGAACGAAAAGATGAATGCAACCGAAGCGTAATGCGAACAACGGACACCACGAGGCACGGAGCCCGGACAGAGAGTGCGGACACCACGAGGCACGGAGCCCGGACAGAGAGCGCCTGCAGTTCTCCAACTCTGGGAGCAGAAGTGATGGCCACCAAAAACGCCACCTTGTGAGAGAGAGACGTAAGGGATGCAGCAGACAAGGGTGCAAAGGGACTTCGAGCAAGCCCTTGGAGAACAAGTATCAAGTCCCAGGGAGGGACAGAAGGCCGAATCCGGGGACGCCACCCCCAAGCAGAAGTAAAAAACTGCTTGAGCCATGGATGGGAAGCAAGATCCTGGGCAAAAACCGCCCCAAGTGCCGACCTCTGGACTTAAAGAGTGCTCGGCCGAAGCCCCAAATCCAAGCTAAGCTGCAAAAATCCAAGAGTTGGGCCACATTAGGATGATGCATGGTCGGGATGGAAGGAGCACACCAGGACAGGAAATGATGCCAGCCCTCCCGTAAATAGCATTTGTCACAAGCTTCCTGCTCTGCTGAAGCGTGTGGATCACTGCCTGGGAGAGACCCTTGATCCTCAGGATCCTGGCCGCAACAGCCAGGCCGCCCGAATGAGCCACTGAGGGCCCGGGTGAAACAGAGGACCCTGGGACTGTAGGTTGAGACTGTGGGCTAACATAATCGGTCCCTCCAGGCCCAGGTCTCGGATGGCGTCGTACCACGCCAGTTTGGGCCCCAGGGGAGCCACCAGGATAGTGTCACCCCCTCCGCCCGAATCCGTTGCAACGTTTTTGGGAAGTAGAGGGATTGGAGGAAATGCATACACCAACCGGAAGTCCCAGGGATGGGCAAAAGCGTCCAGCCCCCGAGGATGGTCCGACCGCGTCAGGGAGAAAAAGGTTGGCACCTTTGTATTCGAGCCCGAAGCGAACAGGTCGATCGAAAGGACACCCCACCTGTCCGTAAGAGAGCGAAATACTTCCGGATGGAGGCACCATTCTCCTGGGTGGACCTCCGTGCAGCTCAAGAATCTGCCTGTACATTGACCATTCCCTTCAGATGTACTGCCGAGGAGGAGAGAAGATGGCGTACTGCCCACAAAAAGAACAGTCTTGCCAGCCCCTGCAAGTGTAAGCCACAAGTACCGCCTTGGTACCGCAAGAAAGCAACCGTAGTCACGTTGTCTTGACAGGACCTTGACATGATGACCCCGGAGAACGTGAGCTGCAGCAAGAAGCGCTTCCTCCACTGCCAGAAGTTTGAAGACTGGCGACTGACCGAGCGACTCCAAATCCCCTGGAAGGGTGTGCGAACTACCATCGTACCCCAACCGGAACCGCTGGCATCAGTGGGAACGGAGGTCACAGGAAGGTGTCTGGGATTCATCCCCAGGAAAGCGAGGTTACCACCCGCCCCGGGGTCCGGACCCGCGAGTTTAAGGAATCCTGACGTCTGTCCCAAGGACTCAGTATGTGTTCCTGGAGCAGTCGGGAAGGAGCCTGAGCCCATGTTACTGACTGAATGCAGGCCGACATGGCCCCTAACAGGGACATTGCTTCCCGCAAGGAGGTCGACCCCCTTGCCCGGAAGCGGGTCAGATTCACGTGGCGCAAAAGCTGATATGCCGCAGGAAGAAACGAGGTCTGTCTGGAGGAGGCCAGCAAGACCCCCAAAATTTGACGTCGGGTTGCAGGCACCCGTTCCGATTTTTGAAGATTGGGTACCCATCCCAGGGACTGAAGAATCTCCAATGTGTTGGAGACCTTTGTGCGCAGAAGCACTGCCGAAGGAGCTACCACCAACATGTCGTCTAAATAGGGAAGCACACATATCCCCTGGGTCTGGATGAATGTGATCGCTTCCCCCATGAGTTTGGTAACCTCTGGGGCCGACGAAATCCCAAAGGGCAGCACATTAAGCCAAGAATGGACCGTCCCGCCTGCCCCGGAGATCGTGAATCGCAGAAAGCGCTTGTGGGACGGGTGAATGGGGACATGAGAATATGCGTTCTGGAGGTCCACAATAACCTGGAGTAGCGCCCCTGGCCCTCCTCTCCAGGAGGAACTGGGGACCCCACACCCGAATCCAACAGGTGTCGCAGACCCGACAAGAAATACTGTGCGAGAGTCTCCCTGAGGAAGGGAGAGGACTCGAAGACATGGAGGAGCTGGCTCTCGAATTCCAAGCGTAGACCCTCCCAAATGGTCGAGAGGATCCAAGGGCACAAGGAGATTGCTTGCCACTGTGGCAGAAACCGCAGGAGCCGCCCCGCAATGGGGAAGGCGGCCTTGTTTAGGGGCGGCTGGTGATGCCGCTGCTGGGGGAGCAAGATATTACGGGTCTTGTCCCCGTACTGGAATGCCCAGCGACCAGACTTACCCTTCCCTTTAGACTGGGAGGGTTGGCTGCGCTCAGGCCAAAAGGACTGCCTCCGAAAGGGCTCCTGTTCCGGGAGACACATTTTCCGGTCTGACACCTTTTCCAGGATGTCATCCAATGCCCTTTGCAAGGGGAGGCCACACAGCTGGAGCTTTGACGTGACCTCCCCATTCCACATCGTAAGCCACACTGCCCTGCGAGCTGTGTTAGCCAACACTGCGCACCTGGCGCCAACGCGGAACGACTCAGCAGAGGCATCAGCCCGTAGCACGTCTCAGAAGTGGAATGGAGTCCAAAGCTCCTCCCTGGGAGTACCCTGCAGGAGGAATTCTCCCAGCTCGGTGAGCCACTTAAAGACAGACCTGCTCACATGTAGAGGAAATGTTCACATTTAAAGACATAGCTGCCGCCTCCCAGGATTTATTGAGGACACTCTCCATTTTACAAACGAGGGGGTCCTTCAACCGGGAGGAATCTTCAAAAGGCAACGCGGTCTTATATGCTAAGCTTCCCAAATGGAATACTGCCATAGGCCTTCATGTTAGAAGTCCCATTGACTTTATAGAGACTTCCATAGAGATTTCCATTGGGTCTCTCATTTAACAGAGTGTCAAGGGCATGCACAATGGGTTTACAATGGCAGCTGATTGCTACCCTGGTCACCTGGATGTCCACCTTCGGGACCTCCCAGACAAAGTCATCACCCTCCAATCCACTCGGATGGGGTGAGCCGCTTAGCCTTCAGGCCTCTGAACATTCAGTCCTGCACAGAAGAAGGGGTTTCCACCACCTCTACTCCCATGGTACAATGGACAGTGTCCACCAATGCACCCATGGACTCCGTGGAAAAATAGTAGTGTCCAGATTCTCGTGTCTGGACAGAGGCAACAGCGGCAATATCCTCGCTGTCCTCTAAAGCTGAGCTCTGGCCAGCCTCCATGAGATCCACAGAGTCACAATCCTGGAGCTTCCTCTCTTACGGAGGGGAAGGCCCGGAAGCTGCAGCAAAACCCCGCAGTGCCGAGATACAAGCCTGCACCTCTTCCCTAATGGATTGGAGCTCCTCCAGCAGGGATGGGGAGTCCATCCTGACAACCCTGTCAGTCATGGCCGACACCTTGTTGTAGGAAGAGGGAATTTTTTGCCGCAGCCCCATTATTGCTCCTTTCCACAGACGGCCCTCGTCTCCCTATAGACAAAAAGGGAAGAGAAGGGGTCCCAGTGTGAGTGCAGGGCCTAAATAACTCGACCCCTTGTGACCACCCCCAGAAACACTTACATGAGCTGTGGGAACGCTGGGCTCTGCAGAAGCAGAGGTGGAAGCCTATCACCCTCCATGTTTCAGGGATCAGCCTTACCTGGGTGTAGCTTCCGGCGGGTACTTATCCAGAAGTACCGTGCCCCCAACGAGGAACTCCTGTTCCCTCCCTCCTCCTGGTCACCGGCCGCGGGCAGTAGCGCGCGAAAGTCCTGCTGGGTTCCCTGGAGCCACGCCCAGCCTGCCACAGCCCTTACTGGAGCCGTCGCCCGAAACCGGAAGTGCCATCCCGGAACCGGAAGTGCCACACCCGAAACCGGAAGTGCCTCCGCGGCACCTCTGATGCATGCCCCAGGGACCGCAGCTGGAGGAGGGAGACGCCGGAGAGCTGAACAGGCCTCCGGCGTTGCAATACACGGCCTGCTTTGCCCCGTAGGACGCAGGAAGGCCGGATGGTCCCACCACGGGAGCCCCGAGAAGGAGGAGGAGGCCGCCCCCGACGTCCATCCCTGGCCCGGCTGTAAGTACACCCCAATGCTGCCTCTGCCGGCCTGACAGCACTGGAACCTCTCCATGCCCCAAGGGGGACAGGAAGACACTGGAGTACTGAGGAAGGGGAGGGGCTTTTAACCTCTCTGTGTTCCTGTCCCCCAATAGGGCGTGGACGACATCCTCCAATGCTGTCGTGGAAGGCGAATGGAGAAAAGAAGAATGCATAACATCTTTTACTATCAAATGAAGAAAAAATAAAAAAGTTTAATATAGTGCAATGAATATGATGAACCCCAAGGGTGTAATGCTATATACATATGTACACATTTTCCTGGTGTGAATGGACTGTGCTTGTGCTTTAATATCTTTAAAACAGTATTTCAGGAAGATCAGATATAATCGTCTTTAAAAAATCAGAGATTGATTAAAGAGCAAAAGGTCTGTAGGAGACAAGGGGTTAAGATGAAACAGGCTAGAAAGGGAGCTTGAAGTGACTGTAGTAGGCAAAGTGTAAATACGGTAGCTACCTTAAGAGACTACATAAGGGGTTTGTAGGGAAAGTTCTTATCCCTAGGCTGTCGCACCTTCTCAGTTTAGAGTCCTGATAATAGGTGGTAGTATACGATAAACACAGTGATTATTCTAGTAAGTGAACTTCAGTGAGAGGTGATAACTATATAAGTATTTACCTGTGTAATTTGACAATATTTCATGCACATGGCTCACTAGGTATCTGCCTTATGGCTCACTAGGTATCTGCCAGCTGGGGAAAGGATATAGTGCTTTCATTAGTATATAGGTGGTAACCGTGCAGCAACCCAATCTATATGGTACACTTACCAAGGGCTTTATAAAGCAAGACTATGGGTTAAAGACAATAAAGAAGTTTCAGGTTAGTATAGATGTCCCTAATAGCTGGTAGGGGGGTCATCAGGACCGGCCTGTACTTACAGTATCTGTGCGGGAACCGTATCTGGCTGTGAGTGGCGTTCAGTGCCATGATCACGCTCTTTATCCAGGACCGGAAGCGCGGTTACTTTCCACTTCTGGTCCATGGAACGCATAGGGCCGTGGTGAACCGCATAGTGGTTCATGCGCGGTAAAGAACTAGTTTCGCGCATACGAAGTGGGGCGAAGTGCACAGATCATGTAGAAAAGGATACAGTGTAGTTGAGGTATAGTTTTCCTGCCGTTATAGGGAATCTAGACGTAGGGAAAAAGAGTAGAAATAAGTTAATATGCATATATTGCAACATTTTGAACTTACATGAAATATCAGGAACATTATTATTGACATTATTCACATGGTCATTGGCAAGTGGACCAGATTGGCACCACATTATATTTCAATAGAAGTCTATATAGGAGAGACACATGGTATACATGAAATAAGGGTAACATCAAAAAAATATATATCCATATAACAGGATCCTAAGTTTGCTGGTGATAGCGGCAATAATAGAACATTAGAGTCTACATGAAAAGAAACAGATTTTTCTTTTTCTTTTACTGGAAGACCTCATACTCTCGATTTAACCCATTGGGTTATAATGTCTGCAGTTTAAAGACCCAGAAGTATTCTCGCTGCTTGAAAAGTTAAATTCTATCGCCTCCTCTCCGTAGTGGTGGTATATGTTCTAAAATGTGGTATTTTAGTTGTGATATTGAATGGCCCTTAGACAAAAATGATGAGGTACCGGTAAAAGTGTATTTTTGCATCTGATAGTGGACTTATGTTTACTTATGCGGTCTCGGACATGTTGAGTGGTTTCACCAACATATCCGAGACCGCAGGGACACTTAATCAGATACACCACATAGGATGAATCACATTTGAGATAGTCCTTGATATAAAAAGTTTTTCCGGATCTTGGATGTGTGAATGTATTTCCTTTGACAAGGTTGGAACACTGGAGACAATTTCTACAAGGGAAGTTACCTTGTCGGGGGGTGGCTAGAAATGTATGTCTTGTCTTTCTCATATTAGAGCCAATGTCTGCTCGTACTAACTTGTCTCTGAGGTTGGACGCTCTCTTGCTGCAGTAAAGGGGTAGATTCTGAAATTCTTCAATATCTGGATAGGAATTACCCAGAATGTGCCAGTGTTTTTGTATTATCTCTTCAACCATGGTGTTATATGGATGGTGTGTCCTGATAAAAGTCACACGCTTTGTGGTGTGTGAAGTCTGCTGTAGTAGCTGTGTCTGTGGAGATGCTATATGTGGGGGGTATCCCCTGGTGACAAATTTTTTAGTCATCTCATCATGTCATAGTTGTCTTGTCGTTGGATTGGAGACGATGCGATCGACCCTTGTGTGTTGTGAATGTGGTAACCCAAATTTTACATGTTTAGGGTGGCTACTCTTGAAATGGAGAAGACTATTCTTGTCTGTGGGTTTCCTATATAGGTCGATTTCAATTTTGCCCTCATTGTCAAAGAGGACTAGGGTATCGAGAAAATTGATCTTCTCTTTCTCATGGTAAATGGTGAATGTAAGGCATGTGACACTGGTGTTCATGTAGTCTGGCAGTTTATACAAGTCACTATCGCAACCTGTTCAAATAATGAAAATATCATGAATATAGCATAGCCATAATTGAGTGTTGGATATGACAAGGGGATTTTTATGAATGTAGCGCTCTTCAAAATGTGTCATGTACACATTAGCGTATGAGGGTGCTACGTTGCTCCCCATAGCGGTGCCCTTGATCTGAGCAAAGAACTCATCCTGGAAAACAAAAAATTTGTTGGTCAGAGCAATGTCTAAAAAGTCATAGACGAAAGATCTAGTCCGGTCTGAAAACTGGGGGTGTTGTCCTAGAAACCAATGCATAGCATTCATACCACGGCTGTGGTCAATGCTGGTGTACAAGTTATTTACATCCAGCGTGACCAAGGTGGAGCCAGGTGGGATGTTTCCTAGGGAGCATAACCGTGACAAAAAAAATCGGTGGTATTCTTGATGAAAGAGGGGATAGATTATCCACTACTGAGTTCAATAGTCTGCGCTCTAAAACCAATAAAACCATTGCTTTCCATTCCGGAAAACCCTACAGGAGCGAAAGTGGAAAATGTTCAACAGAGACCTTGAGGACTATAGCAAAAACACCGTGAATAGAAAATATATAGAAAAAAACTCACCTGCTCCAGAGGTGGCTGATAGTATCCTGCTAAATGCAATGGTATTTGTACGAGACCAAAATTTGGTGAGTTTTTTTCTATATATTTTCTATGTACCAATTCGGTGATTTTTGTCTAAAGCCAAATTATACATGTGTTGCACATGTGGATAGGTACTTGTAGGCATGAGGGTCAGTGACGAGGGCTACGAGCTTAAGCTATTTTGGTCCAAAATATCAAACTAACTCCTCACCGTCATCTATAGAGTTATATTGCATTTTTTTATCCATCTGCAGTCTACAGCTGTGTCCTCTAGGGGGCGTCAGTCACTTGTGTTCCATATTTTGTTGCAGAGCAGCCCGCCTTGTCTAACAGCTGGGCGTCATTAACAGGCTGCTTTCTGACTTTATGCTTCACTTTTGGAGTGACTGCCGCCCTGTAGTGATCTCATGTCCAGTGATACCACCTGTCTTCTCTTTGTGGCACGGCTGGTCGCTGGTGCCACAATCGCCCCCATGTCAAGGTCGTAGGGGATGGAGCATTGGTGTTGAGAGATATGGGTAGCTTCAGAGGTGGCTGATAGTATCCTGCTAAATGCAATGGTATTTGTAAAAGACCAAAATTTGGTAAGTTTTTTTCTTTTTCTGTTGAAGCATATGTCATTTTGGAGTGACTACTTATAATAGGGATTTTGTTTTTAACGTCATAGGTTTGTGATGTAACAGCGACCTCGCCAGCGATTTCCATATGTGTGACATGTAGCAGCAACCAGGCCCCCGCTGTGAGATCACTGATCGTTACAAATCATTCTGAACCATTTTTTGGTCATCACGCTCCCGCTAGGTAGCGTGCATGGCTGTGTTTGACAGGGACAATGACCAACAATCTCAATACTACGCCCGAGAGTGACAGGTTCCCAACGACCATCGTATTGTTCTGTATCGTTGCTGTGTCGCTGGTGAGATCTGACTGTTTGACATCTCACCAGCGACCACATAGCGATCCTCCAGCGATCCCTACCAGGTCATGTCGTTATCGCTGGAGCGTCGCTAGGTGTAAAGGGGCCCTATGACTATCAAATCTTTAAATTTCCCCTAAAAAGGCTCCATTTGGCCTGCAACCTGTGAATCTCAAAACATTCAGTTCCTCTAAAAAGGATTTGTTTAGCATGTGACCTGTGAATCTCAAATACTTCAGTTTCCCCTAAAAAGGAAACTTTTTGCCTATAACCTGTGAATCTCAAATCCTTCAGTTTCATCTAAAATGGCTCTGTATGGCCTATAACCTGTGAATCTCTATTTGTTCAGTTTCCTCTAAAAAGGCTCTATTTGGCCTGTAACCTGTGAATCTCAAATCCTTCAGTTTCCCCTAAAAAGGCTCTGTTTGAAAGGCACTTTTATGTCTGTAAGGCTGGGGTCACAGTTGACATACGTTTTTTAGTGCCTTTTAAAAACTCATGCGTTTTAACATGCATTTTGTCATGTCATCATGAGTTTTTTAAGGTGTGTGATGGCTCCCTGCGTTTTTGGCTGCGTTTTTAAATCTGCACCAAAAAATAGTGCATGTACTATTTTTTGGTGCGTTTTGAAAAACGCATGCTTTTTTGTAGAAAACGCATGCGTTTTTATAACATGGGCCCCTATGGAAAACGCATGCAAAAACGCATGTACAATTAGTACCATTTAGTGCCATTCAAAAACGCATGCGTTTTCCATAGGAGCCCATGTTAAAAAAACGCATGCGTTTTCTAAAATGCTTGCGTTTTTTTAACATGGGCTCCTATGGAAAACGCATGCATTTTTGAATGGCACTAAGGCTGTGGTCACAGTTGCCATGCGTTTTTTTTATTGATTTAACAAAACTCATGCTTTTTTTCATGTCAGCATGACTTTTGTAAGGTGTTTGATGGCTCCCTGCGTTTTTGGGTGCGTTTTTGAATCTGCACCTAAAAATAGTGCTTGTAGTATTTTTTTGAGCGTTTTGAAAAACGCATGCGTTTTTGTAGAAAACGCATGCGTTTTTATAACATGGGTTCCTATGGGAAACGCATGCAAAAACGCATGTACAATTAGTACCTTTTAGTGCCATTCAAAAACGCATGCGTTTCCCATAGGAGCCCATGTTAGAAAAACGCATGCATTTTCTGTAACGCAAGTCACTACAGTAATAACTAGCTCCAGAAGTGGAGCTAGTTATTACTGTAAAGATAATAATTATATTATAATACTACTTACTGGATAATTAAAGGGAAGTCAAATGATCTTAGGTCAGGTCCAGGAAATGGCGCAGTACAACTAGGGGTAGTCAGAGATTAATCCAATTCATGAGCTGGGGTTGGGAAAACCAGAAAGAGAAGACAGTTTACAGGGAGCAGGCAAAAAGTAGTCAGGTCACAGGCAAAGGTTCAAAGACCAGGTAAGGGAATAAAGTCAGGCACAGAGTACAGGGGGATCAGAATTACACAGTGTACAATTGACACTGGACAGTGCAAGTGTACAATTGACACTGGATGGAGGAGCTAGCATGCTTAAGTAGAGGATTAATCAAGGGAAGTGAACACAGATGATTGCAGCACAGACAAAAAATTAAACCCAGCACATAACAGAGCACAAAAATAAACCCAGCACAACCAAAACAGACTGACAGCTTCCACACAATAGTAACACAGCAAACAAGGACAGTGTGGGGATCATGACAAGATCCTTCCGTTTAACCTAAAAGGCTGTGTTTGGCCAGTAACCTATGAATCTGAAATCCTTCAGTTTCCTCTAAAAAGGCTCTGTTTGGCCTATAACCTGTGAATTTCAAATCCTTCAGTTTCCCCTAAAAAGGCTGTGTTTGGCCTTTAACCTGTAATGGTGGGTTTACACGCTAGGATATCGTTGGCGATATCCTTGGAATGATCACGTAACCATGATCATTCCAACATCGTTAGTGCGCTGTCATATCGTTAACGATATCCTATGTGGCAGCACAACTGTTAAATAGGAGAGGAAGGAGTGAGCGATGTAATAAAGTGGCAGGAATAGGAGCTTTTTGAACGATATCGTTCAAAAAGCTGTCAACTGAACGATGCTGCTTCCTGAAGCAGCGTTAATTGGACGACGAACAATAGATTTGAGGTCAGGATCTCAAATCTAGGATGAACGATCCAACAATCTTTTCATCCTGTGTCGTTGGTTTACTCGCAACAACGCCTGAGCGATATCTTTTGAACAATCACATATCTGTGACGTTTCAGGGATATCGTTCAGGATATCCTAGCGTGTAAACCCACCATAAATCTCAAATCTGTCAGTCTCCCTAAAAAGTCTCTGTTCGGCTTGTAACCTGTGAATCTCTAATCATTCAGTTTCCCCTAAAAAAAAGCTCTGTTTGGCCTGTAACAAGTGAATATCAAATTCTTCAGTTTCCCATAGAAAGGCACTTTGTTTGCCTGTAACCTGTGAATCTCAAATCCTTTATTTGCCCTAAAAGGCAATTTTTTATCTGTAACCTTTGAATTTCAGATCCTTCAGTTTAGCCTGAAGACGTTATGTTTGGTCTGTAACCTGTGAATCTCAAATCCTTCAGTTTCCTCTAAAAAGGCTCTATTTGGCCTGTAACCTGATTATCTCAAATCCTTCAGTTCCCCAAAAAAGGCTTTGTTTGGCCTGTAACCTGTGAATTTCACATCGTTCAGTTTCCCCTAAGGCTGGTTTTTTTTTTTCTCTCCCAGAAAGTCAATTTAGCCCTGCCCCCTGAGGGGTGGAGCCAAAAGGCAAGTTCTGAAAGAAAAAAAAAACTCTGTTTAAATGCTGCTGAAGAGGGAGAGAATGATTGGCAGCAGTGGGCAGATTAAACATGCAGGGGGTGTGAATCTGCCCTTGGCTGCAGCCCCTAGCCACCTCCTTAATGGCTGGAGCATGTAAGTTTTCTAAGTGTATTATCTCGGAGTACAGGGCTGCTCAAGTGCTGGGTGACCCCTTGCCTGCATGCAGCGCCGGACTGGGGTGACTTGGGCCCACCAGGAAAATTGACTCCAGGGGCCCACCCACCCGGGCCCACCCATTCTTCAGCTATATGCAAATACCTGTTATGCGTTATACCTATTATAGTGTAGCGTGGACAGCATGGACTGTAAAACACAGACGGCTCCTGCACACCACTGTGCGCTCACCATTACTGCGATGTATCATAATTGTAGTTTGCATTAATTTGGATTTTTTGGTGACAACAAGTTATCAGCGATGCACAGGCAAGAGCTGGCTGGCAGATCTTGCCCTGGGGGGTAGTTGACTTTTTCTAGCCGGTGGCCAACTGAAGACCGGGGGGATGGGTGCTACCACTACAGAGGCCAACTGAAGAGCATGTGGGTGCTGGCGCTGCTTCACAAGCCTGCCAGCTGCCTGCTGCCGCGCCAATCCCAGGTCACAGTTAGCCTCCACGCTGACGCCCATGTCCTGCCTGCTGCGTCCCGGGTCCCGTGCAGCCGCTCTCACTGAGGGGGCGGCTCTAAACTAGGACTAAATCACCGGCCTGGGGGGCAAATGCCTCCCTGCAACCTGGGCCAGTCCGCCCCTGTGCACAGGTTAGGAATGTGATCACTTATTTATTGGTGGAGTCCGCACCATCAGAAGAATGTGGCACTTTGAGTATTTGGTGAGTTTTGTACCTCAGTATTTGTAAGGCCGACTTCACACCATGTTGTGATCAGGTCCGGGGCTGTCCGATATGAATCAGACAGCCCCGGACCCAATTTTGACATAATGCAGCCCTGTGGTGCTGAACAGGGCCGGATGGCAGCTATTTGCCATCTGGTTTTGTCCCTGTCCGGCAGCATCAGGCTGTAAACGATTTTTGCCCTGGACACAAAAACGGAGCTTGCATAATTTTTGTGTCCGGGGCGAAAAATTTAAGCAAACCAGATCCCACCGGATTCTTCCGGTTCCAGCACGATCCGGCACCCCCTAACATGATTCGGCACCCTCTAACATGAGAGTCTATGGGGCGCCGGATCGTGCTGGACCTGACAGAAAGTCTGTCAGGTTGCCGTACGCCAGCTGCTGCAGTTCAGCGTAAGCTCCTCTGAACTTCAGCACCAGGAGCTCCCCCTGTGAAGATGTTCAGCACCATTTCAGTAGGGGACAGCTCCTGAAGCAGAATCTGGCTACAAACAGGACCGGAGGGCATATTAACCTTCCGCTTCTATTTGTCCGGACCTGTCAGGCTGTGTCCGGTGCCTCCTGCAAAGCATGGACACAGCCTGACAGGGGTAAAAACGTGGTGTGAAGCCGGCCTAAGACAAAACCAGGAGTAAAGCAAGCAGAGGTAATCCTGGATTTGTCTTATAAATACTGAAGTCACCAAATGCTCAACTTTCTTTCTCTGGCAAACCTCTGCATGATGGTGCTGAACCTCTTCACAGGGGACAGCTCCTGGTGCTGAAGTTCAGCGAAGCTCACGTTGAACTCCAGCAGCCGGCGTCCAGGAACCTGACACACTCTGTCAGGTCTGACGCGATTTGGCGCCCCATTGACTCTCATGTTAGGGGGCGCCGGATCACGCTGGATCTGGGAGAATCTGGCAGGATCCGGTTTGCTTAAATTTTTCACCCCGGACACAAAAATGCTGCATGCTCCGTTTTTGTGTCCAGGGCAAAAATCGTTTGCAGCCTGATGCTGCCAGACAGGGACAAAACAGAATGGCAAATAGCTGCCATTCAGCCCTGTCCGGCACCATAGGGCTGCATTGTGTGAAAATCGGTCCGGGGCTGTCGGGTTCACACCGGACAGCCCCAGACCTGATCACACCGTGGTGTGAAGCTGGCCTAATACCATATACAAGGAACAAATCCCGCCAAGCCATGACCAGAGCACATAATGGCACCAGATAGTGACCGATAATGAAAATGTAAAAAGCTCTGTATATAGAGTCAGTGTAAAGATAATGTAGAGATTACCAGTGACATTATACACAGGAGCTCTGTATATAGTGTCAGTGTACAGGTAATATAATGATCACCAAGGACATTATACACAGGAGCTCTGTGTATAGTGTCAGTGTGTGTGTATAGGTAATAAACAAACTCACCAGTGATGTCTCTAGGTTCTTTATCTGTTGCCGACCGATATCACATCTTCTATGTAGGACCTATCTCTGCAGAAAATAACATAGTTATCTACAACTAATCACTTCCAGAGCACAATCCACACTTTTGCCACGATTTCTACACTACATGAAATGACAAAAAAAAACGACATAGTGCCGCACTACACAGTAACATTGCTCCAGTGTCTTTCTGTGCCTACTCATCTCTGTCAGCAGACATATTTGTCTGATGGCAAAGATGTAGCAGAGCTGAGGTCAGAAGACCTGTGAAGGTATTTTCTTTTAATTAAAGATGGAGTCCCTAAATGTGTTTTGTGTTTGATTTGTATTAAACATTTATTTTCTCTGTGTTGTGTTTTTTTTCCTGTTTACTAGAAATTCATGGTGGCCATGTCTAATTTGGCGTGACGACATGAATTTCAGGCTTAGTACCAGCTGATAATACAAACCTGCTACTAACCCCATTATTACCCAGCGTGCCACCCCCCACCAGGGCCACTGGAAGAGCTAGAGAAAGCGTCTGGACATGATGCTATGATGAAGGCACCATTTTCAGGGGTGGCTGCGGGCTGCGATTTTCAGCGTGGGGGGACAAGAACGCTTGGGCCTTACCATGCTGAGAATCCCAGCCCCCAGCTGCCTTCCTTTATCTGGCTGGCAATCAACATATGGCGGGAGCAAACGCATGTTTTTTCCAAAAAAAAGTGAAATAATTTTAAAACAAATATTAGGCTTCTCTGTCTTTTGATTGCCAGACAAGGTAAAGCCAGGCAGCTGGAGGTGGCAGCCCGTAGCTGTCTGCTTTATCTGCACTGAGAATCAAAAAATCTGCAAAGCGCTACGTCATGTTTTTTTTTGTATTTATTTTCACACTTCTATATGTGTGACAGGCCCAACAGCTAATCACAGACACTGACACAGAGAATGGGCATCTGTGATTGGCTGCTTGAGTAACCTGAATGCAGCCCATACATAGTACCGTACTAGAATGTATGGGCTGGTTGTAGATTACTCGAATAGCCAATCACAGATGCCCATCCTCTTTGACCGCATCTGTGATTGGCTGTTGAGGTCTGTCACATATAGAAGTGTGAAAATAAATAATTTTTAAAAACATGACATAGCTCTCTGCAGAATTTTTGATTCTCACCACAGATAAAGCGGACAGCTATGGCCTGCCGCCCCCAGCTGCCTGGCTTTACCTTGGATGATCAAAAGTCAGGAAAGCCCAATTTTTTTTATATATTATTAAAAAAAAAAATGAGTGGGCTCCCGCCATATTTTGATCGGCAGCTGGGGGCTGGGATTCTCAGCATGGTAAGGCCCAAGCATTCTGGGCCCCCGATGCTGAAACCGGCAGCCCGCAGCCACCCCTGGAATTGGCGCAGTCATCATAGCGCCATTTCCAGGCGCTTTATTTGGCTCTTCCAGTGGCCCTGGTGGGGGGTGGCACGCTGGGTAATAAAGGGGTTAGTACCAGCTGTGTATTATCAGTTGGTACTAACCCGGAAATTCATGGCATCACGCCAAACTAGACATGGCTACCATGAATTTCTAGTAAACAGAAAAAAAAACACAACACAGAGAAAATAAATGTTTAATAAAACTCAAACGCATTTAGGGACTCCATCTTTAATAAATAAAAAAAATCCTTGCTCTGACGTAATCCACAGGTCTTCTGTCTTCAGCTCTGCTACATCTTTGCAATCAGACAATATGTCTGCTGACAGAGATGAGCAGGCACAAAATAACAGTGGAACACACCTGTAAGTGATAGAAGCGCTCAGCTGGCCTCCAGCCGCCGACTGTGTTTCCTGTGCATTGCAAATAATGCATACTTTCAAACGCATGGCTATTTTTGCAAGCGTTAGAATGCATTTTTGCAATGCATGTCTACGGTACATTGCTTTTGTGCTGATTTACAACGGATCTGTTGCAATGCACAGCATAAACGCAATGTTAACAGCTGCGAAGAGGGGAGACAGAGTCCTGGATAACGCCTAGTCAGTCTACTGATGGTACTATCATGCCCATTGCCCAGTATGTCTTTCCAGCCTTTATGGCACTATTATGCCCATTGCCCAGTATGTACTGCCTGCCTCTGTGGTACTATCATGCTAGTACTACCACCAGTGACTGTCAGGACATGCTGGGTGGGCATGATAGTACCACAGATGCTGGCAGGACATATTGGGCAATGGGAATGCATGATAGTACCACCAGAGGCTGGCATAACATGCTGGCCAATGGCCATGATAATCATGGCCATTGCCCAGTTGTATGTCCTGCCAGCCTCGGCTAAGGGTCCCAGGCAGTTACCTTCTCATTCGTTCTGCTGCTGGCTGGGAGTCCTGTACAGTGCAGCATGTAGTGTGAATGCCACACTATGGAGATGCTGCTTGTACTACTGCCACATGGAGGCGAGGCTCAGGGCCACATAGAGATTACAGGGACCGCATAAAGGGCAGATATGGGTCCCAATCAGGTGCGTACATAAAGATCATGGGGCCGAATCATAGGCATACATAGATAACATGGGTCACAGTCAGGGGCGTGTATAAAAATCATGGGGCCCACTCAGGGATCGCACAGAGATCATGGGGCCCACTCAGATGCATACATAGAGATCATCATGGGGCCCACTCAGAGGTGTACATACAGATTACGGGGCCCACTCAGAGGTGCACATAGAGATCATGGGGCCCACTCAGATGCATACATAGAGATCATCATGGGGCCCACTCAGAGGTGCACATAGAGATCATGGGGCCCACTCAGATGCGTACATAGAGATCATCATGCGGCCCACACATAAGCGCACATAGAGATCACGGGGCTCACTCAGATGCGTACATAGAGATCATCATGGGGCCCACACATAGGCGTACATAAAGATTACCGGGCCCACTCAGAGGCGCACATAGAGATCATGGGGCCCACTCAGATGCATACATAGAGATCATCATGGGGACCACACAGAGGCGTACATACAGATTACGGGGCCCACTCAGGGGCGCACATAGAGATCACGGGGCCCACTCAGATGCATACATAGAGATCATCATGGGGCCCACACAGAGGCGTACATACAGATTACGGGGCCCACTCAGGGGCGCACATAGAGATCATGGGGCCCACTCAGATGCATACATAGAGATCATCACGGGGCCCACACAGAGGCGTATATAGAGATTACAGAGCCCACTCAGGGGCGTGCATAGAGATCATCATGGGGCCCGCTCAGAGGCGTACATAGAGATTATGGGGCCTACACAGAGGTGCACATAGAGATCATCATGAGGCCCACACATAGGCGCACATAGAGATTATGGGGCCCACACATAGGCGCACATAGAGATTATGGGGCCCACACAGAGGTGCACATACAGATTACGGGGCCCACTCGGGCGTGTATAGAGATCATCATGGGGACCACTCAGAGGCGTCCATAGAGATCATGAGGCCCACTCAGATGTGTACATAGAGATCATCATGGGGCCCACTCAGAGGCGTACATACAGATTACAGGGCCCACTCAGAGGCGCACATAGAGATCATGGGGCCCACTCAGATGCATATATAGAGATCATCATGGGGCCCACACAGAGGCGTACATACAGATTACGGGGCCCACTCAGGGGCGCACATAGAGATCATGGGGCCAACTCAGATGCATACATAGAGATTATCAAGGGGCCCACACAGAGGCGTATATAGAGATTACGGGGCCCACTCAGGGGCGTGCATAGAGATCATCATGGGGCCCACTCAGTGGCGTACATAGAGATTATGGGGCCTACACAGAGGTGCACATAGAGATCATCATGAGGCCCACACATAGGCGCACATAGAGATTATGGGGCCCACACATAGGCGCACATAGAGATTATGGGGCCCACACATAGGCGCACATAGAGATTATGGGGCCCACACATAGGCGCACATAGAGATTATGGGGCCCACACATAGGCGCACATAGAGATTATGGGGCCCACACATAGGCGCACATAGAGATTATGGGGCCCACACATAGGCGCACATAGAGATTATGGGGCCCACACATAGGCGCACATAGAGATCATGGGGCTCCGTGAGGTTAGGCTCTCACCGCGCCCCAGTATGGTGCCATCAGGGAGCTCCCACAGTGTTTGCTTCATGCCTGTGATGCCCTGTGGGACCTCCCTGATGGCACCATGCTGGGGGCAGTAGTAGAAGCAGCAGCATCTCCTCACACTAAATGCTGCAGAGCACTACAGGCCCCCAGCAGGTGAGACTGGATGGTGGAGGCTGCAGCACGGTCTGGGACCCCCAGACCCCAGGCTGATGGCTGAGGAGCCCATCTCTTATGGAAGAATGGGTTCCTCAGTCACTCAGTTACCAGGACGACCTAACACCCCCCTGCCCCCCCTAACCCAAGCCTACTTCCCCTGGTTGCTCCCGCCTTTATAGTCACCCTGGGCCTGTCTGCAGGGGCGATGGCGGGTCCCTCTCCTCAGCGACGCTGCCGGCACCTGCGCTGCACACACAGCCTGGATGGAGGCAGTCATCGCAGGCTGAGGCTGTCTCCATCTGCGCACGCGCCGGCAGTGTCGCGCTGCGCAGAGGAGGCTGGGTGGCACCGCAACAGCAGGCGAAGCACGGAGAGCTCTCTCCGTGCTTTGCTGCTGCAACACAAGAAATAATCACTAATCATATCAGCAGTGCGCCGATATGATTAGTGATAGTACCGGAGGGGGGCCTCACACTGTCGCACATCTACCTGCAGGGCCCGGGGGGGTATGGGGGTGTGGCTAAGTGGGCGGGGCTAAAAAGTGTCAGGGCCCCCCGGGGGATCTCCCGCCGGGCCAGTCCGCCCCTGCCTGCATGCTGCAGACATGCTGCATCCAGTGCTGTAATTAGATCACCATGCCTGGTTTGGTGACAGGTCCTCTTTAAAAAAATGCTTTGTCCCAATTAATTTGCACAGTACTGTATCTTCCCGGTACTACTAGCTGATGTTTCTGCCCTCTTCTGCAATACAAGATACTGTCTGAGCTTTGCCCATTCTTTAAATAAGACAGCTACTGCTGTTGACTCTGTATCTTTCTCTCGCTTCCTTGGTAACTGGTTTTGTTCCACATAAGGTAGAATTCTGCCATTCACGATAGTTGCCACAGTCAATGAACACCACAGTGGTGTGCATTCCTCATATTGAACTTGTACTGCTTGGGTGGTGCTCACAATAGCTTCTAGACTAACGTCTTCGGTGCACTCTTGCGTGAACTCTTCAGGCTCTAACAGCATTCTCGACAATACATCTGCATCCACATTGCATTTTCCTGGCCTATACTTAATACTAGATTTGAAGTCAGCTAGTTCAGTTTCCCATCTCTGACCTGTAGCATTCAGTTTAGCTGTAGTGAGGGCATAGGTCAGAGTGTTGTCAGTGTATACCTCAAATTCCTTGCTGTAATAGAGATAATCTCTAAATTGTTCACAGACAGCCCATTTCAATGCCAGGAATTATAATTTTCCAGAATGAAGATGGTAATTTTTCTTGGCATCTGTCAGCGTTTTGGAACCATAGCCGATGACTCTCAATTTACCATTTTGATGCTGATAAAGGGCAGCTCCAAGTTCCACTTGAGAGGCATCACAATAAAGAACAAATGGTTGGTTGAAATCACGATATGCCATTATGGGTGATTTTACAAGATAATCCACTAATTCTTCCAATATCTCCTGGTGATCCGACGTCCAGCTACCGTATATACTAAAGTATAAGCCGAGTTTTTCAGCTCAAAGATTGTGCTGAAAAGTGCCCCCCTTGACTTATACTCGAGTCATACAGTTGCTGAGGGGTGGGGGGGTGACCAGGGGCTGTAGGAGGCGGGGGGAGGTTGCAAAGTGAACGGAGAGGTCACGTGGGGACATTCATTAGTGTAATGAATATCCACTGCATCCCCCTGTCCATCAGCAGCAGGGGGAGAAGTGCATATTACATTACTGCCCCCCATCACAGTATATGCCCCCCATTCTGCCACTCACTATAAAATAATAAACCAATCTCACCTATCCGATGATTCTCTCCCGGCTTCGTGCGTTCTCCCTCTGACTTCATGGTTCTAAAGTCATGTGACCGGCGCCGCGGTGATGTCATCGCTGTGAGCTCGATCACATGACTTTAGAAGCAGGAAGACCAGAGAGAGGACGCACGAAGCCGGGAGAGAATCATCGGATAGGTGAGATCGGTTTATTATTTTATAGTGAGCGGCAGCATGGGGGGCATATACTGTGATGGGGGGTGTACAATGATGGGGGCACTGTATACCAAGAATGGGGAGACTATATACAAGTAATGGGGGTTGCATCGATGGGGGGTATGTGCAATGATGGGGGGGTATGTGTAATGATGGGGTGCTGTATACAAGTGATGGGGGGTGCAATGATGGGGAGGTATGTGCAATGATTGAGGCGCTATATACCAGGGATGGGGAGCTATATACAAGTGATGGTGGTGTGTGCAATGATGGGGGTTATATGCAAGGATTGTTGGCTATGCACCAGGGATGGGGGTGTCTGCAATGATGGGGGGTATGTACCAGGGATGCGGGTATGTGTGCAATGATGAGGGGTATGTACAATGATGGGGGGCTATGCACTAGGGATGGGGGTGTGTGCAATGATGGGGTCTATATTCCAGGAATGGGGGCCTATATACCAGTGATGAGGGTCTATATGCCAGTGATGGGAGGCTATATTCAGTAATGGGGCTATATTCCAGTGATGGGGGTTATATACCAGTGATGGGGGTGCTATATACAGTAATGGAGCTATATACCAGTGATGGGGATGCTATATACAGTAATGGGGCTATATACCAGTGATGGGGGCTACAGTGCCTACAAGTAGTATTCAACCCCCTGCAGATTTAGCTGGTTGACACATGCGGAATTAACTTGGCATTGTGACATTTGGACTGTAGATCAGCCTGGAAGTGGGAAATGCACTGCAGCCAAAAAGATTTTTTTTTTTTTTTTTTTAAAGCGTTAAAAGTTAATTCAGAGGGTCATTTATTATTCAACCCCTCAAACCACCAGCATTCTGTTTAGTCCCCCTAAAGTATTAAGAAGTAGTTCAGGCACAAAAAACAATGAGCTTCACATGTGTGGATTAATTATCTCTTTTCTGACTATTTAAGACCCTCCCCAAACTTGTGAACAGCACTCATACATGGTCAACATGGGAAAGACAAAGGAGCATTCCAAGGCCATCAGAGACAAGATCGTGGAGGGTCACAAGGGTGGCAAGGGTCACAAGGGTGGCAAGGGGTACAAAACCCTTTCCAAGGAGTTGGGCCAACCTGTCTCCACTGTTGGGAGCATCAACCGGAAGTGGAAGGCTTATGGAACTACTGAAACTTTGAAAGTTTCCTCCCGTGCCGAGGCCAGGCTTGTCCGAAGATTCAAGACTAACCCAAGGACAACAAGGAAGAAGCTCCGGGAATATCTCATGGCAGTGGGGACATTGGTTTCAGTCAATACCATAAGTAACGTACTCCACCGCAATGGTCTCCGTTCCAGACGAGCCTGTAAGGTACCTTTACTTTCAAAGCGTCATATCAAGGCTCATCTACAGTTTGCTCATGATCACTTGGAGGACTCTGAGACAGACTGGTTCAAGGTTCTATGGTCTGATGAGACCAAGATCGAGATCTTTGGTGCCAACCACACACGTGACGTTTGGAGACTGGATGGCACTGCATACGACCCAAGAATACCATCCCTACAGTCAAGCATGGTGGTGGCAGCATCATGCTGTGGGGCTGTTTCTCAGCCAAGGGGCCTGGCCATCTGGTCCACATCCATGGGAAGATGGATAGCACGGCCTACCTGGAGATTTTGGCCAAGAACCTCCGCTCCTCCATCAAGGATCTTAAGATGGGTCGTAATTTCATCTTCCAACAAGACAACGACTCAAAGCACACAGCCAAGAAAGCCAAGGCCTGGTTCAAGAGGGAAAAAATCAAGGTGATGGAGTGGCCTAGTCAGTCTCCTGACCTTAACCCAATTGAAAACTTGTGGAAGGAGCTCAAGATTAAAGTCCACATGAGACACCCAAAGAACCTAGATAACTTGGAGAAGATCTGCATCGAGGAGTGGGCCAAGATAACTCCAGAGACCTGTGCCGGCCTGATCAAGTCTTATAAAAGACGATTATTAGCTGTAATTGCAAACAAGGGTTATTCCACAAAATATTAAACCTAGGGGTTGAATAATAATTGATGCAGGAAAAGAGTCCAATGACCGGGCACTACACCTGTGGAGCTCTGCTAAAAGCCTGTCGGCTATCCCCGGTGCCTGGTGTTGCTCAGCCTTAAATGAATAATCAGAGATTCAAAAAAGAGAATAAAGAAAGGCGACACTCACCGTGTAGGCTGGTGGAAGGGTGTTTTAATCCAGGAAGATCAATCCATTAAAACATTGTTAGTGCGGTGGGGAGAGGGAGTGAGAGGCCGTCGGAACGACGGTACCGTTTCGTATCGTGTAGTGATACTTCTGCGGTATCTGGAACCCGCAGAAGTATCACTACACGATACGAAACGGTACCGTCGTTCCGACGGCCTCTCACTCCCTCTCCCCACTGCACTAACAATGTTTTAATGGATTGATCTTCCTGGATTAAAACACCCTTCCACCAGCCTACACGGTGAGTGCCGCCTTTCTTTATTCTCTTTTTTGAATCTCTGAATAATAATTGACCCACACTTTTATGTTTAAAATTTATTAAAATTCAACTGAGCAACATAACTTTTTGGTTTGTAAGATTTATGCTTCTGTTAATAAATCCTACTCTCGTTTGCAGTTTGAAGGCTCTAACTTATTTGCATCTTATCAAACCACCTAAATCTGCAGTGGGTTGAATACTACTTGTAGGCACTGTATATACCAGTGATGGAGGCTATATACCAGTGATGGGGGCTATGTACCAGTGATGGGGACATAAACCATTGATTAGGGGTTATATACCAGGATGTGTGGTCTGCTGCATTTCCCACCCTAGGCTTATACTCAAGTCAATAGGTTTCCCCAGTTTTGGGGGTAAAATTAGGGGCCTCAGCTTATACATGGGTCGGCTTATACTCGAGTATATACAGTAATTGGTTGCTGAGCAGAAACTGTTTTTTTTTCCTTTAGGCCAAATCCAGCTCTGTGTTCTTTTCTTTTCCCACCAATGTGGCTGAATTTGGTGTTCCCCAAAGAGGTGGTATAACAGAGAGGCAATCCGGGAAAAGTTCTTTATGTAAGTCCTATAATAGGAGAGGAATCCTGAAATCTTCCACAATTCTCCCACATTAGACGGATGGTACTTTCCTCTAAAAAGGTTATGCTTGGCCTGTAATATGTGAACCTCAGTTCTTTCAGTTTCCCCTAAAAAGGCTCTGTTTGATCTATAACCTGTGACTCTGAAATACTTCATAGTAATGCACTTTTTTGCCTGTAACCTGTAAATCTCAAATCCTTAAATTTACTATAGAAAGGCACTTTTTTGTCTGTAACCTGTGAATCCTTCAGTTTCCTTTAAAAAGGTTCTGCTTGGCCTGTAATATGTGAATCTCACATCATTCAGTTTCCCCTAAAAAGGCTCTGTTTGGCCTGTAACCTGTTAATCTCAAGTCCTTCAGTTCCCCTAAAAAGGCTCTGTTTGACCTGTAAGCTATGAATTTCATTTCCTTCAGTTTTCCCTAAAAAGAAATTGCTTGGCCTATTACATGTGAATCTCTATTTGTTTCCCCTAAAAATGCTCTGGAAGGACTGTAACTATTGAATCTCAAATCCTTCCGTTTCCCATAGAAAGGCATTTTTTTTGCCTGCAACCTGTGACTCTCAAATCCTTAATTTTCCCTAAAAATGAACTTTTTTGCTTGTAAACTGTTAATCTCAAGATTTTCTGTTTCCTCTAAAATCCCTCAAATCCTTCACTTTCCCCTAAAAAGGCTCTGTTTGAAAGGCATTTTTTGCCTGTGACCTGTGAATCTCAAATCCTTTAGTTGCCCAAAAAGGCTCAGTTTAGCCTGAAACCTATGCATCTAAAATCCTTCAGTTTCTCTTAAAAAGGGCTCTGTTTGGCGGCCTGTAATCTGTAAATCTCAGATCCTTCAGGTTACCCCAAAAAAGCTCTGTTTGGCCTGGAATTTGTGAATCTTAAATCCTTCAGTTTACCCTAAAAAGACACTTTTTTGCATGCACACGGTGAATCTCAAATCCTTCAGTTTAACCTAAAAAGGCTCTGTTTGGCCTGTAACCTGTAAATCTTAAATACTTTTGTGCCCCTAAAAACGTTTTGCTAGGCCTATAACCTATGACTCTCAAATCCTTCAGTTTCCTCAAAAATGGTTCTGTTTGGCCTGTAACCTGTGAATCTTAAATCTTTCAGTTCACCTCAAGGGCTCTGTTTGGACTTTAACCTGTGAATCTCACTTTGTTCAGTTTCCCCAAAAAAGGTTCTGTTTGGCCTGTAACCTGTGAATCTCAAATACATTTGTGCCCCTAAAAAGGCTTTGTTTGGCCTATAACCTGTGAATCTCAATTCCTTCAGTTTACCCTAAAAAGACACTTTTTTCCTGTTAAGGCCACTTCACATACACCGATATCTGAAACGATATCGTTAAAACGTCACACATTTGTGATCATCCTTATGATCTCGTTTGTGCATCGTTGCGTTTAAACGCAGGATGTCTGAACGAGAAATCGTTGGATAGGACTACTCAAATTTGAGAGCAGGACCTCAAATCTATCGCTCGTCATCCAATGAATGATCTGTGAAACAGCAACATCGTTCAGTGTGACACCATGATGAACGATGTCATTCATATTTCTCCTATTCCTGCCGCTTTGTAAAATTGTTCAAACAATCTTCTCCAAGTAGCTGGAGTGTTGCCAAATTTAAGATCATTAACGATATCCTTGCGTGTGACAATGCACTAACGATGTCAGAAGAATCACGGTCACGTGACATAGCTAACGATATCATTCACAGATATCGTAGCGTGTGAAGTGGCCTTAACATGTGAATCTCAAATATTTCAGTTACCATAAAAAGGCTCTGGTTGGCTTGTAACTTCTAAACCAGAGAATAGGCCACTAGCGGTAACTAGGCAAACTCAATGCAACTATCTCTATACATAATCGGCAGTTTGGCGCTTCCGGCCACTGTGCCGATATCACGCGCGGCGAGCGATGGCGCGCATGCGCCATCGCGAGCCGCCGACACTGGCCGGAAGCGCTAACATGCTGCCGCCCGCAAAACCCACCGCCCGCCGCTCCCCGCCACTTCCTCCCGATCCCCCCACCGCCACCGCTTGTCACATCGCCATTGGACTCGGTGGCTGGTGTTCCTGCCTCGGCCGCTGGGAGGAGCCGGATTCCTTCGGCTGGTGGCGCCGGTGATAGGAGGGCCTTGTCCTCATATGGAACCGCTCCCGCGACGTCTGCCTCTGTCGCTGAGCGCCGCTGTGTTTCCCCTCTGGGTGGTGTTGGTCGCAGAGGAAAGGGCCCTGCAGAGGTGTCCGTTAGGCGCAGCCTGCGTTCTTCTGTCAGAGGAGGCGTGGGTGGAGCCAGTCATGCATCTCCATCTGGCCTGGATCTAGGGGCGGTCCGGATGAGGTCATCAGGTTGTGAGCTCCAGCCTATGGGAGGTAGCCGTGCCCTTCAAGTACATTGGAGCCTGGCTTGCAGGCCGCCAGATATAGTTTTGGTTCCCCAGTGATAGTGTGTGTTTAGTTTCGTGTCTGACCTTGCCTGGATTTCTGACTCTGCCTCTGCCTATTGATTTTGTACCTCAGCTGCCCTCTTGGTTTTGCCCTTGACCTTTGCCTGGATTTTTGACTCTGCTACTGCCTGACGATTTTGTACCTTCGCTGCCCTCTCGGTTTTGACTCGGACATCTGACTTCGTTTTTCGGGTCTTGATTTTCCCTGGCGACCTCCCCGGCTCTGTTGCTCATATAGGCAGCTACCCCCTGGGCTCCGCTATAATTCCAGATCCCTGTATAGGGGTTAAGGGTCTCGGGGTTTCTCGGGGTGCTGCCTACCAGCAGCTCGGCCTCACAGCGGATGGTCGTCACACCGCTCCTCGCCACTTCCGGGGCCTGAGGATCCGGGGATTGTGCGCACTGAGCGCTGGGTGTCAGCCGTGCATCACCCACAGACAGGCACTGCGAGCAGGGGAAGAGGAGGAGACAGACCACCCATCCCCCAGCCGCCAGAGCGCCAGGCCCGAAGCAGGGGGACACACGGAGGGTCCGTACACCGGAGGGGAGCCCGCCGCCCGTTACCGCTCACTGCACACCGTACATGGGATCAGGGCGGACCGGAGAGACGGGGTTTCCCACAGAACGCCCTATCCGCTCCTTCCCCTCAGGTCACATGTGTGACCTGAGGGGACGGACTGATCCCTCTCTGCAGCCCACACCCCGCCGCAGAGAACAATGGCGTGTGACTGGGGCTGCGTTCAGCCCCAGCACGCTGCCACGACCTGACGCCCCAGCCGGACCTCTCCTCACCCCTCCAGCTGGACTTCTCCTCACCCCTGCAGCCGGACCTCTCCTCACCCCTCCAGCCGGACCTCTCCTCACCCCTCCAGCCTCTGCTCTCCTCACCCCTCCAGCCTCCCGCCACATCATACTCTGCTACCCACAGAGCCGCCTCTATACTCTGCTACCCACACAGCCGCCTGTATATTCTGCTACCCACACAGCCACCTGTATACTCTGCTACCCACACAGCCGCCTGTATAATCTGCTACCCACACAGCCGCCTGTATACTCTGCTACCCACACAGCCGCCTGTATACTCTGCTACCCACAGAGCCGCCTGTATACTCTGCTACCCACAGAGCCGTCTGTATGTTCTGCTACCCACAGACCCGCCTGTATACTCTGCTACCCACAGAGCCCCCTATATACTCTGCTACCCACTGACCCACCTGTATACACTCAATTCATTTCACCGCGCTCCCGATGCAATTGCATCGGGCCTTTTTACTAGTCTTAATCATATTTGACAGATTTGACATTTATTATATGTGAGCCATATGCGGTCAGAAAAATAAAAATATGTATTACACTAAGACACACACACCACTGCAGCAGGCACACTTATTACACCAACACACACACCTGCAGCATGCACACTTATTACACTAACACACACACACACCCCTGCAGCAGGCACAGATATTAGACACACACACACACACCCCTGCAGCAGGCACAGATATTAGACACACACACACACCCCTGCAGCAGGCACACTTATTACACTAACACACACACACCCCTGCAGCAGACACACTTATTACACATGCAAATAGAGTCTGTGGAGCCTCGGTTAGGAGTCTCAAACACAGGACTAGCCATATATCCCTCCAGGGGAGGACCCAGCCAAGGGGTGGCTCCTTGCGGAGAACACCATAACCACCATATGAAGTGGCCCTTTGAGATCAGTGAATACTTTACACTTATTACACACACACACACACACCCTGCAGCAGGCACACTTATTACACACACACACACAGCCCTGCAGCATGCACACTTATTACACTAACACACATACCCCTGCAGCATGCACACTTATTACACTAACACACACACACCTGCAGCATGCACACTTATGACACTAACACACACACACCTGCAGCAGGCACACTTATTACACGAGCACACACACCCCTGCAGCAGGCACAGATATTAGACACACACACACACCTGCAGCAGGCACAGATATTAGACACACCCACACACAGACCTGCAGCAGGCACAGATATTAGACACACACACCCCTGCAGCAGGCAGTTATTACACACACACCCCTGCAGCAGGTACACTTATTAAACACACACCTGCAGCATGCAGACGTATTACACTAAGACACACACACCCCTGCAGCAGGCACACTTATTACATTAACAGACACAACCCCTGCAGCAGGCACACTTATTACAACACACACACACCCCTGAGCAGGCACACTTATTACAGACACGCACACCCCTGCAGCAGCACACTTATTACAGACACACACACACCCTGCAGCATGCACACTTATTAACTAACACACACACACCCCTCAGCAGCATGCACACTTATACACTAAACACACACCCTGCAGCATGCACCTTATTACACTAAGACACACACCCTGCAGCAGCACCTTATTACACTAACACACACCCCTGCAGCAGCACACTTATTACACTAACACACACACCCCTGCAGCATGCACACTTATTACACTAACACACACCCCTGCAGCATGCACACTTATTACACTAACACACACACCCCTGCAGCAGCACTATTAACTAACACACACACCCCTGCAGCATGCACACTTATTACACTAACACACACACCCCTGCAGCATGCACACTTATTACACTAAGACACACACCCCTGCAGCAGGCAACTATTAGACTAACACACACACCCCTGCAGCATGCACACTTATTACACTAACACACACACCCTGCAGCATGCACACTTATTACACTAAACACCACACCCTGCAGCAGGCACATTATTACGAACACACACCCTGCAGCATGCACACTTATTACACGAACACACACACCCCTGCAGCATGCACACTTATTACACTAACACACACACCCTGCAGCAGGCACACTTATTACAGACACACACACACCCCTGCAGCAGCACACTTATTACATAACACACACACCCTGCACAGCACACTTATTAACTAACACACACACCCTGCAGCAGCACACTTATTACCAGACACACACACACCCCTGCAGCAGCACACTTATTACACTAACACACACACCCCTGCAGCATGCACACTTATTACATAACACACACAACCCCTGCAGCAGCAACTTATTACACAACACACCACCTGCAGCATGCACACTTATTACACTAACACAACACACCCCTGCAGCAGGCACACTTATTACACTAACACACACACACCCCTGCAGCATGCACACTTATTACACTAACACACACACCCCTGCAGCATGCACACTTATTACACTAAACAACACACACCCCTGCAGCAGGCACACTTATTAACACTAACACACAACACCCCTGCAGCAGGCACACTTATTACACTAACACACACCCTGCAGCATGCACACTTATTACACAACAACACACACCCCTGCAGCATGCACACTTATTACACTAACACACACACACCCTGCAGCAGGCACACTTATTACACTAACACACACACCCTGCAGCATACCTGCAGCAGGCACACTAATTACAATAACACACACACCTCTGCAGCATGCACACTTATTAGACTAACACACACACACCTCTGCAGCAGGCACACTTATTACACTAACACACACACACCTCTGCAGCAGGCACACTTATTACACTAACACACACACACACCTGCAGCATGAACACTTATTACACTAACACACACACAGGCATGCAGCATGCACACTTATTACACTAACACACACACACCCCTGCAGCATGCACACTTATTAACTAAACACACACACACCTGCAGCATGCACACTTATTACACTAACACACACACACCCTGCAGCATGCACACTTATTACACTAAACACACACACACCCCTGCAGCATGCACACTTATTACACTAACACACCACTACACACACACTCACATGCACACTTATTACACTAACAACCACCCCTGCAGCATGCACACGTATTACACTAACACACACACATCCTGCAGCATGCACACTTATTACACTAAGACACACACACCCCTGCAGCAGGCAACGTATTACACTAACACACACACACCTGCAGCATGCACACTTATTACACTAACACACACACACATGCATAATGCACACTTATTACACTAACACACACACACCCTGCAGCATGCACCCTTATTACACTAACACATACACACACCTGCAGCATGCACACTTATTAAACAAAGACACACACACCCCTGCAGCATGAACACTTATTACACTAACACACACACCTCTGCTGCATGCACACTTATTACACTAACACACACACACCCCTGCAGCATGCACACTTATTACACTAACACACACCTGCAGCATGCACAATTATTACACTAACACACACACACCCTGCAGCATGCACACTTATTACACTAACACACACACACACCCTGCAGCATGCACACTTATTACACTAACACACACACACACCTGCAGCATGCACACTTATTACACTAACATACACACCCCTGCAGCATGCACACGTATTACACTAACACACACACATCCCTGCAGCATGCACACTTATTACACTAAGACACACACACCCCTGCAGCAGGCAGACGTATTACACTAACACACACACACCTGCAGCATGCACACTTATTACACTAACACACACACCCACATGCATAATGCACACTTATTACACTAACACACACCCCTGCAGCATGCACACTTATTACACTAACACATACACACACCTGCAGCATGCACACTTATTAAACAAAGACACACACACCCCTGCAGCATGAACACTTATTACACTAACACACACACCTCTGCTGCATGCACACTTATTACACTAACACACACACACCCCTGCAGCATGCACACTTATTACACTAACACACACCTGCAGCATGCACAATTATTACACTAACACACACACCTGCAGCAGGCAGACTTATTACACTAACAGACACACAGACCTGCAGCAGGCACACATATTACACACACACACACACAGACACTTATTACACTAACACACACACACCCCTGCAGCAGGCACACTTTTTACACTAACACACACACACATCTGCAGCAGGCACACTTATTACACACACACACACACACACACATGCACACACGCACACTCACAGACACACACACACACAGCATCCATTACCATATCATGAAGGTCCTGATCGATACCCAGCAGGAGAGGAGCCACTGCGACCTGCACAAAAGCTGTAAGCATCTGCAGGACCTTTGAATGTAGGTCACATGACAGTGAGGAAAGTGTTTCATTTGCCGGGCTCCTACAGGCTCTTTTCAACTCCCGGGGCTTTCTCCTGCTTTGTACGGATGACACAAATCAGTGCACAGAGCAGGAGACATAGGGAGAGAGGGCAGCTTGTGTGTGAGCGTCTCCTCACTGCTTCCCTCGGACACAGCAGTGGGCCGTTTCACTTGTTAAGGGCCCGGCATGTGGGCGGGTATGGCGGGTGCTGACGCCGGGGCAGGGTAGTGCTGCGCTGCGGCTCGCGATGACGCTATCGGGTCATCGCTCGCAGTGCCACAAGGGATTGTGGGATTCGGCTACAACGCCCGAATCCCAAACTCCCGATTATATAAGTGGATGTAAAAATACTACCATAATGATCCACAATAAAGGATATTCAAAGCACTGTAGATATATTTTACCTTAGAAAAAAATATGCATAAATGCCAAACAGGTTATCTTTATATATAATTGCCGTAGCGATTTCCGTCGCGACCGGCGCTACTTCCTGTGCTTTGTTCACGTAGCTCTGCACTTTCTCCAGGACTCTGTCCGTGCCGCGTAGCGGCCACGCGACTCGCGGAGCAATGCCCGCAAAGCGGCATTGGGAGTCGTTGCCGACTCGCGAAGCAATGCCCGCAAGCGGCATTGCGAGTCGTTGCCCGCAAACAAAGCCACAGCAGGGGCTGTAGTGTACACCGCTATGGTATACTACAGCCCCATGCCCATACGCCTCTTCGCCCGCTATCCCTTAAACTCCGCCGCCCCTAACCCTCTACACCCTAAGCCCCTACCCCTAAGCCCCGCCGCCTCCTAAGCCCTCCCCCTAAGCCCTACCCCTAAGCCCAAGCCACCTACCCCCTAAGCCCCCGCGCCTCCTAAGCCCTACCACTAAGCCCCCCCTCTAAGCCCCGCCGCCCTAAGCCCCTACCCCTAAGCCGCCTCCTAAGCCCCTACCCCTCAAGCCCCGACGCATCCTAAGCCCCCGCCGATACCCCCTAAGCCCTATCCTCTAAGCCCGCAGCCCCTAAGCCCCTACCCCCTATCCTCTAAGCCCGCAGCCCTAAGCCCCTACCCCCGCCGATAGCCCCTAAGCCCCGCCGTCTCCTAAGCCCCGGCTCTATCCCCCGCCGATACCCCTAAGCCCCCATCGCTGTCCCCCGCCGCTGGTGCTATACCCCGCCGCTGGCGCTATCCTCTAAGCCCCACCACCCCACGCCGCATCCTAAACCCCCGTCGTCCTCCGCCGCTGCCGCTCTCCCCCCCCCGCCGCCTCCTAAGCCCCGTCGCTGTCCTCCGCCGCTGCCGCTATCCCTAAACCCCGCGCACCTAAGCCCCTACCCCTAAGCCCCGCCGCATCCTAAGCCCCCGTCGCTGTCCTCCGCCGCTGCCACTATCCCATAAACCCCGCGCACCTAAGCCCCTACCCCCTAAGCCCCGCCGCATCCTAAGCCCCCGTCGCTGTCCTCCGCCGCTGGCGCCCTAAGCCCCGACGCATCCTAAGCCTCCGCCGATCCCCTAAGCCCCCTAAACCCCGCCGCACCTAAGCCCCTACCCCCTAAGCCCCATCGCATCCTAAGCCCCGTCGCTGTCCTCCGCCGCTGGCGCCCTAAGCCCCGACGCATCCTAAGCCTCCGCGATACCCTCTAAGCCCCCCTAAACCACGCCGCCCTAAGCCCCTACCTCCTAAGCCCCCGTCGCTGTCCTCCGCCGCTGGTGCCCTAAGCCCCCACGCATCCTAAGCCCCCGCCGATACCCCCTAAGCCCCCTAAACCCCGCCGCCCCTAAGCCCCTACCCTTTAAGCCCATTCGCATCCTAAGCCCCCGTCGCTGTCCTCCGCCGCTGGCGCCCTAAGCCCCCACGCATCCTAAGCCCCCGACGATACCCCCTAAGCCCCCCTAAACCCCGCCGCACCTAAGCCCCTACCCCTAAGCCCGTCGCATCCTAAGCCCCCGTCGTTGTCCTCCGCCGCTGGCGCCTTAAGCCCCGACGCATCCTAAGCCTCCGCCGATCACCCCTAAGCCCCCCTAAACCCCGCCGCCCCTAAGCCCCTACCCCCTAAGCCCCGTCGCATCCTAAGCCCCCCGTTGCTGTCCTCCGCCGCTGGCGCCCTAAGCCCTCACACATCCTAAGCCCCCGCCGATACCCCCTAAGCCCTATCCTCTAAGTTCCACAGCCCCTAAGCCCCCGCCGATACCCCCTTAAGCCCTATCCTCTAAGCCCCGCAGCCCGTAAGCCCCTACCCCCCGCCGATACCCTCTAAGCCCCGCCGCCTCCTAAGCCCCCGGCGCTACCCCCCGCCGACTAAGCCCCACAGCCCCTAAGCCCCTACTCCCTAAGCCCCTACCCCCCGCCGATACTCCTAAGCCTCGCCGCCTCCTAAGCCCCCGGCGCTACCCCCCACCGATACCCCCTAAGCCCCGCCGCCGCCTAAGCCCCCGTCGCTGTCCCCCGCCGCTGTCGCTACCCCCTAAGGCGCTACACCCTAAGCCCCCGCCGTCCCCTAACCCATCGCCGCCGTCGATCACTTACATGTCTTCTTCTTCATCTCATCGTCCGTCCGATCCACAAGTCCTCCGTCCGGCCAGGCGTCCTCTTCGTCCGGCCCCGGGGGTGTTCTCTCTTCTTTTCGCCATCTTCGGCTCTGACCTCCTCTTCACTTCTCATTGCGATAGAATGGACGAAAAATCCTCCATTCTATGTCTATGAGAAGTGAGGCGCTCTTCTGATTGGCTGGCGGCAGTAGACAGCGACCAATCAGAATCGCGCCTCACTTCCCATAGACATACATTAGCGGCGTGTCGCCAAATTTATGGCCTGGTCCCTGGTTCTCTTTTGCGGCCATAAAATCGCGGACACACTGCTATGTATGTCTATGGGAAGTGAGGCGCGATTCTGATTGGTCGCTGTCTGCTGCCGCTGACCAATCAGAATAACGCCTCACTTTTAGCGGTACATTTGAAACTCCACAAGCGCCCATTCTATGGCTATGGGAAGTGAGGCGCGATTCTGATTGGTCGCTGTGTCCTGTCGCCGACCAATCACAATTGCGCCTCACTTCCCATAGACATACATAGCGGTGTGTCCGCGATTTTATGGCCGGGCCCCTGGTTCTATTTTCGGCCAGGGGACTCGGCTCTGGTCGGTTGGTCGACGGGGCCGCAAACTCGCAATGAGCGCTTCGCGCCGATAGCTAGCGTCTCAGCAACGACTCGCAATGATTGCAAGTCGTTGCTAAGGCGCGAGCAGTGTCCGCGAAGCGCTGATTGCGAGTTTCCGGGCCCATGGAACGACCGCTCAAAGGCGAGTCCCCTGGCCGAAAATAGAACCAGAGGCCCGGCCATAAAATCGCCGACACATCGCTATGTATGTCTATGGGAAGTGAGGCGCCATTCTGATTGGTCGCTGTGTGCTATCGGCGACCAATCAGAATTGCAGCGCACTTCCCATAGACATAGAATGGACAAAAATCGTCCATTCTATCTCTATGGGAAGTGCGCCGCAATTCTGATTGGTCGCCGTTAGCACACAGCGACCAATCAGAACAGCGCCTCACTTCCCATAGACATACATAGCGCTGTGTGGGCGATTTTCTGCCCGGGAAATAGAACCAGAAGGCCGGGCATATATTTTGCGACACACTGCTATGTATGTCTATGGGAAGTGAGGCGCTCTTCTGATTGGTCGCTGTGTGCTTACGGCGACCAATCAGAATAGCGCCTCACTTCCCGTAGACATACATTAGCGGTGTCTCGCTAAAAATATGCCCGGCCTTATGGTTCGATTTTCGGAGACGGGGCTCGGCTATTGCCGGTAAAAAAATAAACAAAAAAATAATTTATGTATATTTATTTGTATCTATTTTTCTGTCTATATTCTTAGATAGATAAATAGAAAGATAGAAAAAAAAGTGGGTCAGGGAGCAGCATAAACAGCTGAAAAGCAGGTGCAGGCAAATCAAACCTTATCTTTAAAGGTTGTAGACAAATCCAGGTCTGGAGAAAGACTTGCAGCACTCCAAGTTCTCAGTGTGAAAAGAACTTTCTTTATTAGGACAGGCACAAAACATGCAGGGGAGTCGGCTCTGGTCGGTAGTTCCACGGAGCCGGAAACTCTCAATGAGCGCTTCGCGGACATTGCCTTAATTGCAATAATTGCGAGTTGTTGCTCATACGCTACCTATCGCCGCGAAGCGCTGATTGCGAGTTTCTGGGCCTGTGGAACGACCGCTCAGAGGCGAGTCCCCTGGCCGAAAATAGAACCAGGGCCCGGCCATAAAATCGCCGACACATCGCTATGTATGTCTATGGGAAGTGAGGCGCTCTTCTGATTGGTCGCTGTGTGCTAACAGCGACCAATCAGAATTGCGGCGCACTTCCCATAGACATAGAATGGACAAAAATCGTCCATTCTATCTCTATGGGAAGTGCGCCGCAATTCTGATTGGTCGGCGTTAGCACACAGCGACCAATCAGAACAGCGCCTCACTTCCCATAGACATACATAGCGGTGTATCGCCGATTTTATGGCCGGCAAATAGAACCAGAAGCCCGGCCATATATTTTGCGACACACCGCTAATGTATGTGTATGGGAAGTGAGGCGCTCTTCTGATTGGTCGCCGTAAGCACACAGCGACCAATCAGAATAGCGCCTCACTTCCCGTAGACATACATTAGCGGTGTCTCGCGAAAAATATGGCCGCCCTTCTGGTTCGATTTTCGGCCACGGGGCTCGGCTATTTCCGGTCCGAAAAAAACATTTTCTCAAGTTTTCTATCTTTATTTGTATCTATTTTTCTATCTATTTTCTTATCTATCTATTTTCTTATCTATCTATCTTTCTATTTATCTATCTAAGAATATACACAGAAAAATAGATACAAATAAATATACATAAATACATAACATCTTTTTTTTTACCCGAAATAGCCGAGCCCCGTCCCCGAAAATAGAACCAAAAGGGCGGCCACATTTTTCGCGATACACCGCTAATGTATGTCTACGGGAAGTGAGGCGCTATTCTGATTGGTCGCCATAAGCACACAGCGACCAATCAAAAGAGCGCCTCACTTCCCATAGACATACATAGCGGTGTGTCGCTAAATATATGGCCGGACTTCTGGTTCTATTTTCCGGCCATAAAATCGCCCACACACCGCTATGTATGTCTATGGGAAGTGAGGCGCTCCTCTGATTGGTCGCTGTGTGCTAACGCCGACCAATCAAAATTGCGGCGAACTTCCCATAGAGATAGAATGGATGATTTTTGTCCATTCTATGTCTATGGGAAGTGCGCCGCAATTCTGATTGGTCGCCGTTAGCACACAGCGACCAATCAGAAGAGCGCCTCACTTCCCATAGACATACATAGCGGTGTGTCGGCGATTTTATGGCCGGGCCCCTGGTTCTATTTTCGGCCAGGGGACTCGCCTCTGAGCGGTCGTTCCACAGGCCCAGAAACTCGCAATCAGCGCTTCGCGGCGATAGGTAGCGTATGAGCAACAACTCGCAATTATTGCAATTAAGGCAATGTCCGCGAAGCGCTCATTGAGAGTTTCCGGCTCCGTGGAACTACCGACCAGAGCCGACTCCCCTGCCCGGAAATTGAACCAGGGACCCGGCCATAAAATCGCCGACACACCGCTATGTATTTCTATGGGAAGTGAGGCGCCATTCTGATTGGTCGCTGTGTGCTAACGGCGACCAATCAGAATTGCGCCGCATTTCCCATAGACACAGAATGGACAAAAATCGTCCATTCTATCTCTATGGGAAGTGCGCCGCAATTCTGATTGGTCGCCGTTAGCACACAGCGACCAATCAGAATAGCGCCTCATTTCTCAATGCATCTCTATGGGAATGCGCCGTCCAATCACAATCGCGCCGCGATTTTTGAACATCCACAGCGGCCAATCAGATTCATGGCGCCATCTTTCTGAGGTTGCCGCCCACCAATCAGATAAGGCCGCTATTTATAGCGGCAAATTTGAATCTTCAACCTCTTTGAATCCTGTTTGCGAGACAAAGAGAAATCTGTTGGACTATATTTCAGCCAAGATATCCATCCTTCGTGAGGCCCGTCGGGAAGCAAGCGCCGGATCGACTTCTGCGATTGATCAGCTAAGATATCCTTTTTGAAATCTACCTTTTCACATCAGAGTCTATATGCCTGATGCTACGTTTTATTTTCACCTCTTTTTCTATCTTTTATTTTCACCACTTTTACTCTTTTGCGCCATGCAGCGCCAATCGACGCTGCATGGAGCTTGCGCCACAGTTCGGACACTTCGCCGCTAAAAGCGCCGACTTCTGCGCTACAAGCGCAAACTTCGGCGCTTCTAGCGGCCTCCGCGGTCTATGAGACCGCTGTGCCCGAATACTTCTTCAGGCGCCGCCAATACCACTTGCCGCTCTTCCCGGTGACCGCCGACCAATCGCATTCTCTGCGCATCTTCCCATAGAGATGCATTGAGAATTGAGGCGCGATTGTGATTGGCCGCTGTGGATTTTCGAAAATGGCGCCGCGATTGTGATTGGAGGGCGCATTCCCATAGAGATGCATTGAGAAATGAGGCGCTATTCTGATTGGTCGCCGTAAGAACACAGCGACCAATCAGAATCGCGCCTCACTTCCCATAGACATACATTAGCGGTGTATTGCGAAAAATATGCCCGGCCTTATGGTTCGATTTTCGGGGACGGGGCTCGGCTATTGCCGGTAAAAAAAAAAAATAATAATAATTTATGTATATTTATTTGTATCTATTTTTCTGTCCATATTCTTAGATTCTTAGATAGATAAATAGAAAGATAGATAGATAAGAAAATAGAAAAATAGATACTAATAAAGATAGAAAAATAGAGAAAATGTTTTTTTAGGACCGGAAATAGCCAAGCCCCGTGGCCGAAAATCGAACCAGAAGGGCGGCCATATTTTTCGCGAGACACCGCTAATGTATGTCTATGGGAAGTGCGCCGCAATTCTGATTGGTCGCCGTTAGCACACAGCGACCAATCAGAAGAGCGCCTCAGTTCCCATAGACATACATAGCGGTGTGTCGGCGATTTTATGGCCGGGCCCCTGGTTCTATTTTCGGCCAGGGGACTCGCCTCTCATCCATCGTTCCACGGAGCCGGAAACTCGCAATCAGCGCTTCGCGGCGATAGCTAGCGTATCACCAACGACTCGCAATGATTGCGAGTCGTTGGTAAGGCGCGAGCAATGTCCGCGAAGCGCTCATTGCGAGTTTCGGCTCCGTGGAACGACGGATGAGAGGCGAGTCCCCTGCCCGAAAATAGAACCAGGGGCCCGGCCATAAAATCGCGACACACCGCTATGTATGTCTATGGGAAGTGAGGCGCTCTTCTGATTGGCCGCTGTGAATTTTCAAAAATGGCGCCGCGAGTGTGATTGGAGGGCGCATTCCCATACAGATGCATTGAGAAATGAGGCGCGATTGTCATTGGTTGTTGGACATGGCGGTTTGCTTCCGATTGGTCGGCGCTCAGCAGGGAAAGCTCAACTTTCCTTGCCAAGTGCCTGGTTCGATTTTCGGCCACGCCGTTCGGGAGGTGGAAGTCTGTAGCTCCGCCCCGCTCTGTTGTGATTGGACAGCGGCATCTTCACACAGTAGCGCCGACCAATCGTATTCATGGCGGCCATGTTTATGAAGTTTCCGCTTCCAATCAAATAGCGGCTGGGTCTGCCGTTTTTATGAATGAACTTTTCGCGGCCGCCATGTTAGAGCGCGAAATTTGATTTTGTGAACTATGTAAAAGTTAAAAAGCTGTTTTCACAGTACAATCTCACATCAGAGTATATGTTCCTAATGCCTATGCTTATATTAACCCCTTCTTTATATTAATTTCATATCAGCTACGTTTCACCATATTGACCTGTTTTTTTCAAACTTTATTAACCCCTTCAATTCTATTTGTGCTCCACTTGCTATCTCACTATGTGTTGTACTAAGGCCATTTCTACATTAACCTCTTCTATGCCTTTTGCATTTTTGTTTTCCCACACACTCTTTTGTATGGTTCAAACTGCAACTTTAACCCCTTGCATTCTGTTTTCTATTCACTAACGCTGTCCCTATGTGCTGTACTTATTACATTTGAAAATTAACCTCTTCTATACCATTTCTTAGTTATTTTATCTTCCACACTGTTTTATAGGAGTGCAAGTAGTACATTAACCCCTTCCATTGTCTCGGCTATTCACTGCCTATGTCACTATGTGGTCTACTACTGCCATTTTAATACTAACTTCTTTAATACTATTTTTCATTTTATTGATCGTCCTGTATTTTGTACGCGTGCCAGTGGTATATTAACCCCTTACAGACTGTTTTTGATTTTATTTCTACTTGCAGTGTGTCGTTACACTGTTATGAGTACATTAACCCATTATATGCTATTTTGCTTATATTTCATACTAATTAGTCTGTAGGACTACTAACTGTCTTATATTTAACAGTTTGGATGTTATGCTACCTGTCCCTTTCACATCAGCGGTAATTTTAAATTGTGCCAGATGTGTGAAAATATCGCATCTGCTCTGTTTGCTGCATTGGTGCTGCATAACTGCTGCACTTGCGGTCCGGTTCGGTTATCGCCATAGTCAGTATATAGGGACTTGCGCCAGATGCCGCAAGTGCGCTTTGGCTCTTGCGCCAGGTGCTGCCGCAAAATAAATCACGGTCGCCCACCGTTTTTTATTGCCCCACCACCTGCCGCAAGTGCTAAACACCAATTGCAGCACCTGCCGCAAGTAACTATATACTGACTATAGCAATTAACGCAACCGCCCACAAGTGCAGCGGTTATGCTGCGGCTATGCACCAAACCCAGCAGATACAGTTTTCTCACCGTTCAAATTAACGCTAATGTGAAAGGGCCTGTCGTCACAGTAGGACATTAACTAATTTTGCATACCAAATATATTGGTTACATGTCATTTTACACTCTATGACCGACTTGGGCCCCTTTCACACGCGCGTTGTACATGCCGATTTACATTATTCCATAACATGTGGAAATATTTCCATTATTAACGCAAGTTCCCCATACCCGTCACTAGGGGTGCGGTTGCGTAAGGTCACGCTACATCGCCGGATTAACGTTGAATTCTACATTGACCTGCCTGTTTCACCATGTACTCCAGAAGTTGCCTTATTTCTATTTTCACCATGCTTGGTCACATTGTGCCATTTCACGCTCGCTGATAATGCCGCTGTTTCCACCAACTCCAGCAAGAAAAACAAAAAACACTACTTCCCCTATCATCCCTAAACCCTACGTTTAAGGTACCAAATAACGCTAACTCTGCCATTTTGCACCACCTTCTGCAACTCCACCCCTGCTGCCAGTTATGCGGAACTTCCTGTCATATCGGTACTTTAACCGCTTTTCTTACAATGTTGGAAATCTACTTTTACAACGCGCCTCTCAAAGGGCCCTTACATCCATTTGTCTTGCCTTTAAGTCTCTTTTTAAGGACTTTAAACACACTGATTTCCATTCACTACTCCATACAATAAACATCATGAAAATTTGTTTTGTACTTTAAGAACTCCATCATTTCATTTTCACAGGTTATTCAAATACACACTTTCCTTTTATTGTTTTTGCCTATTTAGACATAGTTATTATTGATTGTTTCCTTAACTAACACACTCTAGCTCATTTTGGATTTGATTGACTGACTATTCTTACAAATGAGCTCTCCAACAAAAAATATCCTCTTGCCAAGGAGGCTGCATCTACGCCTAAGAAGAAGCGTGCAGAGGAGACTTCGGAACAGACACGTCTTCGGTTAGATCGTGATAAGGCTGCTAAGCAAAACGCATTGCAGAGGAGACTTGGAAGAGAGAGTCTTCGGTTAGATCTTCGTAACGCTGCTAAGGCGAAACGTATTGCTGAGGAAACTTCAGAAGAGAGGCGTCTTCGCTTAAATAGTGATAAGGCTGCTAAGGCGAAACGCACTGCTGAGGAGACCTCGGAAGAGAGACGTCTTCGCTTAGATCGTGTTAAGGCTGCTCACGCCAAACGCATTGCAGAGGAGACTTCCGAAGAGAGACGTCTTCGTTTATTTCGTCTTAAGGCTGTAGAGTAAACGCATTGCCAAACTGTCTTCTCAATGAGACTTTTCGGTTGGATGCTGGAAGGCTACTAAGAAGAAACGTATTGCTGAACTGTCTTCTGAAGAAAGAAGTCAACGAAAGTCAAAAAGAGCCATGGATGCACGTGCCAGACGGGAAAAACAACAAATTACTGTCACTGAAGAACCGTCTGACAAAGATACTACTCCTGCCTCTTCGTGTACTGACATTCTACAAAGTGAAAAGCCTTTAACACCTCCCATGACCTCCATGGAAAACAAAGAAGCAAAGGTTCAAAAGGAGTCTGTGCGTATGCGCAAGAAGTGTGCCGAGGACACTTCTGTAGAAAGACGACTTTGCTTGGATAAGGAAAAGGTTGCTTTGAAAACACGGGTTTCAAAAGACTCTTTTGAAGAAAGGACGGAACAATTAGGCAAAAAATCCATGCCTGTGCGTCAAAGACGCAAACACCAAGAGTTCATGCCTACAGGAGATCCGTCTGACCCTCATACTGCTGCCACCTCTTCCTGTGACCCTCATACTGCTGCCACCTCTTCGTCTGACCGTCATACTGCTGCCACCTCTCCTCTGATCCTCATACTGCTGACACCTTTTCGTCTGATCCTCATACTGCTGCCACTTCTTCGTCTGATCCTCATACTGCTGCCACCTCTTTGTCTGATCCTCATACTGCTGCCACCTCTTCTTCTACTGTGTTAACTACTACTGAACAGCCTTTACCACATCGCAAGGCCACATCTAAAAGAAAACACTCTGCTGAGGAGACGCCATACAGCAAACAGTGTAACATTTTGAGGCTTAAAAGGAAAAGACAGATGCGTAAAGATACGCTGTCTCCTACGTCTAAACAACTCCGCTTGACCCATTTGGCTGATAGACGTCGTGACGTACGCACACGTTCTTCCACTTCAACATTGCAAGAGCCACTACGCAATTTATATTCAACTTCTTCTTTTCTTGAATGTTTTGATTCTACGTCCCTTCCACGTCTCATCTATGTAGGATTACACAATAAAAATCTACCTTTCTTATCTTCACCTTTCCTTCAGCCAATGGGATTTATTGATCAGGATCATGCTATTGCAGAACATACCTGTGGTTTCATGAATGTAATATGTGAACATTGTGAGGCTCGACATTTTACTGATGAACGCCCATCAGATAAACACTTTACTCTTTGTTGCCACAAGGAAAAGTAAAGGTACCATTACCTCAATACCCGGAGGTCTTCCAACGCCTGCTGAAAGGAGAGAGTGAGTACAGTAAAAATTTGATGCAGAATATCAGGAGCATTAATAGTTCTTTTGCTTTTGCCTCCATGGGTGCCCATGTTTCTCTACCTCCTGGACATGGCCCATACTGCTTTCCGTATTCATGGGCAAATTTATCATCGCATGGAACACTCCATCCTGCTCAAGATCAACCTCCAGCATATGCACAATGTACATTTTAGATACTGCAAGCGCTGTAGCAACAACGATACAGTCTCCAGAAAATGTGAAATGTCATCCACTTTAATGAGTATCATTGCTCTTCAATTGGATAATATTAATCCCTTTGTTTCGGCCTACAAAATGCTACGTGACGTTGAATTAGAAGAACAACAGAAGGCAGTAGAACATGGCACCGTCATGCCAAATATTATCATGGCCATTAAACAAGACAGAGACCAAGACCCTAGACGCTATAACAAGCCTACTGTCAATGAAGTTGCTGTGGTCTTTGAAAATGCTGATGGAGAGCCACCATTCAATAGAGACATTTTAATTCATTTGAAACCTGATCCAAATAACCCCTTGGCCCCAAAAACACAGCAAGTCAGTATTCTACACAGCAATTTAGATGCATTACTGTATCCCTTATTTTTCCCTCATGGAGAACAAGGCTGGCATGAGGGACTCAAGCATCAAGGCCAAAGTCAACGCAGGTTACACAGCTCCAGTATTATTGCTATTTGTTGTCTGTACGGAATCGGTTCAATCCTGTCCTGAATGGTGGCAAACTAACGCAGCAGTACTTTGTGGATGCGTATGTGAAAATTGAGGCTAATCGCTTAAATTTTATCCAGTCAACACCAAAAGGATTTAAAAGTGGGAGGATTATTGCGTACTCCAGGAACATCTCCTGAAAAAATCTGTTGAGAAAGGTATTCCCATTGGCAAGACGGTCATTTTACCATCTTCCTTTGAAGGCAGTCCAAGAAACATGCAGCAACGCTATCAGGATCCATGGCTATGTGACTAAATTTGGACGACCGGATCTTTTTGTAACCATGACCTGTAATCCTAAATGGAGGGAGATTACAAACAATTTAGAGCCATGGCAGCGTGTGGAACATAGACCTGATTTAGTTGCCCGTGTCTTCAGAATTAAACTGGAAGCCCTATTAAAAGACATTAACACTGGATTATTTGGCAAAGTTTGTGCAATGGTTCATGTTATTGAATTCCAAAAGCATGGCCTACCACACGCTCACATTTTGATCATTCTGGATAGCAAATCCAAACTAAGAACTGAGGTTGAAGTGGATAATATAGTTTGGGCTGAAATCCCTGATCCTGAAGATTACCCTGTGCTCCATGAAATTGTGATGCAACACATGATTCATGGACCCTGTGGACAACACAACCCCAATTCTCCATGTATGGATCTTGGAAAGTGTAAGAAAGGTTTTCCTAAAGATTTCCAAACAAAAACACTCTTAGCAGAGGATTCATACCCTGCTTATCAAAGAAAGGAAGGATCATCCTTTGAACACCATTCAAAGATGATTGACAATTCTTGGGTTGTTCCCTATAACTCTTTCCTACTATTAAAATACAAGTGTCATATTAATGTTGAGGTATATGCTTCCATTCAAAGTGTTAAATACCTATTCAAATATGTCTACAAAGGACATGATAAAGCCAATCTTGAAATTTGCCAAATAATATCCACCATGATGAAACACATCAATTCATGGATTCAAGATACGTGAGTGCACCGGAGGCAGCTTGGCGAATATTTGCTTACCCGATGCATAGACAATCGCACTTCATTATTCGCCTTGCCGTACATCTCCCACATTCTCAACCGCTTTATTTTCATGAGGATGACTCTGTTGACAACATCAGTTACACAATGCACAGAAAATCCACTCTTATGGCGTACTTTGAGCTCAATGATAATGACCCGCATGCTCATGATTACTTATACCGCCAAATTCCAGAGCACTATGTTTGGAAACAAGGTGAATGGGAAATTAGAAAGCGAGGAGGTTCTTCAGTGATTGGAAGAATGTATACTGTCAGTATGAAAGATCAAGAACGGTACTATTTAAGGTTGTTGTTACTGCATGTCAAAGGAGCAACAAGTTTTGACAACATAAAGACTGTTAATGAAGTCACATACCCAACTTTTAAAGAGGCAGCATTAGCTCTTGGATTGCTCTTCGATGACACTGTTTGGAGAAATACTTTATTGGATGCCTGTGTTGCTCAACATGCCTGCACAGCTTCGTGATATGTTTGCATATATATGTATTTTTGGTCCTCCAGCTCATCCATTGGAGTTGTGGCAAGAATTTAAACAAGACTTTATCCAAGACTACTGCCATGCATATCACTCCAACACTGAGGAGTGTGAGAATTGTGAAGGATATGCAATGACAGATGTCCAAAATGTTCTAAAATTTCATGGCAAAACTTTTACTGATTTTAATCTACCACGACCAAAAAGAAAGCCACACATCGCTCCACTATACAACAAGGATGATAAGTTAAGAAGAGCTCAGCAAATGAAAGCTACTTTAAATGACCAACAACTTTTGGCCTATGATGCGATCAATCAAGCTTTACACGATAGAAGTGGACAACCTAAGTGCTTTTTCATTGACGGTCCAGGTGGCAGTGGGAAAACATATCTGTATGATTTATTAATTCATGAACTAAGAGGAGAAGGCGAAATTGTATCACCTGCAGCCAGTACAGGGATTGCAGCTAACTTACTGCAAGGAGGAAGAACCATCCATTCGCTTTATGGCATACCAATTCCAATAAATGAAACATCCGTTTCCAGAATTAAAAATGATACTGATGCTGCACAACATTTGAAAAGTTCCAAACTTTTCATTATTGACGAGTCCACTCTGTTATCTAAATATGCATTGCATGTGATAGATCAACTTTTACGGGATGTCATGACAACAGATATTTCCAATAAAAATACAACACCTTTTGGAGGGAAAGTCATTGTTCTGGGAGGAGACTTTCGACAGTGTCTGCCTATCATCCCTCATGGTACAAGAACTGACATTATAGAGAGTTGTATTAAATACTCACGACAATGGCAGCTTTTCACTCAATTGCCACTCTTCAACAACATGCGTTCCATTGATCCTGATTATAGCAGTTGGTTACTTCAACTGGGAAATGGTGAATTGTCCAATGATTTCAACCTTGGAGATGATATCATTGAAATCCCACAAGACATGATCTGCACTGGCTCACTCATACTTGCTATATTTGGTGAAAACATTCTCATTGATGTACATAACAATGAAAGCATTCGAATTGCTGCATCACATGCCATTCTTTGCCCTAAAAATGACCATGTGGATATGGTGAACTCTAAGGTCATGGATTGCATTGCTGGTGAATACACTAATACATTAGTGATTATTCCATTGATCCTGATGAGACTGAAGATCCAGATCAATATCCTGTGGAATTTTTAAATTCACTCACACCAACGGGAATGCCTTCTCATCGCCTCAAATTAAAAATCAGGCACCATTGTCATGCTTTTGCGCAATCTTTAACAGCAGAAAAGGCCTTTGCAATGGGACTCGCTTGATTGTCATCACTTTGTTTGACAATCTGATTCAAGCAAAAGTAATTACTGGGTCTGCAGAAGGAAATGTGGTGTTTATTCCAAGGATTTATTTATCTCCATCAGAGACTGCCTTACCTTTTAAGTTAAGACATCGACAATTTCCCGTGAAGTCTACTTTTGCCATGACCATCAACAAATACCAAGGCCAAACACTGGAGAAAGTAGGTTTTTTTTTGCCAGAACCCGTTTTTTGTCATGGACAGTTATATGTGGCTTTTTCACGAGTGAAAAGATGATGTAATGTTAAGGTGAAAGTGCTGGATACACCCATTCAAGGAAAGTTGCTGCCTCATTCAGAAAAAGTCGTTACAAAAAATATTGTCTATAAGAATATTTTATTTTAAATTCTTTAGATATATATTACATTTACATACATGATGGATATAACAATGAAAGCATTCAAATTGCTGCATGACATGACATTCTTTGCCCTAAAAATGTCCATGTGGAAATGGTGAACTCTAAGGTTATGGATTGCATTGCTGGTGAATACACTGAGTACATTAGTGATGATTCCATTCAGACTGAAGATTCAGACCAATATCCAGTGGAATTTTTAAATTCACTCACACCAACGGGAATGCCTTCTCATCGCCTCAAATTAAAAATCGGTACCATTGTCATGCTTTTGCGCAACTTTAACAGCAGAAAAGGTCTTTGCAAAGGGACTTCGCTTGATTGTCATCACTTTGTTTGACAATCTGATTCAAGCAAAAGTCATTACTGGGTCTGCAGAAGGAAATGTGGTGTTTATTCCAAGGATTTATTTATCTCCATCAGAGACTGCCTTACCTTTTAAGTTAAGACATCGACAATTTCCCGTGAAGTCTACTTTTGCCATGACCATCAACAAATACCAAGGCCAAACACTGGAGAAAGTAGGGTTTTTTTTGCCAGAACCCGTTTTTTGTCATGGACAGTTATATGTGGCTTTTTCACGAGTGAAAAGATGATGTAATGTTAAGGTGAAAGTGCTGGATACACCCATTCAAGGAAAGTTGCTGCCTCATTCAGAAAAAGTCGTTACAAAAAATATTGTCTATAAGAATATTTTATTTTAAATTCTTTAGATATATATTACATTTACATACATGATGGATATAACAATGAAAGCATTCAAATTGCTGCATGACATGACATTCTTTGCCCTAAAAATGTCCATGTGGAAATGGTGAACTCTCAGGTTATGGATTGCATTGCTGGTGAATACACTGAGTACATTAGTGATGATTCCATTGAGACTGAAGATTCAGACCAATATCCAGTGGAATTTTTAAATTCACTCACACCAATGGGAATGCCTTATTATTGCCTCAAATTAGAAATCAGTACCATTGTCATGGTTTTGCCCAACTTTAACAGCATAAAAGGTCTTTGCCATGGGAATTGCTTCATTGTCATCACTTTGTTTGACAATCTGATTCAAGCAAAAGTCATTACTGGTCTGCAGAAGGAAATGTGGTGTTTATTCCAAGGATTTATTTATCTCCATCAGAGACTGCCTTACCTTTTAAGTTAAGACATCGACAATTTCCCGTGAAGTCTACTTTTGCCATGACCATCAACAAATACCAAGGCCAAACACTGGAGAAAGTAGGGTTTTTTTTGCCAGAACCCGTTTTTTGTCATGGACAGTTATATGTGGCTTTTTCACGAGTGAAAAGATGATGTAATGTTAAGGTGAAAGTGCTGGATACACCCATTCAAGGAAAGTTGCTGCCTCATTCAGAAAAAGTCGTTACAAAAAATATTGTCTATAAGAATATTTTATTTTAAATTCTTTAGATATATATTACATTTACATACATGATGGATATAACAATGAAAGCATTCAAATTGCTGCATGACATGACATTCTTTGCCCTAAAAATGTCCATGTGGAAATGGTGAACTCTCAGGTTATGGATTGCATTGCTGGTGAATACACTGAGTACATTAGTGATGATTCCATTGAGACTGAAGATTCAGACCAATATCCAGTGGAATTTTTAAATTCACTCACACCAATGGGAATGCCTTATTATTGCCTCAAATTAGAAATCAGTACCATTGTCATGGTTTTGCCCAACTTTAACAGCATAAAAGGTCTTTGCCATGGGAATTGCTTCATTGTCATCACTTTGTTTGACAATCTGATTCAAGCAAAAGTCATTACTGGGTCTGCAGAAGGAAATGTGGTGTTTATTCCAAGGATTTATTTATCTCCATCAGAGACTGCCTTACCTTTTAAGTTAAGACATCGACAATTTCCCGTGAAGTCTACTTTTGCCATGACCATCAACAAATACCAAGGCCAAACACTGGAGAAAGTAGGGTTTTTTTTGCCAGAACCTGTTTTTTGTCATGGACAGTTATATGTGGCTTTTTCACGAGTGAAAAGATGATGTAATGTTAAGGTGAAAGTGCTGGATACACCCATTCAAGGAAAGTTGCTGCCTCATTCAGAAAAAGTCGTTACAAAAAATATTGTCTATAAGAATATTTTATTTTACATTCTTTAGATATATATTACATTTACATACATGATGGATATAACAATGAAAGCATTCAAATTGCTGCATGACATGACATTCTTTGCCCTAAAAATGTCCATGTGGAAATGGTGAACTCTAAGGTTATGGATTGCATTGCTGGTGAATACACTGAGTACATTAGTGATGATTCCATTGAGACTGAAGATTCAGACCAATATCCAGTGGAATTTTTAAATTCCCTCACACCAATGGGAATGCATTATCATCGCCTCAAATTACAAATCGGTACCATTGTCATGCTTTTGCGCACCTTTAACAGCATAAAAGGTCTTTGCAATGGGAATCGCTTCATTGTCATCACTTTGTTTGACAATCTGATTCAAGCAAAAGTCATTACTGGGTCTGCAGAAGGAAATGTGGTGTTTATTCCAAGGATTTATTTATCTCCATTAGAGACTGCCTTACCTTTCAAGTTAAGACGTCAACAATTTCCCGTGAAGTCTTCTTTTGCCATGACCATCAACAAATCCCAAGGCCAAACACTGGAGAAAGTAGGGATTTTTTTGTCAAACAGTTTTTGGACATGGACAGTTATATGTGGCTTTTTCACGAGTGAAAACACGATGCAATGTTAAGGTGAAAGTGCTGGATACACCCATTCAAGTCAAATTGCTGCCCAGTAGTGAAATATTCTTTACTCAAAATAATCTCTCTAATATTTTATTTTAAATTCTATAGATACATATTAGATTTAGATACATAGTTACTTTCTAATTAAACACAAATATTACAATAAATTAGTTTAGCTATAGATGTATAGGAATAGAAAAAAAAAAATACCAAAAAAATTATTTTAGTTATAGAAAAAGATATTATAATTAGTTATTAGATATAAAATAGTTATTTAAGAAATAAAGTCATTAGTGTTCATTTTCACTAAAAATATAGTGTATAAAAATATTTTACTTAAAATTCTTTAGATACATATTACATTTAGATACATAGTTACTTTCTAATTAAACACAAATATTGATACATAGTAATTTTTAAATTAGACACAAATATTACTATATAAATTAGTTTAGCAATAGATGTATATCAATATAAATAAATCAAAATACCTAAAAACTTAGTTTAGTTATAGATAAAGACATTATAATTAGTTATTAGATATAAAAGTTATTTAAGATATATAGTCGTTATTTTCACTTTTCACTAAAAATATAGTGTATAAAAATATTTTACTTTCAATTCTTTAGATACATATTACATTTAGATACATAGTTACTTTCTAATTAAACACAAATATTACAATAAATTTATTTAGCTATAGATGTATAGGAATAGAAATTTACAAAAATACCAAAAATATTAGTTTTGTTATAAAGATATTATAATTAGTTTTTAGATATAAAATAGTTATTTAAAATATATATTAATTACTTTTTTTAGCTTAGAAAATTTCTTTTTACTTTTCATTGTATATGTATGTAAACACACATTTTTTTTGTAGATTGTAGATGTGTATCATCTAAATGCTTGCATTTAGTGATAAGAACCTGAAGCTCCAGCAGTATAGCTGCTGCGAGATTTCATTTTCTTTTTACACAGGGTGAGGTTTTTGTGAACAGCTAAGGCTGCCTTCAGACTTGCAGATGCATCTGCAGCATTTTGAATATGCATCTGCAAGCATCTGCATGCAAACGGCAGCCCCATATATTATAATGGGACGTACAGTGTCTGCAGATGCTTGCAGACAGCCGTGCGCACCCATTTACTCCTATATGTGATCTCTGCACAGGCGCATGCCTGCATACAAATCACACAATCCCGCCCGCACCAGGGATGCAACATGTCGCGTCCCTGGTGCGGAGGAGAGTCTGTGATTTGTACGAAGGCATCCGCCTGCGCACACACGTGTGTCCCATTATAAAGATAGGGACTGCCGTCTGCATGCACATGCTTGCAGATGCATCTGCAAAACGCTGCAGATGCATCTGCAAGTCTGAAGGCAGCCTAAGAGATGGTGTGGACGGCTGTTCACACACATCTCTATCTTGAAGTGTGTTCTGTACATATAAATACATATATTCACATAGGTACATATTTATACACATAGGGAAAGAATAGACATTTTGATTTTACATCTGAATTATTCTGCTATTTGTTGAATTTTTAGTTGGAAAAAAACAATTTTGCCACTTGCTGCCTAATGGTGACCTACAGTACTCTTAATGTAAGTTGCATGAAATAAAGGCGGTGCACGAGCATATCCTTAAGATTTTTACTGCGCCTTATTGTCATTAGTGGGCGTTCAGGAAGAATTTTCTCCAAGACAGGATCGGCCTTCAGAATGTGCCAAGACCTATCCAAAGCTTGCCTAACCGAATCAAAGGCGCAATTATATCCAGTGATAAATCTTACCACACTCTCAGGTCTCCTGTGAATATATGTTCATTGGATGCACTATGAAGATATGAGAACGATTGTATATGCTTTATAAGCAAATTTATTTTGATATATTACAAGTGTGATTGTTATGTCATAACATATATATGTATGTACTAGACAGTACATTTAGTGTCTCTGAGGTTAGATGTAGGGCCTAATGTGCATTACCAATGTATCATATGTCTGATTTATGCAATTTCTTATTGCCCTTCAAAAGTCACTTCTATGTGTTTCTTTCTTCTTCTAACTAAGTCTGACTTCTCCACTCAGACCAATTTGTATATTTTGGTAAACATACAAAAAAATAAAATTCTCCCATGTAATGTTGTGTACGAGCGATCTCTCGCTCTTTGCGTCCTGATGCCTGTGGGAAGCATCTCCATGGCGATGAGCACGGCGGGTCAGGTGACCTGGCGCGTCTCCTCCCCTTGACGCTGAACGCCAGCGGGGACGCTGGAGCGTAGTGAAGCGCTCGTCGCTATGCAACGTGCATGCGATTTGATTGGTGCGCTCTCTGTTCTTAAACTGCCCCTTCCCCCTTCTACACCACTGTTAAATACCGCTATATGTGCATAATTATCGTTAAGTGCGAATTATTGAGACAAGACGTAAAAGTATATAAAAAATATCTTGTTGGCTTTTATTGGTCAAAATGAACCAATAATAAAAGTCATTTCAGTAAAGTAACCTATTCAGGTAGTTATAGGAAAATAGTCCATTTATCCTTTAAGTCTGTGTCATACTTGCTTCTGTCAACTGGTCTTGGGGTGTCCATCTCTCCAAGGCTGTATGGTTCCTGCACGACTAGAGCTGATGTGTCTTGAAGAAGCTTGAGCAGGTGTTAGATCTCTGTCTTCCAGCAATGAGTCCTGTCCCCAGCAGGGAGACCCCCAGCCGAGGGTGTGTTGCTCACATCTCATGGTATGGGTCTTTCTTATAGAGTGACATTAATACATGTGTGACTATATATGGGAACCTAGACTATACTATGTGTTACTTCTAGACAATTCTGGGATGATGCAATCTTTAGTTATTTGTATAGCCGCAGCTATGTATGGCCATATCGCGTATACTTCTACTTTGTCAGCAATATGTGCGGTACAAATATCAGCAGATCAATATACGAATAAATTAATATACTATTTCTTTGCTAACTATACCCAGTATTTGAAGTAAATATTAATGAAGATATTTATGTTCTTACAACCACGCCCCTTGATGAAGAAGTTTGTTGAAATGCGCATCGGCGCGTACAGCTAGTCCCCGGCTCCTTTACACTTCCATATAGTTGTCTTGACCGCTCCTCTTCCAGGTAAATGGTCTATTGACCCTGCATTGACTTTGTATTTACCATGTATAATGTTATTCCTCACTCTGACTCCCCTTAGACATTGCACATTAGCTGTGCAAGTAGTTATCTATGTATGCCATACTTGTTAGTGCCTTTTCTGAAGTAGAATTTCACCCTGCTGTTATTCACTAGTAATCACTAGCGACAGGTGTCGCTTATCGATGCATTGATCTATTGATAATTTCTAATTAAGCAGTATATATAGTCTTATTGATAACTTCTAATAGAGCAGTATACATAATCTTGTTTGCTCTTGATATATTGATGTATTGGTAATCCTTATTTGAGCAGTATATATATTCCTTCTGCTCTATTGATATCTAGGTTGTGATTACAAATGAATATAGTGCACTTATATACTATACTGATCCTTATATTTATGTAGCAACCATATACTATTTTATATATTTATTTATGATACCTACCGTATATACTCGTGTATAAGCCGAGTTTTTCAGCCCACAAATTGGGCTGAAAAGTCCCCCCCTCGGCTTATACACGGGTCTATACGGTAATGCTGTGGGGGGGGCTGTGACCGGGAGCTGGAGGAGGCAGGAGGGGGCCGCGGTGACCGCAGGCGGTCACGTGGGGCCGCCTCATTAGTGCAATGAATATGCACGGCATCCCCCCGTCCATCAACGGCGGGGGGATGCCGTGCATATTGCACTGCACAGCCCCCCTCCTTAATATGCGTCCCGCAGTATTAATAAACAGCCCCCCCCCCTCCTTATCATGGCCCCCCAGGCTGCGGTAGCTGTCAAAATAACAAACAGTTTATACATCACCTTCCGACGCAGCTCTGCGCTCCTCCGGTCCTCCGCTCGCCGGCTTCTTCTTTCTTCTTGTGCCGGTGTCATGTGACCGGGCGCAGGAGATGACGTCATTTCCTGCGCGCGGTCACAGAAGTCGGCACAACAAGAAGAAGCAGCCGGCGAGCGGAGGGCAGAGGACCGGAGGAGCGCAGAGCTGCGTCGGAAGGTGATGTATAAACTGTTTGTTATTTTGACAGCTACCGCAGCCTGGGGGGGCCATGATAAGGAGGGGGGGGGGGGCTGTTTATTAATACTGGGGCTGTATATACCTCTGGGGCTGCTGGATAGTACCACTGGGGCTGTATACTACCACTGGGGCTGTATACTACCACTGGGGCTGCATATACCTCTGGGGCTGATGTATACTACCACTGGGGCTGTATACTACCACTGGGGCTGTATATACATCTGGGGCTGATGTATACTACCACTGGGGCTGCTTGGGCTCCTGTATACTACCACTGGGGCTGCATATACCTCTGGGGCTGATGTATACTACCACTGGGGCTGTATACTACCTCTGGGGCTGTATATACATCTGGGGCTGATGTATACTACCACTGGGGCTGCTTGGGCTCCTGTATACTACCACTAGGGCTCCTGTATACTACCACTGGGGCTGCTGGGGCTCCTATATACTACCACTGGGGCTGCTGTATACTACCACTGGGGCTGCTGGGGATGCTATATACTACCACTGGGGCTGCTGTATACTACCACTGGGGCTGCTGTATACTACCGCTGGGGCTGCTATATACTGGGGCTGCTGGGGATGCTATATACTACCACTGGGGCTGCTGGGGATGCTATATACTACCACTGGGGCTGCTGGGGATGCTATATACTACCACTGGGGATGCTATATAGTACCACTGGGGATGCTATATACTACCACTGGGGATGCTATATAGTACCACTGGGGCTGCTGGGGATGCTATATACTACCACTGGGGCTGCTGTATACTACCACTGGGGCTGCTGTATACTACCACTGGGGAGGCCTGTATACCACACTGCTGGGGGCTGTATACCTGTGCTGGGGTCCACCCTCGGCTTATACACGAGTCAATAGGTTTTTCCAGATTTTTGGGGCAAAAGTAGGGGGGTCGGCTTATACACGGGTCGGCTTATACACGAGTATATACGGTATATTGTTGTGGACACTGTTCACTACAAACTATTAACTCTTTGCTAGTGTTTGGTTGTGAAAATATATATATGTAACCTGTTTGGCATTTATGCATATTTTTTTCTAAGGTGAAATATATCTACAGTGCTTTGAATATCCTTTATTGTGGATCATTATGGTAGTATTTTTACATCTTAATCATATTTGACAGATTTGACAGATTTATTATATGTGATCCACATGCAGTCAGAAAAATAAAAATATATATATATTTAAATGTAATGTGATCTTGCTGGGACTATGGACTAGAATATCATCTTTCACCATACGCTGATTTTATGAATTGTTATTATTGTCTTGCACATCTAAATAAAGTTTTTGCACTTTTTTTGATAATTGGGCAGTATGATCGTTTTCTTTCTTTTTTGGGAAAGGAGGTTAAGGACAGAGAGGAAGATAAAACTTAGGCCCCGAAAGATATAAAGAGAGTAACATCTTCAGACTACATAGGAGCTCCCTGAACAAGGAGCTACATCCCCGTTCTTCCAGACTGTACCATGTATTGTATGACATCTGCCGGTACCAGTAAAAGGACGTTGAAGCTGAAACGGTGTCTGTCTTCCTTCCTGCCGGTGCCCGGAGGGCCTCAGCTTCCTCAGAGGGGTAGAACAACTACTCCCCTCATCCATCATCGCTGCCCTGAGGTAAGCTCCATCTGTGGGGAGCTGTACTACACTTAGCTGCATCCCATCACCTCAGCGGCCGGCCTGCAGCGCTGGTATCATCGTTACCAAGATCCACAGATGGCGTCATGGACTATTAATCCTTGTAAGTATTCCCCCCCACCAAACAAATGACAGCCAGGGCACGGAATCGGGAACCCGACCACCCGTGATTCCCCGTCACAGCCATCAACCCATCCCGGTGTCCGAGTACCCCTCTCCCTGTGCGAATCAATTGTATTATGTCTGCAGGATGTTTCTTAAATCAAATTACAATTTTTTTTAGACTACTTTATGCTGAGAGACAGTATTATAGATGACCACATTCTAATATACTATGGCTTAGTAGCCTGACTACAGTTACAACTGCAACTGCCTTTACACATCAATGCTGTGGCCTGGACCAGGTGACATACTTTGTGAACACTGCAAAGGAGGTTACGCTTTACATTATTGTAAGGATGGCCCAGGACAGTAGTCACATGCGAGGAATTTGGCCCTTCTGTGGCAGTCTGATCCCCGGCCGTCTCTACAGAGCAAGGGGGTCGGGGTTGGTTCCAGTAATCCTGGCTGTGTGTGGTCTTGGTGTGTGCAAGTCGCACTTGTTGTTAGGCACTCATGCAGGCCAGAATTCTTCCACTGGGGATTCACAGACATGAGTGCACATTTCTTTTTAACCTTCCTAGCGTTATTCCCGAGCCTGACTCGGGGTTAACATTCACTACCAGAAGCGTTAACCCCGAGTCAGGCTCGGGCTTACCCGCGTTCGCGGCAGATGCGGTAAAAAAACCGCATCTGCCGCACTTGCCGCACTTGCCGCATAGCTGCCGCACTTGTGCCGCACTCGCGGCGCGGTTGCGGCGCGGTTGCGGTAATCTGCATAGTAAAGGGAACCATGCAGTAGACATGAGATAATGATTGTATACACTTACATGAGGGCGTCTCCCTGTGTGTGCTGGCACTTGTGAGCTGTGTTCGTCATGCCTGCTCTCCCCCTCCCTTATGCCCGCCCCCTCTCAGCCTGCTATAGTGATGTGAGGCTGATCTCGTCATAAAGGGGCGGGGCTACCGGGATGCGCGATTTAGCCCCGCCCCTTTATGACGAGATCAGCCTCACATCACTATAGCAGGCTGAGAGGGGGCGGGCATAAGGGAGGGGGAGAGCAGGCATGACGAACACAGCTCACAAGTGCCAGCACACACAGGGAGACGCCCTCATGTAAGTGTATACAATCATTATCTCATGTCTACTGCATGGTTCCCTTTACTATGCAGATTACCGCAACCGCGCCGCAACCGCGCCGCGAGTGCGGCACAAGTGCGGCAGCTATGCGGCAAGTGCGGCAAGTGCGGCAGATGCGGTTTTTTTACCGCATCTGCCGCGAACGCGGGTAAGCCCGAGCCTGACTCGGGGTTAACGCTTCTGGTAGTGAATGTTAACCCCGAGTCAGGCTCGGGAATAACGCTAGGAAGGTTAAAAAGAAATGTGCACTCATGTCTGTGAATCCCAGTGGAAGAATTCTGGCCTGCATGAGTGCCTAACAACAAGTGCGACTTGCACACACCGCTTTTAGCAACAAAAACCAGACCTAAACAGACCGCCAGGGAGGTTAAACAGTCTTTTACTTAACTTGCTGCACAGTACCACAAACATGTTGGTTCTGTGTGCACAGCAATTAAAACAGTTCTTTACAGTACATTTAACTTGAAGGCACAGTTTTGCTTTGGACTGATCCATCGTCCTTGACACTCTAGTTATACATCTGTTCTCCTCCTTACTACATGGCACACCATTCCTGCATAATAAAGTTATTAAGTTCTCCCTGGCAAGGGTCTTGCTCATCCCATCTACAGGGACCCATTCTCAGTAACAGTGCAAACTGTTGTCAGACTAGCCTTGCCTAGCGTCTGTTTCTGTGCTGACCTGTTTGCCCAGGTTTATGCCAAGTCTCCACTTTAGGTCTCAAACCTGCTGCAATCAGTCGACTGACAGGGTAACTTCTTGGAGTTTGGGCCTGAAGCTAGCGACTGCAGGATTGATGCACCCTTCTAACATCCAAGTCCTTCCTGGACACTCCATTCCCATTGTCCACTGATGATGAAGCACTCACTTACTGTGGTCTATGGTACTTCTATGGCTTGCACACTGTGCCTACTTGCTGTACTACCTGCTATGGCAGCTTTCTATAACTTACTCAGGGTGTCCCCTCTAAACTTATAGACTAGCTCCACCCCCCAGTGGGTTAGTTCCACTCCTTAACTGCTTGACCTGTAGTCCTGTAACTGAACAAGCTTACTACCTATACCTATGTGTCCGATCTTATCCTAAGTACAACGTCACATCCTATACTGCACATTATCACATAACATTTTTTTATACCCCATAGTTAAATACAATACATGACATTATATACAATAACACAAGACACATCTCATATGGTGTCTTTGGTGTCTTCAGGGAAGGTGTGTCTGGGTACTGACCACCCCCTTATTCTAAGATAATAAGCTGTTGTTTCTAGGGGCAGCCTGCTGTGAATTTATTTTGAACTAGCTGTAGTACCCGGCTACGCCCGAGTTAATAAATAACTGCTGTTAGCTATAACAAAATAGAATTTGAATATGTCATATTAATGACCTATAGGAAAATAGAAGCTGAGCTGTGATTGGTTGCTATAGGCAGCCTGATAAATCTCCAGCCAACAGTAAACCCTCCCCCTGGCCGGGCAGTATATGTTACCTCACACATACACATAATAGACAACTCATGTGGCTGACATCTGCCTTAATTCTCTATATGGCACATGTGTTGCACATTGGCTGTTTTAATCAGATATTTATTGTTGGAAATTAAAGATACCAGACGTATGAGGCGAGTTGTGTGAGGCGATTAGTGCACATCTGTGTCTGTCTGTGTGGTGTGTGTCCCTGGGGTGTGTGTGTGTCCCAGTGGTGTGCGTGTGTCCCTGTGGGGGGGTCCCTGTGGTGTGTGTCCTTTTGGGGGGAGGGGTGTCCCTGTGGTGTGTGTCCTTGTGGGAGGAGGGGTGTCTCTGTGGTGTGTGTCCATCCCTATAGGGTCTGTGTTCCTGTGGGGTGTGTGTGTGTGTCTCTGTGTCCCTGTGGGGTGTGTACGTGTGTATGTCCCTGTAGTGTGTGTGTGTCCCTGTGGGGTGAGTGCATGTGTCCCTATAGGGTGTGTATGTGTGTGTGTCCCTGTGGGGGGGTGTCTGTGTGGTGTGTGTCTCTGTGTTGTGTGTGTCTCTTTGTGGTGTGTGTGTCTGTGTTCGGGTGCATGGTGAGTATCCAATGTTGGGGCTCCACCTTAGCTGTTACTCTTTGTGTGCATGTGGTGTGTATACATGTCCCCGTGCGAGGTGAATATTCCATGTCAGGGCCCCACCTTATTGACTATATGCTGGTATATGCTGTTAGTCTTTGGTGCTGTCATTAAGCCCCTCTCATTCACAACTGTCAACTGGTAACTGTCTCTTTCTCTCCATTATGTAGATAGGGCCAAAATTGTTTGGTGAATTGGAACGCGCGGGGTTAAAATTTCACCTCACAACATAGCCTATGACGCTCCCGGGGGCCAGACGTGTGACTGTGCAAAATTTTGTGGCTGTAGCTGGCAGCTGTCTATTTTCCTCCAATACTTTTCAATTCACTTTTTCCCAATTATGTAAATAGGGGCAAAATTGTTTGGTGAACTGGAATGCACAGGGTTAAAATTTCGCCTCACAACATAGCCTATGACGCTCTCGGGGTCCAGACGTCCGACTGTGCAAAATTTTGTGGCTGTAGTTGCGAGGGTGTAGATGCCAATCCCGGATATACATACATACACACATTCAGCTTTATATATTAGATTGTGCTGAGACTGTCACTACTAGTCACTGCCAAGATTTGTGCTTCAAGTGTCTCAGTTCTGTAACCAAGCTTTGTGTGCTTATCAATCTTCTATTGCCATACTGTTAAAGACCAACGAATAAAGGTAGCATGTTTGCGTTGACGCACATGCTTATAATAAAAAGTTATGCATCATCAAGAGTTCACTCGTGGAATAACTGGCTCTCAGAAAGTGCTTGTGATCATCAGGTGTGTTTTGCAGAGGAAGTGTTAATTCAGAGTTTGCTACAGTACTGAGCCCTATTCCACAACTGTTCTAAACCAGACAAAGGCTGTGGTCACAGTTGACATGCGTTTTTTAGTGCCTTTTAAAAACGCATGCTTTTTAACATGCGTTTTTCATGTCATCATGAGTTTTTTAAGGTGTCTGATAGCTCCCTGCGTTTTTGGCTGCGTTTTGGAATCTGCACACAAAAATAGTGCATGTACTATTTTTTGGTGTGTTTTGAAAAACGCATGCGTTTTCTTCAAAAACGCATGCGTCTTTATAACATGGGCCCCTATGGAAAACGCATGCAAAAACGCATGTACAATTAGTATCTTTTAGTGCCATTCAAAAACGCATGCGTTTTTTTAACATGGGCTCCTATGGGAAACGCATGCGTTTTTGAATGGCACTAATTGTACATGCGTTTTTGCATGCGTTTCCCATAAGGCCCCATATTAAAAAAGCGCATGCGTTTTTGGAAAAGCACCAAAAACGCATGGGACTGTCACACATGCTTTTTGGCTATTAGGGCATGCATTTTTAACATGGGAGCCTGTGGGTGCGTTTTTTACATGCGTTTTTGAAAACGCAGGTCTCCAAAAACGCATGTGAAAAATGCTACTGTGACCCCAGCCTTTGTCAAGAAACATGCAACCAAATAGAGTAACACAATAGTTGTCATTACTTTATTACATAAAGGTCAGTCAAATTGGAAAATTGCTAGAAGCTTGAACGTAGTCCTAAAGTGCAGTGATGAAAAGCATCATACATTATGACGAATCTGGTTGTCATGAGAAATGCCTACTAAAATAAATCAAAGAATTACTTCTTGTGTAGAGGATAACTACCTTAGAAACCACAAATTGAAAGCACCTTAGTTAACAATCTACTACAAATGATGCACAGACATCAAAGAGCAGATGCATCTCAATGTCAGTTGACCCAAGGAGACTGCAAGAAGTAGACATTTAGTGTACCTTTACACGCCGCTACTGGAGGATGGATACAACCAGCTACTTCACGTGCACGAGCACGCACAAACGGTTACAAACGGTAAACGCACCATCTTTACACGCCGCCACAAGCTACGCTACGCTACGTGACATCTATCTCTGGATACACCGCCGGGTGCCTCAAATCACCTTCTGTAGCTCATCTTACCTCATTTACACACCGCTACAACCAGCTAATATGGGCGGACCTGGTGCAGCAGGGACAGCACATAGGCGTGCCACAATTGTGGATTACGAGACGTCCGTACACTGATAGGACAAAGCAATAACATCATGATTGGCCAGGCATCGCAGGAGGCTGTTTAATACATGACGCTCGAGCAATTGTGTAGTGTGATTGGTCAGCTCCTTAAATATCCCTCCCTATGCAGCGTCTACCAATCGTAGCGCAGGAGCTTCCACCAATGATCGCTGAAGGGGGGCGGTATCCCGGAGCCTGTGTCACGCCCCAGCTACATACCAGGTACATTGCCTGGTGTCGACACATCCCTTCTGTTGCTTCTTTACACGCCGATACAGCTCGCTACAATCGCCTGTGTAGCCACCTGTTTCCTGGCAGTGCTCGGAAACAGATGTATCTGTTGCCGGGTGCCTCCTACCGTCTTTACTACGTTGGGCGTGCTCGTGCACGTGAAGTAGCGGGTTGTATCCATCCTCCAGTAGCGGCGTGTAAAGGTACCCTTAGGGTACCTTTACACGCCGCTACGACAGGATGGATACAACCCGCTACTTCACGTTCACGTGCACGAGCACGCCCAAACGGTTACAAATGGGAAACGCACCACCTTTACACGCCGCCACAAGGTGCGCTACGCTACGTTACATCTATAGCTAGCTACATCGCCAGGTGTCTCAAGTAGCCATCTGTAGCTCATCGTACCTCATTTACACACCGCTACAACCAGCTACTATGGGAGGACCTGGTGCAGCAGGGACAGCACATAGGCGTGCCACAATTGTGGAGTACGAGACGTCCGTACGCTGATAGGACAAAGCAATAATACCATGATTGGCCAGGCATCGCAGGAGGCTGATTAATACTTGACGCTCGAGCAATTGTGTAGTGTGACTCGTCAGCTCCTTAAATATGCCGCCCTGTGCGGCGACAACCAATCGCAACACAGGAGCTTCCTCCAATGATCGCTGAAGGGGGCGCGGAAACCCGGAGCCTGTGTCACGCCCCAGCTACATAGCATGGTGTGGAAACAACCCTTCTGTTCCTTCTTTACACGCCGATACAGCTCGCTACAATCGGCTTTGTAGCCATCTGTTTTCGAGCAGTGCTGGGAAACAGATGTATCTGTAGCCGGCTGTGTCGTCCCCTCTTCACACGCCGCTACTACGGGCTATATTGACGCTACAATCTACATTTGTAGCCTGTAGCGGGTTGTATCCATCCTGTCGTAGCGGCGTGTAAAGGGCCCCTTAGGGTCAAACTGCTGTAAAGATGCACCCTGCTGACATTTGTTTGGGCCAAGCAATATAAGGACTGGTCATTAGGTTCGTTGAATTCTGAACTGTGTTCTGATGAGTCCAACTTGCATGTACCTCTTGCTAGCTGCCATGTATTTGTGAGATGCAGATAAAGGGAGCAGATGGTTTCTACATGTGTCATGCTCACCTTCAAGCACAGAAAAGAGGCATGATGGTGTCAGGTTTTTTGTTTTGCTGGCGAATCTAATAGTGATATAGTCCAAATTCAAGGCATACTTATCCCAGAATGGCTACCAAAAGCATTTTGCAACTACATACCACTTATCTGATTTTCACTTAGTAGGACCATCATTATTGTTGCAACAGAATAATGACACAAACCACACCATCAGGCTATGTAAGGACTATGTGACCAAAAAGAAGAGGGATGGAGCTTGTAATGACATGGCCTTCACCTTCACCTGACCTCATCCCTGTTAAGATGGTTAATGATAAGTTTGACCGCAGAGTGAAGGCAAAGCAGCAAAAGTGTTCCGAATATAATCCGCATCCTCCAGTATGCCTGCATGTCACACGCATTATAAAGAAATAAAGTGTTGGAAGATTGCCATGGTGAGTGCTAATAATTTCTCATATGGATGTAAACCAGGGGTCTCAAACTCGCGGCCCGAGGGCCGCATGCGGCCCCTGGGGCATCACTATGCGGCCCGCAGCACCTTGGACAACTTAATGATGCATCACCCCACTGCAGGGGGCTGCTGCAGTCCCTGCTGTGTGATGTCTTCTGTCCGCAGCACTAACAAGCTCTGCCACTCAGCAAGATCAATGCAAGCTGCCAGCCAATGAGAGGCTGGCAGATTGCATTGATCTTGATGAGCAACAGCGCTTGTCTGAGCGCCGGCTGGAGGAAGTCATAGCACAGCGGAGGCCGGAAGTCAGTACAGCAGGGACCGCGGCGCCCCCTGCACTGGAGCAATGCATCATTAAAGTAAGAAAAGTGTGTGTGAGGGTGAGTGTGTGAGTGAGGATGTGTGTATAAGAAAGTTGTGCGAGTTTCAGTGTGTGTATGAGTGTGAGAGTGTGTATGAGGATGTGTGAGTGTGTGTGAGAGTATGTGTGTGTGTGTGGGGGGGTTGTGTGTGGGTTTGTGTGTGATAGTGTGTATTTGAGTGTGTAATAAGAAGGTAAAACAGGATGGGGTGCATCACTATAAAAGTAGATCAGGATGGGTGACATCACTATAAAAGGGGATCAGGATGGGGACATCATCACTTAAAAGAATTAAAATGGGGGATATCACTACTAAAGGGGAATGGGATGGAGAACATCACTAGAAAAGGAGATCAGTATGGAAACATCGCTACAAAAGGGGACCATGATCGATGGGGACATCACTAGAAAAAGGATCAGGATGGTGGCATTTACTAAAAAGGGATCAGGATGGTGGACATTTACTAGAAAAAGGGATCAGGATAGGGATCATCACTAGAAAAAGGGATCAGAATGGGGGACATCAGTAGAAAAGGACATTACTACAGGATGGGGACATTACTACAAGAAAGGGATCAGGATTTGTACTTTACTACATTGAGCAAAACATTCTGGTATTACTAAAATTATCACTTAGTCCCACAAGAGATGCAGGCCCTCCGCTAAAAATGTTTTTCTATGTGCGGCCCACCAACCCAGCCGAGTTTGAGACCCCTGATGTAAACAATAGATCAGTGTACACATGGGCTGAAAATAGTTCAGAACATTCTTTTGCAGAGCAGCCTGCACAGAAACCTACAGTCCTTTGGCAATGTACACAGGCAACTTAATACAGGTTTACTATGAGTATAACAGACCATGGAGGTCCAGCAAGCAAGTTGAGCAGGGTTTACTAGTAGAGATGAGCCACCACCTCGATTTTCGAATTCGATTCGATTCGTCGAATTTGATGTGTGTTCGTCGAATGTTCGTGGAACAACGTCAAACCCCATTGAAAACAATGGCAGGCAAACACAAACACATAGAAACACATAGAAACACCTTCTAAGGTGTCCAAAAGTTGGCAAACTACTCAAAACACACAACAAACACATGGAAAAGTGACAAGTACATATAAAAATGCGAAAAGAAAAGAGATGGACGAGTAAAAGGAGGAGACACAGATATAGGCATGTCATGCCCCTCTAAAATTAGTTTTTACTCCAGTATTTGTAAGGCATCATGCAGGCGATGAGTATTTGGTGAATTTTACTTCAGTATCTGTAAGGCCATGTTCAGACGAGGAGAACTTGGTGAGTTTTACTTCAGTATCTGTAAGGCCATGCTCAGACGAGGAGAACTTGGTGAGTTTTACTTCAGTATCTGTAAGGCCAGGTTCAGACGAGGAGAACTTGGTGAGTTTTACTTCAGTATCTGTAAGGCCATGTTCAGACGAGGAAAACTTGGTGAGTTTTACTTCAGTATCTGTAAGGCCACGTTCAGACGAGGAGAACTTGGTGAGTTTTACTTCAGCATCTGTAAGGCCATGTTCAGACGAGGAGAACTTGGTGAGTTTTACTTAGTATCTGAAGGCAATGTTCAGACGATGATATTTGTGAGTTTACTCAGTATCTGTAAGGCATGATCAGACGAGGAGTATTTGGTGATGTTTTTCCTTGCTATATGTAAGCCTCATGCAGACTATGAGTATTGTGTCACATTTAGGGGACTACAAGAAGAGTCTTCATTTTTTCAAAAAATTTGGGCACAGACACCACTTAATTGGCATCAATTGCCCCACAGTTACAAAATTTAAATAGTTACTTTTAGGCCAAAAACCACAAGGCTTCATTCTCCCCAGGATGACACAGGAGTAGAAAAGTCCTTGCGGATCCATGCCTTGTTCATCTTTATGAACGTTAGTCTGTCCACATTCTGGGTGGACAGAGGAGTGTGCCTTTCTGTCAGCACACCACCAGCAGCGCTGAAGACACGTTCCGAGAGAACACTGGCTGCAGGGCATGACTAGATCTCCAAGGCATGAGTGGCGAGCTCAGGCCATTTTTCCATTTTGGAAGCCCAAAATGAGCACACAGTTATGGCATCGATGTTAAGTTGGAGATACTCGTGTACCGTCCGCTCCAGGAGTTGACTATATGTCAGACTTCTCGTTTCTTCAGGCCTTGCAAACGATGGTCTGAAACAATTGTGGAACGAGGCAAAGAAATTGGTGTTAACCCCACCACCTATGGTGTTACTGGTATGGTGTGAGTGATGATGACTTGACAGTCCCATGGTTGACAAGTGATAAATGTGAGATTCACTCTGTCTACCACTGGTGGTTTGTGGAAAAGCCAATCTCAGATTATGTATCAGCTTCTGCTGATACTCCTGCATGCGTGCGTCCCTTTGTATGGCTGGAATTATGTCAGCAAATTTGGTCTTGTACCGGGGATCGAGGAGTGTGGCAACCCAGTAGTTGGCATTGCTTCTACTTCAGACAATCCGAGGGTCATGTTGCAGGTAGTGCAGCAAGAAGGCGCTCATGTGTCTTGCGCATCAAGGAGGACCAAGTACTTGTTGTGTTGGTGGTGGGGAGGAATTATACAGATACTGAGGATTACACCCAGTATACAGGACAGGAGAAGTGGTACTGTGCAGTGTATATATACAGAATAATACAGATACTAAGGATTACACCCAGTATACAGGACAGGAGAACTGGTACTGTGCAGTGTATATATACAGAATAATACAGATACTGAGGATTACACCCAGTATACAGGACAGGAGAAGTGGTACTGTGCAGTGTATATATACAGAATAATACAGATACTGAGGATTACACCCAGTATACAGGACAGGAGAAGTGGTACTGTGCAGTGTATATATACAGAATAATACAGATACTGAGGATTACACCTAGTATACAGGACAGGAGAAGTGGTACTGTGCAGTGTATATATACAGAATAATACAGATACTGAGGACTACACCCAGTATACAGGACAGGAGAACTGGTACTGTGCAGAGTGTAGCATATGACTCAAGCAAGGATTGCATTGCACCGCCTAGAGGCTCTCCTGATCTGAGCACGACGGCTTCATGTATTTCTATGCAGCTGACATTTTCAGGTCAGGTTAACCGCCGGCTGATTCTGGGCAGTGCGATGCGATAGCTGCAGAAACAAACACTGCAAAAGCGCCATGTATGAATATAGTCTAAGGTGATCCCACTAATGTTATCATGCCCCTGTGGCTGTTAGTGACATGAAGACCAGCATCACCGCCAGCTCTGCACATCTCTGCCTCCCATGATGAAGGCAGTGCGTCTGTGTGGCGCCCCTGCGACCAGGGCGGCCACAGGGTGGACTGCAGCCAGACGAGGTAAGACGGTTGACTGAGGAACACACACCGACCCACTCCGACCCAATGCCTAGAAACTCTATGTCAGGCAAGGGGTGGCGGGAGTTTAGAGAAGTGAGGGTGGAGAGAAAGAGACACGGACAAGTATAAGGAGGAACTAGACACGAGTTGGGCCTAGGAACATTATGTTGGAAGAGCAGATCCCAGGAGGAGAGGTTCTCTGGAGGCATAATACCCAGGAGGGAGCTCGCCGTAGAGGAGGCGAGAAAGAAGCACCACAAGCCGAGACACCACACTGAGAATAGTGGTAGAACAACGGGCCCGGCAGCCGCAACTGACATAGCTGACCGGAGGACCCAGAGCTGACTACCGGAGAGAAAGAGGGAGCCTGGTGAGCCCAAATTACACCTGGGTCACTGGAGAGCTAGGCCAGGATAACTAGAGCGCTGGCTCTGTAGAGGTGACCGGGGAGACTTCAAGACCCTAATCACGAGGCATCCTGGCATGCTACGGAGACTCTAAGGCCCGTGACCAAAGTACCGCAGCGGAGTAGGACAAAGCCATCGGACTAGGGCTAGTGACCCTAAAGCAGAGAGAGACATCACTACAAAGCCCATAATGGCCGGACCAAGCCCATGTGCGAGGACAGAGACAGAGTAGAGGCCTGGAAGGTACTTTGAGGGAAGCGATGCAGAGGAACCGTCTGAGCTGCAGTGGCACCCGGGTCCCTGACAAGTGTAAGAAGTGTGAACTGTACTGTAACTGACTTTTAAGAACTTTGGAACAGTAAAGTGCTGGTAAGCTGAAAAGTGCCTGTGACTGTTCATTACTACACTGCAGCAGAGACCTCCACCTGCGGATCATCTTTGCTGTCCCTGCGTGCTGGCTGGAGACGCTGCTGGGAGACACGAGTGCAGCATCCAGAGCACGCCATTATCCACTACTCATGTACTGGGGGCACCCAGCCCCACTCATAAGAGCTTAACATCTACGCTGCCCCTCACCACCATCCCCGAGCAGGAATACGGCAGCGGTGGTCAACCACATACCACAGGTGGGGTCACGACAAACTCCCCTGTATATAACCCCTTTTTGGACTTAGCACAGGCCATGGGACTGGGTCACGACCCCCGTGACTCCCCAGCGACAGCAGCTGCCCGGTCTCGAGTACCCCACGGCCTGGTGGCTTCTCATCTGCACCCGAGCTTCATCAGAACACTGCGCCGTCTCAGGTGGGCAGAGCAGACATGAAGGACACTGCGCAAGCTAAGGGGGGCAGAGCAGACATAAAGGATACTGCGCAGGCACAGGGGGGCAGAGCTTACATGGAGGACACTGCGCAGGCTCAGGAGGGCAGAGCAGACATGGAGGACACTACGCAGGCTCAGGGGTGCAGAGCGGACACAAAGGACACTGCGCAGGCTCAGGGGGGCAGAGCAGACATGAAGGACACTGCGCAGGCTCAGGGGGCAGAGCAGACATGAAAGACACTGCGCAGGCTCATGGGGGCAGAGCAGACATGGAGGACACTGCGCAGGCTCAGGAAAGCAGAGCAGACATTGAGGACACTGCGCAGGCTAAGGGGGGCACAGTGGACATTGAGGACACTGAGCAGGCTCACAGGTGCAGAGCGGACACGAAGGACACTGCGCAGGCTCAGGGGGGCAGAGCGGACATGGAGGACACTGCGCAGGCTCAGGGGTGCAGAGCGGACATGAAGGACACTGCACAGGCTAGGGGGGCAGAGTGGACACGGAGGACACAGCCAGCCCTGAGTTTTTATACTTGGCGCTAACAGCTGCTTGAGTCCTGTGTCACCGCTATCTTACTGGGCAAAGTGTCTGGATGAAGCTAGGGGCCACACCGGGTTACTGCACATTGTCTGGGAAGATAAGCTTGTCACCACAAACACGACGCACAATTGTCACCATGTGCATGGACACATACTGTACATATATCATCACACATGCACCAATTACGGATACACACATCACATGTCACCACTTACATACATCACCGTGGGCACGGACACACGCATGCATATACATCAAAACATTCACAGATGCGCACACACCGCCGTTAAGGACCTGAGGCTGCATTAATCACACAGAATGAAGCATACTAATCCCTCTCCTGTTTCTGCCTGTCTGACCCCTCTAGCTGGGTTTCACCCCTATCTACACCAACTTTCCACGCACAAACACCCCCATACACACAGACACTCATATACACCCCACATACTCACACCCATATACTCACACCTATACATACAAGACATCTATATACACCCCACATACACACACCCCCATATACACACTCATACACCCCACAAACACATACACACAGACACCCATATACACCCCACATACACACACACCCCACATACACACACACGAAGGCACCCATATACACCCCACATGCACACCCCCATATACACATATATACAGCCCCATTTACACATACAGACACCTATATACACTCCCATATATACACACACCCCTATAAATACACACACACATATACACATCCCCATATACACATACCCTACATACACACACAGACACCTATATACACCCCACATACACACCCATATATACACACACACACACACACCCATATACACACCCCACATTCACACATATATACACACCACAAACACATACACAGACACCCATATACCCCCCACATGCACTCACAGACATCCATATGCACCTCACACACACAGACACCCATATACACCTCACATACCCCCCCATACATAAACACATGCACTCCCCATGTACACACATACCCCCCATACATACTCCCATATACACACAGAAACACACACCTAAGCAGCAGGGAGGTAGTTAACTTTGCTGTTACTCACAGCTCTGTATGAAGTTTCCCCATATGGTGTGGAGCAGCATCTCTTCAGCAGTGCTGCACAGTCTGCTCACTGCTTCCTGCTCTCCAGTTATTGATGCAGAGCACAGCACACTGTAACCTACAGTGACGGCTTGTGTACCAATCAGAGAGCAGGTAGCAGACATTGCAGGCTCTAGTGATTGTTTCCTGCTGTCTGATTGGTAGATCAGCAATCACTAGAGCCTGCAATGAATCAAGCAGACAGTGCAGGATCCCGGGACTGGTGAGCAGAGGGTGAACTCCGCCCACAAAAACAAGTTTCGGCACTGATTCTGGCCAGACAGAGAGAGAGCCCTGTGCGCGCTGCAGCGGCCCTTGTCAGCAAGGACGTGCACGCACACAGGACTCTGAGGTGAAATTTAAAGGGCCAGCGGCCCATTTTGCAGTTAGGGGGGCGGCCCATAGGGAATTGTCCCACCCCTCCCTATGGTCAGCCCGGGCCTGGTGAGGACCTTGGAGATGTTGTCATCCCTTCCGCATAGTACTCCACCTGTACTTCCTCCACCTCCTCTTGTCCCACCACCTGACTCCGAATATTGTTTAGTGTCTGCTCCAGCATGTAGATCACCGGAATAGTCATGCTGATCATGGCATCGTCAGCACTAAACATCTTTGTCGCCATCTCAAAACTGTGTAGAAGGGTGCATAGGTCCTTGATCTGAGAGCACTCCTGAAGCGTGATCTGCCCCACCTCTGGATCTCGTTGGCCCAGACTATACGCCCTCGTTAATCCCTCTCCACCACCCTCCCATGCCTGCCGTCTTGTTGCTGCCGACCGTGAGGACCTTGGAGATGTTGTCATCCCTTCCGCATAGGACTCCTCCTGTACTTCCTCCACCTCCTCTTGTCCCACCACCTGACTCCAAATATTGTTTAGTGTCTGCTCCAGCATGTAGATCACCGGAATAGTAATTCTGATCATTGCATCGTCAGCACTATACATCTTCATCGCCATCTCAAAACTGTGCAGAAGGGTGCATAGGTCCTTGATCTGAGACCACTCCTGAAGCGTGATCTGCTCCACCTCTGGATCTCGTTGGCCCAGGCTATACGTCATAACGTATTGCACCAGGGCTTGGCGATGCTGCCACAGTCGCTGCAACATGTGCAGAGTAGAATTCCAGCATTTCAGCCGGAGAACGGGCAAGCCGAAAGTCTTCCGGAGCGAAGCAAGTCAATGAGCTGCGGGATGCGAGCGATTGAAGTGCGCACACAGCGATCGTGCCCTCTGCAGAAGCCTATCTGGGCCGGGATAGTGTGTCAAAATTGCTGGACAACCAGATCCAACACGTGAGCCATACAAGGCACGTGTGTGATATTGCCCCTGCGAAGGGCCGCACCCAGGTTTGCAGCATTGTCACACACGGCCTTCCCTGGCTGCAGGTTGAGTGGAGACAACCATTGCTGAAACTCGGTCGCCAGAGCTGACCACAACTCCTCAGCTGTGTGACTTACGTTTCCAAGGCATTTTTGAGGGTAAAGACCGCCTGATGACATTGAGCCTTGCTGCCAGCATAGTTGGGAGGTATGCAGGATTCCTTTCTCTGCAGTTACAATGCGGGTGGTATTACCAGACAGGCTTTGGGCGGAGGTGGAGGACCGAGACGAGGTTGAGGAGGCAGAAGCAGTGGAGGAACTCCTACCTACAGAGGATTGACGCACAACTCGTGGGGACGGCAAAAATTGGACAGCAGACCCTTCTCCAGCTCTCACCATAGTTACCCAGTGCCCAGTCAGTGACATGTAACGCCCCTGACCATGCTTACTAGTCCAAGTGTCTGTGGTGAAATGCACCCTGTCACACACAGAGTTTCTCAAGGAAGCGGTGATGTTGTCTGCGACATGCTGGTGTAGCGCAGGCACACCTTTCTTGGAGAAGTATTGGCGACTGGGCATCTGGTACTGGGGCACTGCGACGGACATAAGGTCTCGAAAATCCTCTGTGTCCACCAAGCGGAAAGGCAGCATTTCTGAAGCCAAGAGCTCGCAGATGGTGAAATTCAAGCGCTTAGCTTTCTCAAGACTTGGAGGAAATGGCCTTTTACTTGTCCACATCTGAGGGACGGAGGGCTGGCTGCTGTGTTGAGATGGGGTTGAGTAGGGTGTCACTGGCAAACTGCAGGTCTGGGAGGAAGGTGCAGGTGAACATGTACTGTTGCCTTCATCCAAAGGTGGTGCTCTCGATGTCTCAGAGAGCTCAACACCAGCAGCATTGTCCACTTGAAAACCAAGTGACGACCTGCCAATCACACTGCCTGTTGCGGGTAAAGAGGTGGAAGGTCTACATCCAAAAGCATGTGTGACAGCTGTCCCCACAGTCACAGATGATGAAGAGCACCCGGATGCACTTGATGGAGCAGATGGTGGTAGGCCCGCCCCGGTAGCCCGCATTCTAGCATGGTGAGCTTCCCACTGCGACTTGTGCTTCATGTCATGTGGCGGTTCATACATGAAGTACTCAAGCTACTGAGCTTTTGGCCTCTACTCAGAGATTGGTGACAAATCTTGCAGATGACATGATTTGGGAGATCCTTGGCGATGTCAAAGAAGGCCCAGGCTAGGCAAGGCTTAGAGCCCATGCGAGCTGCAGAGGCATCACGACTTGTGCTCAGAGGCAGAGTTGTGGCTGCGGATGCAGTTGTTGACGTGCTTCCAGTACTCCGTCTATGTCCAGGAAGGCGCAACATAACGTCATCGTCAGTAGCATCCTCCTCCTCCTCCTGTGCTGACCTCATCGACTGGCTTACTGTGGGTTGACAGTAAGTGGGATCTCCAAACTCATCATCATCTCTGTGTTCTCACACCCCTCGTCCTCCTCAGAGACAACCTCTTCCTGCCTTGACCGAAAATTTAGTTTGTCAATCCAATCCGGTATCTGAGTCTCATCAGCATCATCCTCCTTGTGTCCAGCAAGAGTAGTTACTGTTAGGGAACGAGGGTCTACATGAACGTCAGAACCTTCTTCATCTGGGCCTGGATCAGACTCACAAAGCTTCTGGGCATCAGGGCAGATTATTAACTCGTCTGGACTCACTGCAGCTTTGGAGCTGACTTCTGATTCCCAGGCTATTGTGTGACTGAACAGCTCTGCAGACTCAGCCATGTGTGTTACCCCAGACTCAGTAGGGCGGCTGGAGACTTGGCAGCTTGGAGGAATGAAGTGCGATCGGGCTGACACCTCAGATGACTGGAGGGTTTGTGATGTAGTAGTTGAGGTGGAGGAGAGACCACTTGATGGAGCACTTGCAATCCATTCAAGCACCTGCTGTTTTTGTTCCTCGTTTGCAAGAGGTACCGATGCTCGTGTCTGTAAGAAAGGGATCATATCCGATTGGCCACGTAAAGAAGTTGACATCTTACTTTGCCTGGAAGATTGTCTTTCTTCAGGAGATGTTAATGTAGATTTAGTATCTACCCCACGGACACAAACTTTTTTTCCCTTTCTACCACGCCTACTCCCATTCCCACCAGCAGCAGGCCTTTTGCCACTCATTTTGTATGGGACACAATTTGCAACTGTACAGTTGTTGGACAACAAAAAGCTGGATGAAAATCAAGCAGAGGTGACTGAACCAACACTGCTATTTTACCCAAAGTGAGACAAGGTGCAGTTAAAAATTAGAAGTAAGTGACTACACAGGCGGTGTAGTTGTTTGTATTAGAAGTGGTCTACACTACTTCTTTTTTAGTGGCACTGCTTCTTGACCCAAAGTGAGACCTGGGCAAAGTGCAGTTAAAAATTAGAAGTAAGTGACTACACAGACGGTGTATTTGTTTGTATTAGAAGTGGCCTACACTACTTCTTTTTAGTGGCACTGCTACTTGACCCAAAGTGAGACCTGGGCAAGGTGCAGTTAAAAATTAGAAGTAAGTGACTACACAGGCGGTGTATTTGTTTGTATTAGAAGTGGCCTACACTGGCTTCTTTTTTAGTGGCACTGCTACTTGACCCAAAGTGAGACCTGGGCAAGGTGCAGTTAAAAATTAGAAGTAAGTGACTACACAGGCGGTGTATTTGTTTGTATTAGAAGTGGCCTACACTGGCTACTTTTTTTGTGGCACTGCTACTTGACCCAAAGTGAGACCTGGGCAAGGTGCAGTTAAAAATTAGAAGTATGTGACTGATCCAAAATGGCCGCTGGACGAGGAGGACACCAGTGACTGAGCTCCCACCACGGTCGAGCTCATCCACCACCATCCCATCTGATCTGGAGGCACCCACCACCCCACAGCCACAGGCTGGATCCAGGAGCCCACTGGACATCCACCAGCCCCAGCCAGAACCCACCACTGCACACCAGACCCCCGAAGAGCCGACGGAGGAGAGAGGCCTGACACATGAGGGCCGCCATCCAGCCAGGACGAGAGGTACCCACTAGCAAGCCACCTCCACCTAAACCCCCGAGCCCCATCAGGCATCCCCAGGCCCCTGCCGACCCCAATCCCACACCTCCGGACCCGGGCACATGCGGGCCGTAACTGCCACTACGTGACCGAGGAGGAAATCGGGGATCCGCAGCACATTCGGGAGGCCCCTCCTAACCCCCGACCCACCCTGGGGACACTCAGCTGCCTCTTGGTGCCTGCACAACACTAGGCACACTGGATTGCCTCCCTGGCTCTCTCAAGCTCCCAGTACAGGCTGCTGACAAGCCGCGGTGGATCAATCAGCTCTCCTGCTCCCGCTCATGCATTATTCATATGAGCAGGAGAAGGAGCGGGAAGTTTAAATCTCCATCACAAGACTTTATGCCCGAACTGCTGGTGATTCTCTGCTCCTGCTCATCAGTTATTCATCCAGGAGAGAAATCACTTGGACTTTGTGCTCTGTGTGCTGCAAGCCACTGCCCAGCAGCTGAGGCTGTTGTGACACGGCAGCCGCACGTTCTCCGGTCTCCTGCTGACATACACGTATATCACACACTCTACAGTGAGATAGCAAGTTTACACACAGCAGTGTGCTCCTATCTCCCGGTGTCCTCTCTATGAATCAGACTATAATCGCTCATTGTCTCAGGATTAAGCCCTGCTTCTGTCCATAACACACACTGGGGTTTATTGACACCTATAAACTGCTGGCTGCACTACCCTGGATTTAACTCTAAAAGCACTGTAGCCAGCACAGGGCCTCCTACAAGAAGCTTATTAACCCTCTCACTCTTGGCTTATACAACAGACTATAGAAGGGGAGGTGGGCAGGTTCTGTGAAACTGTGCTAGTTAACACCAACCTGATCCTACATTCTTAGGGTATGTGCCCACAGGAAGGTTTAAACGTCGGTTTAGCAGCGAAAACCGCCGCGGTTTAGCATAGGTTTTATTTAAATGTATGTAAATCCTAAGCAGCGTTAGGACTTACAAGTAACCCTATGTAATTTAGAAACCGCTGTGCACACATAGTCTGTTTCTGTGAGCGGATCTGCCGCGGTTGAGCGGTTTCCCAGCGGTTTAGCAGCATACAGCATGTCAATTCTTCTCACGGTTTTTGATCGGTTCCATTAACAAAATCGTCCATAGAAAACGCCGAAAAAAACGACTGAAAAAAACACTGTGCACACCTGTAAAAAAACGCCGGAACACAGCTGGAGACTTCAGAGCTCAGAACTGATAATCTCCAGCGGTTTACTGACGGTTTGAACGCCACTAAACCTTCCTGTGGGCACATACCTTATTGTGCAAGTATAAAACAGGAAGTCTCTGTTAAAGTTAACCCTTGCAGGAAACAAACACCACAGCTAATACCCACCTCGACGCCCCCTTGAGTGAGGCAAGACATCAGGGGGTCCTTTACAAATCCCATCCTCCACCCCCTGTGGGGCAACAGCCCAGCATCCAAGAGCATAACCCCCACATAGAGCAGGGTGACACCTGCTGGCTACTGCTGGACCTGACCAACAGCAAGGATCTACCCATGGGTGCCATCTGCTGATCTCTGCTGCACACTACAAGCTCATGTAGATCCCACCTTAACCCCTTGAGGACCAAAACACCATTCTGCAAATCTGAGCAGTGTCACTTTGAGATAATAACCCCAGAACGCTACAACATACCCCAGTGATTCCAAGATTGCCTCTCTTTCCTCCATGACATATCGGACTTCATGTTGGTGGTAAAATTAGAATGATATTCTCTGCATTTCCGTCACCAAAGGGAGCGTTTACGCGTAGTGACAGTTCAAAGCCGTGACGGGTATAACCGTCATTGTCATCAAGGGGTTAAATCCCATTTCCCAATACCCAGACTGTTACTGACGTGAAGCTTTCACCTTCCTTGCCCCCACCAACCGAGACTATGATACAATAATCAGACTATGACAGTCTTCCTATTCTCTCTCCCACTGTGAGAAGTAACCTTACAAACCACCCTCTTCTGCTGCCGCTGTTCTGCTATTTTTCTCCACAACTGGGGAGCCGCAATGGACAAATTTGTAATAACAACCCGAACAAGGAAACCCACTGCCCTAAGAGAGCCCCCACAGCGCAGTAAACAATCACCACCCACAATGCGCAAAGGCAAATCCGCCCCAAAACCACGTAAGCAAACTGCTAAAAGCCCACATCGCCAACCCACCTCTCCACCAGCCGGGCCCTCGCATGAAGCACAGATGGAGGTCGGTCTGTCCGCACCGCAGCTTCCCCCACTACCAAACTACTTGGAACCCTCCGAGCAAAACCCTTCACAAATATCTTTGTTAGCCCAAGAGGTCTCCAAGCTCTTGAAGCCACAACTCGACCAGCGGTTTGATGCCCTCCATGCCGCGCTCGTAGCAGCTATGACCCTAATTACGGCCAACTCTCAAAAGATCACAGAACTGGAAAGCAGAATCCAGTCCAATGAAAAAGAGATCACAGAATTGAGGGCCTCCCTCAAAAGAGCCAGACCGCAGAGCGAAAAATGGGCGACAAGTTGGAGGACATTGAGAACAGAGACCGCCGCAACAACCTGCGTTTTGTGGGCATCCCGGAGTCAGTGGGAGGCGAACACCTCATGGAATATCTTACTAGAGACCTCCCATCTGCCCTCCGGATGGACCTCCAAACATGATTATAGAGCGAGCACACAGACTAGGCCCCCCAGGGCCCAACCAAGGCAGCGAAAAAGGTAGACCTCGCCCAGTCGTAGCAAAGTACCTCAACTGGGCGGTGAAAGAAAAGGTCTTGAAAGCATACCGACGGCAATGAGAACTGAATGTCCACGACTCCAAGGTTCTCATCTTCCAAGACTTCTCCCCGGCTGTAGCTCAAAAACGTAAGGCATTTGGACCCACCTGTCGCCTATTAATTGAAAAAAACATCAGATTTCAACTACTCTACCCAGCCAAGCTCAAAGTCCAAGAGGGCGACCGTGCAATAATTTACGAAGACCCTGAGGTGGCGGAGAGAAGATTTCGGAATGCAACGAACGTCACAGTGGAACGATCTAAAGACCTGCCACCCACACCATCTCCTACTACAGGAAGACTGTCATCTCCAAAATACAATGTTTCTTCCAGTGACAGCACGGCGTGTTCTTGGCGAGCTGCTATCACTGATTTGCAATGTTGACTTTATTGTTGTTTTTGTACTCCCTCCCTGCTTTTACCCTGCTATGCTCTCCCCCTTTTTAACCCAGGTACCAATCCATGCAGGACTCACCACTGACGACACCGTTACCACCTGTTCACTCCTGTGGCTCGCTGGGACCGAAAGGAATGAACACACCCAACTGCCATATGCTGCACAGACCCTGCCTTGGGACCCAGGATGAGTACTCTTAAAACACCAGACCCTGACACCACCTACACCTCACCACACTTGCGGTTTCTGTCATGGAACTGGCAGGCCTTAACACCCCCCTCAAACGCAAATCGATATAAAGGCCCTGCAACATGGGTGCAACCAATTTCATGGCACATTCCATTAGGGGATAGCCACGGTGCAGATACCCATAGTGATACAGGGTCTGGGTGGAAATAGCGGGGAGAGTATACTTCTTGGTCAACCTCTACGCTCCTAACCACGACCAACACATCTTCTACACATCGATTCTCCAGGTTCTTCTGGGACTTGAGCCTGGCCGCCTGATAGTAGGAGGAGACTTCAACCTAGTACAATGTCCCACCCTAGACCGCTCCTCACCCTCTCCACAGACCTCAGCAGCCACCACATCCCTTTTACACTTCATGGAACAGCTTTCACTCTGTGACCCATGGAGAGTGACAAACTCCACAGCCAGAGATTACACGTGCCACTCCCTCACACATCAATCCTTCTCCCGGATCGATTTCTTCCTCATCTCTTCACAACTATTCCCCCAACACCACGACTCTCGTATTCACCCAATACTGATCTCAGACCACGCTCCCATCTCACTGTTTCTAACTCTAGTGGAGCCGAGCCCTCAGACAAGACATTGGAGGTTTCCCTCCTTACCTAGCAGAGTCGGATGACTTCAAAATCTTCCTTAAATCACACTGGAATGATTTCTTAGATGACAACATCATTCACACTGACAACACCCCTCTGCTCTGGGCCACTTCTAAGGCTGTTATGAGAGGCCATATCATCAGTTATCTGTCAAGCAGGAGAAAAACGCACAGAAAGAAATTTGACGCCTTACACACTTCCCTACTCCAGGCTCAGCCGGCGCTTGCCCTAACCCCATCCCCTGACACACAACAAGCCTATGCCATGGCCAAACACCTACTCGACTCCCTCATACATTCCCAATCACACTGGCAAGTTCAACTGACTCGAAACAAGTTTTACCGGTGGGGAAACAAGACGGGTAAATTATTAGCGACCCTAACAAAAGGCAAACGACCCTACAAACCAATTCTTAAACTACGGAACCCCACAACAGGCTTACAGACGACCGACCAGGAAGAGATAACGCTAATTTTTAGCGACTACTACGAAGACCTCTACAGAGCCACCCCTGCTAACCTCCCATCGATTCATTCCTTCCTGAACTCAATCAATCTCCCATCCCTGACCACCGAAGAACAAGTGATGCTGGACTCAGAGATAACAGAGGACGAAGTGAGACGAGCTATAGCAGACGCATCCAGCGATAAGACCCCGGGCCCTGACGGTTTCTCTGCCGAATACTACAAGATACTATCCCCTGACTTAGTGCCCACCCTGACTAACCTCTTCAACACAACTTTCCTCCAGAGGGTCCCCATCGATAGATTTACTGAATCACACACCATAGTTATCCCTAAACCCAATAGAGACCCACTGCTACCACAATCATACCACCCAATCTCACTCCTCAACCATGACTACAAACTCCTGGCAAAAATCTTAGCAAGACGCTTACAACTGATATTACCCGGTCTCCTATGGAGGCGCAAACGGGCTTTACTCAGGGGCGGAGCAGTGTGGCAAACATACGCCTGGCGGTCGCTGCTACGGTCTTGGCCCAACACTCACCAAGCACGCCCGCAATGCTGATGAGTCTAGACGCCGAAAAGACCTTTGACAAAGTGGCATGGCCTTTTTTGTATGAAGCACTGGGCAGGGGGAATTTTGGCCCAAGGTTCCTGGAATATATCCAATATCTCCACACGAACACAAATACCCAGGTCTCTTTTCAACGGATGCAGCGCACCAACTATAGACCTCTTCCGAGGAGTCAAACAGGGATGCCCTCTGTCACCTCTCCTATTTAACCTCTCTATTGACCCCTTACTACGCCATCTGTTGCAGACCCCTACTTTTAGGGACTCACAGTGGGCTCTAGGGAGCTCAAGGTCGCCGCATTCGCAGATGATGTCCTGCTGGTAGTAACTAACCCCAAACAGGTTCTGCACTCTCTTACACGCGAACTAGAAGACATGGGAGGCCTATTGGGCTATAACATTAACTGGGACAAAACAGAAGTGATGATGTTAAGTGGCCCCTCCATACCGTCATGGACATCAGGGTTCCCCTGTCAGTGGACCACTAGCTCACTAAAATACCTAGGAGTGCGAGTGACGAGACACCCGGCTAATCTACACAAAACCAACATCAACCTATACCTCAACAACCTAAACTCCACTTTAGCCAAATGGAAAGATTTTAACCTATCATACCTGGGCAGAGCCAACTTAATTAAAATGACAGAATTCCCACGCCTCCTCTTTTTTCACACTCTCCCAATCTACTTAACCCCCAAAGAGGAGAAACGGATCAACTGTCTATACCGCTCATTCATCTGGGAGGGAAAGAAGCCCCGCATTGCCTACAAATTACTTCAACAACTGAAGAGAAATGGTGGGATAAACTTCCCCGATATCAGACACTATAATTTAGCGTCCCTATTACGAGTGGTGGTGGACTGGCTAGGAGGGACCTCCTGCTATGCCCAATATGATTTAGAGTGCCGTCTCACACCAGGACTAGCTCTACCTGCTCTCCTACACCTCCCTTATACCGAACTGCCAACTGAGGTGAAGGTGAACCCCCTCCTTTTGTCTACATGGAAAGCATGGCAGAAAATACGCCAACAGTTCCATCTCTCTCCACAGATATCCCTCCTCCTCCCACTTATTGGTAACCCCCATTTCCAAAACAGACACACCCACCCTGTCTTCCACCAGTGGCACTCTCAGGGCATAACATCCATTAAACATCTGACCCACCCAAGGGAACGCCGCATGTATTCAAGAGAGGAAATGCAATCTAAATACCCGATCGCCATATTCCCCCCATTCCAATACCTACAGGCTAAGAGTTATGTGACAAAGATATTAACCCGTCTGCCTGAGCGAGAGTGGAGTCCACACCTGCTTACATGGTTCACTAGATCTAACACCTCAACGGGCCAAATAGCCTCCAACTACAAATTCATCCATGGCACGCTGGACTATGAGCAATCTCAATTCCCATTAACAAAATGGCAGATTGATGATCCCGCCCTATCCCACAGCACAATCCTAAAAGCTCTAGACCAAGCCCACAAACTCCTCCCCTCAGCCCTGTTTCATTGAAATGAGACTGAAAATCTGCCACAGATCCTATTTAACTCCCCAGAAGGGTCATAGAATGGGGCTATACACAACTTCCGAGTGCTTTAAGTGCCGCTCCCCCGAAGCCAATCTATTCCACTGCCTGTGGACATGCCCGACCATCCAGCCCTTCTGGACCAAAATACGACAATTTACCACTGCACACCTGACAAACTTTGCCCCTGATGAGCCGCTATGGGCCATCTTTGGATATCTAGAGCCAGATAAATACACATGCTCTCCGGGGGCCGGTAAACTGCTGCACATGGTGGCGGCAGCCGGAGTTAAGGCCATCCTGCAGGTATGGATCCACGACCAAGCTCCTCCATTTAGGATCTTTTTAGACAAACTATCATTTTTGCTTCAGATGGATTGGGCTGAGGCCTCCTTGCACAAGGAGGAAAAGGTGAAGTCCTTCTTTGAAACCTGGGAAAGTTTCATCTCTCTGCTCCCACAACGAATCAGAGATGACATCAGAACTTGTTTCCAGCCTACAGTGTGGTATCAAGAGCAGGTACTACTAGGGGAGAGCCTACATAGATACATGTTCGATAGAGCTGCCAAATAGAGACACATCTAAGGGTCAGAGGCCTCATCCTGGTGTCAGAGGTCAATCCCGGTGTGGTGAGTCCTGCACAACCCTCAAAGTTAACGCACCCTTGATGGGTGATATACAAGAAAAAAGTACCTGTTCCAGATAGCCCCTTCCCCCACCCCCATCCCAGTTTTGACCTATTTGCTTTTTTTTTCTTTTAGTTTGCTTTAATTTTTTTTGTTTTTTTACATTTTTTTTTCTTTCTTTGTAAATGTTTTGCCTTTGCTTTGTTTCCTTCTGTTTGTTTGCGTTACGTTGTTTGTTTTTTTTCACCTTGTGTTTTCATTGTTTGTATTCTGACATGATGCAGCCACGCTCGAAATATGCACTCTGCCATTTACTATCTTATAACAAGCTTACAATGTATACTTCAAGCCATATCTAGACCATTGTACAGAACATTTTATTTTCAATAAAAATTGTTAAAAAAAAAAAAAGTATGTGACTACACAGGCGGTGTAGTTGCTTGTATTAGAAGTGGCCTACACTACTTATTTTTTAGTGGTACTGCTACTTGACCCAAAGTGAGACCTGGGCAAGGTGCAGTTAAAAATTAGAAGTAACTAACTACACAGGGGTGTAGTTGTTTGTATTAGAAGTGGTCTACACTACTTCTTTTTTAGTGGCACTGCTTCTTGACCCAAAGTGAGACCTGGGCAAGGTGCAGTTAAAAATTAGAAGTAAGTGACTACACAGGCGGTGTAGTTGTTTGTATTAGAAGTGGTCTACACTACTTCTTTTTTAGTGGCACTGCTTCTTGACCCAAAGTGAGACCTGGGCAAAGTGCAGTTAAAAATTAGAAGTAAGTGACTACACAGGCGGTGTAGTTGTTTGTATTAGAAGTGGCCTACACTGCTTCTTTTTTAATGGCACTGCTACTTGACCCAAAGTGAGACCTGGGCAAGGTGCAGGTAAAAATTAGGACCAACTACACAGGCGGTGTAGCTTCTTTCACAAGTGGGCTACACCACTGTGTAAGTGACACTGCTACAGTACTAGCCCAATCAAATTGCCTGGACTAGCTGCAGCCAAAAAATGCCTACTAAGGCAGGTGGTGTAGCTTTCTTCACAGCAGTGCTACACTACCTGCCCTGAAAGACTCCCAGAGCTAGATGTGGCCAGATGCTGTGAAAAACGCTTGCACAGCACTGGCACACTTCTGCCTGGCAAAAACTAATAGGGACTGCTCTAACCTAGCCCTAAAAAGGGCTGAAATTAAAAGTAGTCCCTGCTTCTATGAAGTACACCTGAAAAAGGGCTGCTAGACTACTAGTCCCTAGTCCCTAATCGCTACTCCTATGAAGCAGCCCTCAAAAGGGCTGATACTCCTAAAATTCGCACACTACCTCCAGTCCCTACTCCCTAAACTTATCTATCTACCTCACTAGCTGAATCAGAACACTATTGCTTGATTTCGCTCAATATCGCCTACAGCAGCAGCAGTGCCGTCTGACACAGAGCTACAGCAATGAGCAAATGGTGGCGATGGAGAAAATGGCTGGGTCTTATAGTGCTAGGACATGTGACTTACACAGCCAATGATGCCTGACCTTGCTTGTGTGCAAAAAATGCACTTTGCTGTGTGTATGTGTGATTGGATGACAGCCTGCACCGCCCCACTGTATCTGCAGTTTGGAGAAAAAAAAGTGGAGATCGCTATCATTTCTGCAGCACTGGTACAACACCCCCCTGCACATTATACCCATAAACTGGATATTCACAGTCATTAACACGGTTAGGGTTAGCGTTAGGGTTAAGCTTTTGGTGATCGAAGCGTTATCGAACATAACCGCGAACTGCCGAATTTCAAGTTAATTGTTCTAATTCGACGAATGCCTCGAACACCGCCCAAAACAGCTCGAATTTGAGATTGGCTAACAAATCGAATCGAACACCGCTCATCTCTACTTATCAATAAAGGAAAAAGATGTTTGTCAAGCCAGTAACTGGGACCTTAACATAAGGTTCCTATGCTAGATGTGATTGGACAAAGTGGTGGTGGAAAAATATTTTTATGTGTTCTTGGTAACCCAAGGTATGGGTATTAAACGGTGTTTTTTTAAGAAAAGATTTGTGGATTTTGTTATCAGTTCATAAGAACCCACAGAATTTGCTCTAGTGAAAATACAATGATTGTAAAAAAAATTATTATTAGAAAGAGGCTATAGTAAGAACTGCATACAATCAGCTTTCAATAAAGTAAAAAAGATTCCTAGAGAACAAACTTTAATTAAAAAACAAGTGATTGAATCGCCTCGGCAGGAACCGTGGGGTACTCAGAACCGGGCCCTCTCGATGTCACCGGGGCTGTGGGATGTCACGGTGGCGTGACCCGGTCCGTGATCCCCTCGTCGAGTGATCAGTAAAAAGTGAAAGTTGAAAAAGGCATGAAAAGAAAAATAATAAAAAAAATAAAATGTTTATGTTGTGACGCCACCCGTGGAAGGCGGCTCGTGGGGTTCCTGCTGCAGTCGGGACCTCTGGGGATGATGGGAGTAGCAGCTGTGATGTTTTGGCTCACCACGGGAAAAGCGGGTGCCCAGGGCAACCGTAAAGTCTATGGAGATGATGGGGGTGCAGGACTTATGGTACCTTTACACGCCGCCACAACAGGATGGATACAACCCGCTACAGGCTACAAATGTAGCTTGTAGCAGCAAAATACCCCGTAGTAGCGGCGTGTGAAGACGGGACGACACAGCCGGCTACAGATACCTCTGTATCCGTGCACTGCCCATAAACATATGGCTACATCGCCGATTGTAGCGAGCTGTATCGGCGTGTAAAGAAGCTACAGAAGGGAACTCTGGACACCCGGCGATGTAACTGCAATGTAGCTAAGGCGTGACCCAGGCTCTGTGTTACCGCGCCCCATGTGCGATCATTGGTGGAAGCTGCTGCATGATGATTGGTAGTCGCTGCATAGGGAGGCATATTTAAGGAGCTGACGAGTCACACTACACAATCGCTCGAGCGTGCTGTATTACTCAGCCTCCTGCGTTGCCTGCCCAATCAGGATGTTATTGCTTCGTCCTATCAGCGTACGGACGGCTCGTAAACCACAATTGTGGCACGCCTATGTGCTGTCCCTGCTGCACCAGGTACGCCCATAGTAGCTGGTTATAGCGGTGTGTAAATGAGCTACAGCTGGCTACTTGAGACACCCGGCGATGTAGCTAGCTGTAGATGTAGCGTAGCGTAGCGCACCTTGTGGCGGCGTGTAAAGAGGGTGCGTTTCCCGTTGGTAACCGTTCGGGCGTGCTCGTGCACGTGAAGTAGCCGTTGGTATCCATCCTGTTGTGGCGGCGTGTAAAGGTACCATTAGTGTGCGAAATAACTGACAGACACAGGGGTGACCGTCTCCTTTACCTTTACTGAAGGAAGTAGCAGGTTTGTCCAGGGCACTGTCCACAAGCAGTGTTAGGAGATCCGGATCCGGAGCCTGGAAGCAAGTCGAGGTTCTCCACACTTGGCGAGTTCTGAGGCCTCCCTACTGCGCTGCTTTCAGTGAGCCCTGGCTGCTTGAAGCTATGATGCGACCCTCTCCTCTGTTTTTCTGTCTCTGGCCCACATGACAGACAGCTTGAGCACTTTTTACATTACTCTCTTCCGTCTGCGTTCCCCTGAACTCTTTGGTGCTGCTGTGCTGCCTGGCGTTGTGGTGGGCGAGCAACTTGGAATCACCCACCCTCCGGTGTTGGTTGCTGGGCATAAAGTCCCTCATGACCTCGGACTCTGGTGTCTGTCCTGCACAAAAAGACTGGAGATATGTGCAAAAAGTGTACAAAATGTTATTACATATGAATCAAGTGATTTAAAACTCTAAATACAAATTTTACAGACATTTTCAGAAACATGGAGATCACAAGATAAATTTACATACATGACAATGGGTCAACTGTAATAACATCACATGAAAAGGTAAGTATTCTCAAGCACCAAAGTATAGGTTGAGAAAACCAAGAAAGGGGAGAGTTTCCAAACTCAATAAAAATAGACCCTAAGCCCCTATATGCATCTGAGGAGGAAATGGGTTTATGCCCTTATATCAATAGTAGAAACCATGTCACACTAAAGTAACTCCTTTAAACCTCCATCAGGCGGACGACAGGGAACCATCATATAAAAATCCCCCCCTTTTTAAATTCAGGTGCAAGGGAACAGCCTAAACCTCTTTTCATGATAAAGTGCAAATGTAAACAGAAACATAAGGAAGGGCAGCAGGGAGAATGCATACCTATGGCAAGGGTCACATTAGCACTAAAAGCTAACGTTTTTCATAAGTGCAAATTGTGAAAAACGCTAGCTTTAACGCCTCCATAGGCTCCCATTTTAAAAAAGCATTGCAAAAGTGCAACGTGTTTCATGCTATGTGTTTTTGCAAAAGCCTTACCGCATGCATTAATGCTAGCGTTAAAATTGCATCAAAATGGCAACAGAAAAAAAACTCTAGTATTAACGCAGGCTTCCCAAAAACATCCCTCTAAGTGTGACCCTAGCCTATGGATCACCATATAAAGAATTGTTCTCATTTTTATCTATCTGGTGGTTGATTAGAAACATACCCATGACTTGCACAATTCCTGATGAATCAGGAGGGACAACCCATGGACAAATGGAGCACACAAGACAGGGGACCTCCAACGTACGTTTCGCTGGGCGAAGTATTTCAAGTCTTCATCAGGGAAGATGGTAGGTTATGCCCCATAGAGATCATCCCTATATAGCCCCCAGGCTAATTAGCAATAAACAATATCAGCCGGTGGACGCCAGAGTCCTGCTCTGAGCGGCACATTCGTCACCAGAAACAACATCGCACCAGAAGTCCCGACCCGCGTCCGGGAAGTGATATTGAGTTTGGAAATACCCCCCTTCCTTGGTTTTCTCAACCTATACTTTGGTGCTTGAGAATGCATACCTTTTCATGTGATGTTATTTCAGTTGACCCATTGTCATGTATGTAAATCTGTCTTGTGATCCCCATGTTTTTGAAAATGTCTGTAAAATATGTATTTAGAGTTTTAAACCATTTGATTGTTATGTACCGTAATACGTTTTGTACACTTTTTGCACATATTTCCAGTTTTTTTGCCTGTTTTTTCATGATTAAGAATGGAGGTGCAACACCCAGTAGTTCAGGAGTACTTATTTATGTCTCCTATGGATCTCATGTTATTGACCAGGGCCGGGACGATAGCTAGGCGACCCTAGGCGATCGCCTAGGGCGCCATCTTGTGCAGGGCGCATTTTTGCCCGCCCCCTGGGGGGCCCCGTGCTGGCCGGCGGCGGCCGCGGCGCGTCGGCCAGAGAGGAAGGAGGGCGGGACTCCGACTTCCTGTCCCGCAGCTCTGCCCGCCCCTCCTCTCCTCCTCTGTACAGCTTTTACAGCAGATGCACGGTGACAGCGGCCTCGGTGACCGGTGGCGGTGAGTGTGCAAAGGCGTACCCCCCGTCCGCATACTGGGCTCTGTATACACCACCACTGGCCCCTGTATACACCACCTCCACCACTGGGCCCTGTATACACGGTCACCACCACCACCACTGGGCCCTGTATATACCACCACTGGGCCCTGTATACACCACCTCCACCACTGGGCCCTGTATACACCACCACCACCACTGAGCCCTGTATACACCACCACTGGGCCCTGTATACACCACCACTAAGCCCTGTATACACCACCACTGGGCCCTGTATCACCACCACTGGGGCCTGTATACACCACCACTGGGGCCTGTATACACCACCACTGGGGCCTGTGTATACCACCACTGGGGCCTGTATATACCACTGGGGCTGCTGTATATACTGCTGGGGCCTGTATATACCACTGGGGCTGCTGTATATAGTGCTGGGGCCTGTATATACTGCTGGGGCCTGTATATACCACTGAGGCTGCTGTATATATTGCTGGGGCCTGTATATACCACTGGGGCTGCTGTATATACTGCTGGGGCCTGTATATACCACTGGGGCTGCTGTATATAGTGCTGGGGCCTGTATATACTGCTGGGGCCTGTATATACCACTGGAGCTGCTGTATATAGTGCTGGGGCCTGTATATACTGCTGGGGCCTGTATATACCACTGGGGCTGCTGTAAATACTGCTGGGGCCTGTATATACCACTGGGGCTGCTGTATATATTGCTGGGGCCTGTATATACCACTGGGGCTGCTGTATATACTGCTGGGGCCTGTATATACCACTGGGGCTGCTGTATATACTGCTGGGGCCTGTATATACCACTGGGGCTGCTGTATATACTGCTGGGGCCTGTATATACTGCTGGGGCCTGTATATACCGCTGAAGCTGCTGTATATACTGCTGGGGCCTGTATATACCACTGGGGCTGCTGTATATAGTGCTGGGGCCTGCATATACTGCTGGGGCCTGTATATACCACTGGGGCTGCTGTATATATTGCTGGGGCCTGTATATACCACTGGGGCTGCTGTATATACTGCTGGGGCCTGTATATACCACTGGGGCTGCTGTATATACTGCTGGGGCCTGTATATACCACTGGGGCTGCTGTATATACTGCTGGGGCCTGTATATACCACTGGGGCTGCTGTATAACCCCTGGGGCTGCTGTATAACCCCTGGGGCTGCTATTTACCCTGGGGCTGCTGTATAACCCCTGGGGCTGCTGTATTACCCCTGGGGTGGCTGTATTACCACTGGGGCTGCTGTATTACCCCTGGGGCTGCTGTATTACCCCTGGGGCTGCTGTATAACCCCTGGGGCTGATGTATTACCACTGGGCTGCTGTATTACCACTGGGGCTGCTGTATTACCACTGGGGCTGCTGTATTACCACTGGGGTCTGTATACCACACTGCTGGGGGCTGTATACCTGTGCTGGGGTCCACCCTCGGCTTATACACGAGTCAATAGGTTTTCCCAGGTTTTGGGGCAAAAGTAGGGGGGTCGGCTTATACACGGGTCGGCTTATACACGAGTATATACGGGTAGTAATCCTACAATGTCTGCTGGACATGGTATGAGGAGGTTTATGGCTCAGTCAGTACACACTCCATACTTCATGGTAAGGGGAGGGTTTATGGCTCAGTACACACTCCATACGTCTTGTTATTAACCAGTTAATGCTCTCTTGTCCACCGCACTGCAGTGTCAAAAGAGGACAACAGCGAGACAAGCAGCAACTTGGCATCAGAGAGCCCCTGACCTCGAAATAGAAGATCCTCAGATCCTGGTATTGTGACATAATATTAAGAATAATACTTTTTGCATTTATATTACACTATGAACTCCACAGCACTTTACATACATCATGAACACTGTCCCCATTGGGGCTCACAATGTAAACATCCTATCAGTATGTCTCTGTAGTGTGGTTGGACTAACCTTTTATAGGTCCCCGTTAAATTAAATTTACTTTCAAAGTATGTTGACATTTTTATTCCCAGACATATTTCGGAGGGGGGGGGGCTCCGTTTGCCTTACCTGCCTAGGGCACCAAAATGCCTTGTCCCGGCACTGTTATTGACTGTGACTAATGTTCCATAGTTAATTAAAAGTTCAAGAATTTGCAAAAGAAAGTTCATACTGAAAGTCCTGTAGGAACAGTACGCTTGGTGGTTGCATTGTTGCTTACGTACTTGAAAATACACATATTTACACAGTGCATAATAGAAAACAAAACATGTTTACATTATAAACCTTGGTGCATTTGTCCATTTCTTTTGCTAAAGGCCCTGTTACACACACACATAATTGTTAATCAAATATCTCACATCAATTATCCAACCCAGATTAATCATATAATCAGAAAGTCCAAAGGACACAAGGGTGATTTTAGAAAAAATACAATATTTATTTAGGATTCTTGACACTACAAGTTTAAAATCCTTACATATATATAGCAAAGAATTACAAGGGTGAAGAGAGAACCATATGAATATCGACCAAAGGTCGCTTGTATATCAAATAAAGGACAGAGTTGTTACAATATCCGGTGGTGTTACATTAGGGAGGCCAGGTGACCATCTGGTAGGTATGTCATAAGTAAATGGCCCACAGATAGATGTCATATAATGCACTGAAAGAATCAGCAAAACTGTGCAGGAGAGATTGTAGAAGCATATAAGTCTGTCCTCATCCTTAGATACAATTAATCCCTCTCAAAATTTAGGGGATTAGTGCCAGGAGAAATAAAATTTGCCTCCACTTCTCAATTACTAACATCTACCATTATGTGCAGGATTCATTCAGATATCTTCTATCACATGTGTGGGTACAGATCTCTAGACAAACATCCACTCCAAAGTGCTACGTGCTAATTATAATCAAAAAACCCCACAACAGGGAATTACCATAATTGGTGAGGGCATATGCAGTTCTACAGATAACAGTGTTCAGTAACACTCATGTATCACTATAGTGTCACCACATTATTTTATTATACTCTCACCTACCAGGCTACCCACTGTGAGATCTCCATAGAACGGAGTTCACATTAGAGAATAGTGTCCAGAGGAATCATATATAAACACAACACATTGTGTATGAAATCATTCAGGGACAATACCACATACCTCCGTAGGTGTTACAATAGGTTACGTCCTGGTCTGCACCTAACCCCTACGCGTTTCGTCAAACAGACTTCCTCAGGGGGTGATGTGCCATCACCCCCTGAGGAAGTCTGTTTGACGAAACGCGTAGGGGTTAGGTGCAGACCAGGACGTAACCTATTGTAACACCTACGGAGGTATGTGGTATTGTCCCTGAATGATTTCATACACAATGTGTTGTGTTTATATATGATTCCTCTGGACACTATTCTCTAATGTGAACTCCGTTCTATGGAGATCTCACAGTGGGTAGCCTGGTAGGTGAGAGTATAATAAAATAATGTGGTGACACTATAGTGATACATGAGTGTTACTGAACACTGTTATCTGTAGAACTGCATATGCCCTCACCAATTATGGTAATTCCCTGTTGTGGGGTTTTTTGATTATAATTAGCACGTAGCACTTTGGAGTGGATGTTTGTCTAGAGATCTGTACCCACACATGTGATAGAAGATATCTGAATGAATCCTGCACATAATGGTAGATGTTAGTAATTGAGAAGTGGAGGCAAATTTTATTTCTCCTGGCACTAATCCCCTAAATTTTGAGAGGGATTAATTGTATCTAAGGATGAGGACAGACTTATATGCTTCTACAATCTCTCCTGCACAGTTTTGCTGATTCTTTCAGTGCATTATATGACATCTATCTGTGGGCCATTTACTTATGACATACCTACCAGATGGTCACCTGGCCTCCCTAATGTAACACCACCGGATATTGTAACAACTCTGTCCTTTATTTGATATACAAGCGACCTTTGGTCGATATTCATATGGTTCTCTCTTCACCCTTGTAATTCTTTGCTATATATATGTAAGGATTTTAAACTTGTAGTGTCAAGAATCCTAAATAAATATTGTATTTTTTCTAAAATCACCCTTGTGTCCTTTGGACTTTCTGATTATATAACACACATAATTGTGCAGAGATTGTTCGCAGATCTCTGGTTGCAGTGAAATCATGGACACATTGTTACATTTGTACACGGCCACAAAATGGAACAATGTGTCCATGATTTCACTTCAACCAGAGATCTGCGAACAATCTCTGCACAATTATCTGTACGTGTAACTGGACCTTAACTATCCTAGTGACCGGCTGGAGCTTGGCCTATGTTGCTATGTGTGGACCTACATAACACAGGTGTCTCTGTTTGGGTAATCCGGGCTGTAGTGTCTGCTTCTAGTGGGGTGTTTGCACTACTTGCTGATGTTAGTGGTTCTGGTATGGCAGCAGGTTGACTCTGACTCACCATGGGACTGACAGGTTCACCAATAGCGAGGGGCTGACTCTCTGGTTCTGGCCTTGGTGCTGGCTCTTCAGCTTTTCAGGAGTCAGCACCCCCATTTTTAGGTCAATAGGCAGTTTTCAGAGTCTTGCTCTCATCATGTAGACGGGGCTGAAGTTGGTAGAATTCACTGGGATGTGGTTGTATAGGTCCACTAGGTCTGGCAGCTTCTCTGACCACATGTTCCTCTCTTCTAGTGGGCGTGTTTTCAGCAGATCCATCACTATTTGGTTCATCTTCTTGCACAGGCCGTTCGTCTGAGGATGATACGGAGGGTGGTTCTGATCTTTTTGCACCCGTACAGGCTGCAGAACTCCTGGAACACTTCAGCCTCAATGGCCGGACCTTGGTCTGTCAGTACTGGTTTCAGGTAGCCGTGGGGTCTGCAGAAGTGTGTCTGGAAGGTTCGTGCTGCAGCCCTCACGGTCGGGTCTTTCACGTGTACCACCACCAGGAACCGAGAGTAGTGGTCCACAATCGTGAGGGCGTATACGTAGCCGGACCGATTTGGGGTCAACTTCACATGATCCAAGGCCACTAACTCCAGGCACTGTTTGGTGACAATGGGTTGCAACAAGGCCCGCTGGTTGTCATGGTACTTTCTGCGGAGGCTGCAGGGGCCGCAGCTCCTGCACCACGCTTGGATGGTTGCCCTTATACCGACCCAGGAGAACCTCCCACGTAGTAATACTTCCAGCTTCTTCCACCTCAAGTGTCCAGCAGCCCATCATGGTAGGCTTCAAAAACCATATAGGCGTCTCTCTTCGGGACCACTATCTGCCACACTAGCTCATAGGTCCTAAGGTTGATGCTCTGCCTGCACAGTTTACCGGCATAGATGAACAGGCTGCCTCTCTCCTTCCACAGTTGCAATGCTTCTGCCGGGGGGTCTGGGCCTGGGTGCATGTCCACCTTTTTCAGTAGCTCCTTGACCAGACTTACAGCGAGGTCACTGTCCTGTGTTTCTGCCCAGCTGTGGTGGGGCAATGGGTCTATGGTGACTTCCTGCCACCCTGGCCGCTTGTCTTTCACTTCATGGGAGCATTGGAACACATTTTTATGGTGGAAAGCCGGTAGCTCTACTTCCTCCAGCTCTTCTGGATCTTTCCCCTCTTCTGGCAGATGGGGCATCTTGGACAGGGCGTCGATTTTGGCATTCTTGTGCCCTGCCCGCTATTTGATGGTGAAGTTGTAATTAGAGAGCCGGGCCATCCAGCGCTGCTCCAGCGTGCCCATCTTGGCGGTCTCCAGGTGGGTCAGAGGGTTGTTATCCATGTGGTGAACTTTGCAGCTGCCAGATAGTGCTTGAAGTGTTCTGTCACTGCCCACACTACGGCCAGGAACTCTAGCTTGAAAGATCTGTTGTTGTCGGGGTTCTTCTCGGTAGGCCTGAGCTTCCTGCTGGCATAGGCAATCACTCCCTCTTTGCCTCTCTGCACTTGGGACAACATGGCTCCCACTCCCACATTACTTCGTGGAATCTGGAAACAGAGAAGGCGCAATAGGGTATACCTGTGGGCACAGCTGACAATAATTGACAAGGGTTAGGGTTGTGTGAGTCACAACCACACTGGCTAACATATAGATATTTATCCTGATGATGGTATGCCGCCGTTCCCCCAAGACACAGTAACGAGGAATACAAAGTGAAGGATGGGATATCTGAACCGCGCTTCCGTCTTGACAAATTCAATCCAACAAGGGATTAATGATGGCGATTTTATTTTTCTACGTGTTTCGGGGGTATAGCCCCCTTCTTCAGATAAAAATCTCAGACATACATCCATCCCACCATTCCAGTACAATTTATACAGTCTCATTTCAAAACAAAAGAATTAACCTCATCAGTTGGGGTGGAACCAGAAGTGACGTACAATCATATTATAACAAAAGTAATCATCTGCAGACAGAGGATTACCATATTTTTCCTAAATAAAATCACATATAAATGTACATTTAGTAGAGTATACAACTTATTAAACACTAAAAAAACTTATGCTTAAAAAATTTATTTTAAAAGATTTTGTATTCAATTTTTACGTAGAAATTTAAAAATTACCGCTATACCAGTAAAATAAATAAAATCATATGTCATGGATACCATTAATCCCTTTTTTTCTTTTATCTAGATCCAGTTTATGCCTTATCTAACTGCGATATTAGTCAATGGAGACGAACCATCAACCACAGCACTAAACTACAGAAATCGACAACATTATCCCATTGTACTATCCCATGACGTGATCCCACGGGGAAAAAATATTCTGATGTTAAACAAACTTTGAAATGACCATTAACACTCAATAAAGTTAAAATAATAAAAGACTATGTTTTGATATTATCAGGGCCGGTTTTAGGCAACGTGGGGCCCTGGGAAAAAGGTTAAAGTGGGCCCTAAATGCTCACATATTGCACCGTCACACTCAGATATTTGGGTTACATGTACAAGCACCGAATTCAGATTGGTAATGAGTCGCGATTTATAATATTCAGTCATTCAGCGCTTGTTTACAGACTTTTTACACAGGATGATGAAGAATGATGGGTGCAGAGCAATCACCGATAGAGCAATCTGTCCTCTACAGATTCATGTTATCGGCAGCACTTCTGCAGTTTGCAGCAGGGAATGTGCTGTCGAGAGCAAGGATTTTTGTTCCTCCATAAACAATCCAATCACCCGATGATGAGCCGCATTTTGCTCGTTTGTTGGGCGATTGCCGACATGTTTACACCCAGGAACTCTCGTCTGTGCCGCTGGGATTTATAAATGTAGATGTTAGGCTAGGGTCACACTTGCGTTTTTTTCATGCTTTTTTGGAGACCTGCGTTTTTAAAAAAGCATGTAAAAACGCACCCATGGGCCCCCATGTTAAAAAACGCATGCCCTAATAACAAAAACGCATGTGTTAATAGCAAAAACGCATGTGTGACAGTACCATGCGTTTTTGTGTGCGTTTTTGCAATTATGTGATTAGCTGACATCAAAAACGCATGCAAAACGCATAGTACATTAGTACCATTTAGTACCATCCAAAAACGCATGCGTTTTCCATAGGGGCCCATGTTTAAAAAAACGCATGCGTTTTTAAAACAGCACCAAAAAATAGTGCATGTACTATTTTTGGGTGCTGATTTAAAAACGCATTCAAAACCGCAGGGTGCCATCAGACACCTTAAAAAACACGTGCTGAAATGAAAAAACGCATGCAGAAACGCATGCTTTTTTTTAAGGCACTAAAAAAACTCATGCCAAGTGTGACCCCAGCCTTACATACACGCAACACACGGTATGTGACACAAAGACTATATATTACACGTATACACCCAGCACACACATAGACACACACATCCATTCCCATCATTGTCTGTGTCATACAGGACTGGCTCCTACAGGGAGAGTTGCTCTTTCTAACCACTTATCCTCTCACCAAGAGATGGGGATTCTGAACACAGGACTCCTTATATTGAATAAAAATGACCTACAAGTGTTTAACAAAATAGGATTTACAAACTGGAGAGTCAGTAAGGAAAATGTTTCCATAGGATCATCTACTTAAATGTTGTCATGTTAACTATATGGTAAAAGTGATTTCATAAGTTGATTATCTAGGTCAGAATCAGAGCATACTGAGCATTTTTTTAATTTCAATCTTAAAAAAAAACATAAATTTGTAAAAATAAAAAAAAAACAATTTGCTTTATTCGCTATTTTCCGAGACCCATGATGTTTTAATTTTTGAAGATACAGAGCCATGTGAGGGCTTACTTTATGTGCCTTGAGCTGACATTTTTACATTTTGAGTCAGATACAACATTTTGATCGCCTTTTATTGCATTGTATTGTAACAAGGTGGTGGCCCAAAAAACATAATTCTGGCGTTTTTATTTTATCCCGTTAGCCATTTACCAATTAGATTAATTTACTTCATATATTGATAGCTTAAAATTCTTACGAATGCAGCGATACCAAATATGTGTATTTTTTTATTTTTTTGACTGTTTTATTGCAATTTTCAGTTCAGCTCCTTTGGGGCCCCTAGGAGAGTGGGGGCCCTGGGCAACTGCCCAGTCTTCTCCCCCCTAATGCCGGCCCTGAATATTATGACTACAAACCATTATTTTTCTACAGGTTTATTGCAGTTCTATTTAGTTCTGATCACTAATGGCCACTTTACACGCGGCAACAGGTAGATAGAAAACGGCAGGTGTCGGAGACAATTGTACCTTTTACCTTCAAAACACCTTGAAGTAGCTGCGTGTAAATCAGGTATCTGCAAGGTGTTTTGAAGGTAAAAGGTACAATTGTCTCCGACACCTGCCGTTTTCTATCTAACTATTGCCGCGTGTAAAGTGGCCGTAAGGGTTAATAGCTGGCAGTGTTATGTCCCGGAGGCGAACTCTCCCTGTCCCATCCATGGTAAGAGGGAGACTAGCCAGACGTCCATCCCCATACCAACGATGGGAGAAACTATTCCACCCAGTGTTCACAATGAATATTAAAAGGGACCAAAATAATTTTAAGGGAAAAATCTGATATGCAGTTTGTTCCATTGATGTTGATTATATAATTCTAGAGCTATTCCTGTAGAACTTCAATAATATTGATAGATTTCTGGACCAAATTACTTTCCAAATTACTTTCCATGATAAACATATAAATTTGATACTTTTATTATATTTTTTATCTAATTTCAATGATTTATTAAGAGTATTCAAGCTTTTCTGATCCTCTTAGTACATATTGCTACTGACAGTATTTTAATAATTAAATATACATGAATTATTCTTATTAATAGGATTTATTTAGGTGCATTATTCTCATACAGAAAAAATATTTTTTGAACTAACTGAACAAAAAATCAGCAAGACACCCATAGTGTATATTTACTGTAAGAAAGTGGAGAGGACGTGACATACATGGAATGTCATAGATAGTCATCACTCTAGGGAAGGGCCTATGGAGTGTAGTAGAAGAGGTGGACAAAAAGTAACATGTATTAAGTGTTATAAATCATCATCATTCTAGTGATGGTTCTATGAAATGTAGCAGAGTCAGAGAGGGAACCCACCAATCAGGTGCAGAACCGCTCTCAACCACAAGCAATTTTAAAGTGGCAGATAACCTACCAGGACAATAAAACCTATCTTAACCCACTCTATGAAACCTACATTTATATAATTGAAGTGTATAGTAAAACTGACAATAGGGGGGGCGGAGCCTAGTGCATGGCGGAGTAGGACACACAGAGCAGGAGCTCCGCAACGCCGTCGCTATTTACAGCCAGAATCCACAGATACCGCCGCCTAATCACGATGGGCAAGACACGAAAGCCCTCGGGAGGACCCGGAGCAGAGGATGGAGGGTCCCAAGGCTCCATGGATCGCTATTTGAGATCCGGAATGACCCCGGCCCAGGACCGCGTGAGTGCTAAGATGGCGACTTCCCGCTCACAGCAGGCGACAGGGGGATGGGAGGAGAGAGGAGGAAGAGGCGCGAACCGCTTTGCTGCACTGGGTACACAGGAGGGAGACTCTGACGGCCCGGATTCACCGGACACATTCCCAGGGGGCGATTTGGGAGCCTACATTAAAAATCTCCCCACCAAAAGTGACCTGGAGCGGTTTGTCCGCCGCATTGAGAATACCTATAAAGAGGAGATGGCGGCCCTGAGGCAGGAGGTCACATCCAGAGTGGAGGAGGTGGAGAGGGCACAAGAGACCGTGCTGGATGAACTCCAGGCTCATAGGGACATGCTTTCCTCACATGCTGCCCTCCTGGAGGAGATGGCATATTCCCAGGAAGATCTGGAAAACCGCAACCGCCGCAATAATATAAGGATTAGAGGTCTCCCAGAGTCCATCCCTGCCTTGGAGCTTGCGGGCACGGTCCAGGGGCTGTTTAAACAAGTTTTAGGGGACGAACAGGGCCCTCATATCGAACTGGACCTTGTGCACCGAGCTCTGGCACCGAGAAATCTGCAAGATACCAGACCTAGGGACGTAATCTGCAGAGTGCACTTTTACACTATAAAGGAGGCCATTCTATCTGCAGCAAGACAAAAAGAAAAGATCATGTATCTGGACTTCCCTATATTGTTTCTGCAGGATCTGTCCCGCCGCACACTGCAGCAGCGACGGGGGCTTCGCCCGCTTCTGGAGGCACTAAGGGAGCGAGAGATAAAGTACCGCTGGGGTTTCCCTTTTCAGCTTTTCGCTTCACATGGGGGCCGTTCAGCGTCTTTTAGGAGATTGGAAGACCTCTCTGTGTTCTGCAAAAATCTGGACATCCCGGAGATGGCATTGCCAGACTGGCCTGTTCCGCCTGGACTACCCTCAGTTCCCACAAGATGGCAAAGGGTGATACGCCAGCGCTCACCCAGGAATCTACCCGCCTGAAGGAGAAGGAGACAACGGGCGGACTATCAGAAGGCTTTATTTTCTCTGCCCCTCAATTTCTCTCCTCAGGTTGCGAGATGAGAGAGCAGAGGGACCCTGTCTGTTGGACGGCAGGCCCGGGCCAGAATATAGAGGTTTTGGACCCTGACAGACTTTCACAAAAAAGTATTTGTGGTTCTTTAGTAACCGGGAGAGGGTATTAGACCCCCCTTAGAATAATGTTATAACATGTTTCTCGGGTCATCTTAGGTGTTTTCTCTATATGGTCCCCTGAACTTCTTGGTTTATTGGTTCTCATCCATATGCTCTCGCCTCTTCTTTATTTCCATCTCTCCTCTCCCCACCATGCTTATGCTTACATCACTATATCAACACTTACTAAGACGATTCTCTAACTCTCCCTACATCACTGCGTCTTCTCCTCTTCCCTTGCCCCTATATCTCACTATGACTCACTCCTCTGCTCTGGACTCCTCTGTCTTGGGTCACCGGATCTCCGGCTCTCCACATTCTTTTGCCAATAATTCTTTTTCAATAAACACACTTAAGACACATTAGATTGTTCTACGTCCTTTGATTACTCTTCCAGGATTCGAGTTTACTAATGGTATGCTGGATGATATTTGATAAAAGTTTTAAGAGATAAAAGTGGCGTTGCGGAGGGCAGAATGCTCTGAGCAGGACACCCGACCCCCAGTGCTGGATGGCGATAGTCACCCATAGACGCACGCACCACCGCACCAAGAGGTGCCCCATTGTGGCTAATGACTGTATTTATCTGTACATTTACTATCATTTTGTCTTTCATTTTGCTATCCTCCTTTTTTTCTTTCTCTCTTTTTCTTTCTCTTTTTTACCCGCCTATTCCCTTCCCCATCTTCATGCCGAGCGCTTGGATAGAGAGGGCCCAAAAGATATTTGTCTGATGCAATGTCTATGACCACACTTAATTGTTGCTCATTTAATGTAAATGGTCTCAATAAGCCAGAAAGGAGAAGACAGATCTGTTATTCGTTTCATAAAGCTAAAATCCATATTTTAATGCTACAAGAGACCCATTTTCGCTCAGATAAAGTTCCAGATGTGAGACCAGGGAATATCCATTATGGCTCCACAGTACGTTTCCAGGTTCTAAGGCAAGGGGGGTATCCGTGGCGTTTCATCGGTCCTGCACTCCACAGATATTGGACCAGGAGGTAGATCCCGGGGGCCGCTATGTGTTCTTAAAGGTGAATATTTTCTCTCTCTCCTTTGTTATTGCTAATGTATATTTTCCTAATAGGAAGCAACTAAGATTTGTAGCACGCATCAGGAAGCGTCTGGAGGCATTCGCTGGCTCGGTCCCGATCATCATGGGAGGAGACTTCAATTATCCTGCTGATCCGGTGGTCGACACGTCGGTGGGTAAGTCCTCTCAACCTGCGCCGTCTCTCCGCTACCTAGGCAGGCAGTGGGAGGGGATGCACCTAGTGGATGTGTGGAGAATATTTAATCCGGACGTCAAAGACTTTACATTTTTCTCACATGTCCATTCAAAATATAGTAGGATTGACAGGTTTTACATCTCACACTCATTGTTGGACAGGGGGGTAACAGCTGACATAGGGTCCATTCTATGGTCAGATCATGCCCCAATATATCTCAAACTGACCATATCTTCATTCAAGGGAGGAGGCTATACTTGGAGACTGAACGAAAACCTGCTGTCTGATCAAGCATGTCATCTAGACATAGAAACCACAATTAAGAACTTCGAGTTGGATCATACCCTGGACCCAACGTCTAGTCCGGTGAAATGGGAGGCTTTAAAGAGTGTTTTGAGGGGGGTGCTCATTGCTCATGGCACGCGCCTAAAGAAACAAAGATCACGTGACATAGAGGGCTTGCTTGCCCAGATAGCCGAAATGGAGTCGAGACATAAGGAGAACCCAACCCCACAGGGCCTTTCCCTGTTATCCACCACAAGACATAAGCTGTTATCTATTCTTGACCAGAAGGACAGGGTGCATAGGGATTGGACTAAATCCCGATTCTATGTATCGGGCAACAAAAGCGGGAAATTACTGGCTAGGGCCCTCCACCCCAGGCCCCCTAGAACATACCTATCCCACATCCGAGATCCAGAGGGCACTATGCTTCATAAAACTAGCGATATCCTAAACAGATTCAGAGACTTCTATTCTGCATTATACAACCTGGAAGCCCCTCGAGAATCTGAGGAGGACTTCTTAGACTATATTAGAGGGACTGGTTTACCCAGGTTATCCGCAGAAGACACGGACCAGCTGGCAGCTGACTTCACTCTGGGGGAAATAGAGGCCGGTATTAGAGAAATGAAACTTGGCAAGAGCCCGGGACCTGACGGTTATTCCGCAGGGTTTTATAAAAAATATGTTGATCTTCTGGGCCCGATATTTCTGACAGTATGTAACGATATCTCCTCAGGCGGATCTTTTCCGGCCCAAGCTCTCATGGCCCATGTGGTGTTCCTACATAAAACTGGGAAAGACGTGGCGTCGTGTGGTAACTACAGACCGATCTCCCTAATCAACTTGGATATAAAACTTTATTCCAAGTTGTTAGCAAACAGGATTAAACATCTCCTCCCCGACATCATACATGGAGATCAGGTGGGATTTGTTCCTGGCAGGGAAGCCAGGGATAATACAATTAGATCTGTAGCCCTGATAGACGTTGCTCGCAGACGGTCGGTACCCATGTGCATCCTGTCAGTAGACGCAGAAAAGGCGTTTGACAGGGTGCACTGGGATTCATGCTTGCGGTTTTGCCCCATTTGGGGGTGGGCGACACTATGTTACATCGTATAGGGGCCTTATATACCCATCCAACTGCATGTCTGCGAATCAATGGGGTGTTGTCAGAATCCTTTTTGATCCGTAATGGCACACGCCAGGGGTGCCCACTATCCCCTTTACTCTATATCCTTTGTATGGAGGTCCTGGCGTGCGCCTTGAGGATTGACACATCAGTGCAGGGCCTAGTGGTGGGAAGGAAAGAACATAAGATTGCTTTATTTGCAGATGATTTACTAGCTTATATTACAAATCCTCTGATATCCCTCCCTCACATTCTTGATAATATGGCGGAATTTGGCAGGCTGAGCAATTTTAAAATCAATCCTGCCAAGTCAGAAATGCTTAACATTACTTTGTCAAGTTTAGTGGTTTCACTCCTAACCAGGGACTATCCCTTTAAATGGAGGGAGGGATCTCTGGGATACTTGGGAATTAGGTTATCCAGGGACCCGTCGCTTCTTTTTGTTCACAACTATATGCCCCTATTATCTCTCTTGGAGTCAGACTTAGCCAAATGGAACAAACTTTCACTGACATGGTTGGGTAGATTACATGCCTTACGCATGGATATTCTCCCGCGCCTTCTATATCATTTCCAAACTCTGCCAGTTCATTTGCCGGCCTCGTTTTTCTCTAGACTGAAGCAGGGATGGACTCGTTTCTTATGGTCACATGGCCGCCCGAGGATTTCCTTTAAGACTCTTAGTAAGAAAATCGCGCATGGAGGTGTAGGACTTCCAGACCCCATATTATACCATTATGCGGCTATGGACAAGTGCCTTCTGGATCTTTTCAGGGAGGGGGAGGGGGGATGGGCGGAGGTGGAACGGGAGGGACTCAAACATGATCCTCTGGTGTGGATCTGGTCTATGGACCCTGGGGGACGTGAGACTCGTTCATTTTTATCCCTGCAACTACACGACTCCTTCAAGGGACAGGTCCGACTATTACATCTCACTACCAACCCGGGTCCTTTAACTTTCCTATTTGATAACCCAGCATTCCCAATAGACCCGGGATGCACTTCATTCTTGGGGCTTACTAGAGAATCCCGCCCGTCTCTCAGGGACTGTATTTCCCAGTCCGGAATCAAATCATTAGCTGACTTCCCTAATATATCCACAATAGACCAGGGGACCTGGTTCCACCATACTAGATTGGGTAGCTATATAAGATCCTTACCATTTTCATACCTTAAACGTCCCTTGACAGACTTTGAACAATTATGCAACAGACGGACGTATATACCACATGCTATTTCGGTGATTTATAATATATTTCACTCACATAGAAATGCGGATTTGGAGGATAGACCTGGGTTTGTGAAGAAGTGGGAGGGAGACTTAGATAGAACTATATCTTTCTTAGATTGGGAGAAAATCTTCGCCTCCACGCATGGTGCATCCCTCTCTGCCTTGTCTCAAGAGAGAAATTATAAGGTGGTGGCGAGATGGTACAGGTGCCCTACTGACGTGCACCGGATATATCCGGGAGTCTCGGACCGATGCTGGCGATGTCTAGAGGGAGTGGGCACATACTCCCATATATGGTGGGGATGCCCATTGATATCCTCTTTTTGGAAGGATGTAAACGATCTTTATACACAAGTGACAGCTCTCAAATTACAATTTACCATGGAACTGGCCCTCTTGAATCTGCATCCTATGTCTAATAAGGGTTTTAAAAGGGGCTTACTGAGGTTTTTCCTGACGTCGGCTAGGCGCCTCATACCCAGGTGGTGGAAAAAAACTAGACGTCCCTCACGTTGGGAGTTGGTGGCGGAACTCAACGAGGTGTGCAGGATGGAGGAATTAGCAGCATGGGCATCACGGACTCCCGGTTGCCTGGAGGGACATCATGAGAGATGGACCTCTTGGTTTATATTCAGAGACTCAGCTGATCTCGAAACCTGGGTCGCGTCTGTGGAGTGAGATCATACACAACTAACATGGAAAATGTATATATAAACGTGAAGGTCATGGCCCTGACTCTTCCCGATACCGAGACACTCGGCATTGCACCCCCTGCCCTTTTCCCACCATCTTCCTGACCCTTTCCTTTTCTTCTCTCCTTCTCTATCTCTTTTTTCTTCTCTTTTTTCCCTTTTTTTTTTTTTTTTCTTCTTCCTTTTCCTTTTATTATTTATGTTTGTCTTTTTTCTCTTTTTCATGGAAACGATGAGAATGTTTTGTTCTGTTTTCTTAATTTTTGGCAACATAAGAACTTAAAGAATTTTGGACAACAAATTATTATTCTTGAAAGAGTTTCCAAACCATAGAAAAGGTATGGTACATAGACTGAGATATACTTTATGCGAAAAAGTTACTTTGTATGCTCTTACAGACAACTTGTAACAAAATAACTTACAAGAGATACAATGTATATTTCACAGTTATGTTGATATATGTTCATGTTAAAATGAATAAAATATGATTTGAAAGAAAACTGACAATAGATATAAGTGCTAAATAGTGTGATGAATTAGTAAATAACAATCTACTATATAATCTCCTAATCGTGTCTGTCCGACGCCGAAATCGCGCCAGCGCTCATTGGTTGCCGCCAGCCGCGGCAACCAATGAGCGGCGCATATGCAAAAAGCCGCGCGCATTCAAAATTAGAAGATTATACAGTAGCTGTAACTTGGCGACAGCGATGCATAGGTGTCGCTGTCACCAGGCTACATGCATACGACCGCAGTGACCCCTGGCATTGGTACCCGCTGCCTCCCCCCTCGCCTCCTGCTGTTCTGACCATCTTCTCCCTGTTCAGCAGTCTAGTAACAGTGCGGGCTGATGTGACGTCACACAGCCCGCCCTGTCACATAACCACTGTAAACAGTGCGACGCTGCAGAAGACGGGTAAGAACAGAGGAGGGCGAGGGGGATCCTGCCCCCCCACAGCCATCCTGCTCACCCCTGCAGCCATGCTGCCCCTGGCTCCATCCTGCCCCTGCAGCCATCGTGCCCCTCTGCAGCCATCCTGCCCCCCCCTCAGCCATCCTGCCCCCCGTCTCCATCCTGCCCCCCCCCAGCTCCATCCTGCCCCCCCTGCTCCATCCTGCCCCTCCCGGCTCCATCCTGCCCCCCTGGCTCCACCCTCCCCCCTTTGGCTCCATCCTGCCCACCCCGGCTCCATCCTGCTCCCCCGGCTCCATCCTGCCCCGCTCGCACCATCCTTCCCCCCTGCTCCATCCTGCTCCACCCCCCGGCAGTTAACGGTCATGTGACCGATCAGCTGATCGGTTTCCCAGGCAACGACAGGTCCGAAAGGCCTGTAGGACCTAGAAGACGGAGGTGGAGCGAGTCGGCGGACAGGTGACTATCATCACTGAGGATTTTTTATTTTTACTTTTACTGTGGAGGAGTGGGGGCCAGGAGGAGCGTGGGGGCCACGGTGAGCGGAGTATCGCCATATACCATAGTGCTGCTATACTGTACTATAGTGTACCACCATATACCATATCGCTGCTATACATGCACTGTAATGTACGGCCATATAATATAGTGCTGCTATACATGTACTGTAATGTACCGCCATATACTATAGTGCTGCTATACTTGTACTGTAGTGTATCGCAATATACTATAGTGCTGCTATGCATGTGCTGTAATGTACCCCCATATAGCATAGCGCTGCTATACATGTACTATAATGTACCGCCATATACTATAGCACTGCTATATATGTACTGTAATGTACCGCCATATACTATAGTGCTGCTATACATGTACTGTAATGTACCGCCATATACCATAGTGCTGCTATACATGTACTATAATGTACCGCCATATACTATAGTGCTGCTATACATGTGCTGTAATGTACCGCCATATACTATAGTGCTGCTATACATGTGCTGTAATGTACCGCCATACGCTATATTGCTACTACACATGTGCTGTAATCTACCACCATATCCTATAGTGCTGCTATGCATGTACTGTAATGTACCACCATATACCATAGTGCTGCTATATATATATATATATATATATATATATATATATATATATATATACCGTATATACTCACGTATAAGCTGAGTTTTTCAGCCCAAAAATTGGGTCGAAAAGTCCCCCCCTCGGCTTATACGCGAGTCAGTGCCTGTGCTGGCTGGTGGGGGCCGAGATCGGGGGCTGGAGGAGGCTGGGGAGGCTGACAATAGAGCGGAGAGGTCACGTGGTGCCGCTCATATTATTTTCATGATATGCCCTGCATCCCCCGCCCATCAGCGGGGGGGAGGAGCAGTGCATATACAGTATCATTATACAGGCCCCCCTCACAGTATGGCGCCCCCCCCTCACAGGATGGCCTCCCGCATGCAGCGCTGTGCACATACATTACTTGGCTATCAGCTGTCACCCTCCGGTGGCGGATCGCTGCTCCTGGCTGCATCTTCATCTGTGTCTTCCTGCTTGTCACGTGACTGGCCGGGGTCGTGATGACGTCATCGCGATGAGCCCCGGCCACAAGCAGGAAGACACAGATGAAGATGCAGCCCAGAGCCAGGAGCACCGATCCTCCACCGGAAGGTGACAGCTGATAGTCAGGTAATGTATTTGCGCAGCACTGCATGCGGGGGCCATCCTGTGAGGGGGGGCTGTATACTGTGAGGGGGACCTGTATACCATCACTGCTGGGCTGTATACTATGCTGGGGACCTGTATACCATCACTGCTGGGCTGTATACTATGCCTGGGGACCTGTATACCATCACTGCTGGGCTGTATACTATGCCTGGGGACCTGTATACCATCACTGCTGGGCTGTATACTATGCCTGGGGACCTGTATACCATCACTGCTGGGCTGTATACTATGCCTGGGGACCTGTATACCATCACTGCTGGGCTGTATACTATGCTTGGGGACCTGTATACCATCACTGCTGGGGCTGTATACTATGCTGGGGACCTGTATACCATCACTGCTGGGGCTGTATACTATGCTGGGGACCTGCTGTATACCATCACTGCTGGGGCTGTATACCATCACTGCTGGGGACCTGCTGTATACCACCACTGCTGTGGACCTGCTGTATACCACACTGCTGGGGGCTGTATACCTGTGCTGGGGTCCACCCTCTGCTTATACGTGAGTCAATATGTTTTCCCAGGTTTTGGGGCAAAAGTAGGGGGGTCGTCTTATACACGGGTTGGCTTATACACGAGTATATACGGTATATATATATGTAGTTCACTCACGTTGACTGAACAAGGTCTGTCAGTCACAGTATGTCAACTACATACATATTCTAGAATACCCGATGCGTTAGCTTCGGGCCACCATCTAGTTCATAATAAAACATTATATTATCATTCTTAAAATTGAATCACCCAAAATTGTCTAGAAAGTTTTACTATAAATCCTATCAGATTACAAATTTTTTAGAAAAAAAGATCAGTAACTTCGTTTAACCCTTTGGATTTAAGACAACCAAGCTTATGTATCCAGAATGTTTCTTTTTTTGCTAATAATCCATCCCTATCATGGTGGTATTTTGGTAAAGAATAAATTGGGGTTATTTCCATCTTCCAGGGATCTTTATTATGATATAAAGTATAGTGTTTTGACAGACCATGCAGAAGGAATCCCTTCCTGATATTATGTCGGTGGGAATTTAATCGTTTATGTAGGGCTTGAATTGTTTTGCCAATGTATTGCTTTTTTACATGGACATTCAATCATGTAAATTACATATTCCGAACAGCATGTTAATCTCCCCTTAATATCAAAACCCATATTATCATTAGTTGTTGAGACTAATTTTTTCTTATAACCCTACAACCCTACATATATATATATATTTTTCATATAACCCTACAACACAAGCAGTTGTTTTAAAACATTTATAAGCCCCATTTGTATTACCAACATTAGTATGTTGTTTTTTCTCAGACATAATTTTAAAGGGAACCTGACCCCTAAAAATCAGCCCCCAGCCTATTAATACCTGTCCCTGCACCATCATTAATGTATTCTAGCCATCCCTTTGTATAAAAAAATGGGTATTTATACAGTGTGTTCCAAATTATTATGTAAATTGGTTTGAAGTGCCATAGGGTTGTTTTTTTGTTTTGTTTTTTAAATGAAACCCATTGATGGGATTGTGTCTCAGAGTTCTTTGAATCACTGAAATCGATCTCAGATACCTGTGATAATTAGTTTGGCAGGTAAGCCCAATAAAAGGAAAACTGGATGTTCCACAATATTACGCAGGCCACAGTTTTCAAGTAACATGGGAAAGAAAAAGGATCTCTCTGCTGCCAAAAAGCAACAAATAGTGCACTGCCTTGACCAAGGGATGAAAACATTAGATATTTCACGAAAACTTAAGCGTAATCATCGTACTGTGAAGAGATTTGTGGCTAATCGAGCACAGATGTGGTCATGCAGATAAAGGCAGAATGAGGAAGGTTTCTGCCTGGCAAGTTCATCGGATTAAGAGAGCAGCTGCTAAAAAAGCCTTACAAACCAGCAAACAGATATTTGAAGCTGCTGGTGCCTCTGGAGTCCCTTGAACCTCAAGGTGTAGGATCCTTCAAAGGCTTGAAACCTCAAGGTGTAGGATCCTTCAAAGGCTTGCATAAACCTACTATTCGGCCACCCCTAAACAGTGCTCACAAGCAGAAACGGTTGTTGTGGGCCCAGACATACATGAAGACTAATTTTCAACCAGTCTTGTTTACTGATGAGTGCCGAGCAACCCTGGAAGGTCCAGATGGAAGGAGTAGTGGATGGTTGGTGGATGGCCACCATGTCCCTACAAGGCTGCGACGTCAGCAAGGAGGTAGAGGAGTCATGTTTTGGGTTGGAATCATGGGGAAACAGCTGGTAGGCCCCTTTAAGGTTCCTGAAGGTGTGAAAATGATCTCTGCAAAGTATATAGAGTTTCTGACTGAGAATTTTCTTCCATGGTACAAAAATCAGAAACGTGCCTTCAGTAGCAAAATCATCTTCATGCATGACAATGCAGCATCTCATGCTGCCAAGAATACCTCTGTGTCATTGGCTGCTATGGGCATAAAAGGAGATAAACTCATGGTGTGTGCCACCATCTTCTCCTGACCTCAACCATATAGAGAACCTTTGGAGTATAATCAAGCAAAAGATCTATGAGGGTGGGAGGCAGTTCACATCAAAACAGCAGCTCTGGGAGGCTACTCTGACATCATGCAAAGAAATACAAGCAGAAACTCTCCAGAAACTCACAAGTTCAATGGATGCAAGAATTGTGAAGGTGAGATCAAACAAGGGTTCCAATGTTAACATGTAACTCGGCCTGTTAGGATATTTTGGAGTTAAATAGCTTTTTATTTCGGTGAATGTGACCTCCTAATGCTGCAAATTCAACAAATGAGCATTTTCAGTTCTTTAAAACATATCAAATAATTTGGAACAATGCATTTAGAGTTTTTTTTTCATTTTTAAGATTATACTGTTATCATTGGGAGGTTTCTTCAATAAAATTCGATGTACACTCTAACGGGTGATGACTTTTATTACACTGACTGTCATTTGCACTGACCATTTAGGAAAATCAGAGAAAAAGAACATTTGCATAATAATTTGGAACACAGTGTAAAGTTTATAAAAGTGATTTTAGTACATGCTGAACTGCGGCTTCTCAGTGCTTGAGAAGTCACACAGGGCGTTACCTGTGGCTTCTCATCGCCACCTGTAATTCAATTATTCACGCCCCGATGGGCGTGCTAATCAATAGTGATCCTCCTATTCCTCCTACATGTGGTATAGCCGGTATGATGCTAATCGCGTCATATCCGGCTATACTGACGTCAGTACACCTGCCGTAAAGCACCTCGTGCATGCGCAATGCGCATCATGCGGTCCTCTAACTCAAATGGGTGCACTGGCATCATTATAGCGGATATGATGCGATTAGCATCATACGGCTATATCGCCCATGTAGAGGAGAGCAGATCACTATTGATTAGCACTCCCATCGGGGCTTGACTAATTGAGTTACAGGCAGCGATGAAAGCCACAGGGAACACCCTGTGTGACTTCTCAAGCACTGAGAAGCCGCAGTTCAGCAGGTACTAAAATCACTTTTATAAACTTTATAAATACCCATTTTTTTATACAAAGGGATGGCTAGAATACATTAATGATGGTGCAGGACAGTGTTAATAGGTGGGGCTGATTTTTGGGTCAGGTTCCTTTAAGCCTACTAGGGGCAATAATCCCTCTAATGGTAGGGGCTCTCCTAAGGTATTTTTTTGCAAGGTTTTTTAGGAAGATGTACTGTAGACCTAATATTGGATCTTCAGTAAGAATATCCATCTGTTCATAAAGATGTTTTGATTTCCCTATTTTCTTCATAATATGTGGTAAGGAAGTTATACCAAACTCATTACTATCAGTTGTTCCTTTTCTCTTTTATTCTCCAACAGATCCTCATGTTGGAACTTATTATTATTATTGTAAGCCTCTTAATTAATTTTTTGGGTATTTCCTTTCAATAAATTTGTCTTCAACAGGTTGGCCTGTTCTTTATAATCACTATCCTGTGTACAATTCTTCCTTACTCTTCTGAATGACTAGGTGGCTCATTTTCAAGCCATTTATGATAGCGGCCACTATGAAAATGACAAAACTATTAGCGTCCACTTCCTTAAAAGAGGTTTTAGTTAGGATCTTATTATCTTTTTGAATAATATTAAATCAAGATAATTATGGATGAATTTTTATATTAGCAGTGAATTTTAGACCCATACATTATTATTTAGTTCAGCAAGATAATCATCAATGTTATTTCTCAATATCCCATATAAAAAATAAGTCATCAATATAATGTTTGTATAGTATTACTGACGGAATATTTAGATCTATATATGTGGTATTCTTCAAAACTGACATAGATAAATTAGCATAAGTTGGGCGACCTTTGAACCCCATGCAGTGCCGTACTTCTGATTGTACAATGACCCATAAACAAAAACATTATTGTGTAAGATAAATATAATTGCTGCAATGAGGAAGTTTTCTGCGGTATGGGTATCCTTAGTCATTGAGTACAAACTGTGTCAAACAATGATTTCCCAATCATGAGGGAAATTGAATACAAAGAACAGACATCAATTGTTACACCTATAATTTTGCTTCCAATGTATATTTTGAACTATTTTAAATCATTTCCATAGAATCTTTCAGAAAACCACCATGCCATATACAGTATTTTCATAATATCATCAACATGGCTGCTAAATTAGAGTAAGACCCTGTGCTTGAAATATCGTCTCCCTGGTGGGTTTTTCAAGCACTTTTCTCAATGGGCACAGTCGCGTTCAGGGTGCGGACAGAGTATGTGATTTGTGCGCATGCATGCGCATGCGTACAAATCATACATGGCAGTGAATGGGTGCGCACGCCAATCTGCACCCGAGCGCATATACCCGCATCCCCATGTTAAACATAGGGATTTGCGGTGTATGCGCGCAGCTTGAGGTACCCCTCCGCAGGACGCTGCGGAGGGGGATGCAAGTGTGAAGGCAGCCTTATGTATTTTGGACAGGTGATAAAATATAAAAACTCTCAGTTTGGTCTCTATCAGAAATTTCTTCTCATTTTTATTTTAAAAATGTGTATTTTCAATTAGCATATTGTCATTTTTATTTATTTCAGATAAATCAATATTCTCCACTTTTTCATAATATTTTTGATCTGATAAAATTTCATAGGTTTGTTTAATATATTTTTCTAGGTCCTGAACCACTATACCACCACCATTTGCAGCTCTTATGACTATATTGTTATTATTTTTTAAAACAAGTATCGCTCTTTTTTCATTTGTAGTAAGATTATTGTAGACATTGTTTATGGTGCTTCCTGGTCTACTTTATATCCATTACAACAAAACCGTACTGGGATAACTAATACTAGCTGCACACCTATATAATTATAACAACATGTCTTTTAAGGTTAAAAACAACTCCTCACAAAAAACTAGTGTATTTAAAAAGAATACAATATTTGGGGCTCGGCAAGACTCAGACACAAACTTCATGAGCTCAAATACGGAGGGGATGTCTGGATTGGGGCGAGGCGACTCAGGAGCTGGAGAGAGTTGGCCTGTTGGTAACCTAGCTCTAACATATGAATTAAAGCAATCTTCAACAAAAAGAAAGGGGAAAGAGGTTATACCTGAATATAATATAGATTCTACCCACTCAGCCGACATGGAACTGGGGAAGGACTCACCAGAAAAAGTTAGTCCACTTAAACAGAGATCCAGACTTGACGTTATGAGAAGTGATGACTCTCAAGAAACTGACAATAACAGACCAGTTGACAGAGAGTGCTTACAGAGTCTATTTAGGAATTTCTAAAAATTTGAAGTCTGACATAGACGATATTAAGTCCTCTCTATCTACAATTATGACTAGAACAGACTTGACTGAGAAAAACATAGCTGACTTGATGGCCAGGGTTAACATTGTCAAGAAAGATCAGGATGGCTTGAGAGCGGAACGTAGACATTTAAAAGATAAATTGACGAATATTGAAGATAGAGACAGAATTAAAATGTGAAAATTAGAGGTATTTCCAAAAACATAAAAGGGCAAGGCCTAGTTCAATTTATGAAGTCTATGGTAAAGAAAACCCTGCCTGTACTCTCAGGTACTGAGTGTTCATTTGAGAAAGTGTATAAGATCCCAAAGCCAAAATCCCTACCAAAGGAAACTCCAAGAGATGTGATTGTCAGATTTAACTTCATGCACTCAAAGATTCAGTTGACTGATTTTTTTGAAAAAGAGTGAGAACCTACCTGTTCCCTATGATAAAATTAGATTTTTTTCTGATTTGTCAAGGGAGACTCTTACAAAGCGGAGGACCTTAAAGCCTATCACAGACATACTTCACAAACACGACATTCTATATCAATGGAGATATCCAACAAAGATTAACTTCATATTTAGACAGAAATTTATCTCTATTGTAGATGTTGAGAAAGGCTTGGATATCCATAAAGAATTACAAATTGAAAGAAAGGTATCAAGTGATGTAGGTATTAAGTGATTTTTTTTTCTTTCTTCTGGTTTCTTGGGAGGCAGGTTAGTGTAGGCCTTGAGGAGACTTTCTATCTGTTTTGTAGCTTCTCCACAGTGACTATAGTTAAGTTTTTAGATATTACAAAAATATTTTTTATCTTTTCAAAGGACATGGGAATTTTAATAGAATTTATCAGTGTGACATGGATAGATTGGTTTGAATCCAATATATTGTTGACCGATTACCGTAAACTAAACAGCAGTGATACTTGATCCAATGTCTACAAAGTGTATATCAATTACTGTCAATAGATTAAATTCACTGCAAAAACATTTCTTATTATGGAGGGATCTTAATAAATTTAACATGAAAATAGGTGCCATACAGGGGCGTGGCCTAGGCAGTGAAGGAGAAAGTCGTGCGGTGATATCGCTCTTGCACTAAAGCCACAAAAATAGCCAAAATAAAGCATACATTGATGAAAGATCTGGGGACCTTATCTCACCCACATTCCTGGAAGAGGAGGGCTCCATCTACCCCGTGGGGACCCGAAGATCCATATCTAGGACCCTTGGAGGCGGTGGTGCTGCGGGGACCGCTGCAAGCAAAGAGGCGCCATACTTCTCCACAAATTTGCCTCGTGGTGTTTCCTGCAGCAGAGCCCGGAGGAGCAGCGGAGGAGACAGCGGCTTCCATAAGGCAACAGGCGGCATCCAGAAGAAGCACCCGCCACCGGAGAGAGGGACTGGAAAGTCCAGGTACAGGTGCGGAGAGTGGTGGAGTGGTGGCGGGAGCGGAGCGGTGGGAGCCGCGGAGAGGAGGGGGGCCTGGAGGGGACCCACCTGGCAGGACACCCCGGGAGACAGTGAGGGAGAGGCATAGAAGACTACAGGCAGCAGAGTGGAGCTGTGTAGAGGAAGAGAGCTGTGAGAGCTGGCCCCAGGCGGGCACCCACGAGGGGATCGCCATTGCAGACTCACTGCAGCACTATCACACCGCCATTGAGCCCCCCATCCACCGGGATCCTTCAGGGAGGCATACATATTGAGAGACAGTGAGGGGAGTGGAGCTCAAGATCTGGAGCTGGGCAACAGAGTGGAGTTGTGGGTCCAACCCTAGACAGGCACCCAAGAGGAGACCTGGAGTGGTACGGGGTTCTCCCACCCTGGTTCCCCGCTTGGTGAAAAGACTCCATCTTATTCACTATATACACAAACTGCAGTACAGAGAAGCCATCTGGTGGTAAATTACCTAATTACCTAATCTTACACCTGCAAAACTTTGGCCTGCCACCTGGTGACCATTCAGAGCCATTACACATACTTAACTCTCCCTATCTAAGAGGTATATTATTCAGTGTGGCATCGCCATCTAGTGGCTCTTTGGAGTTATCACCAAAAACCACTTTCAACCCTCTGACAATTCACAGAATGCTCTCTTCCCCTATAGAAGGCAACCAAACAATGCAACCTTAAGCCTATAACAAACGGCAAAATACCCTTTTCTTTAAAGAACCATCTAAAAAATGAGTATAATGTTTTAACGGAACTGTAAACCTCGAGTGGTGATAAATTAACGCCCGATCAATATTGCTCAACAATGGTGCGCACACACACAGATCGGGCAAAAAGCTTAACGAGACAAAGCACAACATCAGGAGATACCAATCCCCAAGGGGTACTTGACAAATACCTAACAAAAAAGAAGGACCCCGCAGCATCCCAATCTAAATCAAAACTGCAAAATACCCAACCTGCCCAGGCTATAGGACACTCTGATCTAAGTATGGAGGACTCTGACTATGATTCCATGATGGAAGAACCTTTAACTCCTCATTCATGAGGAAACTAATGGCAGAAAACACAAAACAACTGTCACAGGAGATTAACACTATGCGCCCAGATCTACAACAAATGGGCCATAGAGTAGAGGCATTGGAAAACAATCAGACAAATATAATAGACGCGTCTCACACACTGAAGGATCATGTCCTAGTCCATCAGAAACACTTAAACTCAATTTTTCTCTCTATAGAAGACCAAGAAAACAGAAGCAGAGGCAAAAACGTACGCCTAAGGGGCATCCCAGAATCCTTTGCCCCAGAGGCACTACATAAAGTCTCAATGGAAATCTTCTCGAACACTTTAGGCCCTGAAAGGCCAAGGTCATAATCATTGAGTGTGTACACAGGGCACTAAGACCGAAGCCGGCGATTGGAGACGCACCGAGAGACGTGATATGCGGGCTGTTCAATTATCCTGACACTGCCGCCTGTTACCAACCGAGGGTCTGCCGCCCGTGCCCCGCGGCCTGCTGCTGTTACTCCCTCGGCTCCTACCACCCCTGTCCGGCCTCAAGGATCCCGGGTGTCGACCATCCGCCGACGGCTCCGGTGGCGCTGGCAGCCGCCGCCCGCGGGGTCGGTCGGGTAGCGTCTGACTTACCGTATGCTCCCCGGGTGCGCGCACCTGTCCCCAGCCACAGGGGTCCAGCACCCTCTGCTTGAGCAATGCTGCTCCTCTCACTTCCGGGGCCGCTGCTTGAGCTATGACAATCCGTCTCCAAATCAGTATCTGCTGGAGAACTGCAGGGAGCTTGCTCCTCCCCTCAGCCAATCGCCTAGCCTCTGTGTCCTGCCAATCAGGACCGCCCTGCTGATATATAAGCTTCCTGTTTCCTGTCAGTCTTTGCCAGGGCACCTTCTACCTATTGAAGTGGCTAATCCTGGTCTGGTCAGGTTGTTCCTTGTTTTGCTGGTTATCTGATTTCTGTGTGTTTCTTCCTGCAGATCTCCGCCTTGCCGGCTCCTTACTGACTCCCGTGTTCTGGGTCTTCCTCCTGGATCCCTTCCAAGCTGAATTGCTGATTCAGGTCCTGCTCCGGATACTCTGTGTTTCCGGTTCTCCGTGTTCTATCTTATACCCGGTTGCTGTATTGTTTCCACGTCGCCTTGGGTCGGTTTAACACACGTGTCCGCTTCATTGGCCCCTTCGAGGCTGGTCCCGGCGGTATCCCTGTATAGGGGTCAAGCGCTCCGGGGTCTCCCTCGCTGGTGGTCCAGTGCTCCCCTGGGGCGTGGGTTCTGTTCTGTTGTGCTCTGTTCAATAAACCCGTTAACTCTACTGTACTGGTCCGCCTCTCTGTCAACCAGGTATCAGCATCCGCTTTACGCGGTCCAGTGGGTCCACGTGTGGGGTCCGTCAGTAGGACGTGACACCGCCATCCTTAAAGGAGCAAGAGAAAGTTCCCCATTAAGCTACGACGAAACAGCGATTCAGATCTAGCAAGATATATCACCAATCACCTGGCAAAGCGTAGAATTCTTAAGCCCTTGACTGATGCTCTCGTCGCTAAAGGGCTAAGGTTCAGATGGCTCTTTCCGTTCGGACTGGAATATCTAAAGATGGACGTCAAATTACAATAAGAACTCCAGAAGAGCTGTCGGAATCATGGGAACCACTTCAGATTACACCTATAAAAATTCCATCTTGGCTTCCGGTTGACATAGGTATGGACTTTCCAACGCTAACCAGGCGGCAGAGTGGTCAATCAAGAAAAAAACGTCATCTCCAAAATCTAAGAAGAACTCGAACAAAAGGGAACCTACTTGACTGAGACATTGCTAAAGACCTTAGAAAAGATGTAAAATTTCTTTATTTTTTTCTCTTATTTTTCATGTCTAGGAGATACAATGACAAAGACTGGTTGACTTTTCAAAAGAAGCTCTCTGGCTTTTGATTAGAACAGCCTCAAAAATGTTGATGATCATTATACTAACATTGACTTCTACGGACTTGTGGTTAAATATTCCCTCTTTTTCCTTCCCTGCCTGGCCCCCCCTCCCCTCTTCATGCTCCGTTCCCCACCCCTCCCCTCCCTCCCCCTTCTCTTTTCCTAACCTTTCCTTTCCGCACCCCTTGTTCTTCCTTACCACCTCAAATACACCTTAATGGCCTTGTTAGTTTATATTACGCATAACAACTAAGGTCAGTTTTGTAACACCAAAGATTTTGTTAAAATTATATTGCTCAGGTCTCTATTTTTCACTGGATTGAGATAATCTTCTCTCCTGTATAATTGAGTATTATCTTGTTATATTGACGTTATATTAATTACTTCCACCACCCGAGGTTATATAGTATGTACTCATCTTCCTACGTTGGGAACTTTCACTTCCCCCCTGCAAAAGATGAGTCTGAATTACCTACATGTACATAGTTCAGTATATGTTCTAATGGTTTTCTCTTTCAGATGCACGATACAAACGGTACCATTCAACAACTCCCATGGCTGTGGCTGATGGAGGGACAGGGGGAACGGTCATTGTGGCTTCCTACAATGTGAAAGGTTTGAACTTACCGGCCAAACGTAGCCAGATCCTACACACATTAAATAAAAAAACGCACAAATTCTATTTCTTCAGGAAACACATTTTAAAAAGGGACGAACGCCTAATACCGCCTTCTCTCACTACCCAACTTGGATTCATAGCTGCTCTAACACTGCGTCAAAAGGGGTCAGCATATCTTTTAAGAAGGGATGCCCATTTGAAGTAAAAGACCATCTTTCCGACGCAGAGGGCAGATATATTTTTGTAAAAGGGATATTAGCTAATACGACAATAACTCTGGCCACAACCAATCAGGGACAAGTACATTGGCTTCTGAAGACCCTGGACACACTAAACTTGTTCACAGAAGGCCTTTTGATAGTGGGAGGTGATTTTAACTTGACATTACACCCATTGTTAGATGCTTTAAACGGGAAATCTTCCATTTCTTTAAAACAAAGAAATGGTTTTCTAAAAAGGCTGAGGGAATTACATTTGGTAGATCCATGGAGAATAGAACACCCAACAACAAAAGACTACACATATTTCTCAATTCCACATAATACCTATCATAGGCTGGACCATCTCTTAATACAGGAAAAATATATCAAACTAGATGACGGCTCGATTCTAAAGAATCGGGTAGTCTAGAATCCATATATACCGTGTTTCCCCGAAAGTAAGCCCCCCCCGATTGTAAGGCCGCCCAGGGGTAAAGGGGATCCTGCTAATGTAAGGCCTTCCCCGAATATAAGGCCTTACAACCGGGACGGGGGGCTAATGTAAGGCCCCTAGCGGGGGGGGGGGGGGGGGACGAGCGGGCGCGGGTCAAACGTCACGTGCGCCCGCTCATTAGATATGCACTGCTTCCCCCTGTCAAACAGCGGCAGGGGAGCAGTGCATTATGTGTATGGGCCCCCTCCTGCTGGCACACTACCCCCCAGCGGTGTTCTGAGGCCCCCCTGCTGCTGCTCACATCTTACCCTCCAGCGTCTTCTTTCAGCAGCCAGCGCGTCGGTCCTGCGTTCCCATCTTAAGCTGTCTCCCGGATCATGTGACCGGCCGGTCGCAGTCACGATGACGTCATGATCCGGGAGACAGCCGAGGACGGAGAACCGACGCTGGAGGAGGTAAGATGTAGAGCAGCAGCGGCAGCAAAGGGGGAGGGGGAGCTCACGGGGGGCTCAGAACACTGTTCGGGGGCAGTGTGCCAGCAGGAGGGGGCCTGTATGCCACACTGCTGGGGCTGTATCCACACTGGCGGGGGCTGTATCCACACTGGCTGGGGCCTGTATACCCTGTGTACCTCACTGCTGGGCTGTATACCACACTGCTGGGGGCTGTATACCGGGGTGGCGGTCTGCTGCATTTCCCACCCTCGGCTTGTACATGAGTATATACGGTGTGTGTGTATGTGTGTGTGTATGTGAGTAGGCTGGGGCTGCCAATATAAGACCCCCCGAAAGTAAGACAGAGGCCACTTTTGGCCCCCAAAAAAATGTAAGACAGGGTCTTACTTTCGGGGAAACACGGTAGTTTATTGTTAAAAAATTAAGAATAATACAGTTAATCCATGATATCTATTCATGAACTATGTATAGTTGTAGGATGAATATTATTTTTGGACAATTGAATTATTATATTGTAGGGCTCTTGGTACACCGACTGGTTAATACTTGATACTCAGTAAGTAGCTTGATTTAAAAAAATCAATATTGATATTCTGCGTATCAGCCAGTTTGTGTTTTCCCATCAACCATGTCAAGGTGGCCCTACGTCTCATGGGACTCTAACTAATTCCTATTTATGAAGACTAAAAGCTGTTTTAGAACGCATTTTTCAGCTATTTGTAGACGGTGGGGATATAATAAATACAATTTCCGCACTTGACACCTAAGGGCTTACTTGCTACACACTTGCAGCAATTCTGATGCAATGAATATGGAACTTGCGGTTAACCTGCCGTAAATGCGGCACACATGGCCTCGGCAGGTGCACGTAATGCAGCCGCTACAAAACCGCAGGTCAGTGCGGTTTTTGCGGCCGAAACTGCCGTAACCACGTATGTGGCACCTGCCGCAAGTGAACCACAAATTCCATATAAATTGCATGCAGCTTACGGCAAGTGTGCTGTAGATGAGGCCTTAGGCAGCAAGTGCAGAAATTGTGTTTTTTTTCCACCAAAACTTCCACAAATAGCCGAAAAATGCTGATGTTAAAGCTAAATCTATAATTTTCTATCTATATATGAAACTATCTATCTATATGTACAGAACACACCTTGAGATGGAGATGTGTGTGAACAGCCATCCCACCCGTCTCTTAGCTGTTCACAAAAACCTCTCCCAGTGAAAAAAGAAATGCAAATTTCTCAGCACCTATAGTGCTGGAGTTTAAGATTGTGGTTCATATCATCAAATCCATAAATTTGGATGATACACATCTATCATCTTTTACTAAATGTGTGTTCATATATATTATACAACATAAATACACATATACATACATACATATAATACATACTACTAGAACTGTCTAAAGAAAGGATTTAAGATGTAAAACTAAAAACTATATATGTATTTTCTAATTAAGTACTTGAAATATATATATATCTATGGTTAAACTAATTTTTTTTTTTTGTCTAATATATCTATGACTAAACTAATTTTTTTTTATTTTTGATATATTTATCACTAAACTAAATATATCTATGACTAAACTAAAAAAAAAAAAAAAATTAAACTAAAACATTTTTATACACAATATTTCGTGTAAAAACTTTGGGACTATCAGGCAGTAATTGTCCTTGAAGTGGTGTAATGACCACTTTGACCCTGACATTGCAACGCTGTTTGACTCTGGAAAATGCAACATAGAGTTGACCATGGGCAAATGCTGGTTCTGGTAGATATATCCCAACTCGATTGAGGGTCTGCCCTTGGGATTTATTAATGGTCATTGCAAATGCTGGCTTAATCGGAAATTGTCTACGTCCGTAATTTGAAAGGTAATGCAGTCTCTGATGGACACAAATCAATTCGTGGAATGAATACCACATTTCCTGCTGCTGAGCCACAAATTACTTTAGCTTGTATGATATTGCCATGTAACGCAGTGACAATCAGCTGAGTACCATTGCAGAGACCTTTCTTGGTGTTGATGTTTCGTAATAACATGACAATGGTGCCAACTTTAAGTTTTAGCCGATGTGAAGGCATTCCAGTTGGTGTTAGTGAATTTAAAAATTCCACTGGGTATTGGTCGAGGTCATCAGCTTCATCAGGATCGATGGAATCATCACTGATATATTCACTATAGTCACCTGGCAAGCGATCTATGACGTTAGAATTGACTTTCTCAACGTCTTCATTTTTTGGACATAAAATAGCATGAGAAGCAGCAATATTTATGCTCTCGGTGTCATTCACATCAATAGAAAGTTTATCTCCAAAAATATCAGTGATTAAACAGCCAGTGCACACCATGTCTGGAGGAATTTCAAAGACATCATCTCCAAGGTTATCTTCATTTGACAGCTGTCCATTTCCCAGTCGAAGCAACCAACTGCTGTATTCAGGATCAATGGAGCGCATGTTGTTGATAAAGCGGCAGTCGAGCAAAAAGTTGCCATGTTTGTGAATATTTAATACAACTGTCTACAATATCTGTTCTTGATCCATGAGCAATAACAGGAAGACATTGTCTAAAGTCTCCTCCAAGAACAATAACTTTTCCTCCAAATGGTGTTTTCTCTTTCTTAGCCACATTTGTTGTCATGATGTCTCGTAAAAGTCTATCGATGACATTCAAGGCATGTTTAGATAGCATTGTGCACTCATCAATAATAAAAAGTTTCGTATTATGCAAATGCTTAGCCGCATCGGTATCATTTTTAATCCTGGAAACAGATGTTTCATTCACAGGTATTGGAATGCCATAGAGAGAATGTATTGTTCGTCCCCCTTGTAGTAAATTAGCCGCAATTCCTGTAGTGGCAGCAGGTGATACAATGTCCCCTTAGAAGATGTAGGAGGAGATGATATAGATAGGTTTTTCCACTACCACCAGGACCGTCAAGGAAAAAGCACTTGGGTGTTACATTATTGTCTTCTAAAGCCTGATTAATGGTATCATAGGCCAAAAGTTGTTCCTCATTGAGAGTAGCTTTCATCTCAGCAGCTGTTCTTAGCTCATAATCCTTATTATACTGCGGGAGCAGTTGTGGTTTCTTAGCTGGGCGTGGTAAATTGAAATCAGTATAACTTTTCCCGTGAACTTTTAGAACATCTTGGACATCTGTCATAGCATATCCTTCACAATTTATACAGTCTTCAATGTTGGAGTGGTATGCACGGCAGTAGTCTTGTAGAAAGTGTTCTTTAAATTCATCCCACAACTCAACAGGATTAGCTGGAGGGCCAAATATACAGAAATAGGCAAAGAGGTCGCGAAGCTGTGCAGGCATATTAAGAATACAGGCATCAAGTAAGGTATTTCTCCAGACACTATCATCGAATAGTAATCCAAGTGCTAATGCTGCTTCTTTGAAGGTTAGATGTATGACTCCATTGACCGTTTTAAGACTCTCAAAACTGGTTGCACCTTTCACATGCAATAACAACAACCGTAAATAGTAGCGTTCCTGATCTTTGAGACTTACAGTATACATTCAGCCAATAATAGAGCTACCTCATCGTTTTCTTTTTTCCCAAGATCTTTGTTGCCAAACATACCATTCAGGAATTTCGCGGTAAAAATTCTTATGAGCATGTTGGTCGTCCTTATTAAGATTAAAGTAGGCCATAAGTGTAGAATTGGTATGAAGCTTTTGTTTGATGCTTGGAATGGAGTCATCCTCATGAAAATAGGGTTGTTGAGAATGAGGCAGAGGGACGGCAAGGCGAATTATGCTATGAGATTGCTTATGCATAGGATAAGCAAAGATTCTCCAAGCTGCCTCTGGTGCACTAACATATCTTGAATCCATGAATTGATGTGTTTCATCATGTTGGATGTTCGTCTGGCAAATTTCAAGATTGGCTTTATCATGTCCTTTATACACGTACTTAAATAAATATTTCACACTTTGAATGGAATCACAAACTTCGACATTAATATGGCACTTGTATTTTAATAATAGTAAAGGATTGTATGGCACTACCCACGAATTATTAATCATCTTGGAATGGTGTTCAAATGAAGGACCCATGGATCTGCGATAAGTAGGATAGGCATCCTTAGCAATGATGGTAGATGGTTGTAAATCTTTTGGGAAACCTTTCGTACACTTTCCATTATCCATACAGGGAGAGTTGGGGTTGTGTTCTCCACAGGGACCATGTATCATGTGTTGCATAACAATTTTATGGAGCTGAGGGTAGTCGGTAGGATGAGGAATTTCTGCCCAGACGGTATTGTCTACGTCCTCCTTAGTTCTTAATTTGGAGTTGCTGTCCAGAATAATTAAAATGTGAGCATGTGAAAGGCCACGTTTTTGAAATTCAATTACATGAACCATAGCGCAAACTTTCCCAAATAATCCGTTGTGAATGTCTTTGAAGAGTGCTTCCAGTTTTATTTTGAAAACACGTGCCACCAAATCAGGTCTGTGTTCCACACGCTGCCAAGGTTCCAAATTCTGAGTAATCTCACTCCATTTCGGATTACAGGTCATGGTGATGAATAGATCAGGGCGACCATATTTACTTACAATAGCCATGGCATCCTGGTACCGCTGCTGCATATTCCTGGGACTGCCTTCAAACGAAGATGGTAAAATGACCGTCTTTCCAATGGGGATGCCCTTCTCAATGGATTTTTTCTGGAGATGTTCCTGGAGAACGCAATAATCCTCTACTTTCAAATCCTTTTGGTGTTGACGGATATAATTTAGGTGATTAGCCTCGATTTTCACATAAGCATCCACTAAGTACTGCTGAGTGAGTTTGCCACCATTCAGGATTGGATTAAACTGATTATGGACAGACAGCACATAGCAGTAATATTGCAGTTGTGTAATCCTGCGTGGACTTTGGCCTTGATGCTTGAGTCCATCATGCCAGCCCTGGTCTCCGTAAGGGAAAAATAAAGGATAGAGTAAAGCATCTAAATTACTGTGTAGAATGCTGACCTGTTGTGTTCTTGGCGCCAAAGGATTTTTGGGGTCCGGTTTTAAATGTATTAAAATATCACGATGGAATGGTGGCTCTCCATTGTCATTTTCAAATACGACAGCAACTTCATTGACAGTTGGATTATTATATCGGCGAGGGTCTTGATTCCGATCTTGTTTAAGGGCCATGATGATATTTGGCATGATAGTGCCATTAGCTTCAGCTTTAATATGTTCTTCATGTTCCACATCCCGTAACATTTTGTAAGCAGCAGCAAAGGGATTCACATTGTCTAATTGAAGAGCAATTATACTCATCAAAGTGGGATGACATTTTTGATTTTGTTGACAGTTTAAACGTTGTTCATTCGCAGTATCGGTATCCAAAATATACAGTTGGGCATAAACTGGAACTTGATCATCAGAGGGATGTAGTGTTCCAGTACGATGATATATTTGTCCATGTATGCGGAAACAGTAAGTGCCATGTCCAGGTGGAGGGGAAATATTGGCACCCATGGAGGCGAAAGCAAATGAGCTGTTAATACTACGGATGTTTTCCTTGAGATTCTTACTAAATTCACTCTCCCCTGTCAGCAATCGTTTTAAAGACCTCGGGATATTGGGGTATAGGTATATGGACTTTACCCTTGTGACAACACATAGTAAAATTTTTATCTGCTGGTATCTCAGCATTAAAATGGAATGCTTCACAATGTTGACATAAATAGTTCGTAGGACCACAGGTGTGTTCTACTACAGTACTGTCATCATTAGTAAAACCTGTAGGATGTAGAGGTTGTGGTAACGGAGCATTGGAATGGTTCTGTAAGCCAACATATATAAAGCGTGGACCTGGTGGAGGATCTTCACTGTACACAGATTCAACCACTGAGGAGTTGGAAGGTGTATCGTGGTCAGGGTGTATCAATGCGGAGGTGCAAGCGTTTTTTTTGCGCCGTTGACTGCGTGCAGCCGCTGCATTTGGTGATGGATTGTTTGTTGCCTTAGAAGAGTCAGGTGTGAAGCATGTCTTATAAGCAGAATTAACGGTGTGCAGGCGACGGCGTTTATCAGTTGGAGTGTCGGTAGGACAGTGTTTGCGCTTACGTGCAGATTTACCAACGGTTGCAGAAGGTTCAGGCAGCGCACTTTCAGTGAATGGAGACATAGAAGCTGTATTGTGGGCAGAATCTATGACTGAGGACATAGAAATATTATGTTTGCAATGTTGATGGCGTGCAGCAGCAGCTTTATTAGTTAATCGATTAGTTTTTTCCTCAAAAGACTCATTAGTGACGCGTTTAATGAAAGCAGCATTAACAGTGTTCATGCGCTTGCATCTGTCCTCTGTAGTCTCGCTAGCACGCTGTGTGGCCTTACGTGCGGCATCGGCGGCTTTTAGCTCTGCGTCATTAATATACTTTCTATCACACCTGATCTTACGTGCGGCATCAGCAGCTTTTAGCTGTGTGTCATTAGTACACATAACAGTGTCCAGGGTCTTGCTTGTGTCCTGTGTACTCTTGGTAGCACGCTGTGTGGCCTTACGTGCGGCATCGGCAGCTTTTAGCTCTGCATCATTAATATACTTTCTATTACACCTGATCTTACGTGCGGCATCAGCAGCTTTTAGCTGTGTGTCATTAGTATACATAACAGTGTCCAGGGTCTTGCATCTGTCCTCAGTACTATTGTTAGCACGCTGTTTTCGCTCTGCCTCATTAGTATACTTTCTATCATATCTGATCTTATGTGCGGCATCAGCAGCTTTTGGCTGTGTGTCATTAGTATACTTGCTATTAGAGCTCATGTTGGCAAAGCTAAAGAGCTTTAAGCGTGGTAGTGGCAAACAACAGGTTAATAAGACGCAGTGTCAGGTAGTAGGAAAATAGCCAGTAAATAATAAGCAATAGTTCTTTGCAGGAATGCAGATATTAATAATAGGCAGTTTATATTGCAGAGAAATTGCTGGGCAATAATAGACAATGTCCTTATGTGGCAAATAATAGAGCAATATACCCAGTGTGCAGAGTTGGCACAGAAGAGGTTAATAACAGTATAACAGTCAGTGAACAATAGGCAGTATATATAGAGAAAACACCAAACAGAAGTTCAATATTGGTGTGAAAATGTTACTGAACCACTTCACAACGAAATATATATAGTGTAGGTAAATAGTCTTAGCTCTTTTTTGACAAATTAGGCGGGAACTTGAAGTGCGACATCACTGGGACCGCCTCCACGCAGTAGAAACTCTCATTGAGGTAAAAATTCAAAATGCGCGCCTTAAAATGGCGGGCGGAGTGTGTCACAGTGCGGCGCGATTCTGATTGGTCGCTCAGAAGCGCGCCGCGGAGACAGGGCGCCAGGTTTAAAATCTGAAGTGAAAAGATAGATTTTAAAGATGGCGCCGTTCGGCGCGGCGCTATGCTGATTGGTCGCCGCCAGCCGCAAGCGACTAATCAGAATAGCGGGGCACGGAGCAGGCGCGAGGTAGCCGGAAGCCGAGGTCGGCTCCAGGCTACCTCGCGCCGGCGGAGCCGCGCTCTATGGCGCCATCTTTGAAATACACTGTACTCAGTGTATATCAAAGATGGCGCCATAGAGCGCGGGGCTATTCTGATTGGTCGCCGCATTCAGCGTGGCGACCAATCAGAATAGCACCGCGCTTTATGGCGCCATACTTCAAATACACTGAGTACAGTGTATTTCAAAGATGGCGCCATAGCTGGCGGCACTATTCTGATTGGTCGCCGCATTCAGCGTGGCGACCAATCAGAATAGCGCCGCGGTCTATGGCGCCATCTTTAAAATACACTGTACTCAGTGTATTTGAAGTATGGCGCCATAAAGCGCGGCGCTATTCTGATTGGTCGCCACGCTGAATGCGGCGACCAATCAGAATAGCGCCGCGGTCTATGGCGCCATCTTTAAAATACACTGTACTCAGTGTATTTGAAGTATGGCGCCATAAAGCGCGGCGCTATTCTGATTGGCCGCCGCCAGCCGCGAGCGACCAATCAGAATAGCGGTACGGGGCACGGAGCGGGCGCGAGGTAGCCGGGAGCCGACCTCGCCTCCCGGCTACCTCGCGCCGGCGGAGCGAGCGCGAGGTAGCCGGAGCTTGGCTCCCGGCTACCTTGTGCCGGGGATCTCTGGGGCAGGCATATCCGCGGCTCAGCTCCGGGGAGCCGCGAGCCAGCCGGGATTTGCCCGATACCGCCGCCGTAATTCTGATTGCGAGCGACCAATCAGATGCAAGCCGCGGCACGGCGCCATGTTTCAAAATCTAAGTATTTAAAAAATAAAAAAAATTTAAAGATGGCGGCGCTCTTCTCATTGGTCGCCGCTAGGCGCGAGCGACCGATGTGAAGAGTGGGGCGGAGCACGGCGCCATATTTGAAATCCAGCAGGAACTTTGGATTTCAAATATGGCGCCGTGCCCCGCCCCACTCTTCTCATTGGTCGCTCGCGCCTGACGGCGACCAATGAGAAGAGCGCCGGGAAACACGGCACCATCTTTAAATTTTTTTTTTTTTTTTTCACTTCTTAGATTTTTAAACATAGCGCTGCGCCGCGGCTTGAATCTGATCGCAAGCGAGCGACCAATCAGAATTGCGGCGGCGGTACCGGGAAAATCCCGGCTGGCTCGCGGCTCCCCGGAGCTGAGCCGCGGATATGCCCGGCACGGAGATCCACGGCTCGCTCCGGCGGCGCGAGGTAGCCGGGAGGCGAGGTCGGCTCCCGGCTACCTTGCGGCCGCTACGGAGATAAATGTCCGCCGGAGGTCGGCCCTTCCTGAGGTCCGCTCCGCTTAGGGCCGCCATCTTGGTCCACCCTGAGCCGGTGTAGTAAACGCTGGTGACGCTGGTGACATCACTTATCTCCGGACATTTATCTCCGGACATTTTATCTCCGGACAAAGCCACGGAAGTTGGCTTTTGTCCGGAAATAGAATTCTAGGCAATTATATAATAGACTATGTGAGGTAGCAACCGGGGAACCCGCTTGCAAAACGACAACAAACACGTGTTTATAAGTTTAACCAATGTCTACCCGTTTATTTTCACATATTAATAACATAACCCGGGTAGCATGTTTGACACATATCACATTGATTAAAAACACCATACATAAACACATCATACATTTACATATAACATTACATAATACATACAGTTAGGGCAGAAATATTTGGACAGTGACACAAGTTTTGTTATTTAGCTGTTTACAAAAACATGTTCAGAAATACATTTATATATATAATATGGGCTGAAAGTGCACACTCCCAGCTGCAATATGAGAGTTTCCACATCCAAATCGGAGAAAGGGTTTAGGAATCATAGCTCTGTAATGCATAGCCTCCTCTTTTTCAAGGGACCAAAAGTAATTGGACAATGGACTCTAAGGGCTGCAATTAACTCTGAAGGCGTCTCCCTCGTTAACCTGTAATCAATTAAGTAGTTAAAAGGTCAGGGGTGAATTCCAGGTGTGTGGTTTTGCATTTGGAAGCTGTTGCTGTGACCAGACAACATGCGGTCAAAGGAACTCTCAATTGAGGTGAAGCAGAACATCCTGAGGCTGAAAAAAAAAGAAAAAATCCATCAGAGAGATAGCAGACATGCTTGGAGTAGCAAAATCAACAGTTGGGTACATTCTGAGAAAAAAGAAATTGACTGGTGAGCTTGGGAACTCTAAAAGGCCTGGGCGTCCACGGATGACAACAGTGGTGGATGATCGCCGCATACTTTATTTGGTGAAGAAGAACCCGTTCACAACATCAACTGAAGTCCAGAACACTCTCAGTGAAGTAGGTGTATCTGTCTCTAAGTCAACAGTAAAGAGAAGACTCCATGACAGTAAATACAAAGGGTTCACATCTAGATGCAAACCATTCATCAATTCCAAAAATAGACAGGCCAGAGTTAAATTTGCTGAAAAACACCTCAAGAAGCCAGCTCAGTTCTGGAAAAGTATTCTATGGACAGATGAGACAAAGATCAACCTGTACCAGAATGATGGGAAGAAAAAAGTTTGGAGAAGAAAGGGAACGGCACATGATCCAAGGCACACCACATCCTCTGTAAAACATGGTGGGGCAACGTGATGGCATGGGCATGAATGGCTTCAATGGCACTGGGTCACTGTGTTATTGATGACATAACAGCAGACAAGAGTAGCCGGATGAATTCTGAAGTGTACCGGATATACTTTCAGCCCAGATTCAGCCAAATGCTGCAAAGTTGATTGGACGGCGCTTCATAGTACAGATGGACAATGACCCCAAGCATACAGCCAAGCTACCCAGAGTTCATGAGTGCAAAAAAGTGGAACATTCTGCAATGGCCAAGTCAATCACCAGATCTTAACCCAATTGAGCATCATTTCACTTGCTCAAATCCAGACTTAAGACGGACAGACCACAAACAAGCAAGACCTGAAGGCTGCGGCTGTAAAGGCCTGGCAAAGCATTAAGAAGGTAGGAAACCCAGCGTTTGGTGATGTCCATGGGTTCCAGACTTAAGGCAGTGATTGCCTCAAGATTCGCAACAAAATATTGAAAAAATATATTTTGTTTGGTTATGTTTATTTGTCCAATTACTTTTGACCTCCTAACATGTGAGTGTTTGTAAAGAATGTGTACAATTCCTACATTTTCTATCAGATATTATTGTTCAACCCTTCAAATTAAATGTTACAATCTGCACTTGAATTCTGTTTAGAGGTTCATTTCAAATCCAATGTGGAGGCATGCAGAGCCCAACTCGCGAAAATTGTGTCACTGTCCAATATTTTGGCCCTAACTGTATATTGCACATAACGCTTATAGTAACCTGGGACCTGTAACCATCTCTCTGTCCCCATTGGAGCTCTACTAACAGCTCCCGTGGTGGCTACGGCCTCCGGCCTATATACATTTCACATACATTTAACATCAAGTACCATATCAACGGGCCCTATGGGTCCCAATGGCGGAACCAGCCGCCTGGCTCTATTTCCCCAGCTTCATACTACTTCGGAATCAGGACTCCAGCCTGACCGGGTTCTTACATACTATATGTGATCCATCCTATAAGCCACCATGGACCACCCACGTCCTTTCACTCGCTCACAGCCCATCATACACATCCATGGACTGTGGCTCCTCTGGGCTCAGAACAGGGATTGGCAAACCCTAGTAACCTGTGAGGTGAACCACACGTTACCCCGTACGGGAGCCCTTCTAACCCCTGCTTCTGACTTCTCATACACACATTCCGGTTCATCAGGTCCTTTAACTGAGTACTCCGGCTTGGACCCAAAGGCGGTCTATGCCCGCCTGGCACACTTCATACATCGGCCCCTATAGGGCTACGTTCACTCGCTGGGTCTTTTAAAAAGCCATACAGTACTTATAAGGTTCAACAGGTCCTTCACTGGACCTAATGGCGGCTACACTTGCCTAGCATGATTTACACCCAAGGTGCACAGTTCACACAATCATTCAGGAACTGCTTTTCTTACCGGGCACGGATCCGGGTCTCGCTACCTGTGTCACAGGTTCCACCAGGCATCCCCAGGGCCCCTTCCCAGACGTGTGGTGAACCACGCCCGGACCAGCGTCCACGGGTCAACCACGGCTTCCCCCTCCAGGTGCTGTCACAACCACGGACCTTGGCACCGGCCTGGAGCTAGCAGGCTCCCTTCATTCGCACAGCCTCTGGACTGCTCTGCACTTGGCTGGTCTCAGCTTCCATCTGAATCTGTCAGTACGAGTCTCAGCTTCTCTCTGAATCTGAATGAATCTCTGCATGATCTCAGCTGGCTGCCTCTTATCATGCCAGCCACTCCCACATGGACACACCCCCTTAGCTGCCGGTAATCAGCCTTTCACACAGCTCAGGTTAACTCCCTGTGTTCCGGGTTGTCAGCACTCAGCCCTCATTCTTTAGGGACTCCTCGATCTCATCCCACTCTCACTGCCACTCATTAGTAACATGAACCTTGTGTTCAAAGTTGGTTCACACAGCATTATCACAGTCAAACCGGTCAGTGTGCACAGGATCATACCCTGATCCTGCATGTGATGCGCCCCGGCCATGCGGATCATGCCGGCGGTGCCTCACAACTAGTACATAGCACCTCGATAGGAAACGTTATGATCTCCGACCACGCACCTGTGCTGCTAGAGATTGAGATATCCACCCTTCCCCGGCGCAACCTGTCCTGGAGGCTGAACGAATCTCTGTTAGGGAACCCTGATCATCTGGCTCAAATAAAATTTTCATTGACCAGATTTTTTAGAGAAAATGTATCAAACAATACGGTTACCCCGATGATCTGGGAAACGCACAAAGCGGTACAAAGGGGAGAGTTGATAGCTCTTGGCTCCCATATCAAAAGGCAGAGAGAGAAGGAAATTTCTTCCGTATTGCATCAGATTAACACGATAGAAAGACTACATAAGAACAAACAAAGCAATATGATACTTTCGGACCTGACATCACTTCGCATTAAACTGAAGGATTTGCTGAACTTCAGCTCGGCTAAAACGTTTGCCCGCTGTAGACACAAGATCTATATGCATGGCAATAAAGGTAGCAAATTAACGTCAAAACTACTTAAAAAACAAAAAGAGGGGGCGTGGCCTGGGTATGGCGGGGAACAGACGCTAAGAAGCCGTGCTCCTGTCCCCCATATACCATAAGGGCTGATACAGCCGCTGCTGGGCCCGTAAAATCATCATATATGCCGGCCAAAAGACGGAGTACGAGACCCCAGCCCTCTGGGAAGCCCTCCACCACGCCGGAGGCAAAGATTTCACATTACCTGAGGAGCAGATCCCTGGACGCTGAGCGGACAGTAACTAAGATGGCGTCGGGAGCCCCGCAGGTCAGAGCAGAGAACCGACATGTGGATGCAGCAGAGGAGATCAGGAGAGTCGCATCTACCCCTCCGCAGCTTGATACAGCCCAGAAGACCGGAGGAGAGCGCCGATCTAGTATGGTACTCTGCACCCCTTCCCTCCCGCCCCCGCAGCCTGCAGCTCCGTTAGCTAGAGATAAAATGGACGCCACCATATCCCCTGCAGGATCCAGCCTGCCCAGCAGCATGCAACAGTGGGTAATGCCGCTGACTCACTGCCCCATTTGCTGGTGATCTCCCAGAGCAGAGAGGAGGAGCACCTAGTAAACATTAATGGTGACCGTGTAGACACATGTTACAGACCCCATATGGACAGTGTAAGAGATGATATGGTCACTGCATACTCTGGTGCTCAGAGTGTGCCAGGGGAGCTTACAGGGGTGGAGGGAGACTTATGGCTAATGCACCCACAGCCCCCGTCGCAGGAGGATATGGAGGCAAGAGGGGAGAGAGCGATTGTTACCAACCGGGGGTCTGCCGCCCGTGCCCCACGGCCTGCTGCCGTTACTCCCTCGGCTCCTACCGCCCCTGTCCGGCCTCAACGATCCGGGTGTCGACCATCTGCCGACGGCTCCGGGGCGCTGGCAGCCGCCGCCCGCGGGTCAGTCGAGTAGCGTCTTCCTTACCGTATGCTCCCCGGGTGCACGCACCTGTCCCCAGCCGCAGGGGTCCAGCACCCTCTGCTTGAGCAATGCTGCTCCTCTCACTTCCGGGGCCGCTGCTTGAGCTATGACAATCCATCTCCAAATCAGTATCTGCTGGAGAACTGCAGGGAGCTTGCTCCTCCCCTAAGCCAATCACCAGGTCTCTGTGTTCTGCCAATCAGGAGTATCCTGCTGTGATATAGGGGTTAAGCGCTCCGGGGCCTCCTTCGGTGGTATTCCGGTGCTGCGACCTTGTGGCTCTCCCCTGGGGCGTGGGTTCTTGTTTTGTTGTTGTTCTAATAAACCTGTTGACTCTACTGTACTGGTCCGCCTCTCTATCACCCGGTATCAGCATCCGCTCTACGCGGTCCAGTTGGTCCATGTGTGGGGTCCGTCAGTAGGACGTGACAGCGATCATGGCCAAAGGCCCTACTATGGACAGAGGAGGAAAATCATTCCAACCCGTGTCTGCTACACAGTATATATCATATACAGAGGACCCTGTAGCTCTTGGTCTCCCGGCGACACCATCAGCCCCTGGGGGACAAAAGATATGGGACGATCTTCGGCAGAGGATCCAGGCCATCCCCACCAGGGAGGAAATGGAGGGTTTTATAACACGGACAGGGCCGCATCAACCATGAGCCAACATGAAGTGTTTGCTCAGGCGGCGCTATACAGGGGGCGGCAAGGTGGAAGGCTCCCTGCAGATAGTTACTGGCATGGGAGCCGCGGCCCCTGCCGCCACCGCCGCCGTCCGCGATATGTACTTACTAAGGCAGTGCAGCACGCCGGCTGCTTTCAAATGTCCCGCCCCCTGCAGATCTGCTCTGCACGGAGAGGGCGGTGACGTCATCAGTCAGCGTCCCGCAGGTCAGAGCGCGGGACAAATGCTGGAAGAGGCCGGAGCTGCGAGGGGAGCGGAGGAGCGAGTTGCCGGAAGTTCAGAGGGGATGTGAAAAGAAGGAGGTGAGAGGAGAGCGGAGGAGCTAGGAGCTAGGAGCTGGCAGGAGAGAGAGGGTGCGATTAGGAGCTGCGAGGAGGGGAGAGGGATGCAATTAGAGGAGTTTGAGAAGAGAGGGGGTGCCAGGAGAGAGAGGGGGTGAGAGGAGCTGGAAAGGGAGAGTGGGTGCGATTAGGAGCTGCAAGGAAAGAGGAGGGGAGAGGGGGAGAGGGGGTGCGGGGAGCAAGGAGGGGAGAGGGGGAGAGGGGGTGCGGGGAGCAAGGAGGAGAGAGGAGCTGGCAGGAGACAGGGGATGCGACAAGGAGGAGAGAGAAGCTGGAAGGAGAGGGGGTGAGAGGAGCTGGAAGGAGAGAGGGGGTGTGGGGAGCAAGGAGGAGAGAGGAGCTGGCAGGAGACAGGGGATGCAACAAGGAGGAGAGAGGAGCTGGAAGGAGAGAGGGGGTGAGAGGAGCTGGAAGGGGAGAGGGGGTGCGGGGACCAAGGAGGAGAGAGGAGCTGGCAGGAGACAGGGGATGCGACAAGGAGGAGAGAGGAGCTGGAAGGAGAGGGGGTGAGAGGAGCTGGAAGGGGAGAGGGGGTGCGGGGAGCAAGGAGGAGAGAGGAGCTGGCAGGAGACAGGGGATGCGACAAGGAGGAGAGAGGAGCTGGAAGGAGAGGGGGTGAGAGGAGCTGGAAGGGGAGAGGGGTGCGGGGAGCAAGGAGGAGAGAGGAGCTGGCAGGAGACAGGGGATGCGACAAGGAGGAGAGAGGAGCTGGAAGGAGTGAGGGGGTGCGGGGAGCAAGGAAGAGAGAGGAGCTGGAAGGAGAGAGGGGGTGCGATTAGGAGCTGCAAGGGGAGAGGAGCTGGAAGGAGAGAGGGGGAGAGGAGCTGAAGGACAGAGGGGGTGCAAGGAGCTGGAAGGAGAGGGGGTGCGAGGAGAGAGGAGCTGCAAGGAGAGAGGGGGTGCGAGTAAAGAGGAGGTGCGAGGAGAGGGGAGCTGTGAAGAGAGAGGAGCTGCGAATGGAGGGGGGTGTGAGGAGACAGGATGTGAAGGGAGCTGCGAATAGAGGGGGGTGCGAGGAGAGAGAAGGTGCAAGGGGTTGCAAGGAGAGAGGAGATGAAGAGTATCCTTTCATTATTTTAAACAGTGACAATCTGCATTATAATATAGGAGGATTATGGGGTGCTGTCATGTATATGGGGGTGTTGTCATGTATGTGGGGGTGCTGTCATGTATATTGGCAGTGCTTTATGGTGTATGAAGGTCTATGGAGTTCATTATACTATACGGAGGGCTATGAATGGTGCATTATAACATATAGGGGGCTATAGGGAAGCATTATAATATATGAAGGACTTTGGGGGGAGGGGCATTATACCATGGGGTCCTGTAGAGGAATTCGCTGTGTGTGGGGGGGGGGGGGGAGGGAATCCTACAGTGTTTGTGGGGTACTTTTGTTGGTATTATACTTTATGGGGGTAATGAAAGAGGAACCAAGGGGCTTCAATAAGAGAAAAATTACCGTATATACTCGCGTTTAAGCCGAGTTTTTCAGCCCAAAAATTGGGCTGAAAAGTACCCCCCTCGGCTTATACGCGAGTCAGTGCTGTATACCGATGTATACATCGGTACATACCGATGTATACATCGGTATACAGCAGCCCCCGCATCCCCAGTAATCCAGGGCCCCCCCAGCGTCTCTCCGGTCACCTGAAAAGCAAACTATACTTATCAGTGTCCGCTGTCCGCGCCCGCTCGCCTCTGCCGTCTGCGATCCTCCATCTTCATGCGGCGTCTTCCGGGTTCCTGTGCTCGTCGCAGGGAATGACGTCATTCCCTGCGACGAGCACAGGAAACCAGAAGACGCCGCATGAAGAAGGAGGATCGCAGACGGCACTGTCACGGCAGAGGCGAGCGGGCGCGGACAGCGGACACTGATAAGTATAGTTTGCTTTTCAGGTGACCGGAGAGACGCTGGGGGGGCCCTGGATTACTGGGGCCCTGTATACTACCCCTGGGGCTGCAATCTACTACCACTGGGGCTGTATATACTACCACTGGGGCTGTATATACTACCACTGGGGCTGAATATACCTGTGGGGCTGCTGTATACTACACTGGGGCTGTATATACCTGTGGGGCTGATGTATACTACCTCTGGGGCTGTATATACCTGTGGGGCTGCTGTATACTACCACTGGGGCTGTATATACCTGTGGGGCTGCTGTATACTACACTGGGGCTGTATATACCTGTGGGGCTGCTGTATACTACACTGGGGCTGTATATACCTCTGGGGCTGCTGTATACTACCACTGGGGCTGTATATACCTGTGGGGCTGCTGTATACTACCACTGGGGCTGTATATACCTCTGGGGCTGCTGGATGCTACCACTGGGGCTGTATATACCTGTGGGGCTGCTGTATACTACCACTGGGGCTGTATATACCTCTGGGGCTGCTGTATACTACCACTGGGGCTGTATATACCTCTGGGGCTGCTGTATACTACCACTGGGGCTGTATATACTTCTGGGGCTGCTGTATACTACCACTGGGGCTGTATATACCTCTGGGGCTGCTGGATACTACCACTGGGGCTGTATATACCTCTGGGGCTGCTGGATGCTACCACTGGGGCTATATATACCTCTGGGGCTGCTGTATACTACCAATGGGGCTGTATATACCTCTGAGGCTTCTGTATACTACCTCTGGGGCTGCTGTATACTACCACTGGGGCTGCTGTATACTACCACTGGGGCTGCTGTATACTACCACTGGGGCTGCTGTATATACCTTTGGGGCTGCTGTATACTACCTCTGGGGCTGCTGTATACTACCTCTGGGGATGCTGTATACTACCACTGGGGCTGTATATACCTCTGGGGATGCTGTATACTACCACTGGGGCTGTATATACCTCTGGGGCTGCTGTATACTAACCACTGGGGCTGCTGCTGTATATACCACTGGGGCTGCTGCTGTATACTACCACTGGGGAGGCTGCTGTATACTACCATTGGGGGGCCTGTATACCACACTGCTGGGGGCTGTATACCTGTGCTGGAGTCCACCCTCGGCTTATACACGAGTCAATAGGTTTTCCCAGGTTTTGGGGACAAAAGTAGGGGGGTCGGCTTATACACGGGTCGGCTTATACACGAGTATATACGGTACTTTGTAAGGGCTGCAGAGTTGTGAAATTTTTACATATGTGACCCAGACAAATATTCTGTTCTTTTTTTTTTTTGGGGGGGAACCTCTGCTATGGGGCCCCATGATTTTTATGTATGCCCCTGGTGCAGGATGCATTGTCCCTCTGCTGCAGGACAGATTGGCCATATCTTACACACCATGACCAGTGCCGCCCTCGGTACATACAGGCATCCAGCCATGTTTTCCCGAGCGGCGGTTGGTCGGTGCTGCTCGTCCACCTTCCCGCTCCCACATCCCTTCCTTAACCCACTTGTTCGGCACCTGCTGTTAACTCTGGACAGCCCCATGTGCAGCACTTGTGATTGGCTAAGTATTCAGAGAATAGGCATGGTCTGTACGGAAATTTTACCAGCTTAGTGCAGTGGCGGCTTGTTGATGCTTAGACTGCAGATCGTTACCTGTGGTGTGTTGACGGTGCAGTATGATGGACATGTCTGACTAGTCAGTGCCAGGCAGCGCTACATTGGAGCTGCCCAGAGTTTTGTAGGCATGTGCCAGAGATAATAGATTGTCAACCAGTGCTGCCCCCTGTGCTATAAGGATGTCAGCTACAGGAGCACCGCTCTGCCGCCATCATTGTGTGTCTGTAGCTTGTGCCAAGCCGCCATTGCCATTAATGACCCTTGTTCTGGATTCTTATGTGTGGTTCTTCTATGTGCGTGTGATGGCGCTGACATCCTCGAGTTGGGGGGGGGGCGCCATTTTGTAGTTCGTCTCAGGCAGCAGAGAGGCTAGGTTCACCCCTGAACACGGATGGAGGCCTCCTTTAAAGCCGAGTCCTCTGAGCTTAAAGGGGAGGTTAACAGACTGAGCCTTAGAGTGGATTCTAACGAAACGTCCTCCCAAAGCTTAGATAAGGGGCTGAAGTCCCTTGAAAATACTGTACACGCACAAGCCTCCAATATGGAACGGATGTTAGACTCCATGGAGGACTTCGAAAATCGAGAAAGGAGGAACAACATCAGAATTAGAGGGCTCCCTGAGAGCGTTGGACCTAGGGATCTTGATAACGCCCTTAGAGCCATTTTTAACTCCATCAGAGAAGTCCCTTTAGACTTGGTCTTGGAGTTCGATAGGGCACACAGATCCCTGGGACCCCCCCCCTTCAGATGGAGAAAGACCCAGAGATGTAGTATGCAGGATACATAAGTATAGGATTAAAGAGTCCATCTTTTCTAAAGCACGGGTCAAGGGACAGGTGCGATACCAGGATTATACTATCCAACTCTTGGCTGATTTATCGAGACGCACCCTCCAAAAACGAAGAGCATTACGCCCCCTTTTAGAAGTTCTAAGACAGCAGGACATGCCCTACACGTGGGGCTTTCCATTCCGCCTGCAGGTGCGGAAGGATGGAGTGACCCACTATGTTACACACCCGCGAGGGGTACCTGAACTCACAGCCGCGCTTGGACTTCCCTCGGTCTATATAAACTTGGAGGACTGGCCGGGATTCACCGTTCAGCCTGGATGGATACAACGAGCCCCAGAACCATTGAGAGAGAGAAAGAGGAGAGGGAGGGGGGCGTCCCGGAGGAGACGGAATAGAAGACAGAGAGAAGAATCAATAGGCAAAGGATGAGAGTCCCCTTCTCTCTCCTGGTTTAATATTTGCATTGCCCTTTTGTTGCATTACTGTTCTTCTCCATAGGCGGGGCCTCGGATTAGGCCATCAAGAGTACCTCTTTGACTTTATTTAGATAAACGTTTGAAATAGTATCTTATATTGATATTTGATTATCTTGTTATATATGTTGCCGAGCAGGGTACTACCCCAGCCAGTGCGCGGACAAGGCATTTTTGTGCCCTAGGCAGGTAAGGCAAACGGAGCCCCCCCCCCTGAAATATGTCTGGGAATAAAAATGTCAACATACTTTGAAAGTGGTATATACAGGCTCCAGCAGTATATACAGCAGCCCCAGTGGTATATACAGGCCCCAGTGAAGGTATACACAGGCCCCAGTGGTGGTGTATACAGGCCCCAGTGGTGGTGTATACAGGCCCCAGTGGTGGTGTATACAAGGCCCAGTGGTGGTGTATACAGGGCCCAGTGGTGGTGTATACAGGGCTCAGTGGTGGTGGTGGTGTATACAGGGTCCAGTGGTGGAGGTGGTGTATACAGGGCCCAGTGGTGGTGGTGGTGACCATGTATACAGGGCCCAGTGGTGGAGGTGGTGTATACAGGGCCCAGTGGTGGTGTATACAGGGCCCAGTATGCGGACGGGGGGGGGGGGTGGCGCCTTTGCACACTCACCGCCACCGGTCACCGAGGCCGCTGTCACCGTGCGTCTGCTGTAAGAGCTCTACGGAGGAGGAGAGGAGGGCGGGCAGAGCTGCGGGACAGGAAGTCGGAGTCCCGTCCTCCTTCCTCTCTGGCCGATGCGCAGAAGGACCAGTCGTCGTCGGTGGGGACATCAATTTCACCCTGGACCCTGTGGCTGATTCATCCTCGGGTAAGAGACCCATCCCTAATAAAAAAACTTGTCTCTCTGAAAGGGTTCCTTCACACTCTGAGGCTTTTCGATATTTGGAGGATTTTAAATCCCCAGGGGAGGGATTTCACGTATTTTTCCCCAATATCACAATTCTTACAGCAGAATAAATCTATTCCTTATGAGTCATAGTCTACTATCTTGGAACCCTAAGGCGACTATAGGGGACATTTTTCTCTCCGATCATGCTCCCACCTTTTTGTCTCTTACGTTCCCTGACACGAATAGAAGACCATGGAGTTGGAGACTAAATGACCATCTATTGAAAGATGAAATATGTATGCCATAGGTTAGGGAGACTATCCCATTCTTCGTCAGGGACCAAATCTTCACCCACTAAGTGGGAAACTCTGAAATGTGTCTTGAGGGTTTTTTTTATAAAACATGGTACCCGTATAAAGAAAAATAATGCTGAAAAAGTGACAAATCTCCTCTCTCAGATGACATACTTTAGAAATCCTACGCAAATGTAATTTATCAAAATTGACACTGACTGACCTGACATTAAAAAAAACAGAACTTAAAAACTTGCTGGACCAAAAATACCGTAGTTACACTGAAAAATCCAAAAGCTATTTCTACTTCAACTCAGACAAATGCGGGCGCCCCCTGGCTCGACTGCTCCATCCCCAGTTAAATCTGCCTTTATCCCATATATATCAACCAGCAAGGGCAGACGCACATATGTACCGAACGAAATATTAGAGGAATTCAAGAATTATTATAGTGAACTATATAATATTAAGGGTCACTTTTCCGATTTCACACCCTCTGAATTATCGGATAAGATTAAAAAATACATTGCCCAGACTGGAATCCCATCTTTGGCTAAAGAAACTGCAGCGATACTAGATGAAGATATCACGGGGGTTTTATTACTCTACTAATTTTTTACTATTAAACACTCAAGTCCCAGCTGGCCCCATGATGTTGACGGCCTTTAACGATATACTCCAGGGAGCGGATTTTGTGCCTCAATCATTGGAGGCCCATATCAGCGTCATCCCTAAACCGGAGAAGGATCCGTCTTCAGTCTCGAACTATAGGCCGATCTTGTTACTGAATGTGGATGTAAAACTCTTTTCTAAATTGCTGGCTGATCGATTGGCTCCTCTTCTCCCTTCTGTAATTAATGCAGACCAATTGGGCTTTGTCAGAGGCCGGGAGGCTAGGGATAACGCTATTAGAACCCTGCTCCTTATTGCTAAGGCCAAAAGCAGCTCACTTCCACTAGGCCTAATCTCGGTGGATGCTGAGAAGGCCTTTGACAGAGTCCACTGGGGGTTTATGAAGGAGGCGCTGATACAACTTGGCCTGGGCCCCCAGTTCTTGCACGGAGTCCTATCCTTATACTCCTTCCCATATGCCAAGGTGAAGATGGGAGGAATCTTGTCCTCTTCGTTCAATATTACAAATGGTACTAGACAGGGATGCCCTCTGTCACCTCCGCTGTACATTATTGTAATGGAACACCTTGCTACAGCACTCAGGGCTAACGAAAGCGTCCATGGGATCAAGCTGGGACGGATTCACCACAAATTGGCTTTATTCGCCGATGACCTCCTACTATATGTATCGCAGCCATTGATATCTATACCTTCTATTCTAAAGGAGTTTGATCGGTTTGGGCAACTGAGCAATTTTAAGTTAAATTGTTCTAAGACGGAGGCACTTAACATTTCTTTACCTGGAGATTTAGTGTCCCATCTTTCTAAACAGCTTCCCTTCAAATGGAAGGGGGAGACCATCAAATATTTAGGAATTCTTATACCAAACGATCTTAACAATTATTTAACGTAAATTACCAGCCTCATCTGAATAGTGTAGAAAAGGCATTTACATCATATCGACAGTTAAAATTGTCTTGGTTTGGGAGGATGAACGTGGTCAAAATGGATGTTCTGCCCCGACTTCTGTATACTTTTCAGGCGGTCCCAGTTCCATTTCGATAGAAGCTTTTTCTCCAAATTACAATCTATGATACGTAGATTTGTATGGGGGGGTAAGAGACCCAGAATACAGATGAATATCCTCTCATTACCTAAGTCCAAGGGAGTGGTCAGACTGCCCAACGTGCAGACGTACTTTCTGGCTTCCTCACTAGTTAGAGCTTTGGATTGGCACTACTGTGAGTCCTCCAAAAAATGGGTGGAGATGGAGCAGGAGGGCCTTCGGGGTCCAGCTGAAACATCTGCTTTGGATTCCCGCCAGAAATTTTATAGACGTAGAACCCTTGACTGACATGACCCAGACGACCTTGAAAGTTTGGCATTCTGTGTCAAGAACATTCGTATGGATGTAGACTTAGCCCTTTGACTCCCCTTTTTTCCAACCCATCTTTCACACATGGACTTGGAAGACAGAAATGTTTATGCTGGCAGACTGTGAACGACACCCGAGTGGGACAGATTCTATCGGATGGCGATCTACCTCCCTTGGTAGAGCTACAATTAAAAGATCCCTCAAGGCCACTTAGATGGTTCGAATATTTTCAACTCAGAGCATATCTCTATTCAGCTGAACAGACGTGCAGGGTGAGATTGGAACCCAACATACTGGAGAAATTATTTAAATTTGAGTCTCCCCCGAGACGAAAAATCTCAGCCCTTTACCAGGCTTTAAGCTCCATGAGAAATCAGGGCACTCCGTATTTCCAGCGTGCATGGGAAAGGAAGCTGGAAAGTACTATCACGGACAGTGATTGGCAGGCAAGCTTTTTATATACCCACAAACTGGCCAGTGCTTGTATAGCGCAAGAGAGAAGCTACAAGCTGCTCACCAGATGGTATTTATGTCCAGCAACCCTGCGGAATATGTTCCCTGGAACTCCTGACACATGCTGGCGTTGAGGAAAAGAAATAGGTACAATGTTGCACATTTGGTGGAACTGTGTCGAAATCCGGCGGTTCTGGTCTGAGGTTTATAATGCATACACCCGGATAACGGGTAAACATGCTGAATGTTGCCCAGAGTCGGCACTGCTCTCCATCCTCCCTGGTCCTATTGGACTTCAGAAGAGAGATATCCTCTGATTTTGTGTTTCAGATGCACGCGCTGTAATCCCAAGGCATTGGAGATCAACTCGGGTTCCATCCTTGCTTGACTGGTTCAGGGAATTGATGGACATATATCGTATGGAAGAGCTTTCAGCAGATGCAACAGGATCTCGTGACAAGTTTTCTGAGATTTGGTTCTAATGGATAGCTTTTCGAGATTCAGAGGACTTCAGGATCTTGATGGATGGACCTCTGGCCGACGGGGAGTCAGGTTGACCTATACACTCCCTTTCCCTACTCGGTACCTCTTCCTATATAAGACTTAACTTTCCCCGAGTTTGACACTGGCACTTCTTTTGGTTCTTCTTTCTTACTTTCCTCCCTTTTTCCTTCCCCTTTTATTTTCTGCTTCTCTCTACCCTTCTCTAGAGTATCTTTGGTTTTTCCAAGACCACTCCTCTAGTAATTCGCTGAACATAGAGTGGCGAGGTATACTTGTAGATATAAGACGTCTATCCATAAAAGGTTCACCTTAATAGAACCCTAGACATTGCCCAAAACAGCCTGGGCCCTGTGTCTGCGGGCCAAAGTGGTACAACCTAAACCACAGGACTGCACGATGATAGTGATGCAGGGTTACTGAAAAACGTAGTGAGGCTTTGCCCTCTCAGGTTTAGATTATACTAAAATCCTTGGAAAGTATAATACTTTGGGCAGCTTAAATTATACAATCTGCATTTTAGTACTTATGTCATCAGGAGATGACCTAGTTGAATAAGTTGTCACCTGTTTAAAGTTAAACTCAATATCTAGAATTGTTTTTATACCACACTTTCTTGAAATGTAATACTCTGTACTAAGAAGATGGTTATATGTATGTTTTACACTCTTGATTTCAATAAAATTAGATTTACCACAAAAAACAAAAAGAGAGTTGTTTTGTTTGGCGAATCCGGAAGGATGGCGTAAGCGATCTAGTTGACTCTGAAGACATCGCAGAGCTTTCAGACAATACTATGACTCCCTATATAATTTAAACCCTTCGAAACCAATGTCAGATCCCATCACTGCTAATGACAAAATTCAAACATTTCTCAATACGCTTAAACTCCCTACAATAACCCCCGAATGCCAATTATTACTCCAAGCTAAGATCTCAAGACAGGAGGTTGAGGAGACTCTGGCGTCTATACAAAACGGAAAAGCACCAGGCCCTGACAGATTCCCTATAATTTATTACAAGAAATTTGCGGATATATTAATACCACACATAGAAAATTTATTCAACAATTTACTGTTAGGCTCTATCCCACCACCACAGGCACTGGAAGCCTACATCACTATAATACCAAAGGAGGGGAGAGATGGCACCCTATGCAATAATTACAGACCAATTTCATTACAAAATACGGACATGAAATTTTGGGCAAAACTCTTAGCAAACAGAATTAATTTGGTTCTGGGGGATCTTATTCATCCTGACCAGGCCGGTTTTGTGAGGGGAAGGGAGGGAAAGGACAACTCAACTAAAGCTTTCCAAGCTGTCTCTTATGCTAGGCGCACGGGGAAGCCTCTCGTCGTCCTCTCAACGGACGCCGAGAAGGCCTTCGATCGTGTGAGCTGGCATTTCATGGATAGCGCATTGCGCAAATTTGACTTTCCTCCTCCCCTCATAGAGGCAATTCTAGGCTTATATACTTCTCCCACGGCAAGGGTCAGGGTGAATGGCCTACTATCTAACAAATTTAAAATCAGCAACGGGACCAGGCAGGGCTGCCTCTCTCCCCGACCTTGTTTGTGGTGGTTATGGAAATGCTACTGCAGGCGATCCGTCAAAACGATAAAATACAAGGAATTAATATTGGAAATATCCAGATTAAGACACCAGCGTTTGCTGATGACTTGTTGCTGATGATATCCAATCCGACGGTGGGGAACTGTCTAATTTTAAAATCAACCTAGACAAAACGGAAGTACTTAATATAACAGCTTCCAGGACAGAGGTGCAGGCACTACAAGAAACAACACTTTTTAAATGGCCCAAAGACAAACTTAAATACTTAGGAATACAAATCACAAATGACCCCCACTCATTATATACACATAACTTCATCCCGCTTATTAGCAATATCAGAAATATATTGAGGACATATGACTTGCCACTACTTTCATGGTTGGGAAGAATCAACATTATCAAATCATACATCTTCCCTAAAATATGTTATGTTATGAATATGGTTCCAGTCTCCTTGCCCAGCCCTTTCTTTCAGGCTCTAAATCGAATAATCTCCAAGTTCGTATGGAAACACAAGAAAGCCAGGATTTCCTTTAGAATTCTTATGCTCCCTAAGAGACAGGGGGGCCTGGGACTACCGGATCTCATATCTTATTACAGAGCTATTCACTTAGCAAGATGGGTGAAACTTACCCATATGGCCTCTCAAAATAATAGACAACACATAGAAATTCAATTACTACACACCAGGGTACACAGTCTGTTGTGGACAGACAGCACGCCTGATAGTGATAATTTTGATGAAATTCTTGCTACTACACGATTCATTTCCCCGAATGTGGCTTTTTAGACAAAATTCCGATGCAACTGATACCATATCTGATAGACGTAGATTTTTCAGACCCATATAATCTATGGAAGACTCTCCCGAATAAACCCATCTCCTGGTTATTGCGAGGTAACATCCCATGTAGGAACATGTGGCCGATAGAAGCTAAAAAAACAACCACAGATGTTCTTACAAGAAATACATGTGGCCCACTATATGAAAAAGATCAAGAGCCCAATGATGGTCTCCACAAAGTGGAAGTGGCTGGAGATACTGGTAACAGTAAAACCACCAATCCCTAAAATTATCTCCAAGATATATAACAATTTACTTGACAATACACAGCCCACTTTCCCACTTTATATACACTCTTGGGAGATTGAACTCGGTGTCACGCTCTCTAGAGATGACAAAGTAAAACTCTGCCAGAACTCACATGGCTTCTCCAGATGTGTTCTACTGCAGGAGACGTCCTTTCAGCTCCTATCGAGGTGGTATTACACCCCTGAGAGGTTGTATCACTTGGGGTTAACAGAGTCCCCGAACTGCTGGAGATGCGAGAGATCGAGAGGAAGTCTAACCCACATATTTTGGACATGTCAGAAATTTAAAAAATTCTGGTTAGGAGTAAACACGACTCTAAAATCCATGAACCTCATAAGATCTGAGTTAACCGCAGTAGAAGCACTTCTATCGCTGCCATCAAACAACTACAACCCCAAAAAACATGGGCTAGCCCCATTTATGATAGGAGCAGCAAAGCACCTAATAGCCCAAAAATGGAAGCAACAACATGCACCCACAGAGAAGGAATGGCTGGCCAAGATATTGGATCTATACAGACTAGAAGAATTTTCCAGCTGGGAAATGAACTCCCACGACTCATGTCTTAGAACGTGGCAGCCGTGGAAGGAGAGGGCGGAAGGCGGCGATATTGGTAATTAACCAGGAGATCGCGACGACCGTAAGACATCCCGCCAAAAAAAAACAAAAAAAAACACATGATATATCATATTCATGCCTTCGGGGAGCCTGTGTAGGGTTCCTTGGAGGCGAAGACTGTGCCCACCGGTCATCAGCCATGGGAGGGTAACATCTCTATAATTTTATAATTGTACTGTCATACTAATATATAATTGTATAACCGAATAATCTTTTAAAGGCAACATAGACGGTGCCGTCAGAAAACCTAGGAAAAAACTGAGAAACCAATTGTTTACGTTGTAGATTACGTTTATTTTGTTAAAATTTAGGTACTACCAGATTTCAGAAACATATACAAAATACCTTATATGTACCATGTTTTGTTAATTTTCAAAACTAAATAAAGAATGGAAAAAAAAAAAAAAGAAATAGCGGCCATACAGGAAACAAAATTCTCCAACACTAAAAGTCCAAAGTTTGAAAATAAAAACTATAAAAATATCATCCTTTCCTCGAACAACAAGAAGAAAGCTGGAGTTTGATCAGAAGTTCTGTTAAGTTTGAAAAAATAGATCAAATAATGGATCCAGAGGGCAGATTTCTGATCTTGATCTGCAAAATTAAAGACTCTCTGTTTACCCTTGTTAATTTGTATGCTCCTAACAAGGGTCAAATCACCTTTTTAAATAGGTTAATGAATATAGTTAATGAAAATCAGAATGGAGCACTTTTGTTGTTGGGTGACTTTAATGCAATTCCCAATCCCAACATGGATTCAACGAATGTGGCCAAGAGAGGGAATGTGACTTTAGACCCATGAATAGCTAGACATGACTTTTTGATGCTTTTAGATGTTTAATTTCTTCTTCTTGTTCAAAGTTTTTTATTGGTTTTACAAGATAAGGGATTACGTTGTAACCATATGACATTACAATCAATATAACAGTTTTTCAAAGAAGTTTTTTAACGCCATTAGAAAATTAGGTTTAGGTATTAGAGTCTATGTCCAATAGGACAGATTACAAAAATATAGAATTTGTAGAGTTAAATCGGTATTAACTATTGCGGTAAATATTTCTAAAGTATAATAAAGCAATTTTCAAATTCAAACCTAGAACATCTTTGAACGAAGTTACATGGTAACGTGGTAGGAAAGAGGAGGGGAAAAGGGGGGGGTGGGGAGGAGTAGAGTCCGTTTAGTCAGGTGAACAGTAGTTAACACTAGATTTGAAGTAGGCGTATATTTGGAAGGAAAAAGTCTGTTCCAAGGTTCCCATTTTTTTAGGTATTTATTTGTTGTTTTTGATCTCAGCGAGTGGGATAGTTCATGGGAGTTGTGTTCGGCAGTTCTTTCCAAGAGAGCCGAGAAGGTGGGAGCCTGAATGTCTCTCCATTTGGCTGCAATGAGTGTTTTTGCTATTAGAATGAAATGTACTATCAGAGGTCTAGATTTCGGGGGTATCGATTCTATGCCGAGGAGCAACAAGACCAGTTCCGGGGTGAGTGTACAATTAATTCCTGTCAAATCTGTGATCAGAAGTTGAGTCTCGTTCCAGAAAGTTTCTAGTTTCTTACAGTGCCAAAATATGTGGGAGATGTTTCCCACTTCAAGAAGGCAGCGCCAGCATAATGGGGAGTATTCTTCCTTGATTGTATGTAACCGTTGTGGGGTATAATACCATCTGGTAAGTGTCTTGTAGTGGGTTTCTATCAGTGAAGAACATGGTATCATTTTCTGGAGCTTCGAGAGTGAGAGACTTATTGATTCTTTTTCCCAAGCAAGCAGGTTGGGAGTTTTAATGATTTTGTATAAACTTTTTGTAGACCAGAATACTGGGGTGAGATGATACTTGAAGAGTTGTGTAATGGGTAGAGGAAAGAGGAAGTTTGTTTTTTTCCTGGCAATATAATTGTTGATTTTCTCCCAAGTTGATAGTTCTTGATCTTGTAGTTTGAAAGTGGAGCGTAGCAAGGTGAAGGGGATTAGTTGGTTCCTCCTGTCAATTATGTCTGATATGAGGTTAACTCCTGAGTTTTTCCAGGAGTTTAAGTTGAGGAGTGGGACTAAAAGGTTTAAAATTTTGGAAGGTATCCAGTTGTTTGTGGTAATTGAGGAATTTTCAGTCGCTTTGGTAACTAGATGCTTCCACGCTTGGATTGTCGCTTTGATTGTCAATTCTTGAGGGAGCCTTTTCGTTTATCACATAGGTGGGAGAGGAGAAGTAGATTGAGTTTATGTTTAGGGTGTTTGGATTCTTCTATGGAGAGCCAGCTGGGTCTCAAAGTCTCGCTCCACCAAGTTCTACTTAAGATAATTAAGGTCGAGTTGTAATACGCTGAGAGGTTGGGAATGGCCAGGCCTCTGTTCATTCTACTTTTTTCTAGAGTATTCCTTGCCAACCTTGTTTTTTTTTGTCACCCAAATAAAGGTATAAATTTGGGATTGGAGCTTTTTTATCCATTTCTGCTTAATTGGGATTGGGAGGGAGCGAAAAACATAAATTATTTTTGGGAGAACAAACATTCTGTAGGATTCAATCTTTCCAATCCAGGACAGGTCAACTTTAGAGATGTGTGCCAGGTCATTTTGGATAGTTTTATTTAAAGTTGCAAGGTTAGTGTCTATCAGAGTCGAGGTGTGGGCAGTGATTTGAATACCTAAATAGTCCAATGTTTTGTTATCCCAAGTTAGGTTGTGTTCTTTTTTTAAGTGTGGAAATGGTTTTGAGATCCAGATTAAAGTGCAGTACTTGGGTTTTATTAAGGTTAATTTTATATGAGGAACTGCTGAGAATTCCGGAATAGTTAGAAGCAAGTTCCTGAGAGAGTTAATGGGATCTGAAAGAGTGAGAATAACGGCGTCAGCGAATAGGCTGACTTTGTATTCTTTGGCCTTAGTGTGGATACCTCTTATATGTTGGTTCATTCGGATTTTTTCTGCCAGGGGCTCGATATATAAGTCAAATAGTGAGGGGGATAGTGGGCATCCCTGTCTTTTTCCCAATTTGATAGGGGAAATGTGTCTGAGAGCGTGTTGTTGATCAAAATACTTGTTGTTGATTGTCGTATAATGCTTTAATAATGTAGAGAATATTGCCTTGAAGCCAAACTTCTCCATTGTGGCAAAAAGGTAACCCCAATGGACTCTGTTGAACGCTTTTTCAGCGTCGACAGAGACCACAACCGCTGGGATCTTATCTTTCTCTATGTGGGATAGTAAATTGATAGTTCTTCGAGTGGCGTCGGCCGAGCCTCTATTTTGGATGAAGCCTACTTGGTCACTGTGTATAAGCTTGGGGGTAAGTTTTTGTATTCTAGTGTTGATCGTTTTTGATATAATTTTAAGGTCTGAATTAAGTAGGGAAATGGGTCTAAAGTTTGCTACATCTTCTGGGTCTTTATTTTTTGGGATAACTGTAATAGTAGCTTGAAGGGTTTCTTTACAGAGAATGTGCATTAGGGTTGGTAAGTGAGTTTAATAGCCTAGTTAGATAAGGTGCTAAAATTTCTTGATATGCAGCATAATATTCGTTTTGTAGGCCGTCGGGCCCAGGGGATTTAAGTTTTATTAGGGATTTGATTGTGTCTAGTATTTCTTCTACGGTAAATGGGGAGTTCAAGTCCTCAAGATCTTCTATGGAGAGGGAGGGAAGGTCCACCGTGTTGAGGAAGGTAGTGATTTTGGATTGGGAAGTTATATGTTCTTAGTGAGATTGTTGTAGGTTGTATAGACACTTGTAGAAATCGGCGAAGGTGTCTGAGATTGTTTGGGGCATTTTTTCTAGGATGTTATTCTTATTTTTAATTTGGGAAATATTAGTTTTGGATCTACGAACTTTTATGAGTTTTGCAAATAGCTTGGAGGGTTTATTTGAGCAATTATGAAAATTTGATTATTACGAAAATTTTATCGTAGTCAGAGACAAAGGTTTAAGCTTTCTTAATTTGAGGATTTTTTCATGTTAGTTTTGGGATGGTAGCTACAGATAATTCTATTTCTCTAATTTTATGGATTATGTTGTTAGTGGCCAAGAGCAAAGATTTTTTATGTCTGGAATTAAGTTGTATTAAGGTCCCTCTTATCACAGATTTGTGAGCGGACCAGATAGTTGAGATTGGAGTTTCTTCGAGGTCGTTTTCGCTGAAATATAGTTTTAATGTTTGTCCTATTTCTGTTTTGAAATGTGGGTGGGAGAAGAGAAAGGAGTTTGCTATCCATACATTTCTACGACTTGGAGGGGAACCTTGTGAGGTTACAAATAGGACTGGCGAATGATCTGACCAAGATTTCGGGAGGATTTCGACTGATTTAATGCATCGAAGGGAGGAGATATCAGTGAGGATTAGGTCGATACGTGACAGGGATTTGTGGACGTTGGAGAAGTGAGTATATTCGAATGAGGAGGAATTTATACATCTAAAAGCATCGTATAGCTCCACTTTTTTTAGTAGTGGATCTAGTTGGGTGTTTTGATTTCTGCTCTTGTTGGAGGAGTCAAGATTACTGTTTGGGACTGCGCTGAAGTCTCCGAAGAAATACAAGATACCTTCTTGCTTCTCTCGTATAATTCGTAAAAGTTTTTTTAGGAATGAAATTTGGCCAGAGTTTGGGGCGTAGATAATAACTAATGTATGTGTGACATTGTCTAACTGGCATACGAGGATTATATATCTTCCCTCTGTGTCGTGAATTAGTTATTTTTTTCGAATTTAATCGTTTCTTTAATTAGTATAGCTACGCCTGCTTTCTTTTTTTTGTTTGATGATAGAAAAATGTGGGTGTAGCGTGGGTTTGAAAATTTTGGTTGATTATCTACGCTGAATCTAGTTTCCTGCAATCCAGCAACGTCTATGTTAAGTTTTTTTAGCTCCTTCCATACATAAAACCGTTTTTGTGGCGAGTTGAGGCCGTTTGTGTTTAGTGATAAGAAGTTGTGGGTCATAGTAATTGTTGGAGTAATTTGATAAGTTGAGTAGATAGGACTCTACAGGGGAGAAGTGGGTTAGGGGAAAGAAAGGAAATGTGAGGTTATGTAAGAAAACCTTGTCAACGGGTGGGGGGGGGAAGTAAACTTAAGTAAACAAGTAGACGTCACTCAGTGACGTGTCAAGAAAGTATTCAGAGGAAGGGTTCTGCGGAACCGATGTTGTTCTTCCTTGAGGCTAATGTTTTGGCCAGAGTGCCAATTTGCAACTGTATGTCAGAGTCTTTGTAGTTGGAGAGGGTTTCAACCCGAGCCTGTGATATGAAGGTCCTTCAGGGTTTCAAGTCTTATTCCCGCCTCCTCAATGGTATAGTTCTTTTCTTTATGTATGAAGATGACATTTGAAGAGGGGTGGCTCCATCTATATAAAATTTGGTTGGCTCTTAGGACGTCAGTTACTGGTTTTAGTGTCCGTCTTTTGTTTAGAGTCTCTTTCGAGATGTCCAGAAAAACCTTGATGTTGTGGTAACAAATAAAAGAAGGAGGGGGAACAAGAGGCGCAATAGTGCCCTATCACTGTGGCACTAGATATAAAGTGGTGAAAAGGGATTCACTCACCTGGGACAGTTGTGTCACCCACAACTGGCTTGAAGGCGTACTCAATGCTTTATTTCTGGATGGCTGCTGCAGGACTTCCACCGTCCACTCAAGTGCGGAAATATATCGAATCGTGGGGAAAAAAATGGTGTAACATGGTCCGCGCTGCCAAAAACATCCACTCTGAAAGTAATGCACGTGAAGATGGGACTTCAAAGTAACTTCTTTATTGCCTCCTACGCGTTTCGGTGCCTCCTACGCGTTTCGGGAACCCTGAGGAAGGTGCCAGGAGGGCACCGAAACGCGTAGGAGGCAATAAAGAAGTTACTTTGAAGTCCCATCTTCACGTGCATTACTTTCAGAGTGGATGTTTTTGGCAGCGCGGACCATGTTACACCATTTTTTTCCCCACGATTTGATGTTGTGGTAGGGAGATGGCAGGGTTTTATTTTTTTTCAGGTAGTCATTTATTTGATCCTTGGTTGGAAAAAAAAAAAATTTAACTATGACATCTCTAGGGATATCCTCTGCTAATCGAACGGGTTTAGGCAGTCTGTGAGCCCTTTCTATTGAATATTCGATTTCTTGTTTGCCTGGGACAGTTTTTTTTGTTAGATTTTTGATAAAGTTTGAGAGTTCTTGGGGTTTAACTGTTTCGGGAATTCCTCTAAATTTAAGATTTATTTTCCTGTCTCTGTCCTCTCTATCAGCTAGTTTATCCTTTAAATATTTGATTTCTTCCTTCATTTTTACATGTTCGGTCTTGGTTGATTTAGTGTCAATTCTGAGTTTGGAGATTGCCTGGTCATGCCTGTCCACTCTAGATACTATTGTGGCGACCGTAGTTTTGATTTCATCTAAGTGAGAGTTCAAATTGTCTTCCATTTTAGATTGGAATGCTGTAAAGAGATTCACCATAAAGTCTTTGTCTAGTGGTTGGCCCGGATTGTAATTAAGGAGAGGTTCTAGCCCTGTTGCGTCTGTTTTCATTCTTTGTCTAACAGGGCTTCTAAGAGTGGAATCCTGATCTAAGGTCGGATTGTTTTTTGTGGAGGACACAGGATTAGTTTTAGAGGGGGTACTCATCTCTTTCCGTTTAGATGAATAGGAGGTTTCATTCATAGGAGTTTCTGTTGGGGTCTCAGAGTGATCACCTTCTTTGTTTTTTTTAATAGACTGAGCAGATTGATATGGAGTTGGTATTTTACTTTTCAGTGGGGATTTTTGTAGGTCTCCTGCAAGTTCAATTTCTTGTGGAGTGGAGGTGTCACGGGTGGCACGGATGACAGGGTAGAGACCACGCGCAGACGGTCCCAGCGGTTGGCCAATCAGCCATAAGAGTTGAGGACGGTCCGTCTTTCAGGGGCATTTACCTTCTGTGTAGATGAAGAGAAGGTATGATAAGATCTCCCTATCATGGGGAGACGGCTGGGAAGGTCTTGTGCTCGTTCTGGTTTCTACACCAGTATCCTGGGTCTCTAGGACCCAGCAGGTTCTTCCCACCTTTATAAGGAGTTTCATTGCCCTCCCTCAGTGCAGGTGATATTTCCTTGTGCACTCATTATACTTGCTCCAGCAGAAGCAGAGGTGGTGGAGGTTGCTGTGATCTGCTGCAAGATAAGTGTTTTCTTTCCCCATTGTCTGTTATTTCCTTGTGTTGTCTTTAGTTGTTAGTGGAGGGGTCTAGTGAACCTCTCCATCTGATCCTTAGCTAAGGTAGTGCTAGGATCAGAGAGGGACGAGGTTCGTGGTCGGCGACAGTTGAGGAAACTGTATAGGGACGTTAGGGCAGACAGGGTCAGCCCCAGTAAGACCAGGGGTCACCCTCTCCTTCTTGTGCCCATAGTTTTAGGGACTCCTTATTCCCCCCCCCCGTCGTGGTCCTACGCTGAGTGCCTCTCCCGCCCCCAGCGTGACAGGAGGTTGATTTAGAGGGCATATTATGTCCTGGTCGTAGTCAAGTTTTGCTAAGAGAAATCTCAATAATTTTTGGGAAGAATATACTCAGGAGCTGGGAAGGTATCGTCAGCTTATTGTATACTGAGGTTATAATTGAAGAGTCTTATTAATGTTGTGAGGTAAGGGACAGTCTTAGGTATGGGAAAGATTCAAGTTTTAAGAGAGCAAGTCACTGGTATGTAATTTCTGGGAATAGGTCTGAAGTCAGTCTCAGAAATTGATGCGTTTCTAGGTTAATTACAAGTACAATGCAGTGTTACATATGTGGCAGTTAAGACTTATAAGTAAATCACTAGTTTGATTCCAACATTCAGATTAAACTACCACAAGAGTACAGACCCTTATACTTGCTATACAATAAAGTAGGCTGCTTCAAGAAAAGTATAACTCTTAATTTCAATTGGTTGGTCCAGGACCAGGTATACACAATGAGCTATTGGTATCTAGACAAAGAGAAAAAAAAAAAAAAAAAGAAAGTTTCTGGTGCAAACTCTCAGGTGTCTTCCTAAATCTTCAGCAAGTGAGAGTTCAGACAGTCTTAGTATTTGTTGTGGTTTAGGAGTTGTGGGGTTAATAAGGAGTTGTGTTCTGGATATCACAGAATGCTTGTAGAAATCTGCTTAGGCAATTAGCAGATCTATCTGAAGATTGTTCTGAAGGAAATATGCAGTGGCACAAGTTCCAAAAGCCCTTACTGGGGAAGGGGGGGGGAGAAGTAGGGGGATTATTTGGGAGAGTTCAGATCTGTTTAGCAGTGATATTGGTGGAAAAAAGTACCTGTTCTATTACCCCAGTACACATGTGTGGGGGGAAACTGTCCAGTGAGGCTTATGTGCATGGAGGGGGCACTCACTTGCTCAAGACTTTCAGCCTCTCTCTTCTCTGCCTTTGGTCTCCGTCCCTGTGCTGTTCATGAGTGAAGTTAATAGAAGCTGATAGTGATCAGATCTTCCTCCGCTTCACTCCTCGCTGCTGTATCCTGTACACAACGGAAGATGGTGTTCCAGAGCTGCTAGGATATGTGCACACCGCCCAGGTCTAAAGTATCCTTCCGCTGCAATCTTCCTCGTCGTCCAGGAGTTAAATAGTCCCACACCACTTTCCTCCAATCTCCCTGATTCAGCTGTTTGTGCGGGCGTACTTTAGGTATTTTCTGTCTCTTATTTCTCCTTTTTCTTGCCTTCTCCCCCTCCTGCATTGTGCGGCTAGTTTATGGCCTCTCTCTGGTGGGGGGAGCGGGGGATGCGGGACGTGGGTCAATAAATCTACTCAGGTCCTGGAATTCCTCCTGTCGCTGTCCAGAGTTTTAGGGCACCACCGGGTGTTAGCAATGAGCTGAGGTGTCTGAGCCAGATTCCTCCAGAGGTCAGGCGGTGCAGGAATCTCGTGTGTGAGGAGAGATTAGAAGCTGCACAGTTCTCAGTAATGGCGCCAAAAACAGACAGGTGCCCAGTCCGGTGGGGGACAAAGGGTCCCAGTGTGTGTTCTCCTTACCGGAGGTTCTAGCTGGTTGGCCCAGATGATCCTCAATAGTTAGTTTTCAAGTCGGTGTAGCTTGGGTAGGGAACTTTATCTTGTAGCAGACTGAAATTCCCGTCGCTGTATCATAGGCACCGGAGCTCTGCAAGGTCCTTGCTACTCCATAGAGCTGCAGGCCACGCCTGTTTAATTTCTTCTTCTAAAGAATTCACATTTTATTCAAATACCCATTTTTCTTTGGCCAGAATTGACTTAGTTCTTTCAAATATTCATACCCTGCCGAGACTAAAATATATAAAAATACTTCCAAAGATATGGTCTGACCATTCCCCTATATTATTGGAATTAAACAATAGATATGATTTCTCAATCCATATACTGTGGAGAGAAAACTCATTATTATTTACGCATCTGGAGTATAGGAGCGAAATCTTTAATGCTTTGAATTCCTACTTTAAAGAAAATAATATGATGATATCCCGATAACCACCCTTTGGACAGCACATAAAGCTGTTATTAGAGGTCTCCTTATTCAAATAAACTCTAGAGTAAACAAAATTTGAATGGGAAAAACAGAGAAAACTATTGATCAAATTAGGACGCTTGAAAGGGTCCGGGCCATTAATCCTTCAAAAGATATACATAAGCAAATCTTACAACTTAGAGTTGAACTAAAATCTATTTTCACAAAATGTTGAAGAATCAACAAGTGGGACACAATTATGAAGTGTAACAAAATTTATTGCATATTTTAAACTTTTTTAACAAATAAAAAACTGAAAAGTGGGGCGTGCAATATTATTCGGCCCCCTTGAGTTAATACTTTGTAGCGCCACCTTTTGCTGCGATTACAGCAGCAAGTTGCTTGGGTTATGTCTCTATTAGTTTTGCACAACGAGAGACTGAAATTCTTGCCCATTCTTCCTTGCAAAACAGCTCGAGCTCAGTGAGGTTGGATGGAGAGTGTTTGTGAACAGCAGTTTTCAGCTCTTTCCACAGATTCTCGATTGGATTCGGGTCTGGACTTTGACTTGGCCATTCTAACACCTGGATATGTTTATTTTTGAACCATTCCATTGTAGATTTTGCTTTATTTTTGGGATCATTGTCTTGTTGGAAGATTAATCTCCGTCCCAGTCTCAGGTCTTTTGCAGACTCCAACTGGTTTTCTTCCAGAATGGTCCTGTATTTGGCTCCGTCCATCTTTCCATCAATTTTAACCATCTTCCCTGTCCCTCCTGAAGATAAGCTGGCCCAAACCATGATGCTGCCACCACCATGTTTGACAGTGGGGATGGTGTTTTGAGGGTGATGAGCAGTGTTTCTTTTACACCAAACACATCTTTTTGCATTGTGGCCAAAAAGTTCGATTTTGGTTTCATCTGACCAGAGCACCTTTTCCACATGTTTGGTGTGCCTCCCAGGTGGCTTGTGGCAAACTTCAAATGAGACTTTTTATGTATATCTTTGAGAAATGGCTTTGTTCTTGCTGCTCTTCCATAAAGGCCAGATTTGTGCAGTGTAAGACTGATTGTTGTCCTATGGACACACTCTCCCACCTCAGCAGCAGATCTCTGCAGTTCATCCAGAGTGATCATGGGCCTTTTGGCTGCATCTCTGATCAGTCTTTTCCTTGTTTGGGATGAAGGTTTAGAGGGATGGCCGGGTCTTGGTAGATTTGCAGTGGTCTGATACTCCTTCCATTTCAATATGATCGCTTGCACAGTGCTCCTTGAGATGTTTACAACTTGGGAAATCTTTTTGTATCCAAATCCAGCTTTAAACTTCATCACAACAGTACTTCGGACCTGCCTGGTGTGTTCCTTGGTCTTCATGATGCTCTCTGCACTTGAAACAGAACCCTGAGACTATCACAGAGCAGTTGCATTTACAGTGTTAGCCAAAAGTATTGACACCCCTGTAATTCTGTCAGATAATACTCAGTTTCTTCCTGAAAATGATTGCAATCACAAATTCTTTGGTATTATTATCTTCATTTAATTTGTCTTCAATGAAAAAACACAAAAGAGAATGAAGCAAAAAGAAAAACATTGATCATTTCACACAAAACTCCAAAAATGGGCCAGACAAAAGTATTGGTGCCCTCAGCCTAATACTTGGTTGCACAACCTTTAGCCAAAATAACTGCGATCAACCGCTTCCGGTAACCATCAGTGAGTTTCTTACAATGCTCTGCTGGAATTTTAGACCATTCTTCTTTGGCAAACTGCTCCAGGTCCCTGATATTTGAAGGGTGCCTTCTCCAAACTGCCATTTTTAGATCTCTCCACAGGTGTTCTATGGGATTCAGGTCCGGACTCATTGCTGGCCACCTTAGAAGTCTCCAGTGCTTTCTCTCAAACCATTTTCTAGTGCTTTTTGAAGTGTGTTTTGGGTCATTGTCCTGCTGGAAGACCCATGACCTCTGAGGGAGACCCAGCTTTCTCACACTGGGCCCTACATTATGCTGCAAAATTTGTTGGTAGTCTTCAGACTTCATAATGCCATGCTCACTGTCAAGCAGTCCAGTGCCAGAGGCAGCAAAGCAACCCCAAAACATCAGGGAACCTCCGCCATGTTGGACTGTAGGGACCGTGTCCTTTTCTTTGAATGCCTCTTTTTTTCTCCTGTAAACTCTATGTTAATGCCTTTGCCCAAAAAGAGAGAACATTCTTCCAAAACATTTTAGGCTTTCTCAGGTAAGTTTTGGCAAACTCCAGCCTGGCTTTTTTATGTCTCGGGGTAAGAAGTGGGGTCTTCCTGGGTATCCTACCATACAGTCCCTTTTGATTCAGACGCCGATGGATAGTACGGGTTGACACTGTTGTACCCTCGGACTGCAGGGCAGTTTGAACTTGTTTGGATGTTAGTCAAGGTTCTTTATCCACCATCCGCACAATCTTGCGTTGAAATCTCTTGTCAATTTTTCTTTTCCGTCCACATTTAGGGAGATTAGCCACAGTGCCATGGGCTTTAAACTTCTTGATGACACTGCGCACGGTAGACACCTGAACATTCAGGTCTTTGGAGATGGACTTGTAGCCTTGAGATTGCTCATGCTTCCTCACAATTTGGTTTCTCAAGTCCTCAGACAGTTCTTTGGTCTTCTTTCTTTTCTTCATGCTCAATGTGGTACACACAAGGACACAGGACAGAGGTTGAGCCAACTTTAATCCATGTCAACTGGCTGCAAGTGTGATTTAGTTATTGCCAACACCTGTTAGGTGCCACAGGTAAGTTACAGGTGCTGTTAATTACACAAATTAGAGAAGCATCACAAGATTTTTCTAACAGTGCCAATACTTTTGTCCACCCCCTTTTTTATGTTTGGTGTGGAACTATATCCAATTTGGCTTTAGGACAATTCTTTTTGTGTTTTTTTCATTGAAGACAAATTAAATGAAGATAATAATACCAAAGAATTTGTGATTGCAATCATTTTCAGGAAGAAGTATTATCTGACAGAATTGCAGGGGTGTCAATACTTTTGGCCAACACTGTATATGGAAACTTGATTTAACACAGGTGGATTTTATTTATCATTATCAGTCATTTAGGACAACATTGGATCATTCAAAAATCCTCACTGAACTTCTGGAGTGAGTTTGCTGCACTGAAAGTAAAGGGGCCGAATAATATTGTACGCCCCACTTTTCAGTTTTCTATTTTTTAATAAAGTTTAAAATAGCCCAGAAATTTCATTCCATTTCACGATTGTGTCCCACTTGTTGATTCTTCACAAAAAAATTTGAATCTATATCTTTATGTTTGAAGCCTGAAATGTGGCAAAAGGTTGAAAAGTTCAAGGGGGCGAAATACTTTCACAAGGCACTGCAACTTAAAAGATGACCCAAATATTGTAACCCCTACTACCCAATCTATTTCTTCCTTCCTAGACTCAATTAATTTACCAAAACTATCTAAAGAGGACCTTTTGTTTATTAACTCTCCTTTTACGGATAGCGAAGTCTCAATAGCAATTGGCACCTTGAAGAATAATAAATCCCCGGGTCCTGATGAGCTCCCCAATGATTATTATAAGAAATTTTCTGTTTCCCTTGTCCCCTTTTTCACTAAACTAATAAATGTGGTTGCTCTTGGTGCTCCTCCTCTTTCGGAAATGCAGGAGGCTATTATAACAGTAATTCCCAAAGGTAAAAAAGATGAGCAAACGTGCTACTTATAGACCAATTTCACTCCTGAATATTGATGTAAAACTGATTTAAAAAATAATTGCAACAAGATTGCAGGGTTTCATACCAAAACTGATTAAGAATGATCAAATGGGATTCATATCTTTTTTTTTAATTCTTTATTTTGAGAATATATGAGTATAAACAGAAAAATCAAGGCAAGCCCTCCAATATCACCAGTTGTAGTGATACAAGTACGTTGGGCTCATAAGAACAGTACAGCACCATCATAATATGGAGAAATAAGAAATTGAGAAATAGGTCCTTAGCAGTCCAGCAACAATGGCCTTGTGCATGGCCACCATAAGGCCTAACCCTATGAAATGCAAGTTATATTGTATTCGAAGAACAGAGAATCGAGGTCATATCAAAATAAAAGGATGATTAACAAGAACTAGAGGTCAAGAGAGGAGTAGAAAGAAAAGGCGAGGGGGGAAGGTGGAGACCAATCGACTTGAGAGAGTGAGGAAAGTGAGGGAAGGATGGGAGTAGGAGGGGGGAGGGGGAATCCATGGTAGGGCATCCCACCCCAGGCCCGTCATGACAGGCAACCCACTCAAATTGGAAGATGATCCAAGGGCAACCCACCACCAAGCAGGGAGCGATACCGCTCAATTTCTTGGAATTCCATCCAGACCAACCAAGTAGAACCAAAATTACTCTGGGAATCTCGTAGAGAAGATGTCAGATCCTCCATATACATCAGTTCATTGACCCGTCTGATCCAGTGGGAGATGGTGGGAGGGGTGTTTTTCCCCCACAAGACCGGGATACAAGATCTGGCAGCTATTATTAGAAATTTGAATAGAGAGTTCCTATATATCTTCCCGGGGATCTCACAGTGATGCAAGAGTATCAAAGCCGGTGATAAGGGTAGTTGAATACCAGAAACCAGTGGTATCACATTCTCCAATGCAAACCAGAGAGGTCGTAAACCTTCACAATCCCAAAAGATATGCGTGAATGAGCCTCGTTCCTTCCCGCATCTCCAGCATTCTATACCTGTCCCCGGGAACATTGCATTGAGCTTGACCGGTGTTCTGTACCACCTTGAAAGCAATTTTTAATTGGCCTCTTGGAACTTTAAACTAATGGAGGTAATGTGAGTAAGTTGGAATATTCTCGCAATCTGGTCATCTGTAAAATTAATATTCAATTCAGTTTCCCACTGTGAGATAAAGGTGGGTGGAGTCTGGTCTTCAAGGGAGCTCAGCATAGAATAGAGCAGGGATAAGGCGTGTCTGATCAGTCCCTGGCCGGTGCATGATTCAAATTGTGTCCTGGAACGATTAAAACAAGTCCTCGGAGGCAATGAGTGCAGATAGTGTCGTAGCTGAAAGCATCTCCACCAACCTAATTTGGTCGATTCTTCCCAAAATGACAACGCTTCCAGGGTCGGCCAATCATCTCCTCCACTCATAGTCTAGGCTCTATCTCTCCCAGCCTCTATCCACAATGCAAAAGTCTTATCGGATCTGGCAGCAATAAAATCGGGGTGACTTATAATTGGTGTAAGTGGTGAACAGGGCGGAATAACTGAACCTCGCAGAGGCAGTGTGTTGCAGACACGCAATGTGGTGCCTATAGTTGGATGAGTAAGCAGCCGGGGAGGGGCCGACGTCATCACCCATGGGAGTCCATTCAGCGGGAATGGGCAGAAACTTTGTTCAATTTGCACCCAGGCCTTATGCTTATTGTTCCTGCACCAGTCTACCAATCTGGTCAGATGGGTAGCAGTGTGATAACGTTTAAGATCGGGGAGGCCTATGCCCCCACTCGCTTTCGGTCTGGTAAGAATGGCCCTTCCTATTCTGGCTGATCTGCCGTTCCAAATAAATTATATAAAAATATAAGGGGAGACAACAGAGGCGCAATAGTGCCCTATCATTTGGCATAGATTAGGGACTAATCGGTACAAACAGGTCTGCACTAACCTGATTCAGTTGTGAATCCCACAACTGGAATAAAGGCGTTGGTTTTAGTAATGTAGGCTGCTGCTGGACCTCCACCTCCACGGGGCCGTGGGTGCTTCAAAGGTTCTGGGATCAAAGGTGTATCACAGTCCGCGCTGCCCGATCGTCCAAAGGATCACAAGGGAAAACAATGTTCCAAACGAAATTCTCTTTATTCCTATAAACCTTTCGGTCTGGTAAGAATGGCCCTTCCTATTCTGGCTGATCTGCCGTTCCAAATAAATTGGCTTTGAATGGAAGAAATCCTCCAGAAGACGTCTCGAGGAATTCTAACTGGAAGAGTCTGCAACAAGTACAGGATCCTAGGGAGGATATTCATTTTCAAAATCTGGCATCTGCCAAACCATGAAAAAGATGATCTGGACCATCTCACGCAGTCGGACTCAATTGTTTGCAGCAGTGGGGGAAAATTGATCCGGTATAACTCTTTCAGATTAGCTGATAATTTAATCCCCAAATAAGATAGATGTTGATGCGACCATTTGAAACTAAAGGAGGATCGTAGGGTGTCGGAAGATTGGGGTGGCAGGTTGATATTAAGTGCTTCCAATTTGTCGAAATTAATTTTAAAATTAGAAAGGGTAGCATAAATCTGGAACTCTCTCATTAGATTCAGTAATGAGATGACAGGATTCGATATAAAAAACAACAGGTCATCTGCATATGCCGCTACCTTATGGGAGGTTTTCCGGATGAGGATCCCTGTGATGTTAGGATTGGCTCTCACGTGTCTCAGAAGGGCTCGAGTGTGAGGATAAAAATTAGTGGGGAAAGAGGACATCCCTGGCGCGTGCTGTTGTGTATAGTGAATAGTTCAGAGAGCACTCCATTCACCTGGACCCTGGCAGTTGGTCCAGAATAGAGGGCTAAAATCCAGCGCAGCATATTCTCACCAAGACCTATGAATCAAAGGGTCTCCCCCATGAAGTTCCAGTTGACACGGTCAAATGCCTTTTCGGCATCTGTGGATAACAACATAGAGGAAACTGGGCCCGAGATTGCTTGGTGAATCAGGTTGATTGCTTTAGTAGTGTTATATTGGGCCTCTCTCCCTGTCATAAAACCTGCCTGGTCCGGGTGAATAATGTTGGGAAGCAAAGGGGATAACCTGGAGGCGAGAATTCTGGCAAATAGCTTAATGTCTTCATTAAGAAGAGAAATGGGGCGGTAGCTGCCGCATTGTGACACATCCTTACCAGGTTTAGGTATCACCGAGATGTGGGCTCTCAGTGTGTCAGCGTGAGGAGGCCCACATCTATTCAAGTCATTAAAAAAGGAAAGTAAATGTGGCACAAGTTGGACTTTGAGTTTTTTGTAGTACATTGCAGAGAATCCGTCCGGGCCTGGAGCTTTACCATTTTTAGTCGCAGCGATGGCCATGATCACTTCCGTGTTAGTGAAGGGGCGCTCCAAGGTGGCTACATCTGTCGGATTCAACTTAGGGATACCTGAAGAAGAAATATACTCTATAATTTTTTGGAGAAAGGACTCTGACTGCGTGAGAGGGTTTGTGCCATCCACCTTGTAAAAGAAAAGAAAAAAATGTGTTGCGCCACCTGTGGACTTATCCTGCTATTATAAGGTTGCACTTAGGGATCAACTAACCTTTTATGGTTGTGCCAGTTCTGCACAACCAGAATGTGGGCGTGTGATCCGCTTGAGGAAGACGTGTTTGCCACGTCGAAACATGTTGTGGGTTGGAGTTTGGAGCATCATCTTTTAAAGAATAAAGATAGAGATTGGAGATAATTGTGTTCGTGTAATCTCAGCGCTCTACCGAAGGACCGCTTAAACAATTTCTACTCTTATCCACTTTGTAAAGGGAGGCATAAAATTGCTTAAAGGCCTCCGCTATGACCGATGAAAGTTGGATAGACCCCTTGCGTCTCCCCTCCCCAATTCCCGATATAAATGAGCGCGTCCTCTGCTGTCTCAATGCTTTTGCTAAATATTTACTACATTTGTTCCCATAATCATAGAAATTCCTTTGGCTTTTATATTCAGCAGGCCCCTCAGTTCCTCTCTGACCCTAATCAGGTTTGTCGCTGTCCTATCGTCAGGTCGTATGTTATGAGTCGTTTCCAGGGCTCTCAAAACGAACCAATAGGGTTGGCATTTCCAAGTCTCTCCCTTTTTTCAATCTTGTGCCATGTTTAATGAGGATCCCACGGATCACACACTTGTGGGCTTCCCAGATAGAGCCTGGAGAGGAGTCAGATGTCTTGTTAATCCTAAAAAAATCTGTTAGAGTCTGTCCTATTTCCCCAAGGGTCACAGGATCATCCAAAAGAGAGGTGTTCAGCCTCCACTGCCACTGCCGTGTGATGGGAGACGGCAGTAGAATTGAGACAATGCAAAGAGAGTGGTCTGAGAAAACAATAGGGTCTATTTCAGCCCAGTGTCCCATAAGGAAATAATCTAATCTGGAGTAAGTGCCATGCACCTGTGAAAAGTAAGTGAAATCCGTATCTGATGGGTGTAGGAGCCTTCAAGTGTCAACAAGCTGGTGATCATGCAATAGCCGTCGGAGTCTGCATAAGGCGGCTGCGGAAAAGGGAGATGAGCCAGAGGACGTATCTATATTCGGATCCAACACGACATTAAGGTCACCACCTATCACCAAGGTTCCTCTGAGAACTCACCAATTCTCCCCAGAAACCCATCGAGAGCGGAAATCTGGCTGCTGCTGGGTAGGTATACTGAGACAAAGGTAAAGATTTGAGAAGCAACACGACCCTTAACCATTAATAGTCTGCCAAGATCATCACAACTGGAATCTATAAACTCCCACGGTATGGACCTGGAAATACATATGCTGGTTCCCCGTGACTTCATATCTGCCGAGAAGCTGTTATATACATCGGGGAACCAATCGCTAGATAGTTTATACGATTTGGTCGCACATAGATGTGTCTCCGGAAGGAAGTCAATTTGAATGTTTGCCCTTCTGAGGCGGTGAGTCAGAATTGATCTCTTACCGGCACTGTGAAGGCCACGTACATTTAATGAGCCACAACGAACCTCAGCTATGTTAGATTCAGTCATTTTCATGAGGTAAACTGATGTACCAGAACGTGGCGACCCCGAGGGGGGTAAGGGGGTAAGGTAGGACCAAGGAAGGACAAGAGCTTAAGATGGATCTGTGGTGTGTGGGAGAATAGAAGAGAGGGTAGGAAGGTTTGGATGGAGGGAAGAAGAAGCTGAAGAAGAAAGCAAAAGTTCTCAGGCTACCAGGAAGAGAGAGTAGGAAAGAAGGAGTAAAGAAAGACGAAAATAAGAGGTAATGTGAGAGAGAAGAGAATAAAAAAGAGATTAAAGTCAATATAAGAACAAGTAACACAATAGAAAAGTAAAAGTAACCGTAGTAAGCAGTCTCCTCAGATGTCAACTAGGAGACAAAAAAGAACACGTCTTTCTAGGGAACATGGAAAACCATCCCCGAAGCACAACATTAGTTTAGACAATAGTTGAAACAAACCACATGTAAAATACATGTTGGTCAATTGAGAACCACAGCCGACTCTCGTCATCTCCAATGTCTCCCCCCAGATCAAACCCCCCCGACACATGGTGGAGTTGCAAAAGTCAGGGTGAGATGGCACTAAGGGGGGACGGAGGAGAGGAATCACAGCCCAAAAGTAGCAATTCACCATAGATATCTGAAACAAAAAAAAGGAGAAAAAGTCAACACAGGTTATAACAGTAAACGTTTAACATGGCAGAGGTCAGCTGGGAATAAAAGGAAAAATTAAAGTAATACGTGCACCCCTGTTCATGGAGGTTTTGTACGTTGCTGTGGGCCCTCCTCTCCCAGCTCCCTTCGCTGTTGGTTTTTTCGTTGCTGATGTTGGGGGGAACGACGATCTTGCCTCTGTCCCCTCTCTTTCCGGGCAGGGGGGTGGGAGAGCCCCCAATTCAGCCAGTTCAGGATGGCGATGGGAGAGATGTCAAGAAACCTAAAGAGGGCAGGCAGTTCATCTGGCGTCTTCAGGTAAAAAAGGTCATCATCCCTTCGCACTATCAGGTGGAACGGGTGGCCCCACCTGTATGAAGCTCCCAGGTCCGTGATGCGGATTAGTAAAGGATGAAGCATTCTCCCTCATCGCCAAAGTGCGGGCCGAGATGTCGGGGAATAGCTTGATTTCAGCATCATCCAAAGAGAGGGTACCGAACAACCAGGCCACACGAAGGATTGTTTCCTTCTCCGTGTAATAGTGTAGCCAGCACAGTACATCTCTTGGGTTGGCTGCATCAATCTGGCCTCGGTGTGACACCCGGTGGATTCTGTCATGGTGTAAGGAGAGTCCAGTGGTTTTTTAGAGACCATATTAAACACTTCAAAAACCTTTGGGGCAGGTTTTTTGCAAGGATGGATTCTGGTATACCTTTAAGGCGAACATAATTACGCCTGCCCCGATTCTCTTGATCGTCCTGTAGCAGTGCCATAGTTTGCATTTGTATCTGGGTGTCCTCCAGTTGTTGTCCCATATTAGAGACCTGTGTAGTGAGGGATGCAACCTTTTCTTCCAGGGAGGAAGTGCGTGTATCAATCAGATCAATGTCTGTTCGCAGGCAGAGAAGGCCTTTTCATGTGAGTTCTCTATTCTGGTCATTCCTGGTGGGGAGGGCTCTGATTAACTCATAGAGTGCCTGCAGGTTAGGACAAGATGTGCTTGGAGCTATGGCAGTGGCAACAGCAGCAGGGGCTCCATAAACATTTTCTCCCCTCCCCACCTCCATTCTGCATCCTCCTTCTGCCAGCTCCTTCCCTCCCCCGTTCAGTACCTTATCTATCTGTGGATAAGATACTAGGACAATACAATACAAGGGAATTTTGTGTCAGTAGAGCCATAAATTGGAGGTTTTATAGTGAGGACATCTCTCGCCACATCCTCAGCAGCTGCCTGCCCGTCGGCGCTACTGCCCCCTTCCTCTTCTGTGTTTTCTCCAGCTCCATGTTTACTACTGGGCTGCAGCTGGGCTTTCCTCCCTGGATCAAACGATCCAAGGCAGTTTCCCTCCTCAGTGGGGTCTGTGAAGGATTGCAGGAGGCAGAGCGACGTGATTTTGGCATATCTTGAGCTGTTCAGGCCGGCTGGGTAATGCTGACTGCAAGTGCCTCAGGGAGCCCTCTTTCCACACTTTTTTCACGCTGCCATGGCTAAGCCACTTCGGGATTCATATCTAATAGAGGTACATTGGATGGTACTCGAAGAGTTTTGAATATTTTATTCCATATAGAGAAGTCAGGTACCCCAATGTTGGCTGTAGCTGTGTACGCCAAAAAGGCGTTCGACGGGGTACATTGGGGTTTCTTTTTCAATGTCTTGCGTAAATTTGGACTTCAAGGAGGTTCCTATAACATTATTAAAGCCCTCTACACTAATCCCATGGCAAATATCCTACTGAATAGACATTTATATGATAGAATAGTTTTGACCAACGCACCAGACAAGGCTGTCCCCTTTCCCCATTGTTGTTTGATTTCTTTTTAGAACCCCTGGTGGAAAGTATTAGAATTAATTCAAATATTAAAGGAGTCCCCCTTAATATTGACCACTATAAAACCACTTTATTTGCTGACGACGTCTTAGCCACATTGACGGACCCTCTGTCCTCAATTAGACATTATATTAATACTATTGATAGATTTTCAGAAGTCTCATTTTATAAAATGAACATGAGCAAAACTCAGGTCTTGCACCTCAACATTGATGCAGATTTACTAGAAATATTAAGGAGAGAATTCAACTGTGATTGGGAAACTAAGGAACTGACCTATCTAGGTATATTAATTACTAATCCAATGTCTGATATAATTGAGACAAATGTATCTGACTTGTATATGACGATAAAAAAAGACCTTCAACATCTCTCAAAAACAGAGACCTCTATGTGGAACCCCTGGCGGAAAAAATAAGATCTAACCATCTAATCAAAGGTATACCCTTAAATCATAACAATTATAAAATCTCATTGTTTGCTGACGACATCCTTCTTACTATCTCTGACCCCATGAACTCAATAGATCACCTGCTAAACAATATTAGCCAATTTTCTGACGTCTTCTATTATAAGATAAATCTAAATAAAACCCAAATTCTCCACTTAAATTTAGAACCCGGAATTCTAGAGAATCTTAGGAAAAGGCTCCCAGTGTCCTGGGACATGAAATATATAAACTATCTCGGAATCCAATTAACTACCCCTATCTCAACAACTATCGAAATCAATTTAAGTGCCATTTTTAAGTCCTTACAGTTAGATATTCTACATTTGTCAAAAATAGAGGTATCTTGGCTAGGAAGAATAGCGGCATATAAAATGTGTCTCTTACCAAAGCTACTCTATATTTTCCGGTCAATCCCGATGATAATTCCGAAGAAATGGGTCCAAAAGCTACAATCTCAACTAGCGACTTTCACCTGGGCTAAAAAGAAACCAAGAGTGGCAAAACTAGTACTGGAAAAAAGCAGAAGGAAAGGCGGGCTCGCACTTCCGAATATAGCCTCATACTACCACGCCACTTTAATTAAACTAAGCCAGATGTGGTGGACGAAAGATGAGGGTCCGACTTGGCTCACAATTGAAGAACCTCTACATCCTCAAGTAGGACTCGACACGACTACCCTTATCTACTTATGTAACAAATCCAAACCACTTCCACAAATACCTACAATTAGAACCACCATCCAGGCATGGAAACTACTTCTAAAGACCTCTATCAAATTGTACCCAATGGTCTCCCCTACTTGGATAAAAATAGATTTACTAGAACGTAAGTCCCCAAAGATTAAATTGTCCTCATGGGTAGAATTGGGCATTAATTATATCTCAGACATTTTAAATAAAGACAAACAACTTAAACCCTTCCAGGCATTACAAAAGGAATATAAACTTAAAAGCACTGAAGAAATAACTTGGAAGAGAATCGATAATGTAATCAGAACCCATAAACTGAATTTCCATTCACCGCAAAACTTGATGCAAATGTTCAAATTCCCACAAGCCCTAATATTTTGGAAAACCAACTATATATATCAGAATTTCTCTCAAGACCATACTTCCCACTCCATTCCTAATATAGCCGCTTGGGAAAAGGAATTGGGAATAAATATCTCGCCAATTGACCTACAGCAGAATTTAGATATTGTCTACCGTTATATCCCATGCGTCTCCTTATTGGAAACTCATTACAAGATATATACGAGGTGGTACTATACTCCAGCTAAATTAGCCAAAATTAAGGACACCAACTCAGCCTTATGCTAGAGGAACTGTACACACGTTGGTAGTTTGATGCATGTATTCTGGGGTTGCAAGGTCTTACGACCTTTCTGGTCTGAAGTTGAGTCAATGATTAACTCATTAACGGGTTTACGTTTAAAACTTAATCCTACACTGGTATTACTCATAGGCCTAGAAAAACTTCCAACCATCCATAGACCAATTGTTACACATATACTTCTCACAGCAAAAAATGCCATTGCATCAAGGTGGTGAAGTGGTGGCTGAGAGGACCACCGCGGTGCAGAATAATGTACGATACACAAGATGGGAGTGCAAACCACAAGGGTGAATTTATTAACAGGCGGGGAAAGATGTGAAGAAGGCAGGTTCAAGCAGGGGTAAAAAGAGGCAAACGAGATTTAACAAGCTTTTCGTTTTCTCTAGCTGGTCCGCTCAATAATACGGTTCTCCAGCTATCACAAGTTAAAAGCACATAGGTAAATGCACAAAAGCAAGGTAAAATGCTACTCTACGTATAACCTTTCTGGCCTCGCTACACAGGCCACACGGCTGCCGTGTTCTACCTACTGAAGCCCATTCTAAACCCTGAAAGGTGCACAATATTCAACTCACAGTGATGCTGGGATTTGGATGCAGTCCCGGGGGCCCCCAACAACAGTAGTCCTATCCGAAGATGCACACGGCTCCTGTCTCGAGTCGATGGGCTGCAAATCTTCTCCTTGCTTCAGGCTCTCACTGGATCCCAGGCTTGTCTGTGTCTCACTTTCATTTCACAAGAAAAACTCCTGTCCTTTCTCAGACACACAGACGGTGTGTTTCTCTTCACACGTTCATCGGCTGCTCTCAAAACACACTCTCAGAAGGGGAAAAACAGGACATACCATCATCCCACACCTGGGGGGGTTTCTGTCTCTTAAAGTGGCAGCGTGTTTCTTACTGTCCAACACAGTCAGGGATTTCTTAAAGTGGCAACGCTTCTCTTACTGTCCATAGCAGTAGCACCCCCAATATGCCTCCCTACTTAATGATGGTCTCCTCGGCCATCACAGCATCAGGCCCACAGTGTAATGACGGGATGTTCAATGTGAACACAGCACCTGTGGAGGAGACAACAATGGCAGTACAGCAGACTGAGTACATTGTTCAACATATCGGATTGGTGGAACCCCTGCAGTAGACCTCTGAGACCTTCTAAGATCTTGACTATCAGGCCAGGCCTGGCTAGCTCCCGGAGGAACACTTGCTGCAGGAGCCACAGTGGAATCTTGACTATCCTCTTCTTCACGTGGCGGTAGGGGCTCATCCATGGGATCTCCGCTCCTGGAAGGCTGAGGGTCCCCCACTGTGTTGGGGACTGTCCACCAGTCATCGTCGACTTCACACACAGGTGACGTGAGTTCAGGGAGCGGGGCAGAGACTGTAGGAGGTATTGGCGTAGGAAAAGCTTCGGACCGGCATGGCCGCAGCATATTTCTGTGTAGTACTCTAGGGCCGGACGCCCCATTCTCAACTTGCACCTTGTAGACTGGGCCATCAGCATATACCCGTCCAATTACTCTGTAGGGTTGTACTTCCCATCTCTCACTCAGTTTGCCCTTGGGGCGCTTCTCTCTGACTAACACTCGATCTCCAGGTTGCAGCGGGATTTCATGAATCGGTTTTGGGCTCGTATGTTCTTTCTTCTGTAGCTGTTGACCAGCCAACCGACGGATCGTTTGTAATCATTGTCGATGTTCTTTCACCCACGAAGTGACAGTTCGTTCCATGAAATCCTCTGGCTGCTCCAAATTCAGCTCGATGATCTCTCGCCCAGCTCTTCCAAAGAGCAACAGATATGGGGTGTAACCCGTAGTGGAGTGAACTCGGTTATTGTAGGCCCAGACCAATTCTGCCAGGTACTCTGGCCAACATGCTTTCTTATCTTCCTCCAATGTCCGCAGCATCTGAAGTAGGGTTCGGTTGAAGCGTTCACATGCTCCATTGCCTTGGGGGTGGTAAGGTGTAGTCCGAGATCGCTCGATGCCATACATGCGATATAGTTCCTCCACCACTTTGCCTTGAAAACATGCCCCTTGATCGGAGTGGATTCGCTTCGGGCATCCATACACCCGGATAAAGTCTTGGCAGATAGCCCGTGCCGCCGACTCTGCAGTCTGATCTCTAGTCGGGGTGACTACAGCGAACTTGGAGAAATGGTCAGTCATAACCAAACAGTATTGTAGTCCCCGAGCTGAGTGTCCCATGAGGAGATAATCAATCATCAAGATTTCTAGCGGTTCTTTGGTCTGTATGGTCTGAACGGGTGCCCTCTGTTCGGTGCTTTTAATGAGGTCGCATACTCGACATCGCCGGCAAACCTCTTCTACCACAGACTCCAACCGGGGGCAGTACACGTACCGCTGTAACCATTGGTAGGTCTTTGCAGGTCCGAAGTGAGCGCCAAACTCGTGTGCTTCCTTAGCTACCTCTTGAGCCAATTTTCCGGGGATGACCACCTGCCATCTTGCTTCTATTTCTTTTGGCTGTTGTCTCTTACGATATAACACTGATTCTCGAACTTCTAGTCTATCCCACTGGTGTAAGACGCTCTTCATCTCGGCGTCCAGGTTAGCCCTTTCTTGTTTGTCGGGCTTCCGCTTCTCAGCTACCCAGTGTTTCATCTGTTGTAGCCCTTCGTCTGCAGCTTGAGCACGTCCCCATTCTTCATTGGTTCTTCCCAGGGACCGGGGCAGTGTGCAAGCCTCCCTACTTAATTGTGACGCCACCACTGGGGGCTCAAACTTGCTAAAGTCTGGCGTTTCTTCCTCCTCTAGTTGTTCACTGGGGTCTCCACCGTCACTCTTGACAGTCCATCCGCATTTGTGTTTTCGGTAGCGGGACGATAACAGATGGTAAAGTCGAACTTTGCAAGGCGAGCCACCCGCCGTTGTTCCAAGGCTCCCAATTTATTTTCTCAAGGTGGGCCAGAGGATTATTGTCTGTTCGGACCTGGATCTTGGTCCCTGTCAGGAAGCCAGCAAATTTCTCTGTCATGGCCCACACTAGGGCCAGGAGCTCTAGTCGAAAGGAGCTATAATTGTGGGGGTTTCTTTCGTTGTCCCGCAGGGACCTACTGGCGTAGCCGACGACTCTCTCATGTCCATTCTGTATCTGAGACAATACTGCACCGAGTCCATGAAGGCTACCATCCGTGTACAGCAGGAATGGTCGGTCGAAGTCCGCATAGGCTAGGATCGGGGCTGAAGTAAGGGCATTCTTCATCGCCTGAAAAGCCTCATCTTGTCTCTGAGCCCAATGGATGCCCTGGTTCTTTGACACTCCGGCGGTCCCCTCAGCAGCTCATTCAAAGGACCCGCCACCTTTGCAAAGTTTTTGACGAACCGGCGGTAATACCCGGCGAGTCCAAGAAATGCCTTGAGTTCTCTCACCGTTTGAGGGACTGGCCACTTCTGGATGGCCGCCACCTTTTCTGTAGAGGGCAGGACTCCATCTTGTGAAACTGTGTGGCCCAGATACTCGATATCTCTCTTGAAGAGGTGGCACTTTTTCGGCTTCACCTTCAGGTTATGAGCCTGCAGTCTTCCGAGTACCTGTCCAAGCTGGTCAAGGTGTTCTTTGAACGAGGCCGAAAACACGATGATGTCATCCAGATAGATCAGAGTAGCTTCGAAATTTAAGTCCCCCAAGCACTTTTCCATCAGCCGTTGGAACGTGCCCGGAGCATTGGAGAGTCCGAAAGGCATCCGGTTAAATTCAAACAATCCCATCGGGAGAATGAACGCGGTCTTTGCTTTGTCTTTTTCCGCCACAGGTACTTGCCAGTACCCGCTTGCTAAATCAAAGGTGGAGAAGTACTTGGCCTTCCCCAATGCCGTCAAGGATACTTCGATTCGTGGTAATGGGTACGAGTCGCGAACGGTACAGGCGTTGAGTTTTCTGTAGTCTACACAGAACCGAATGGTTCCATCCTTTTTCTTGACGAGTACCACCAGAGCCGCCCAAGGGCTCTGACTGCCCTGCACTATTCCCGAATCCAGTATTTGCTTCAGTAAAGTCTTCACCTCTTGGTACATCTTGGGAGGGATCTGTCGGTACCGTTCTCGAATCGGACGAGCTTCCCCGGTCGGTATCTCATGCATGATAGCTTCAGTGCAGCCGAAATCTTCAGCGTGGCGAGCGAATGCAGCCTGGTTCTTCCACAACATAGCTTCTACTGCTTGCACACGCTCGGGGCCCAGCGATTTCACATCCACTTCCATCTGATCGAGGATGACCTTTCCACTCCACTCTGGGGAGGGCATCTCTTCAGCCCTCGCAGAGACTGCTAGGGTCCACTCCGTACCTTCTATCGGCGATAGGGATATATCTTTTTGGCTCACCACTTCACCTTTATGTAAGTATACCAGTGCCAGATCTGTCCCTCGAGGCAAGGTGACCTCACTGGGGCCCACATTCAAGGCCCTGATAGGGACGCGTCCTTGTTGGACCACAGCTACCGTACGAGCTATCATAACTTCTTGGTCCACTCTTCCGGTTGCTACAGGCTGCACAATTGCTTCTACCCCATCGAGATTGCGATAGGTTCCCACAGGGAGGTGTAATATACTTTCTCGTCCGGGAGGCAGGATTATAGGCACCTTCCCAGGAGCCCTGATGACCCCTACTGTCTGATGAGATGGCACACTCTTCTGCGTCCCACAGACACGGATCAGTCGCTGAAGTGCTTCTTGCGTAGGCTTATGTGTAGTAGCCTGCTTCCAGTATCCGGGTCCCCGTTTGGTGAACATAATCTGATCTAATTCACGTAGGACATTCATCCCCAGTATTACAGGTACATCTTCTTTGACGGGCTCGGGGACTAGTAGGATCCCTTTTCTCCCCACTTCTTGCCCACAGATACGAACATTCATCCACACAACCCCTGTGACCGGGATCGGTTGCTGATTAGCGGCAATCACCCGGATCAATGTCTCTTTCTCTGGCCTGGCCAGTGTCTGGAAATGTTGATTGAAGTATGCTTCTGGCATCGTCGTCACTTGTGACCCGGTATCTATCAAGCAATCCACTGGGACACCCTCGAATTCAGCACGTAAGATGGGACACCCAGCGATCAGATGTTCGTCATGATACGGAGCGGCCTCCCTTCTCGCCTCCCCTGCAGAGTGCCGCACTACTGCGGGGGTTGGTAGTTTAACGGAGGCTTCTGTTGGCCTTGAGTGCTATTCTGGCACCCTCTGGCAATATGCCGCCGATCTCCACATCCCCAGCATCGGATGTCTTCTCTTCGCTGAGGAGTACCTCGTACCTCTGGTGGCTGCTGAGAGGAAGCCTGCACCCTCCAGTTTCCTATTGGTAGCGCCGGGGAATTATTGCGTGCGTACGATGGGCCAGGTTGAAAGGAGGACGGTGCAGCTGGGTAGGGAGGTGCAATAGACAGATCCCCCATTCTTTGCTCCATCTGGGTCAGCTTCTCCTGTACATTGAGAACGGATTTCTGTAAATCCTGCACCACCTGGACCAGCACCTCTTGGTGGTTTGGGTCCACGCTGGATTTGGCGGCTTGGATGCGCACCACCCCAGAAGCGTAGCTTTCTTCTTTACTTCGGGCTACTGTTTCTATCAGGATCTGACGAAATGTAAGAGCCGGGTTCGCTCTGACCCATTCTGACAGGGCTCGCCTCAAGGATATGCTGTGTAATCCTAGAATAAACTGCTCCCGGAGTATCCGGTCCGTGGAGCCTATGCCGCCGAGCCCATCTGCCTCCTTTCTCTGCACCTCTGCTAACACTTCTTGTAGTGCTGTGGCATACTGAGATATCCCTTCTTCTTCCCGCTGCAGCCTCGAAAAAAATTTGGCGCGAAGATGTCCCGCACTAGCAGTCTCGCCATAGATCTCTTCCAGGAATCCAACTAACTCTTTCAGGGTACTACGGGTGGGTTCTGGTTGTAGACAGACGTTTCTACGGGCTTCTCCCTCTAGGGCAGTCAAAGCGATGTCCACTTCAAGCTCTGGGCCGATGTTATAAACCTTCAGGGTGCTCTGCAGTCGGGACACCCAGTCACACAGTGCCATGTTATTGCCGTCAAACTTTGGTAGTACACTAAATATAGTGCCCATTGGGAGTGTCCTTGCAGGGGTTCCACCATTGCCCACATTACCCCCGTTAATATTAGCATTCCCGCCGTTGCTGTCTGCTGCCTCCATCTTGGTGACCATACCCTGCTCGCAGCGCCACTTGAAGCGGTGGCTGAGAGGACCACCGCGGTGCAGAATAATGTACGATACACAAGATGGGAGTGCAAACCACAAGGGTGAATTTATTAACAGGCGGGGAAAGATGTGAAGAAGGCAGGTTCAAGCAGGGGTAAACAGAAGCAAACGAGATTTAACAAACTTTTCGTTTTCTCTAGCTGGTCCGCTCAATAATACGGTTCTCCAGCTATCACAAGTTAAAAGCACATAGGTAAATGCACAAAAGCAAGGTAAAATGCTACTCTACGTATAACCTTTCTGGCCTCGCTACACAGGCCACACGGCTGCCGTGTTCTACCTACTGAAGCCTATTCTAAACCCTGAAAGGTGCACAATATTCAACTCACAGTGATGCTGGGATTTGGATGCAGTCCCGGGGGCCCCCAACAACAGTAGTCCTATCCGAAGATGCACACGGCTCCTGTCTCGAGTTGATGGGCTGCAAATCTTCTCCTTGCTTCAGGCTCTCACTGGATCCCAGGTTTGTCTGTGTCTCACTTTCATTTCACAAGAAAAACTCCTGTCCTTTCTCAGACACACAGACGGTGTGTTTCTCTTCACACGTTCATCGGCTGCTCTCAAAACACACTCTCAGAAGGGGAAAAACAGGACATACCATCATCCCACACGTGGGGGGGGTTCTGTCTCTTAAAGTGGCAGCGTGTTTCTTACTGTCCAACACAGGCAGGGATTTCTTAAAGTGGCAACGCTTCTCTTACTGTCCATAGCAGTAGCACCCCCAATAGTGGAGGGATCCTCTTCCTCCTACAATTGACCATCTGTCCGAAACAATAGCTTGTCATAATTCTTATGAATTAGCTTTTGCTCTTAGGAATAACCTAAAACCCAAATATAAAAAAAATGGGACTCTTGGAACCTTTTCATGACTCCTAAAGCTCAATTGTAGGTCCTGGCGTTGAATAGATTGAACTCGGTGCCAAAATTTCACTTTGTTCATTTAAACTTCTCGAGGCTGTCCATACCAAGTCACTGTTACTCTGATCTCGGTATTTCCCCCCCTCCCACCTATCCTCTGTCTGTTTATGAGTTATGAGTTATAATAAAATTATCATTAAATACTTCTCATTTATAATTATATAATTTATAATGTTAATGTCAACTATAAATATGTCTCAGTTTAGGATGTTGTTTGTAATATATGGACTATAACAAAAGCTAGACTGTATGATAAATGTATGCAACACTCCTGAGTTTCGCAATATGCTATTTATCTGCATGTATACCTATTTTAATATTTTTCTGTATTCTATGTGTTATACCACCTTATGTAACCTTATAATAGTTTTTAAAATTTTAATAAAAACCATTTGAATAAAAAAACAGAGACCTCATGGATAGGGAAATAATCAACGCTTATAAATTATTTGTCCTCCCCAAAAATTTTTATATCTTTAGGTCCATTCCAATTCACATACCTAAAAAAATTAATACAAAAGCTTCATACACAATTAAAACACTTTTATCTGGAATCGCAGTAAACGAAGCATGGCAAGGACAATTCTGGAGAGAAATAAAATGAGGGGAGGTTTAGGCTCGCCCAATATCCAAGCATACCACCTGGCTACTCTAATTGAAATGTCACAGAGATGGTGGGATACAGAAAAGCCATCGTGGGTAAATATGGAGGAAATATATATGCCTGATGGTGCCCCTAGCTGGTTGATTATATCTTATTTAATCAAGTATAAAAAGAGACTTCCTGTTGAGGCCATGGTAAGAGCTGCTGTCCAACCATGGAGAACATTGGAGAAGGTATCATTGCAGGAATTTAAAGTGGTAGAACCCACTTGGATCCCGATATCTTTTTTTCATGCTCTTTCCCCAAATATCAATCTCTCCATGTGGGTAGAAAGAGGAGTGAAAGTAATATCGGATATCTAGGACGAGGGATCGCTTAAGCCTTTCTCTCCTCTTAAACTCTCATATGACTTACTCCAGTCCGAAGAAATAAATTGGAAACGTATTGATAATATTTTGAAAAATGGACAGTTTAAATTTCAGCTACCTAGTATTGTAGATGACTTGTTATGATACCCTGACAAAGTTAATGCTTGGAAGACAGGTACATTATATCAAATATTTAATGGTGATAATTTGATATCTAAACCAAACTACTTAATATCCTGGCAAAAGGATCTTAAAATAGAAAAAAATCTAAATTACTTACCGGTAATGGGTTTTTCCGGAGCCACGACAGCAGCACCTGAGAGAGAGGACCGCCCATCCAAGACAGGAAACCTCTGAGATAAAAAGGCGGGACCTCTCCTGGACCTCAGTTTAGGTTACAGAGACGGAGAGGAGAACCCAACAAGCATTAGTATACAACCACCACCAAAAGAAATCAACAATGCACACCCCCCCAAACGTGACCAACACCAACAGGCAATAGGGAGGGATGCGTTGGTGCTGTCGTGGCTCCGGAAAAAAGCATTACCGGTAAGTAAGTTAGATTTTTCCATCATCGGCACGACAGCACCACCTGAGAGATTTCAGAGAAAAGAAAATTAGGGAGGGACCACCGCTTGCAGAACCCATCTACCAAAGGTCACCTCATCAGTGGAAGAAAGATCAAGCCTGTAATGCTTGAAGAAAGTCGAAGGAGAAGACCAAGTAGCCGCCCTACAGATCAATTCTAAGGGGACATCAGCCTTCTCCGCCCAGGATGCAGCCACTGCCCTGGTGGAATGTGCAGTAAGCCCCACCGGGACCTGCACCTGACCAGAAGAATAAGCAAGAGCGATGGCTTCCCGCAACCACCTAGCAAGGGTACCCTTGGACACTGCCTTACCCCTAGAGGCCCCCTGAAAGGAAACAAACAGGGACGGAGACTGACGCCAGACCCCAGACTTGTCCAAGTAGGTAAGCAACGCCCTCCTGACATCTAACATGTGGAGAACCTCTTCCTTCTGATTTGCAGGATGATCACAGAAGGAAGGGAGGACAATCTCCTGCATCCTGTGGAACTTGGTAGCCACCTTGGGAAGATAGGAAGGGTCCAGGTGGAGGATGACCCTGTCCTGCAAAATCTGAGTATAAGGCCCCACCACCGACAAGGCCTGCAGGTCACTAATATGTCTGGCCAACGTCAAAGCCACCAACAGGACTACCTTCAGAGTAAGGACCTTAGGCGAAGCAGAAGATAAAGGCTCAAAAGGAGGCTTGGTTAAGGCATCCAGAACTAAATTGAGATCCCAAGGAGGCACCTTTGGACAGGGAACAGGAGTGGCCTGCTTGCAGGACTGTATAAACCTCTACACCCAAGAAGACCCAGCGAGGGGACAATGGTACAGGGCCCCCAAGGCCGAAACTTGGAGTTTCAGGGTTTTGACAGAGAGACCCATCTCCCACCCCCTCTGGAGGAATTCTAAAATTGACGGCACAGGAGCCTCACCCTCTGGACTCGCCCCCAGAGTGGACAGAAATTTTTTCCACACTTTACCATAAATGTTGGTGGTAACCGGCTTCCGACTGGACATCAGTGTACGAACAAGGCCGTCTGAGAATCCCCTACACGACAGGAGCCGCCGTTCAAGTTCCACGCCGTCAGCCGGAGACCCGAGACCTGCGGATGGTGGACTGGCCCCTGGGACAGGAGAGACTGGGAGTGGGGGAGAGTCCAGGGAGCCTGCACGGACAGGCGACTGAGCCAAAAGAACCAAGCTCTCCGGGGACAGAAGGGCACTATCATGATGACCCTGGCCCCGTCCTCCCTGACCTTCCGAAGCACTGCAGGGATCATCACCAAGGGAGGGAAGGCATACAGAAGGCCCGAGGACCAGGGGATCAGCAGAGCGTCCACAGCAAAGGGCCGGTCTCCGGGATTCAGAGAACAGAATCGTCGCACCTGCCTGTTCTCCCGAGTGGCAAATAAATCTATCTCCGGAAGGCCCCACCTGTCCACAATCTGAGCGAAAACACCCGGATCCAGGGTCCACTCTCCCTGTCGGAGCTGCACCCTACTGAGAAAATCCGCCCTGGAATTCACCACCCTCCCATATGTGAAGGGCAGAAAGGGTAATGTGACCTTCTTCCAACAACTGACAAATGTCCCGCGTAACGCCCATGAGTGCCTGAGACTGGGTGCCCCCCTGACGTTTCAAGTAAGCCACCGACACACTGTTGTCGGAGAGAACTCTTAGATGGCGCCCTTGAAGGGAAGGAAGGAACGCAGAAACCGCCTCCCAAACTGCCAGGAGCTCCCGCATATTTGAGGGCATCCTGGAGAGGCGTGAGTCCCAGGCTCCCTGAGCAGACAGGTCCTGAAGGTGGGCCCCCCATCCCCAGGAACTGGCATCCGTGGTAATTACGTCGGAGACCGGACAACCCCACGGGACGCCCACGGAGAGGTGCTCGGGGATCAGCCACCACCCCAGAGAATCCAAAGTCGGAGGGGACAGAACAACCTGTGCGTCCAAGGCCGCCCCCAACCTGAGTTGATGCTGGAGAACCTCCCACTGAAGGGCCCGAGAATGCAACTGTGCCCTAGGAACTGCTGGGATACAGGATGTGAGGAAGCCCAAGAAAGACATAGTCCTCCTTAAAGTCACTCGAGGAGAGTCCCGTACTGCAGAAAGGGATGACCGAAGATGCAATTGTTTGTCGTCCGGAAAGAGGCAAAGCTGAGACTGCGAATCCAGAATCATCCCCAGAAACAGCTGACGCGTGGCGGGAATTAGCCTGGACATTTCCAGATTGACGATCCATCCCAGCTGACCCAGGGAAGACTGCACCCTTTGCAGACGGTCAAGGCACTGATCTCTGGAGTCCCCCACAGTCAGCAGATCGTCCAGATACGGAATAATCAAAATCTGCTGACGTTGGAAGTGAGCCATCACTTCTGCCAGCAGCTTTGTGAAAATCCGAGGAGCCATCGCCAGCCCAAAGGGAAGGGCCCAGTACTGGAAATGGCAGAGGGAGCCCCCCATATACAGGGCGAACCTCAGAAACTGCTGGTGGTGACAGTGAACCGGAACATGGTAGTATGCGTCTTTCAGATCCAGAACTACCATGAAACAATTTGAAAACAATAACCTGATTGCCGATCTTAAAGTTTCCATCTTGAACGAACACTGCACTAGAAAGCTGTTCAGGTGTTTCAGGTTTATGCTCGTCCGGAACGAGCCATCTGGTTTGGGGACGAGAAACAGTGTGGAATAGAACCCCCTGCCGCATTCGGCTGGAGGAACCAGGGAAACAACTCCTTTTTTCACAAGGGCCCGCACCTCGCCCATCAGAAAATTGCATCTTTCTGGACTGCTGACAGACGTAATCACCAGGGACCCCACAGGAGCCAAAGCGAACTCCAGTTTCAACCCGTCTCTGAGAAGACCGAGAGCCCAATCGCAAGCCTCAATTTCGGACCAGGCTGGGAGAAAATGGGCAAGCCTTCCTCCCACCTGGAGCGAGCCGTCACTTAGACTGGTGCTTCCTGTCAAAGGAGGAACCCTTGAACAAGAAACCTGACTTCTTGTCTCTCCTATCGGCCCAAGAAACTCGGTTCCGATGAGGGGACTTCCGCTTGGCAAACCGTGGCTTACGAAAGGAACGACCACGAAAGGTGGAAGCCGGAATCCCAGAGGGAAAATTCCTCTTATTGTCACTAGCATGTTCCAAGATATCATCCAGCTGTTTGCCAAACAGAAAATTACCCGTACAAGGTAAAGAACACAACTTAGACTTCGATTGGGCATCACCGGGCCAGGCCTTCAACCATAAGGCACGACGAGCAGCATTAGAGAAGGACGTAGCCTTCGCTGCCAATTTCAGAGAGTCAGCGAGGAATCCGCCAGAAAAGCCGCCGCAGAAAGAGCTAAAGGAAAGGAAGACAAGATCTCCTCCTTAGGAGCCTCGTCTCTCGCCTGAGCCTCCAACTGCTGCAACCAAATCATGAGGGACCGAGCAACCGATGTGCCCCCAATTGAGGGACGAAAGATGCTAGCAGTGGATTCCCAGGAATTACGCAAGTAGCCATCTGCCTTCCTGTCCAGCTGATCCTTCAAATTCCCTAAATCCTCAAAGGGGAGAGAGGAACGCCTAGACGCCTGGGCCACAGCTACGTCAAGCTTGGGGGATTTATCCCAGGAAGTAGTGGCCTCCTCATCAAAGGGGTACTTCTTTTTTGCCAAATAGGAAAGAGAGCCTTTCTTATCAGGCTTAGTCCAATGATCCACAATTAAGGCCTGGACCCTCTGATTTAAAGGAAAGGTCCGTCTCTTCTTGGAAGACAGACCACTAAACATTAAATCCTCCACCGAGGAGGGTCACGGACATCCACTAACCCCATAGTGGAACGAACGCTTTTATCAAAAAATCTGTGTCTTTACGGGGAAAACACGGCTTCCCATCCCCGCTGTCATCCGAGGAGAAAGACCCTGAGGAGGAGGACAATGAGGTGGACGAGGCCGAGGATGAGCGAGACCTGCGTCTCCCCTTGTGCGATCTATGAGCGGCATGGTCAGAACCAGAAGAAGAGTCCAGGGACTTCTTTCTCTTATGCCCCCAATCCTTCCCGGATTTCTGCAGGGACTTAAATTCTTCCCTCACTAAATCCCCAAGGCTAGAGGCCAGACTGGGAACAGCGTCTTTCACAGTCTCTTCAAAGCAAGGGGCACACAAGTGCCTCTGTTTGGCAGCCTTTTTCTTGCTGTCCTAAAAACAAGCAAGAAGGCAGTGTAAATACATACAGCACAGCCCGAAGGCACTTACCCACCAGATGCATACCGATTTTCGGGGGCTTTAGGGTCCACATCCGTCCGGGATCCCTTCTGTGAGGACTTGTGACCGCCACCTGACTGATGAGGCTCCCCCACGTTGGGAGCCAAAAAGGGACTGCTGCTCCATCCCTTTGCTGGACGACTGACCGGCCTTGCCCTCCGTGCTCTGACCCACAGCACCTGGAAGCGCTCCAGCGTCTCCCTGCTGCCAAACGCTGGGCGCCACTATCTTGGCCCGCACTGCGCATGCGCGGAACGTCACTTCCGGTCCGCGCCCAAACCGGAAGTAGCGGCTCTCGGCGCGAAATTCAACCTGCCGCCGGAAAAGAACCGCTCCCAGGCCCCTTACAGACCCAGGAATGCTGCGCCCAGCCTGGAAATGATCCCCTTCACCCGGAGCACCGCACTGCAGGGCAGCCACCAACCCTGCAGCTGTGACACCCGAGCGGCGACAAGGGCCGAGAACAAGCCGCTGGTGGCCCTCTCAAGACCTCGTGCCCTCCACCACCGCAGGGGATACCCCGTGGAGGAGCCTCTGCACCCAAGTCCAGAGCCACTGCCTAGGTAAGGACAGTTCTTCCAGCTACTGGGTCAGGCCAGGACCGCATGAGTTTCAGAGGTCTCCCACCTCCAAGACACGAAACCTAAAATGAGGTCCAGGAGAGGTCCCCGCCTTTTTATCTCAGAGGTTTCCTGTCTTGGATGGGCGGTCCTCTCTCTCAGGTAGTGCTGTCGTGGCGATGATGGAAAAGTTTTTTTAAATCTTGGAGATGATGTACTTTTGTGTTCCCTGTGCATCTCTGATAGATACACAATACAAAATTTTCACAAAATGGTATTTTACTCCAATAAAATTAAATATGATTGACTTGAAAAATGCTGTAACATGCTGGAGGAATTACGTGTGTGTTGGAACTTTGAAGCATATATTTTGGGGCTGCCTGAAAATCATGCGGTTTTGGGAGGAGGTCCAAGATCTAATTAAAAGTGTTATTGGTTTGAGTCTACAGTCATGGCCAAAAGTTTTGAGAATGATACAAATATTAATTTTAACAAAGTCTACTGCTTCAGTTTTTCTAATGGCAATTTACATATACTCCAGAATGTCATAAAGAGTGATCAGCTTAACAGCAATTACTTGCTAAGTCAATATTTGCCTATAAAATGAACTTTAACCCCCAAAACACATTTCAACATCATTGCAGTCCTGCCTTAAAAGGAGCAGCTAACATCGTTTTAGTGATTGTTCCATTAACACAGGTGTGGGTGTTGATGAGGACAGGGCTGGCGAACAATCAGTCATGATTAAGTAAGAATGACACCACTGGACACTTTAAAAGGAGGCTGGTGCTTGGTATCATTGTTTCTCTTCAGTTAACCATGGTTATCTCTAAAGAAACACGTGCAGCCATCATTGCACTGCACAAAAATGGCCTAATAGGGAAAAGTATCGCAGCTAGAAAGATTGCACCTCAGTCAACAATCTATCGCATCATCAAGAACTTCAAGGAGAGAGCTTCCATTGTTGTCAAAAAGGCTCCAGGGCACCCAAGAAAGACCAGCAAGCGCCAGGACCGTATCTTAAAACTGTTTCAGCTGCGGGATCGGACTACCTGCAGTGCCGAGCTTGCTCAGGAATGGCAGCAGGATCCAAGCTCTTTATTCACACCCAACAGCTAGCATACTGACTAATAATACCTTATCAGACACTTTCCCCCTGACAAACGGAACTAGACAGGGCTGTCCCTTATCACCCTCACTGTTCGATCTTTTCATTGAACCGCTGGCAGAGAAGATTAGAATGAACTACCTCATAAAAGGCGTCCACACCGTAACAAAAGAGTACAAGATTAGCCTGTTTGCAGACGACATCATCCTCACACTATCGGATCCCATTAATTCATTGAGGAATCTACTCTTGACTATCGAAGAATTTGCTGAAGTATCTTCCTACAAGATTAACCTCACCAAAACTCAAGTCTTGCATTTTAATCTTGATCCTGAAACTCTCTCCTCTATCAAAGCTGAGCATGATCTTGCGTGGGACAAGAAGGAACTAAATTACTTAGGGGTTATAATCACAGACCACACCTCTAATCTCATAGACAGAAACTTGACGACTCTCCTTAACACTATCCAATTGGATCTTGCCGGTCAAAAATAGAATTATCCTGGATTGGAAGGATCGAATCCTATAGAATGTTCACACTCCCGAAGATTCTCTACATCTTTCGCTCCCTTGCAATTCCCATAAAACAAAGTTGGATTAGGAAACTCCAGTCCCAATTATCCTCTTTTATTTGGGGGCAGAGGAAACCTAGGGTTGCAAGAAATACATTGGAGAAGAGCAGAGCTAACGGAGGCCTGGCAGTCCCCAACCTCATGGCATATTATACAGCTACGTTAATCACCCTAAGCAGGACCTGGTGGAGCGAGATGGCAAGACCTAGTTGGCTCACTCTAGAGGAATCCAAGCACCCTAAAAACAAACTCTTTCTTTTGCTCCTATCTCAGCTATGCGAAGCCTCCAAGAGACTTCCTCAGGACTTAACCATCAAAGCGACTATTCAGGCTTGGAAACTCTTCACATCAAAAGCAAAAGAAACCTCAACAGTACTGTCCCACGACTGGATACCAATCGACATCTTAAAATCTATGATCCCGAACATCAACTTAGACACATGGAAAAGCTCTGGGATAAATTACATTTCTGATATTATCGACAGGAACAACAGGCTGTTTCCACTAGATCGGCTACAAGCAACTTTTTGTTTACAAGAATCTGAACTCCCCACTTGGGAAAAGATATTCAGATACATAAACAAAAAAACACCAAATTTTCTTCTCCCTCAACCTGTTGCCCAATTATACAAGCACAACCTATCCCTAGTTTTTTGGTCCACCAAAAGCATTTATAAAATTGTGAATTCTGATAGTGCTCTTACTAAAACACACAACTTAACCGCCTGGGAAAGGGAATTGGGAACCACAATTCACCCCGAGCTTCTTAGCAACTCACTTGCAAAACTCCAAAAGATGATTCCGAATGCATCACTCATAGAAACCCATTACAAAACTCTCACCCGATGGTACTTCACCCCGCAAAGATTACACTCGATCAAAGAGGAGAACTCCCCACTTTGCTGGCGCTGTCTCGTAGAGATTGGAGACATCTCTCACATCTTTTGGCATTGTAGAGCATTGGAGTCTTTCTGGAACGAAACCCAAATGCTGCTCACGGACTTAACAGATGACGGATGTATTCTTTCTTCGGAACTTGTCATCCTCCTTCTTGATACTGAACACATCCCCCCTCACTATAGACCTCTGACGGTTCACATTATCTTAACTGCAAAAACACTCGTTGCATCGATGTGGAGAGACACCAAGGCACCCTCGTTCTCTACTCTTCTAGAGAAGGTCTCTACACACAATGCTTACGAGCTATCCTACGCACTTAGGCACAAATCAATTAATAAATACAATAAAAAATGGGGACCTTGGAACAGGCTATTTCCCTCTAGTCACTTCCCGAACGTGCAAGTCTAAACACACATGAACTGTATGGACCAAGTCATTCACAAGCACACTGCCAAACTCTTGAACAGTGATGACTCTTCTCCTCCCCCTTACCCCTTTCCCTTCCCTCTCGACCCTTCTATCCTCCCCCCTCCCCCTTTTAACCAAACATCAAATTTTTGTTTATTGAATTATATTATTCAATTAGTTATAAAAGCTCATAAATTATGAGATGTGTTGTTAACCTTAACTATGCTGATTTATCGCAGACTAGTCCTATGCTCGTTGGCAAGGACATTACCTTACCTGTTTTGTTTGAACTAACTGAAACTGCCGCAGACTCAGTTATATCATATGTATGTTTAATCATTTACCTTGTATTATAAAACTCAATAAAAACTTTTGAACAAGGAATGGCAGCAGGCCGGTGTGAGTGCTTCTGCACGCACTGTGAGGCGGAGACTCTTTGAGCAAGGCCTGGTTTCAAGGAGGGCAGCAAAGAAGCCACTTCTCTCCAGAAAAAACATCAGGGACCGACTGATATTCTGCAAAAGGTACAGGGAGTGGACTGCTGAGGACTGGGGTCAAGTCATTTTCTCTGATGAATCCCCTTTTCGATTGTTTGGGACATCTGAAAAACAGCTTATTCGGAGAAGAAGAGGTGAGCACTACCACCAGTCTTGTCTCATGCCAACTGTAAAGCATCCTGAAACCATTCATGTGTGGGGTTGCTTCTCAGCCAAGGGAATCGGCTCACTCACAGTCTTGCCTAAAAACACAGCCATAAATAAAGAATGGTACCAGAATGTCCTCCAAGAGCAACTTCTCCCAACCGTCCAAGAGCAGTTTGGCACCCAACAATGCCTTTTCAAGCATGATGGAGCACCTTGCCATAAAGCAAAGGTGACAACTAAATGGCTCAGGGAACAAAACATAGAGATTTTGGGTCCATGGCCTGGAAACTCCCCAGATCTTAATCCCATTGAGAACTTGTGGTCAATCATCAAGAGACGGGTGGACAAACAAAAACCAACAAATTCTGGCAAAATGCAAGCATTGATTATGCAATAATGGACTGCTATCATCAGGATTTGGTCCAGAAGTTGATTGAGAGCATGCCAGGGAGAATTGCAGAGGTCCTGAAGAAGAAGGGTCGACACTGCAAATATTGACTTGCTGCATTAACTCATTCTAACTGTCAATATAACCTTTTGGTACTCATAATATGATTGCAATTATATTTCTGTATGTGATATAAACATCAGACAAACACAAATAAAAACCAGAGGGCAGCAGATCATGTGAAAATATAATTTTGGTGTCATTCTCAAAACGTTTTGGCCATGACTGTATGCTTCAATGCTGAAATTACACTATTGTTGATGGTATTTCCGACATTCCCTAGCCAAAAAGGGCTTTTGTTATACATGTCCTCATTGCTGCTAAAACTCTTATAGCCTCTTATTGGAGACAAACATGTACCAACCATTGATATCCTTATTGATAGGATAACTTCCCATAACTTATGGGAATATCTTCATGCCTTAAGAAACAATTTGAGAAGGAAATACCAAGAGAAATGGCAGGATTGGGTAACTAAATTTGCACCCAACCTTAGACTAATACTGACTGTTGTATACATCTTTGGTTTTAGCCATTGACTTATAACAGGCACCAATGTTTTTGGATTTGCTGATAGAAATCTCTGATTTACTAATGTATCACACTGAATTGTATCTACTTCATTATATATCCATGTCATTGTATATAGTTTTTTTTTCCTTCTTTTGTTTGAATTTATTTAATTATTGTAATTATTATAGTTCTTGGCTGCTATAAGCTTCTGTTATGGAATGTTCGATCCCTGTAGCCACTGTGCTTTTGGATGTTTTCTTCCCTTTGTTTCATCCACCATACTGACCAAATAAATTATTATCCAATCTCCAGGACTGAGTCTGCTGGAGATAAAAAAGGATTATTTTTCGTACGTCTAATGTATGAAATTCCCTTTTTTTCTCATTCTTTGAGTTCTGGCAAAAGAATGGGAGAATGATATCCTGGGATCTATGAAAATCAGTAGAAACTTTTGGGAGAAAAGAGGGATCTAGACGTAAAACAATCATGTCATCTAATCTCCTGATAGGGTTTGTGGTGAATCGGCCACCGAACCTGGCAGCGCCACAGCGCCTCCCTTTTATGGTTAATCTCTTTTTTATTAATTATAGAAGAAAAAGACAAAACAATACAAGTCATACGAATAAGTATAGATCAAAACATCAAATGAGGAATTCACATTAGAATCATCAAGACAAAGTAACATTCAATGTACAATCACAGATTTATATACCCTCCCCAGGTATAAGGTGGTCTATTTCCTGTTCATAAACCACAAATAGGGGATTGAGAGACCCCTCTCTTGGTCAAGGAACCTACCGCAATAAAGGGGGTTGGTAATCTCTCGAAAAATATTATAGTAAAGAACTCCCCTTTGTCAGATTGAACAATAGTAAACAAGCAACTATTGGTGTATTACTTAGTAACTCTTTACTGATTTCAATGCATCAGTGAAAATTAAACCTCGTACGACCTTCGAGAAATCCAGTCCCCCTGGAATAGGCTTGCCTCTAACGGGGTTCCTCATGGTAACAGGTATATTGCTCTTATCAGTATTGCTAGAGCTTCATAAAAGGGTAAACCAAAAGTTAATCCTCAAAACTAAGACTATTAAGTGACCTAGAGTAGGTAAAAAAATTAAGAGAAGAAAAAAAGATAGAGATATTAGAAGCTAAAGTATGAACTGGGCTAAATTAATCGGGGTCAGGATAAGAGGAGAATGGGTCTAAAAAGGGGAGGGAAATAAGGGATAAGGGGAACCTCGATCCCGTGCCGGCCATTTATCATACCATCTATTCAACCTCAGACAGAGTTCTCCCAAAATCAATCGAGTCTTGGTAAAGAATCCATTCAGTCCAGGTCACTGAGAATTTGTCACGAGAACCTGAAGCATCAGCCGCCAATTCCTCCATTTTAAATAGGTCCATCATCTCCTTGAACCAGTCAAGTAGGGAAGGTACCTGAGGTGTTTTCCAGAATCTCGGAATTAGAGACACAGAAGCGAAGTATATCCTTCTTGTTAAGCCCAATGGGGCCTGGAAAGATAGATAATAGAGCTACTTTAGGGCAACACTTAACCTATTTACCTGTTTTTCGTGCGTAAATGCTGAACACCTCAGACCAGAACCGCTGGATTTCACCACAACTCCACCAAATGTGGAGCATCGTCCCTGGTGCTTTCCCACAATGCCAACAACTGTCTGAAATTTCAGGGAACACACGGTGTAAGTCAACAGGGCATAAGTACTATCTGGTGAGCAGTTTGTAGCTCCTCTCCTGTGCGATACAGGCACTGGCTAATTTGTGTGTAAATAAAAAGCTTTTCTGCCACTCGTCCGTGATGTTCCTGTTTAATTCCCTCTCCCAGGACCGCTGGAAGTGTATGGAGTCCTGGTTGCGCAGGGAACCTAAGACTAGATATAAGGCCGAAATTTTGCGCTTCGGGGAAAGTCCTGTTGGAACAATCTCTCCAGTGAATTTGGAGTCAATCTCACCCTGCACTCACGTCCGGACGGGAATAGGAATGATTTGTATTGGAGGAATTCAAACCATCTAAGAGGTATAGTAGGCTCAATAGATTGGATCTCCCTCATTGAGGGTAAATCCCCATTGGATAGGGTCTGTCCCATTCGGGTGTCGTTCACACTCTGCCAGCACAGAAATATTTGCCTTCCAAACCCAGGTAGAAAAGCTGGACTGGAAAAAAGGGGGGCGAGAGGACTGAGTTTACATCTGTATAAAATGTTTTTGTCACCGAATGCCACACTTGCAGAGTGGTCTTGGTCATGTCAGAAAGGGGGGATAGTTCTTTTATATTCTTGGGGGGAATCAAGAGTAGATGTCTCAGCGGGATCTCCAGGCCATCCTGCTCCACCTCCACCCATCTCTTGTAGGACGCACAATAGTGCCAGTCTAGGGCTCTGGCAAGAGAAGAGGCTAAAAAGTATCTATGAATGTTAGGTAACCTGACCCCTCCTCTAGATCTAGGTAAGGAAAGGATATTAATCCCCAACAGCGCCTCCCTTTTAAACCCAGGTCAGTCAGAGAACTGTCTAAGGATAACACAAGGGCTGCAGATGCCCTGTCAGTGCTGGTTTACCAAGACACCTCAAGCACCAGAAGCACAAATAATAACCTCCACCCCGTCACTGATAGAGACCCTGAATAACCCCAAGCACTAATTGGTGCCACTTGTTCCTCATTTAATATAAGTCCGGTCCGTGACCGGGTTTATATCGGGTCAGAAACCAACACAGGTAGCGTTAAATGAGCACACGGACGTGGGAATGCGTGATCAAGATAAAAAGAGCAACTCAAGATTAAATTTATATATTTAATCACCCTAATGGTACACTAGATATTAATATTTACAGTTATCACTAAGATATTACAAATATTACAGTCAGTTATGCAAGTAAAAGGATAAAAGGAATACACACAGAATTACACACACATGTGATCAGTTACCGTAATGCGGATGGCACCACAAGGGCAGCATGATGCCAATCTGTTCCTGGTGAAACAGTAATAATGCCTCTTCAGAAGAAATACAAAATGGAGATGGGGCTTACGATTTATATACAGTACTAGCTGTAGTACCCGGCTACGCCCGGGTTAATAAATAACTGATGTTAGCTATAACAAAATAGAATTTGCATATGTCATATTAATGACCTGTAAGAAAATAGAAGCTGAGCTGTGATTGATTGCTATAGGCAGCCTAATAAATCTCCATCCAACAGTAAACCCTCCCCCTGGCCGGGCAGTATATGTTACCTCACACATACACATAAAAGACAGCTCATGTGACTGACATCTGCCTTAATTCCCTATATGGCATATGTGTTGCACATTGGCTGTTTTTAATCAGATGTTTATGTTTGGAAATTAAAGAGGCGTATGAGGCGAGGTGTGTGAGGTGATGTGTGCACATCTGTGTCTGTCTGTGTGTATGTGTGTGTCCCTGTGGGGTGAGTGCATGTGTCCCTATAGGGTGTGTATGTGTGTATGTCCCTGTGGGGGGGTCTGTGTGGTGTGTGTCTCTGTTGTGTGTGTCTCTTTGTGGTGTGTTTGTGTGTGTCCCTGTGGGGTGAGTGCATGTGTCCCTATAGGGTGTGTATGTGTGTGTGACCCTGTGGGGGTGTTTGTGTGGGGTGTGTGTGTCTCTGTGTTGTGTGTGTCTCTTTGTGGTGTGTGTGTGTCCCTGTGGTGTGAGTGCATGTGTCCCTATAGGGTGTGTATGTGTGTGTGCCTGTGGGGGGGTCTGTGTGGTGTGTGTTTGTGTGTCCCTGTGGGGTGAGTGCATGTGTCCCTATAGGGTGGCTATGTGTCTGTGTCCCTGTGGGGGGGGTCTGTGTGGTGTGTGTCAGTGTTGTGTGTGTCTCTTTGTGGTGTGTGTCCCTGTGGGGCGAGTGCATGTGTCGCTATAGGGTGTGTGTGTGTCCCCGTGGGGGTGTGGGGGTGTCTCTGTGTTGTGTGTGTCTTTGTGGTGTGTGTGTGTGTTTGTTCGGGTGCGTGGTGAGTATCCAATGTTGGGGCTGCACCTTAGCGACTGTACACTTGCTGTTACTCTTTGTGTGCGTGTGGTGTGTATACATGTCCCCGTGCGTGGTGAATATCTCATGTTGGGGCCCCACCTTAGTGACTATATGCTGGTATATGCTGTTAGTCTTTGGCGCTATCATTAAGCCCCTCTCATTCATAACTGTCAACTGGTAACTGTCACTTTTTCCCCATAATGTAGATAGGGGCAAAATTGTTTGGTGAATTGGAATGCGCGGGGTTAAATTTTCACCTCACAACATAGCCTATGACGCTCCCGGGGTCCAGACCTGTGACTGAGCAAAATTTTGTGGCTATAGCTGACAGCTGTCAATTTGCTTCCAACACTTTTCCATTCACTTTTTACCCATTATGTAGATAGGGGCAAAATTGATTGGTGAACTGGAACGCGCAGGGTTAAAATTTCGCCTCACAACATAGCCTATGACGCTCTCGGGGTCCAGATGTGTGACTGTGCAAAATTTTGTGGCTGTAGTTGCGACGGTGTAGATTCCAATCCCGGATATACACACACACATACATACAAACATTCAGCTTTATATATTAGATGATGCTGTCCCCTGTCCCCCCCCATCTCCCATCTCTGGGCTGTCTCATAACTCCACCCCTTGAGTGGAGATATGTGATATGCAAAAGATATTATCTACCATATCTTTGTCTGGGAATGTCACAGACAGAAGACAATGCCTTCATATTTTCAGTTAGGATTTTATTTTTGACTTGATATGAAAGATGACGGCTCTGAGGGCTTCCTACTAGCCAATATCATGTTTTGGTGGGTTATGGTCATTGCACGTTTATATTAATATAAGTGCTATGGCTGTCCGGATCTGTAGGTTTCATATTTATATTCGACATTATCACAGGAGGGATGGTTCATGAAATTTTAAACATTATATTCCCGGGACCGCTCGGTCTGAGCTGAATGAAAGGGTTTCTTCTCAATCTGTGGTTGCAGGAGGTTAAGTTTGTCACTTCTCTGCAGATCACAGCGGGGAATCTTTCTTTGGATAATGACTTGGTGCCAAGTGTCATCTAATCTCCATTTCCTAGGAAGCTCTATACACTTGGTTAAATGACATTTCCTTAGTTGATTAGCATATTACCTTTCCCAGCAATGATTTGCCTCTGGCTAAACACGGGTGGGGATTTAATCTCTTATGAGTGGATATAGCAGCTTCTGAGACAAAATACATCTCTGAGCAAGATGGTTATTTGTAAGAATATTGCTTTCTTATACAAAATTGTGGCTGGGGAATATTGCTTATCCATCACAGGGTTCAACATTTGAAAGAGCCTGTAGCTCACTGACTCTCCTAGCTGATGTTATGGTGGCCATTAGGAGGGCAGCCTTCAAAGCTATTGAGATAAAGGTTCAAAAGATAATTTGAAAAATCCATTCAAGACAATGTCAAGATCCCACAGTGTGCAAAAGCTAATCTTCCCTGGGCGCCCTAAGGAAGACAAACTTTGAAACGTGCATAGGCGTTCCAGGGGGGTCACAGTGTGACTTCAAGCTATTTCAACACCAGTGACTGCAGCAAAGGTACATTAACTCGTATGGTACATTTACACGCGGCCACAGGAAGGTAGGAACAGGCAGGCATCGGACACAATTGTGCCTGTTGCCTTGAAAAGACCACGATGTGGCTGCGTGTAATTCAGGACTTTCCTTCCTTCACGGAAGACACACTGAATTACACGCAGCCACGTCGTGGTCTTTTCAAGACAACAGGCACAATTGTGTCCGATGCCTGCCTGTTCCTACCTTCCTGTGGCCGCGTGTAAATGTACCATTATGGTACCTTTACACGCCGCTACCAAAGGTAGCAACAGGTAGGCACCGCACGTGCACGCGCGCGTTTTCAACGGTTCCTAACGGTACCTGATGCCGCAATTACACGCCGCCACAAGGTGCTCCACAGAAGGTATTTCGTTCCCCGGAAGTGCCGACGGGTGCCGCAGGTTACCTTCTGTGGAGCACCTTCCCTGATTTACACGCCGCTACCACAAGGCAATCTGGGCGTACATATTGTGCGCCGTAACTACATAGGCATGACAGAGTTGTGTCTTACGCGACGCTCGTACGGTGATTGGACAATGCAATAACATCATGATTGGCCAGCCAGCGCAGGGAGGCTGCCGAATACATGACGCTATACCAAATGTGTATTGTGACTGGTCAGCTCATTAAATATGCCGCCCTGTGCAGGGACAGCCAGTGGGTACACAGTAGTCTCCACCAATGATAGCTGATGGGGCGTGGTATACATGACGCTCAAGCACGCCCCAGGTAACTCAAATACCGTACATGTGCCCCGATTAAATGCCGCTACCATAGGGGTTATACCTGCTTGTTTTTCAGCACGGCTGAAAGACAGGTATCCAAAGAGACAGGGAGGTACAACCTGAATTACACGCCGCCACTTCGCGGTGTTTTGAAGGTAAAATGTACAATTGTCTACGACACCTGCCGGTTTCTACCTTTCGGTAGCGGCGTGTAAACGTACCATTAAGGTACCTTTACACGCCGCCACTATCACGTACGTGCGCATGCACGTTTTTAACGGTTGATAATGATCGCCGATGCCGCATGTACACGCCGCAATTGCGTTGTCAACTCAAGGTATCGTGGTTCCCCGGAAGTTCCAACAGATCCTGCGGATAACTTCCTGTTGAATACCGTCGCCGCTTCACACGTCGCTATCCACAAAGGAATATGGGCGTACATCTTTAGCCCCGCAAGAATGTAGGCATGACAGATTTGTGTATTCCGTGACGTTAACACGCTTATTGGACAATGCAATAGCGTCATGATTGATACATTACTGGTTAATACATTACGCCATTGCAATTGTGTAGTGTGAATGGACAACTGTTTAAATATAGCGCCCTGTGAAGGGACAGCCAATCGTAACACAGTAGCCCCCACCAATCATCTCTGATGGGGCACGGTAACCATCACGCTGTGGCACGCCTCTGGGAAATTACTAGGTGATGCAGATTCCATCCCTATCGCCCGTTTGCACGCCACTACCAGGGCAATTTGTGTTGCCTTGGATTTTAGAACACGGCTCAGAAACCGCTACCTGGAACAACTGCGAGAAACCCAATCACTTTCCCAAATTACACGCCGCAACTTCGTAGCAATTTCAAGGCAACAATGACAAAAATCCTGATTGCCAGGCAGTTGCTACCCCGCAGTGGCAGCATGTAAAGGTACCTTTAAGGTGCCGTTACACACAGCGATGTTCCAGCGATCCTGACACCGACCAGGATTGATGTAACATCGCTGTGTGGTCGCTGGGGAGCTGTCAAACAGGCAGATCTACTCAGTGACCAGGGACCAGGGAGCCGACCTCCACATCGCTGGGTAAGCGGGAAGATGCTGGTAACCATGATAAACAGCGGGTATCTAGACAGCGCGCACTGCTTATTTGCCCGGTGTTTATTATAGTTACCAGCGTCCTCCCACTTAGCACAGCCTTTTAGCGGAAGGACGCTGGTAACCATGATAAACACCGAGTATCTAGGCAGCGCACGCTGCCTAGATACCCGCTGTTAATCATGGTTACCAGCGTCCTCCTGCTTAGCGCTGGTAACCATGATAAACACCGGGTATCTAGGCAGGCGCGCTGCTTGGTTACCTGGTGTTTATCATGGTTACCAGCCTGTGAGGTCGCTGATCGCTGGTCTCTTGCTGTCACATGCAGTGACCAAGGAGACCAAGGACCAAGGACCAAAAAATGGTCCTGAAGTATGTGCAGCGATCAGCGACCTCACAGCAGGGGCCCCGTCGCTGCTGCTTTTCACACAAAGCGATATCAATGGCGAGGTCGCTGATTTCAGTGATATCGCTAGCGATATAGCTGTGTGTGACATACCCCTTACAGTTTTTTCATTATGATTCACTTGAGATGATAGATCACATTGTAAAGGGATGGTTAACTTCAAAGGGACATTCTAAACAATGAGTGAAAGATAGGAAATTTTATTTTAGTAGTGAAAGACATGATTACTTACCGGTAATTGTGTTTTATGGAGTCCACGACAGCACCCACATGAGAGAGGGGATCTGCCCACCAGGACAGGAAACCTACAGATAAAAAGGGGCAGTCCCCCTCGCTCCCTCAGTTTGTGTTACAGAGCATGAGAGGAACCGCATAGTTAAGAGAAGCAGAATAAATCACATACATAAAACAACAACCAAAACCAACAACCCTCCAAGAGACCAGTGGATCAAAGCACAAAACCAAATTAAACGTGCCAAAAAAGAAAAAGTGAGGGAAGTGAGTGGGTGCTGTCGTGAACTCCATAAAACACAATTACCGGTAAGTAATCATGTCTTTTCTTCTCGCCACGACAGCACCCACATGAGAGAATTGCAGAGAGCAAGACTAGGGTGGGACAACAGTGCTGAGGACCGATCTCCCGAAAGCTAAGTCAGAGTCAGAAGACAAATTTAGGCGATAGTGGTTATAAAATGTAGAAGGGGAAGACCAAGTTGCAGCCTTACATATCGCGTCAATGGAGACGTCAGCGCGTTCAGCCCATGAAGAAGCCATGGCCCTAGCAGAATGCGCCCGTACACCCTCCGGAGGACTACGACACTTCACCGAGTAGGCCAGGCATATGGCATCTCTTATCCATCTAGACAACGTGCTCTTAGATACGGCCGCCCCCCTCCTGGGGCCCTGAAAGGACACAAACAGAGCCCTACTCTGCCTAGAAGCGCTGGTCCTATCAAGGTAGTGCAACACTAATCTCCTGACATCTAGCGTCTGGAACCTCAGTTCCTCCGGAGAAGTAGGATGAGGAAAAAAGGAAGGGAGGAAAATCTCCTGACTCCGATGAAACCGAGAAGCGACCTTAGGGAGGTAAGAAGGATCCGGTTTCAGGACAAGCCTATCAGGAAAGATGGACAGAAAAGGAGGATCAATAGACAAAGCCTGAAGATCACCTACCGCCTAGCAGAAGTGAGGGCCACAAGAAGAGCAGTCTTGAGAGAAAGGGATCTAAGAGAGGCTGCCTCCAGAGGTTCAAAGGGGCCCCCATCAGGCGTCCTGGACCAGATTTAAATCCCACGGGGCCACTCGAGCAATATGAACTGGCGTGCTACGCTCACAAGCCGCTATAAACCGTGAGACCCACCTGTCCGCTGCAACATCCGAACCATACAAAGCCCCTAAGGCAGAAACATGGACCTTAAGGGTATTTATTGAAAGACCCAACTCCCGACCTTTCTGAAGAAACTCCAGGATAGAAGGAATGGGCACAACCGAGAAAAAGGAGCTCTATGGAACTGAAGGAACTTACGCCAGACCCTACCATAAATTTTAGTCGTAACCTCCTTCCTACTTAAGAGAAGGGTGGAAATAAGATGCTCTGAAAAGCCACGCAATTTCAATAGGCTCCTTTCAAGTTCCAAGCCGTAAAGTGGAGGCCCTTCACCCGAGGGTGACGGCATGGACCCTGAAAGAGCAGGCCCGGAACTGAAGGAAGAAGCCATGGATCGGACACAGACATGGCTCTGAGCCATAAAAACCATGGCCTCTTGGGCCAAAATGGAGTGATGAGAATCACCCTCGCCCCCTCGTCCCTGATCTTCTTGATCACCACCGGAAGCAAGTTCATAGGTGGAAACGCATAAGCTAGCCGAAAGGTCCAAGGGAATTGGAGGGAATCCACCAACTTCGGGGCATCCCCCAAATCCAGGGAGGCAAACCGGCTGACTTGCCTGTTGGCCCTGGTTGCAAACAAATCGATGTCCGGAAGACCCCACAAGGCAACTATCTTCCGGAAGGTCTGGCGGCAGAGGACCCACTCGCCCTGATGGAGGGAATGGCGACTCAGAAAGTCCGTAGTGGAATTGTCGATACCCCTGATATGGAGTGCCGAGAGGGACAGCAGGTTGGCCTCTGCCAGGTTGAGGATAGCCACCGCAGTAGACAGCAGCATACGGGATCGAGTACCGCCCTGCTTGCTGATGTAGGCCACGGACGTGGTGTTGTCCGACAAAATCCGAACGTGCGAGCCCTGCAGCTATGGAAGAAAATGACGAAGAGCAAGGTGGATAGCCTTTAATTCACGTAAGTTGGAAGAATCGGAAGACTCCTCCATCGACCAACGTCCCTGAGCTAATCAGGCCCCTAGGTGAGCCCCCCAACCGTCCGGACTGGCATCAGTTAGAAGGATCTGAGAAGGGCGAATCACCCAAGGAACCCCCCTTGAAAGGTTATGCAGGTCCAACCACCAGGCAGGAGACTCCACAGCTTCTGGGGACAAGGTAAGGCGACCCTGAAGCCGACCCTGCAAGGCAACATCTGCCAGCAAAACCGCCTGTTGCAACGGCCGCGTATGAAACTGCACCCACTGAACCGCGGGAATGCAAGACAAAAGGGAACCCAACAGGGACATGGTCTCCCGCAATGACATGGAAGGGTGAGCAATAGCCTGTCTGACCCTAGCCATGATATGTGATATTTTGTCTTCCGGAAGGAGGCATAGCTGACTTACAGAGTCCAGAAGGAGACCCAGAAAAGATTGGCGAGTCACGGGAGTCAGTCTGGACTTCCCCATGTTGATGATCCAGCCCAAGTCCTGCAAAGATGAGATGACATTAACCAGGCGGGACTGACACTGTTCAAAGGAGCTACCCACAATCAAAAAGTCATCCAAATACGGCACAATGAGCGTGTCTTGGTGCCGCAAAAAAGCCATCACCTCGGATACCACTTTGGTGAAGACACGAGGAGCCATCGAAAGACCAAAGGGCATTGCTGCAAATTGGAAATGTTGAGTCTGTCCCTCCAAGATGACCGCCACCCGAAGAAACTGCTGGTAATCGACGTGGATGGCGAGATGATAATACACATCCTTTAGGTCCAGGACCGCCATGAAGCATCTAGGAAACAACAATTTAACTGTGGAGTGAATAGACTCCATTTTGAAGGACCGGAAGGCCAGGAAGGAATTTAATTTCTTCAAATTAATAATTGTCCAAAAGGAACCATCAGGTTTAGACACAAGGAACAAGGGGGAGTAAAACCCTTTTCCTTCATGGCCTACCGGAACCTCAACAAGAACACGTTTAGACAAAAGGGACTGAATTTCCAATTCCAGGGCATGTTGATGATGAGATGGAGGGGAGGTAAGTACAAAAAATCTGGAGGAGTATGGGTAAAGTCCAGAGTAAGCCTGGAGCCGATCAACCGTAGAATCCAGGGACTAGAGGATACCTCCGCTCAGCGAGCGAAGAAGGCTGACAATCTACCCCCCACCGGGAGATCTGACCTAACAGAACTTTTTACCAAGCTTAAAGGAGGACCCCCCAACCAGGGCACCCCATTGTTTACCCTCCTTGGGCTCCCAACGGTCCCGGATCTCCCTATACGACCTCTTCTGTCCGAACGGACGTCTCCTGAATGCTCTCCTATAAGATGGAACAGTCGGATTAGGGAACCCCCTCTTACGGTCAGCTGCTTTAGCCAGAATATCATCTAATTCCGGACCGAAGAGGTACTCACCACAGGAAGGGGAGTGTACACAACTTGGATTTGGATTGAGAATCCCCCTTCCACCCCTTAAGCCACAGGGCCCGACGTGCCGAGTTGGTCAGGCCTGCGGACCTAGCTGCCAGGCGCAAGGAGTCAGCCGACACATCCGCTAAATAAGCTGAGGCACCCGAATCAATGGAAGAGACGACAGTAACTGCTCCCTGGGAATCCCTGACTTAAACTGATCCTCAAGCTGATCTACCCAGACCAACAGTGATCTGGCAGTACATGTAGCCGAAATAGCGGGTTTAAAGGCCCGGTGCAAGATTCCCAAGACCACTTGAGTAACATCTCGGCCTTGCGGTCCAGCGGATCTGCCAGCAACCCCGCATCTTCTACCGGGAGGGTGGAACGTTTAGACGTGGAGGCGACAGCAGCATCCACCTTCGGGACCTTGGACCATGTAGCTAAATCCTCATCATCGAAGGGATACCGCTGCTTGGAAGAAGAAGGAAGAGAGCCACGTCTGTCCTGCTTATCCCACTCACGATAAACCAGATCTTTGAGAGCCGCCACCACAGGAATAGCTCGTCTCCTTTTTTCTGAGAGGCCGGTGAACATGATATCCTGCACTGAATGAGACTCCCTAGAATCCGGAACCTCCATAGTGTGATGAATTGGCTTGACTAGGTTGTCCACACTTTCCAGGGGAAAACAGGACTTTCCCTCATCATCCGAAGAGGAAGAAGAAGAGGCAGGAGAGGCCGATGGGGACCGAGAGACACCCTGAGACCTAACCGGACTGCCTTCCGGAGAGGACACACTGGGGGAAACATGCTTCCTAGCCTTGGAGGAACAAGCCCGAGAATGAGCCACCTCTCTGAAGGACAATAACTCCTCCCGTATCATAGAGCGAATGTCAGCCATCTTAATGGAGGATTCCTCCTGCAATGTCTGAGTTATACAGGCCTGACACAGACGCTTAACATATGACTCAGGAATATAGTCAGTCTTATGGAACAAAAGCACTCTCAGTCTGTTGTTTTGCTGGTGAAAAATCGTGATGTTTTTATTGGTGCTGTACACAATAATTATGCGACCTGGAGTTTTGACGTTTCGGCTATCAACCAATAGCCTTTTTCAAAAGTCGCTGGTGACCTGCATCCAGGGTTTTTATAGTGTTAGATTGCTCTGTTTTGGTGTCCATGTACGGCTATAGTCACACATACTGTGTGCTCAAAATGAGCTGGTTAGCCTTTTTAGGTTATGATGTGCACCCCTGTGTACTGTTTAGGATCAAGTCCCTTGGATGAGGTATAGTGGAAGATTCTCCTTCCTGTGATGAGCCGGCGCCTCCCGCGCTATGGCTGGCGTGTGTCATAGCCATAGCGCGGGAGGCGCCGGCTCATCACAGGAAGGAGAATCTTCCACTATATCTCATCCAAGGGACTTGATCCTAAACAGTACACAGGGGTACACATCATAACCTAAAAAGGCTAACCAGCTCATTTTGAGCACACAGTATGTGTGACTATAGCCGTACATGGACACCAAAACAGAGCAATCTAACACTATAAAAACCCTGGATGCAGGTCACCAGCGACTTTTGAAAAAGGCTATTGGTTGATAGCCGAAACGTCAAAACTCCAGGTCGCATAATTATTGTGTACAGCACCAATAAAAACATCACGATTTTTCACCAGCAAAACAACAGACTGAGAGTGCTTTTGTTCCATAAGACTGACTATATTCCGGGACTTTGATGACCCTACAAATAGCACCTCCAACTCACAGTAAAGAGTGCACGCCAATTAACCATTACATGAAACTGATATGACTCAGGAAGGGACTGCGTACACAGAGCGCATTCTTTATGCTTCAATTTTTTGCCTTTCTTAGCCTAAGGAGAGATAGAAAGGGAAGAGATCAGCATAGGAGGAGAGAATCACACTCACCCCGTGAAGCTGCGCATACTGACCAGTTCAGGAGGTGGAGGACCAGCCTGTGATGGTTGCCCATTCTTACTCCGGTCACTCCGTTCGGCAGACCCAGCCTCCTTGCTGCACCCACTGCCACCACGAGTCTTGCTGGATGGCTGCAATTCACTGTCAGGCTGATGCAGCCCCCCTGCCCCAGGAGACGACATCACAGGGATCTGTACACGGCCGGCGCTGCCGCTGCAATGCTATTTACATCCTGTGCTGGGGCCACCTCCCCGGCCGCCCGGAAGCAAAGTGCAGTATTTCTGGGTCAGGAGCGCTTTGTTGCTACTGCGCAGGCGCCGGCGCGACCCGGAAGCCAGCGCAGTGATCAGAGAGCGGCAGACCGCCGTGGCCGCAGCCACCCCGCGCTCCCCAGAGAGACCCCGGACCGCTCCGCCCCACCACCGGGAGACACGGACCCGCCCACCATTGGGCACGGCCCCCATCCCCCGCGAAATGGTGGCAAAATGCCCGCGCCATAGAGCCCCAGCCCACTGGAGGCGCAGGCGCCGCCAACCGCATGAGCCAGCCAGAAAGAACCCTATACATACCTCCGGGCCCCCCTGGCCACCTCGATGCTGGTGACCACCGCGGATGAATGCAGCTTGCCCATACTGCACCGCGCTCCCACGAGTCAGGGTGAATATCCGAACGCTGACATCGTGACATCCTAGTCAGATGAGGGGAGAGCCGGAAACCGGACTTCCCGACGCTGCTTCTGGAGTTCCAGGCCCTGCCGTTCTCAAAGATACTGACACAGAGGCTGATTGAACCCAGGTAAACCTTTGCTGTAGGTTCCTATCAGGACAGGACTGAGGGAGCGAGGGGGACCGCCCCTTTTTATCTGTAGTTTTCCTGTCCTGGTGGGCGGATCCCCTCTCTCATGTGGGTGCTGTCGTGGCGAGAAGAAAAGAGTGTATTATGTACTATACTAATAAATATAAATATATATATATATATATAACAGTATCTGTGTGGATATACTGTCCAATTATTCTGTGAGCCTACCATCAGTATTGATAATTAGAGTCTAAAAAACTCATGTTGGTACCTCAATATTAGATTTTGTAAAAAAAATGTTTTAATCAATTTTAATCAATAAAGATTTTAACTTAAACCTATATAAGGGCCCTTTCACATCTGCGTTTATTTGAAATCGCGGCAGATGCGGTGAAAAAACCGCATCTGCCGCGATTGCCGCATAACCGCTGCACTTGCGGCGCTGTTGCGGTAATCCCCATAGAAAGTATAGGGGGACTTGCGGCAGGTGCGGCAAGTGCGGTTTTGCACTTGCCGCAGGTGTGGCCGCGAAAAAAACCACGGTCAGCCGCGTTTTTTTCCGCGGCCGCACCTGCCGCAAGTGCAATACCGCACTTGCCGCACCTGCCGCAAGTCCCCCTATACTTTCTATGGGGATTACCGCAACAGCGCCGCAAGTGCAGAGGTTATGCGGCAATCGCGGCAGATGCGGTTTTTTCACCGCATCTGCCGCAATTTCAAATAAACGCAGATGTGAAAGGGCCCTAAGTGTGGTGCAAGTTCACTACTCACCTGTGGGGCTCCCTCTGGAAGTGGCTGCGGGTATTGGGGAGATACAGTCATCATGTTGTCTGAAAAGACTTTAATATGTTTCCCTCGAATCAAAGATTTTGACTCCTTGAGAGCTTCCTCGACTGCACGTAGTTCTCTGAAATTCAAGGAACAGTCTCTTGTCTGCTAAGACCAGCGGCCCTGAAAAGCAAACTTGGAGACTAGAGCTCCCCAGCTTATTTTGCTGGTGTCCATATACATTGTAACCATAGGGGACTGTATCACTGGATCCCTTTCCATAGATTTTCTGGATTTAGCCACCAATCTAAAGAGATATTGACTACCCTGGGGAGCTGAATTTTTGTGTTCAGACCTCAGGCAAGACTGTTCCACTGAGATAGGATCAAGGGAGCACAAGGGATCATCTGGAAACATGCAGTCATTGACCCCAGAGCCAAAATGGCTGAACGGATGGAAACTGATCATTGCTTCTGGAGGAATCGTGGTTTGGATCTTAAAAGAACCTGCTTGTCTAGAGGGAGAAAACAGGCTTCCTAGAAATGTCTTCCGGGATGGAGTCATACTTGTTTTTTGGAAGTTGACTATCCACCCCAAGGACATCAAAATGTGAATTAGTCGCTGCATCTGACACTGCAGGAGTGACCCGGTGGGAGCAGTTACTAGGAAGTCATCCAAGTAGGGGATTACTACAATGTCCTGTTTTCTGACGAATGCCATTACTTCTGCCATCACTTTAGTGAACATTCGAGGTGCTGAAAATAGAAAGGCAGAGCTCTAAACTGGAAGTGATGACTCTGATCTTGATACTGGATTGCTAACCCTAGGAATCTCTAATCTGCAGGATGTATGGGGATGTGATATGCCTCCTGCAGATCTATTGTCACCATCTTGAAATCTTTCCTTTTTAGGGGATAGTTGACCGTACTGATGCCATCTTGAACATTGAATAGGTGACATGTCGGTTCAGAAATTTCTAATTTATTATGGTTCTCCATGATCCTCCTGGGTTTTTTTTACCAGGAAGAAAGAGACGAGAATAGTGACCTTCCCCAAAATCCTCCTCTGGGACGGGAATTACTGCTCCAAGATGGAGAAGTTTTTGAACCTCCTTCCAGTGTATTATATGTGATTTCTGAGAAGGGAGAGTAGTTTCTCTCAAATGCTCAGGCGGGGGGAGGAAAATACTATTCTCATCCCATCCCTGATGATCTGTAAGATAGTTGTCCAAACAGCATGAAAAAACCGGGCACTGACCTTTTGTTCCTCCTGGAGCGATGAGGAAAAGAGCACGTTGCTCAGCCGCACAGCATAAGTCCAAGCATGATTCCAGAGTAAAGAGCGGCACTCGTGCTTCTTAGAAATATCCGGCTTTATTGATCATCCATGCAGGTTACAGGGACTTCTGCTCAAGGGGAGGGGGAGAGACTGTTAGCGACGGCAACTGTTTCGCGGTTCATACCGCTTCTACGGGCTCTACCTATAGTACGTAGAGCCCGTAGAAGCGGTATCAACCGCCAAACGGTTGCCGTCGCTAACAGCCTCTCCTCCCCTTGAGCACAAGTCCCTGTAACCTGCATGGATGATCAATAAAGCCGGATATTTCTAAGAAGCACGAGTGCCGCTCTTTACTCTGGAATCATGATCTGTAAGATAGTGCGGCTTGATGTTATCTCCCACCACTGGGGAGTTGGTAATCCTTCCCCCTACTGGAATGGGGTCACTTTCTCTCCTGAGGCGGGAGAAAATATTTCAACCCTTTCCCTCTTTGGGATAGCTTCAACAACCCCCTTCCCTTTGTCTTTCTGTTGGTGAGACTGGGTCTGGTTCCGAAAATTTAGTTGCGTACGAAAGGACCCAATTTTTGTTTTCGCTTCTGGAAGACTCTTTATCTGACACTTTCTCAAGAAGCTGATCTAGGAACTGGCCGAAAATGTATTCCCCTTGGAATTGAAATAATTTGCTCTTGGAATCCATATCTCTGCTCCATGTCCTTAACCATAAAGCCAGTTTAGCAGTATTGGATAGTACCATTGATCTAGCTGCATGTCTGAAAGATTCTACAGATGCATATGTAATGGATGCCCTCCACACCTCTCGGGTGGGCTGTCATCTTAATTGTCTGCCGCCAAAATGAATGCTTTGTCTGAGTGTGTGCACGCCACCGAAAGAACCACGCTGACACCCATGTCATTGTAGAGATTAATGACAAAGACCTTTATTTTAGGAGGGGTTAGCAGTTTTATTACTTATCATTAAAGGGGCATTCCTTAGGGGTGTTTCTAGGTAATTGCATCATATTATGCTGACTATACATTTTATTCTGAAAAAAACATTAAATTATATTCTGTGTGCTAGTTAGTTTAAACTATCCTTGATTCGCACTATACATTCAGAACAAGCTGATAAGAACTTCTATACGGCTACCTCTAAGTCAAAACATTATATAAAATCTGAGACAGGAGAATTCTAGAGGAAAGAGCAAGGATTCACATAACCATGCTTTTGGAAGGTTTCTGAATGGCTTCAATAATTCAAATAAATTATTAACTATTTATTGCCATAACAATCGACATTCAAAATCTTACCCTAAATCTTTGCCCTAGGTGACAGAGGGGGAAAGGGTAGAGGAGGGGAAAGGAGTCTTCACCAACACTGAGATAACCGTAACGTCTAAACGTCTAACCGTAATGACAATCGTAACGCCTTTGTAGTTGGTCTTGCCACACCCTAAACTGTCCCTACTCTACTATCTAAGATGGGTCTCAAGTTCCCATATTTCTCCAAGGGGTCTTGCAGTAATGGCAATGGCTTCACTCTCACTGTCTGCCGCCAAAATGAATGCTGCTCCCACAGTTCCCTTCTCCAGTGGCAATGAGTGAATGCTCCAACCAAAGTGCATGCACACAGACCTACCCAGGTACATTCTCCTCCCCTAATAGAAGGAGCCGGTCTTCCTAAACCACTTCACCGGATTCCCCACATAGGTCTGCCCATTACACCATCGGATGGATACGAACACTCACAAACCATGACAAACAAGGAAACTGTTAGTCACTCAACTGTTAGTCATCATTTTTTACATTCTCCATAAGTCGGTCCTCACGACGGTCTAATTCAGGAGGACATGGCTTCGTATCAAGTCAATGTTGCTGGTGGAAACTTCAGTCTTATCTAAAATATGTCAGTCCCTGATATGCAAAAAATAAAGGTGTCCTAAGCGGTCAGTGTCCCTTGGGATGTTTATATCCATCACATATAAGCCAGCGTCTGTAGTAAGAAACATTCGGTAGTTCTTCTGGGCTCGTCTGCCTTGTAGTGTAGATCTTGATCTAGTTGGGCTGCCATTTGAGCTCTTCAGCTGTCTCAGTAATCCGCAGAATTTCTGACGTTTCTTCTGACCATCACTCCATCTCCAGGCTGTGGGAAGCGACTTCGGTCCACAGTAGCTGCATGTTAAAGGAGGAGAGAAAGCTCAAAAATACATGTTAGACAAGCATTTTATAAGTGTCAAAACATAAGAAAAAAACCTATCTCGGGGAATCTATTACCTGGACAACATTTTCAACCATAATCTCATAAAAATTTATACCATTTTCATAACTATCAATGACATAGTAATACATTGCAACACAAAAACAAATCACAAAATTTTACATATAACCTTAACAATAGTCACGCCCCTTGAGCATCTTATCATCTAATATTACGTATACACACCACCTTTTAAGAAAAATATATAAAAAGGATATGATATCAGTTCTTGAATTACCTATAAATGAAAAACAATCATCCCTAAGAGAAGAGATATACAATATATATATACCGGAAACATTACATTCTTTGGGTTCTTGAAAAACAAATCATCAATTCTAAATCATACAATTATGGTTCATGTCAAATAACTTCTATATAAGGATCTTATATATAATCAAAAATCATTTTCTATTGATTAAAATATCAAAATAAATTGTCATCCAAAATAGCTCATAGAAACAAAAACATGAGATTTACGCAATTTATAAATGATATACCCACTCCTAATAGTACCCTAGTAATGTCCTTAAAGCTGGAAACCTACCTAACCAGCGGAGGTCGGCACCCTCTTGAAACGCCTGTGGTGCCCCCGCTCCACGTCAACTCACCCTATCTATCCCTAACCTATCCCTGATCTTATATACATTTTTCCAGCTTGTAAAGTGTTGTTTAGTCCATTACCTTCCATAAACATATACAGCAATTGCTCATTCAACATGTATATATATAAGGGTCAATAGATATACTGTCAATAGTCCGTAATAGACGCAGATTACGACTAGTCTATCTCAGCACAAAAAAAAACAATATATACCGTATTTTTCGCTTTTTAAGACGCACTTTTGTTCCCCCAAAACTGGGGGAGAACGGGGGTGCGTCTTAAAAAGAGAATATAGAAAAAAATGTAAAAAAAAAAATATTACCTAGGGGGATGTGGGATGGGATGGATCGGAGGTGCCTGATGCGGTTGTTGGAGGAGGTTGGGGTCCAAGGCACAAGCTGTGGGGGTGTTGCGCCGGTCTCCGGTGGGCGCCGCCATTATTATTTACCAGCATGCATTGCCGGTCTTGCAATGCATGCTCTTGTGTCTGTAAATGGCCGCGGATGGGGTCTGCGCATGCGCCGCGGCCATTTCTATGTACTCCAGTACTGTTTTCCAGTCTTCAATAAAATGGCCGCGGCGCATGCGCAGACTGCGATTCGCAGACAATTCTGGACACTAGAGCGTGCATTGCCAGACCGGCAATGCATGCTGGTAAATAATAATGGCGGCGCCCACCGGAGACCGGCGCAACACCCCCACAGCTTGTGCCTTGGCTCCCAACCACCGTGGCACCCCCTCAGCCTCTTCCTTAGCCCCAACATCTGTGGCACCCGCGCAACCCCATGCTTAGGACCGAACCTCCATGGCCCCAGAGCACCACCGGTAAGAGTTGGGGGGCTATGTAGCAGGATGCATGTCCCCCATTTTGGGACATTTATGAGGAGGGGGAACAGAAACAAGGATTGGGGCATGGATACCAGGAGGGGACCATATATTAGAAGGGGGGGCATATATCAGGAGGTGGACACATACCAGGATTGGGGCATGGATACCAGGAGGGGACCATATATTAGAAGGGGGGGCATATATCAGGAGGTGGACACATACCAGGATGGGGGCATGGATACCAGGTGGGGGACCATATATTAGGAGGGGGCACATATACCAGAATGGAGACAAATATACCAGAATAGGGTACATATAAAGTGATTGTAAGATGGACACTGGCATTATAAGATGGACCCCGTTTAACATTAAAAATAATTTTTTTTCTCTTTTCCTTCACCAAATTTGGGGGTGCGTCTTATAATCAGGTGCGTCTTATAAAGCGAAAAATACGGTATATATATATATATATATAATACAAGGTAGAATCAAACAGACATAATATTAAACAATATAATTACTGTATACTTATCATCAGTGGTCTCCCTGCTTTCCTGAAAAACAGGTCAAAAAGGTAACTGGATATCTGGGAAAACGTCCAATTATTTATTATACAACTACCATATTATTATTTACATATACATATTCACTAATTTACCTACTTACTCTGCTTCAGAACATTTTAACCAATATATTAGACATCTTATGGTATTTTATATAGGAGAGAGAGATCCACACCTACTAGGACATGTTTATAACTTTCCTCTCCTTGTCCGCACCCTATTTGCAATTCTTAAAGCTTGTGGAGCGGCTGCTGCTTAATATTCTTACCTTTCTGAGTTGTATTGTGCGTAAGAATAATGCAGGATTTGTACACAAGGCCTTACGTGCAACCAGGAGCGAACCAGGAGGTATTCATCTGACTACACTCGTGACCTGTTGAGGTGTATGTGGGGCCAAGCAAAGACTATTCTAACTTTTGTTGAAGAGAGACGTCATCATGGCCTGTCCTTTTTCCCATCCTTCAGCACAACTCCCATTTTGTTCCTTTAGTATTTATTTAGTTCTCGAGAGAGCATGAAAAACCGGGCACTGACCTTTCGTTCCACCTGGAACCATGAGGTGAGGATAGAGGCACGTTGCTCAGCTACTCAGCATGAGATCAAGCGAATGTCCAGATAGATGAGCGGCACTCGTGCTTCTTAGATAATTCCGACTTTATTCATCGTAGTTGCATGTCACAGGGAAAAGTGCTTATGGGGAGGGAGAGGCTGGAGGCCTCCCTCCCCATAAGCACTTTTCCCTGTAACATGCAACTATGATGAATAAAGTCGGAATTATCTAAGAAGCACGAGTGCCGCTCATCTATATGGACATTTATTTAGTTCTGTCCGGGCAGTCTGATACCGAGGGGGTGCTTAGGCAGCCAGACGTAACAAGGCTGGGATGGATAACCTCCCGCCATTACCTAGGCTAACTTTATTTTAACTTCAAATTGTACCTTGCCCTCTACCTCTATGAGGTGACCCGTAGTGATTGTCAGCGTGATTATACCATCCTACACTGGTAACATGGTGTCTACCTCACCGTGATTTACCAATGCTGCATTTTGTATGCTTACCGTTTTTGTAAGAATTGTACTTAGATGAAGCTCCACCTGCTCATGAAAAAGTGCAAAAACTCAGAATCAATTGCTCTGATTACCTCATGCGAGGATCCTACCGGTGTCCAGTGTAAGATCATCTCTCCTACACGTACATCTGAAATAAAACACTCAATTTGTATTAGTTTCAAAAAAATCTGAAAAATACTTATTCAACAAAATTGTTATTACAATTACTACTAATTATATTGATAGCTAGGCAACAAATAATACAGCACTGCAGAATATATTGGCGCTATATTTATAAACTATAACTGTTTGATGCTTAACCAAAAACCCATTTAAATTCTGTTATAAATGTCTCCATATATGTCTCCATCCCCCCTTCGCATGAGGGAATCAGAAGATATCAGAGTAAAGGTATATAAAATATTACCCTTGTATAATGATAACTGGATATATAAACTGGTAGTGGGACTAACTGTGATGTAGTCTCATTGTTAACAGACCTTTTGGGTGGTGTAAGATGGCCGCCACAGGAAGTTATGATTGGCAAAACTTCCTCTGAGGCTTACATTCCTAAGATGGGAGGGACACTCTGGGCGGAGGTTTCTGTCCGTCCCCCACCTGGAGCCAGCGCCATAACAAAAACAAACAACTTTAGAAAACAATGGGATTAGAATCTGAAGATTTAACACACATATACTAAGTATTATTATCTGTTCTCTATGCCTCTTCTAAAACAATTGTTCATCGTACTAACACCATTTATTTATTTAAATCAGTAAGAGTCTACCTCCGTAAAACTTCAGACAGAAAATTACAAAAATTATCCCGAATAGTTATCATAGTGTCTAAAGAATATTAACACAACACAAACAAAAAGACAGTGTGTCAGTATGACTCAATAAAATAGAATAATCCATGTATGATAGTCAGTAAAAACCTAATTCTATAGGACCTCGAGCAGGAATGTACAAAAACTTTCCAAAATAACTATTATTGTGTCCAACAATAGGCAATATTACTAGCTTCCAACTAAATACATAGTGAACAATTATGATTCTTAATATTCACAGCCAAAAATAAAAAGAAATTCCTGCCTACCATTCAGGATCTTAATTTTATGGAAAGCTGGGTGAAAAGGAAAGGGGGAATGTCACTCCCGCATGTAAAAATGAACACGCTAGTGCAGACTCGCTCCTACCCCTTCTCATCAGGTACAGAAGGGGGAAGAGAAAATATCTGCACACAATTCTCACACAGCCTGACCTTGGACGGTTGCCAAATCAGGTAACCAAAATTACGGTATATATATCACTCATTCCAATATACCAAGGGGAACATACACATTATAAGGTAGCGTTCTCCCTAGGGAATCACTTGGCAGCATGTATAACCCAAAAACCATACACTAAACACCTGCTCACATCACGTGTGATACAAAACATACAGTCACATACAGACAAGACAATAATCAACCTTGACATTACATCTCACATCTCAGCATTTTAGAGCTTACAGATAACCTCTTTAATATGACTTGTATACACAGGGGCCCCGATTATAGCTTCATTTAACACCATGTGCACCACTCACAGCCACCTATGGTAGTATAGCCACCAGGGCCGGCGTCAGCCCCCTGCATACCTGGGCAAGTGCCGGGGCCCTGAACTGCTGGGGGGCCCACTGGCAGTCAGGGACAGGCATCCCTGACAGTCAGGGGCCCATTAGGTACAGACAACCATGAGAACAATCAGCCTCAGCAAGCAGCTGAGTGCTCAGCGGAGATGCTAGTGCACATGGCTAATTTGCATGCGATGCAGATTAGCCATGTGCTGGCTCCATGGAGTAGTGGAGCTTCCTCCTCTGACTACAGCATGATGAGTCATCACTGTGCCCTCATACTGCTGCAGCCAGCAGGAAGGAGGAAGCTCCACAGTCCCGGGAGCCTTCAGTTATAAGGATGTGGTGGGGAAGAATCTGAGGAGAACACAGCCCCAGGGAGCGGATGGAAGGTGAGTATGATCAGGTTTTTTTTTTTACAATGTGCAGCAGGATGGGGATTATATGTACCATGAAGGCTGTGTGCTGGGGTATACAGAGGCTGTGTGCTGGGGTATACAGAGGCTGTGTGCTGGGGTATACAGAGGCTGTGTGCTGGGGTATACAGAGGGCTGTTGCTGGGGTATATAGAGGCGCTGTGCTGGGGTATATAGAGGCGCTGTGCTGGGGTATATAGAGGCGTGTGCTGGGGTATATAGAGGCATTGTGCTGGGGTATACAGAGGCTGTGCTGGGGTATACAGAGGCTGTGTGCGGGTATACAGAGGCGTGTGCTGGGGTATATAGAGGCGCTGTGCTGGGGTATATAGAGGTGCTGTGCTGGGGTATATAGAGGCTTGTGCTGGGGTATATAGAGGCTGTTCTGGGGTATAAGAGGCTGTGCTGGGTGTATACAGAGGCTGTGCCTGGGTGTATATGGAGGCTTGCTGACTGTATATTGCTGGCATATGGAAGCTGTGCTGGGGTATATAGAGGCTGCTTGCTGTGGTACATGAGGCTGTGCTGCAGAGGCGGGGCGTATCTAGGGGGTGCAGACGATATTGCGCGCAAGCTCTGGGGCATGGAGGCGCTCTGGGACAGAGCTGCTGGAGGCAGGGGTACAGGGGGTGCCCGGCTGCCCCCGAAGTCTGGGCACGGGGCACTGGGGCGGGCAGCGGTCGGTGCGGGAGCCGCAGGAGACCCCTGAATGCGTCACTGGCGGCGGCGCCAGTGTGTGATCGAGGACGGAGGAGAGACGGCCTGGATGGGATGGGGGACAGCAGGGATAAGTGAACGAGGATCGGGAGGAGGAGGGGACAGGGGACTGACCGAGGAAAGCCCCCTCCCCCTCCTTAACCAAGGCTGCAGGGGCGGCAGTGGGGCTGAAAGCTGACAGCACCCCCCCCGGTCCTCACCTACCTTGGGGGAGGTGCCAAAATAGATCTGTGCCCCGGGTGCCATCAAACCAAGTTACACCACTGTGCAGAGGTATATGGAGGCTTTGCTGATGTATATGGAGACTGTGCTGGAGTATATGGAGGCTGCTGCTGTGCTGTATATATAATATGGAGGCTGCGATGGGCTATATATATATTATTTGGAGGCTGTGCTGTATATATAATATGGAGGCTGTACTGGACTGTATATATTATTTGGAGGCTGCTGCTGGGCTGCCACAGCTTCCAAATAATATATACAGCCTGGCACAGCCTCCAAATACTATATACAGGCCAGCACAGCCTCCAAATAATATATACAACCCGCAGTCTCTATATTATATATACAGACCGGCAGTCTCCATATTATATATACAGCCCTGAACAGCCTCTATATTATATATAGAGCCCACCCACGAGCCTCTATATTATATATACACAGCCTGCAGCTTCTATATTATATTAATGTATCATGGTTTGTGCTAAAGGGGCCCACTGATACTGTTTCGCCCAGGGCCCACAAAAACCTGGAGCCGGCCTTGATAGCCACCTAGCGTTATACACACATAACCATATAGCATTACAACATCCTCCTTCCCCTTTAACTTTCTCATAGCCTTCTAATTCTGCTTGTTTGCAATTTTAACATACTTTTCCCCTTCTCTTTCACGGACCATATTAATGGCCGTTTTTTTCTGCCGGAGGGAGACTGTGCTTTTTCTTGGAAAGACGCAACATCTTTAATCACCGGTGTCTCTTATGCCAGCAAATACTTATGCCCCGGTACACCGGTCTTCCCTCCTTCTTGGAGAGGACGCCTGTCCTTACCCACCTATACTGACAGCCTGCGTTCCCGTATTAAAGCTAATGCGTCCTAACAAATAATCATAAAACAACACAGTCTTCCCTCCCCTTCTTGCTACATACTTCTTCCCTTTCTTTTTACATACTTCTTCACTTTCCTCACTGCCACAAGGTCTCTTGGGGGTGACTTGCTGAGGCTTTGACTGATTAACACCCGTATTATAGCTTAAACCCAAGTCTCTATGCTTCTATCTTGGCTATGGCTGTCCACCCCTCAAGGTTACCACTGTCAGCAGGCTTGTATAAAGGGGAGTCAACTGGGATACCTTCAGTGAGCCGGGCATTAACGTTTATTCTGAACACTCTAAACCTTGGGAGGGGGAAGAGAGGTGAAATTGGTCTGTAACCAAGTCAGTAGAAATAGCAAGCTTCACACCTTGCTTATCCTGTGTGCACATTATGGAAACCAGTCAGTGGTGTTAGGAAGGCAGTTAGTCAGAGTCGTGGAACTGGTTGCGTCACTGGAATCAGTCAGTCAGAGTCAGTCTGAGGACTGGAACTGGAATTGTTGTCACCAAACAGATAAAACAGATAAAACATCAAACTGTGTCGGCCCCCTCTACAGCTCAGTGGGGCAACTACTGGGTCATATAACTTTCTTGCTATTACTTCTTGCAACAAGACCCCTTACGGATTGACTATCATTAGCTGGGCATGTATATTTTGTCTGAACACCTTGAGTACTGGAGAAGTGCCAGGGATTGCTATATAACCAGTTTCTTGCTGTGCATATGGCACGTCAGTAACACGATTTATTATCCAGCCAGTGGGCGTAATTGCTAGCTCTATACCTTGTCTACACAAGCGGCACGTCATCTGGAGTTATCTGGAGAGACGGAACAATAGAACAATATCATCACTACAATCATTTACGTACATTACGTACTCATCCACCCCTGCAGCCAGGAGTGGGGTGAGAACCCTTTTTAGGGGGTCGGAAAACCATCAACTCTTTTTAGGGGGTCGGAAACCCATCAACCCTTTTTAGGGGGTCGGAAAACCATCAACCCTTTTTAGGGGGTCGGACACCCATCAACCCTTTTTTAGGGGGTCGGAAAACCATCAACCCTTTTTAAGGGGTCAGAAAACAATCAACCCTTTTTAGGGGGTCGGAAACCCATCAACCCTTTTTAGGGGGTCGGAAACCCATCAACCCTTTTTAGGAGGTCGGAAAACCATCAACCCTTTTTAGGGGGTCGGAAAACCATCAGCCGTATCAGAGGCTGGAACACCAGTAGTGAAATAAACCATCGGCCCCCCTCTCAGGGACTGGAAAACAATCAGCCCTATCCCCTGGGAATAGGGCTGGAAACCAGGGAAACAGAATCTCCCCACTCAGCCCCGTCTTTCCGTTCTCCGTGCCTTTCTCTCTTTCTATGTACTGAAACTGCAGCAATGATAGCACTGACATAAACACAGATAAACTCAGGATCAGGTTGCAAGAACACAAAAAAGGCAGACAATTAAGGAATTTTCAGGACCAGGTTGCAAGGGCTAGGACTTCTCAGATCCGGTCATCTATGTCCGAGTCTGACAGCCAGCTACCTCCATCCCTGCACGGAGATACAGGAGGGTCTTAGGTAAGATAAATGATTTTCTTACCTCTTTGTAGCCTGCAGGTCTACCCCTCGTGTATGGTCCATCCTGGGAATAAAGGTTCATTTGTGGCTGTCGTCCCCTGGACGTCTCGTTCTAGCTCCACGCTGGTGCGCCAACTATAATGGATGCCCTCCACACCTCTCAGGTGGGCTGTCATCTTAATTGTCTGCCGCCAAATTGGATGCTTTGTCTGAGTGTGTGCACGCCACCGAAAGAACCACGCTGACATCCATGTCAATGTAGAGCTTAATGACAAAGACCTTTATTTTAGGAGGGGTTAGCAGTTTTATTACTTATCAATAAAGGGGCATTCCTTGGGGGTGTTTCTAGGTAATTGCATCATATTTTGCTGACTATACATTTTATTCTGAAAAAAACATTCAATTATATTCTGTGTGTTAGTTAGTTTAAACTAGCCTTGATTCGCACAATACATTCAGAATAAGAACTTCTATACGGCTACCTCTAAGTCAAAACATTATATAAAATCTGAGACAGGAGAATTCTAGGGGAAAGAGCAAGGATTCACATAACCATGCTTTTAGAAGGTTTCTGAATGGCTTCAATAATTCAAATAAATTATTAACTATTTATTGCCATAACACATAAGCTAAAAAGCCCATGGCTTTCTATAGTAAGGGTATAGATGCCAGGAGATCTTCTTTGTGCTTCCCCTGCTACATGAGATTCCAGCTGATCTAGCCACCTAAACATTGACCTCGCCCAACAGGTAGAGGCAATGTTGGTGGAAAGCGAAATAGAGGATTCCCAGACTCTTTTTTTACCAGGCTATCTGCTTTCCAATCCATCGGGTCCTTTAGTTGGGAGGAATCTTTAAATGGAAGAGTAATGTTATTGGTCACCTTAGCTACAGTATCTAGACATCTATTTTAGGTACTTCTGACCAGATCTTTGAAATGGCATTGTCTAGGGGAAATCTGCTCTTTATTCCTCCAGAGATTACGTTCAGGATTTGCTGTTAGTACCCTTAAAGTGCAGGTTTCGGCACTAGGCACCATTAATTTTGATCTAGCAAGAAATCAGTGGGTTGGTAGGCTCATTTCATCTTGGAAGAGAGCCACTCTGGTTCTGCTCCCTAGAACCCCTTCCCTGGGATTTAAATTTTGTGTTTAGCACCCTTTTTGATAGCCCTTTTGAACCATTTTCAGAAATTCCAATTAAAATCATAACAATTAAACTAGCCCTGCTGGTAGCCCCTATGTCAGCAAGAGGGATTAGTGAGTTTCAAGTGTTATTGCTCAATCCTCCAAACCCAAATACTTCAGAATAGAGTAGTTATTAAATCTGACCCTGCCTATATTTACCAAAAGTGGTTAATAATTTTCATAGATCACAGAAAATGACCTTGGCTTCCAATGCGCAGGAACATAACTTCATCTTGGATGTGAGGAGGGCTTTGATTCATTACCTAGACAAAACCAAAGGCTTCAGGAAATCTTAGGCTATATTCATCTCCTTTTAGGGTTCCACTAAGGGCTGTAGTATATTTAAAGGTACATTACCTAGATGGGTCCATGACACCATCTCCCTTGCTTACTCCTCTACTGATATTCTGGTACAATCAGATATTAGAGGCCATTCTACTAGAGCGGTTTCTACTTCATCGGCAAAGAAGGATGACATTTCTATAGAACATTTTAGGGCTGCTACATGGTCGCCCCTTCTGTTTTTCCAGCACTATAGACTCAATCTTTCCTCCACAACCAATCTATCCCTTGGGAGAAGAGTTTTACAAGGGGTGATCTATCCCTAGGTGCTGGCTTCTCTATTATAGTCTCATGTGGTGATGTCATGGGTGAAGGGGAAAAAAAATCCTAGTTACTTACTGGTAATGGCATTTTCATAAGCCAGTGACAGCACCCATAGTTCTCCACCTTTCCTTAATAATGGTTGTGGTCACATTTTCAGTTGGTGTTAATATTATGAGTGTTTGGTGAAGGTGCATTTAACAATTGTCTCCTTGCCCTCTCTGACTCTTTAACCTTACTGATGCTTAGAGGTGCTGCTGTTTTATTTTAATGCGTTTCCTGTCCTGTAGGGGCGGATCCTTCTCGGTTGTGGTGCTGTCATGGGCTCATGAAAATCCCATTACCGGTAAGTAACTTAGATTTTTTATGTCTGTGTGGGCATGGCCAGCATTATGTGTAATTTCGACAGCTTCTGAGTGCAGGATGATAGTGAGTTGTGTGGGGAGCCAGCAGACAAGGGATTAATAGATTGTGACTGAGCTGTGTGGAGCCAGATGACAGAACAGAGTAGCTTTATGAAAAGAAAGAGAGAAGGAGAGTCCTATTGCCCAAGTAGCTAAAACACGTATGTACTGTCCACACAGTGTATATTGCACAAAGTTTTACTTTATTAAATGCAATGGATACAATAACAGACGTGTTTGAGGTAAAATTGACAAGACATTTAAACATTAAGAGGGAGACAAAGTGACAAGTGGGCAAGACAGGCAGGGGCTGTATATGGAAGGTTCAGAGGGGTAGTAAAAGTGCAAGGTGCCAAGGTGCAAAGATCAGGGTAGAGGTAGTTTATCCTAATGGAGGTAGCAGAAAACCCCTGATCTAAAATACAATAAAGTGCACAATAACAGCTTACCCATGAGCCTAGTGAGGGTCCCTGCCACGTCTGTCCACTGGTCCAGTAGCCCCGACACGTGTTTCGCGTCGGCTGCTTCGGGGGGCTAGTGGTGACAAGTGCTCAACAGTGAGGGATTTTTAAATGGAGTCATGACCAATGGGAGACCGCTGATATTGCTGCATTTGCAGCACTGGCAAAAATGGTTGTCAGACGGCGGGGAGGGCATTCTGGGTTGCACCGGGTCCGGAACGCAACTTCCGGTGACGTCATTTCCCCCGGTGCACCCTTGATAGAAGTCCCCCTCGCCGCCCACTTCCAGGTTGCCAGTGCGCATGCGCACAGCGTCTAGCGCCATTTTGGATTAGGGCAGAGATGAGGGCATACTAGTAGCGATCTGGGAATAATCCCAATCGCTACAGATTAGCGTTTCTATGTCATTTCTGCACTAAGTAGTGGGGCAAATAGGCTAGGGAGGACTGGACTGAGACACAATAGATATAGAGCAGAGGAGAAAAAGGAGTAGGAAAAGGAGCAGGATATAACACCAGCAATACAGTAAATCATATATAAATCCATATACTGACAATAGTCAGTCCATATTAGACGATGTAGTGCCTGTATTCCTACAAGTGTGTATTTTCATCCCAATTGCCTCCATAGCTCTCGTGTTTGTCCCATATGGGTTCAGTCCATCATTCCCAAAGGTCGACTCCCATCTCCAAATCCCAATTTAGAAAAAATAATAATAGGTGAACCTAAAAAAGTGAATAAAGCACAAGTTAAAAAACTGACAATCCAATACACAACTCTGGATACGCCGAACAGCGATCATTTTTTCATGGGCAGCATGATTCAGGCAGGCCATGTTAGCTCCAAAAAAAGAGAGACATAGGCAGGGAGAGTTTTCTCGACCAACCAGACATACAGGGTTGAGAAACACATATATAAAAATCCCCATATAAACCCCAGCCATAATGGCATATAGGTCAAATTACCAGGGCACCTACAAGAACCATGACCCATTGGTAAATGGATATAAGGGAACAATACAGGGCTAAAATGTCTAAAATACATTGTAAACAGTGGCACTCGTATTGGGCTGACCCCCAAGGAGCCAAGGCGTCATTTCGCAAAGAGAAGAGTCAGGATTCATAAAAAAGGCGAAAAACTAAGTCTTTCATTCAAGCCTGCCGGTGACATCGTGCCTAGTGTCACGATCCACCGGCATTCCATTTTGGCTAGTTCTTTTTTAGCATCTCCTCCTCGTATCCCAAGCTGCACCTTGTCTATCCCACGGACTCTTAATGTCTCTGGGTTGCAGTCGTGGAATTTTTTGAAATGACGAGGAAGAGTGCGTAGAGTGCTTAAGTCCTCCACACTTTCAGCTGCCATTATGCTCTTCTCATGCTCCCTTACTCGACGCCTCAACTCCCTGGTTGTCAGACCCACATACACGAGGCCACAACCACATGTAGCATGGTAAATAACACCTGAGGTGCTACACGTGATATATTTCCCTATATTGAATTCCCTAGAACCATTATGGTTCCGGAAGAGCCTGGCACGAATGATACTAGTTCTACAGGACAGGCAGGAGCCACATGGGAAACAACCAACCAGTGCACGTCCAGTATTAAAGGGAAATAAAGGTTTTTTGATAAGTGACTGTGCACTAGTCTGTCCTCAGGCTCCGCCCCTCCTGGCAGTCATCAGGTCTTAGTAAACAAAAACCGTAAAAATGACGAGGAGGGTTCCCCTGTTTTGAGATTCATCTCCACATATAATAATCAGTGGACGACAATCAGGGGAATCCTCACCCGCCATTGGGATGTCCTAAAAACTGAGCCTACTCTATCCTCTGTTATCCCTGATCGACCCCTGATGACTGCCAGGAGGGGCCGGAGCCTGAGAGACAGACTAGTGCACAGTCACTATATCAAAAAACCTTTATTTCCCTTTAATACTGGACGTGCACTGGTTGGTTGTTTCCCATGTGGCTCCTGCCTGTCCTGTAGAACTAGTATCATTCGTGCCAGGCTCTTCCGGAACCATAATGGTTCTAGGGAATTCAATATAGGGAAATATATCACGTGTAGCACCTCAGGTGTTATTTACCATGCTACATGTGGTTGTGGCCTCGTGTATGTGGGTCTGACAACCAGGGAGTTGAGGCGTCGAGTAAGGGAGCATGAGAAGAGCATAATGGCAGCTGAAAGTGTGGAGGACTTAAGCACTCTACGCACTCTTCCTCGTCATTTCAAAAAATTCCACGACTGCAACCCAGAGACATTAAGAGTCCGTGGGATAGACAAGGTGCAGCTTGGGATACGAGGAGGAGATGCTAAAAAAGAACTAGCCAAAATGGAATGCCGGTGGATCGTGACACTAGGCACGATGTCACCGGCAGGCTTGAATGAAAGACTTAGTTTTTCGCCTTTTTATGAATCCTGACTCTTCTCTTTGCGAAATGACGCCTTGGCTCCTTGGGGGTCAGCCCAATACGAGTGCCACTGTTTACAATGTATTTTAGACATTTTAGCCCTGTATTGTTCCCTTATATCCATTTACCAATGGGTCATGGTTCTTGTAGGTGCCCTGGTAATTTGACCTATATGCCATTATGGCTGGGGTTTATATGGGGATTTTTATATATGTGTTTCTCAACCCTGTATGTCTGGTTGGTCGAGAAAACTCTCCCTGCCTATGTCTCTCTTTTTTTGGAGCTAACATGGCCTGCCTGAATCATGCTGCCCATGAAAAAATGATCGCTGTTCGGCGTATCCAGAGTTGTGTATTGGATTGTCAGTTTTTTAACTTGTGCTTTATTCACTTTTTTAGGTTCACCTATTATTATTTTTTCTAAATTGGGATTTGGAGATGGGAGTCGACCTTTGGGAATGATGGACTGAACCCATATGGGACAAACACGAGAGCTATGGAGGCAATTGGGATGAAAATACACACTTGTAGGAATACAGGCACTACATCGTCTAATATGGACTGACTATTGTCCAGTATATGGATTTATATATGATTTACTGTATTGCTGGTGTTATATCCTGCTCCTTTTCCTACTCCTTTTTCTCCTCTGCTCTATATCTATTGTGTCTCAGTCCAGTCCTCCCTAGCCTATTTGCCCCACTACTTAGTGCAGAAATGACATAGAAACGCTAATCTGTAGCGATTGGGATTATTCCCAGATCGCTACTAGTATGCCCTCATCTCTGCCCTAATCCAAAATGGCGCTAGACGCTGTGCGCATGCGCACTGGCAACCTGGAAGTGGGCGGCGAGGGGGACTTCTATCAAGGGTGCACCGGGGGAAATGACGTCACCGGAAGTTGCGTTCCGGACCCGGTGCAACCCAGAATGCCCTCCCCGCCGTCTGACAACCATTTTTGCCAGTGCTGCAAATGCAGCAATATCAGCGGTCTCCCATTGGTCATGACTCCATTTAAAAATCCCTCACTGTTGAGCACTTGTCACCACTAGCCCCCCGAAGCAGCCGACGCGAAACACGTGTCGGGGCTACTGGACCAGTGGACAGACGTGGCAGGGACCCTCACTAGGCTCATGGGTAAGCTGTTATTGTGCACTTTATTGTATTTTAGATCAGGGGTTTTCTGCTACCTCCATTAGGATAAACTACCTCTACCCTGATCTTTGCACCTTGGCACCTTGCACTTTTACTACCCCTCTGAACCTTCCATATACAGCCCCTGCCTGTCTTGCCCACTTGTCACTTTGTCTCCCTCTTAATGTTTAAATGTCTTGTCAATTTTACCTCAAACACGTCTGTTATTGTATCCATTGCATTTAATAAAGTAAAACTTTGTGCAATATACACTGTGTGGACAGTACATACGTGTTTTAGCTACTTGGGCAATAGGACTCTCCTTCTCTCTTTCTTTTCATAATGTCTACTGAGTAGTCTGCCCTTAACATGATCATACCCGGTCCCTTATTTCTCAGAACAGAGTAGCTTGTTGTAAGGAATAAGCAATATTCCAATAGCAACCATATTGTCAGAGGCTACCATATCTCACTCCTCGGAGGTAGCCCCCACCTTTTTGGCCTAAGGCATATTCAATCAGTTTATGTTAATCAACCTGAGGAAACACCAACTGGTCCCACACTAGAGGTCCTATGAAATGTAGATTAGGGGACAATGAAATCTCCCTGCCATTATCCAAAAGGATGACCACCTGGGGATTTCCCGATCTGTAGACTCAATAGAAAAGTCAATTACTGTCCAGACTGAGAGGATCCAAGAGTATAATCCTTAATATCTTATGAGCTGTCGCTCCTATGAAAATGTCAAGCATAAATATAGCATCCAGAAAAGCAGATGATCCTAGCACATATTTTATATAAGCGTGGGACCTGTGTAGGTACCCTAAACTTGAGATTGGGCAGTGGGGTACCAGCAGAGTAGTCATGTATCATACCATTGCAAAGCTAAAATCATAACTGAAAATATGAGAGCATTGTCTTCTGCCTATGACATTCTCAGGCAAACTTATGGCCAATAATAAGTTTTGTATATTTCATATCTCAACTCGGGAAGGGTGGGGTTGCTATAGGACAGTGATGGCGAACCTATGGCATGCGTGCCAGGGATGGCATGCAGAGCCGCCTCCGCTGGCACGCGGCCTCGACACTACACTGCTGCTTTGATCTGCCGGCGCGCGCCGCGGCGCCGGCAGTTCAAAGCTGTGTCGGAGCAGAGGAGACATTTCTCCTCTCTCCGACACTCTTCCTAGCCCCGCCCTCCCGGCCAGCGTCATGTAACAGCGGTCATGTGACACGCCCGGCGTCACGTGACCGCACTCAGCACGGGTCGGGAGGAGAAGGCACTGCAGAAGAGAGGAAACTGCAGCAGGAAGGTGAGAATGACTTTTTTTTTTTCATCATCTACTTCCAGCAGGATGGGGCATTACTAAGGGGGGCAGGATGGGGCATATTCTGTGATAGGGGCAGAATGGGGCATTACTAAGGGGGGGCAGGATGGGGCATATTCTGTGATGGGGCAGGATGGGGCATTACTAAGGGGGGGCAGGATGGGGCATATTCTGTGATGGGGGCAGGATGGAGCATTACTAAGGGGGGGGCAGGATGGGGCATATTATTCTGTGATGGGGCAGGATGGGGCATTACTAAGGGGGGGCAGGATGGGCATATTATTCTGTGATGGGGGCAGGATGGAGCATTACCAAGGGGGGGCTGGATGGGGCATATTATTCTGTGATGGGGGCAGGATGGGGTATTACTAAGGGGGGGGCAGGATGGGGCATATTATTCTGTGATGGGGGCAGGATGGGGCATTACTAAGAGGGGGCAGGATGGGGCATATTATTCTGTGATGGGGCAGGATGGGGTATTACTAAGGGGGGGCAGGATGGGGCATATTATTTTGTGATGGGGCAGGATGGAGCATTACTAAGAGGGGTCAGGATGGGGCATATTATTCTGTGATGGGGCAGGATGGGGCATTACTAAGAGGGGGCAGGATGGAGCATTTTATTCTGTGATGAGGCTGGATGGGGCATTACTAAGAGGGGCAGGATGGGGCATTTTATTCTGTGATGGGGCAGGATGGGGCATATTATTCTGTGATGGGGCAGGATGGGGCATTACTAAGAGGGGGCAGGATGGGGCATTTTATTCTGTGATGGGGCAGGATGGGGTATTACTAAGAGGGGTCAGGATGGGGCATATTATTCTGTGATGGGACTGATGGGGCAATAGTAACAGGGGCAGGGTGAGGCATATTCTGTGATGGGGCTGATGGGGCAATAGTAACAAGGGGCAGGATGGGGCATATTATTCTGTGATGGGGGCTGATGGGGCAATAGTAACAGGGGACAGGATGGGGCATATTATCCTGTGATGGGGCTGATGGGGCAGATTATTATGTGATGGGGCAGGATGGGGCATATTATTATGTGATGGGGGCAGGATGGGGCAATAGTAACGGGGCAGGATGGGGCATATTATGTGATGGGGCATATTATTATGTGATGGGGGCTGATGGGACATATTATTATGTAATGGGGCATATTATTATGTAATGGGGCTGATGGGGCATTTTATTATGTAATGGGGCTGATGGGGCATATTATTATGTAATGGGGTTGATGGGGCATATTACTATGTGATGGGGGCAGGATGTGGCAGATTAATTTGTGATGGGGACAAGGATGGGGAAGATTACTATGTGATGGGGACAAGGATGGGGCAGATTACTATGTGATGGGGTCAAGGATGGGGCAGTACTACCAGGGGGCAAGATGGGGCATATTACTATGTGATGGGGACAAGGATGGGGCACATTACTGCTGGATGGGTCATATTACTGCAAGGGGACAAGAATGTGGCGTATTACTGCAGGATGGGGCATATTGCTGCAAGGGGACAAGGATAGGGCATTACAGCAGGATGGGGCATTACTACATGATAGGGGCAGGATGGAGACATTACTACAAGGGACAAGGATGGGACATTACCGAAGGGGACAAGGATGGGGCATACTACAAGGGGATAAGGATAAAGACATTACTACAAGAAGGGGGTAAGGATAGGAACATTACTGCAAGGAGAGGGCCAGGATGGAGCCATAAATGCATGGAGATGGTCAGGACGGATCTTATAGCTAGGAGAGCATCAGAATGGAGCACATAGCTAGAAGGAGAGGATCAGAATGGAGCACATAGCTAGAAGGAGAGGATTAGGATGGAGAACATTGTTAGAAAGAGAAGGTCAGGATGGAGCACATAACTACAAGGAGAGGGTCAGGATGGAGCATGTAACTACAAGGAGAGGGTCAGGATGGAGCACATTACTACAAGGAGAAGATCATGATGGAGCACATTACTAGAAGGAGAGGGTCAGGATGGAGCACGTAACTACAAGGAGATGGCCAGGATGGAGCACATAACTACAAGGAAAGGGTCAGGATGGAGCACATAACTACAAGGAGAGGGTCAGGATGGAGCACATAGCTACAAGGAAAGGGTCAGGATGGCACACCCAACTGCAAGCAGAGGGTCAGGATGGAGCACATTGCTACAAGGAGAAGAACAGGATGGAGCACATAACTGCAAAGAGAGGGTTGGGATGGAGCATATTACTGCAAGCAGAGGGTCAGGATGGAGCACATTACTGCAAGGAGAGGGTCAGGATGGAGCACATTACTGCAAGGAGAGGGTCAGGATGGAGCACATTACTGCAAGGAGAGGGTCAGGATGGAGCACATAGCTACAAGGAGAGGGTCAGGATGGAGCACATAGCTACAAGGAGAGGATCAGGATGGAGCACATAGCTGCAAGGAGAGGGTCAGGATGGAGCACATTACTGCAAGGAAAGGGACCAGGATTTCAGCATGAAATCTGCTTGCATTTCATGATAAAATCTATCTTCTATCTGTCTAATATTCTGCATTTTTTCCATACAGATCAATCCACCTGCTGTTTCTAGAAAGGGCAGTGGCAGCGGCTCAGCTTCAATGGGCAGTACACATGAGCTGGATGACCACTGCTGAAGAGAAGAGAAGACTGCAAAGGTAAGTTTAAAATCAATTAATTGTTAAAATAATTGAATTCATCATCAGTGTTTCAGAACTACATGCCCTGTACAGGGAAGAGAGAAGGCAACCGCTGGCTCTCCCCCCTGTGCAGCGCTTATGATTACTACTGCTGTAATTTAGGTTACATTACCATATTGGCACTTCGCCATAAATAATTTCGTTTTGGGTTGCGGTTTGGGCACTCGGCCTCTGAAAGGTTCGCCATCACTGCTATAGGACATTCCAGGGGCAGGTGATGGGTGTGAGATGGGCAGGACAGGGGCAGGCCTTGTACTGTATAAAAATAGCCCATCCCTTCTCCATATTGGTATTCATCTGAAGAGGCATAATTACATCAAGCCAGAGTGTACCCAGGAATCAGGTTGGCCCATGATGCCCTTGTGGTGCCACCAACATTAAGGTAACTGATCACGTGTAATTCTGTGTGTATCCCATTTATCTTTTATTTGCATAACTGACTGTAACCTTTGTAATATGTTAATAATAACTGTACATAATATTATTCTAATGTACCAATAGGGTGCCTAAATATTTAAATTTAATCTTGAGTTGTTCTTTGTCTTGATCACGAACCGCCACATCCATGTGCTCATTTAACGCTACCTGGTTTGGTTTCTGACCACGAGGAACTGGTGGCAGAAATTAGTGCTAGGGGTTATTCAGGGCCTCTATCAGTGACGGGGGTGGCAGTTATTATATGTGCTTCTGGTCGCCGACCAGAAGGCATATATCACCCTCACTAAGAGGTGCCTTAATAAACAAGCACTGACAGGGCAGGTGCGGTCCTTCTTTTATCCTCAGGTAGTTCCCTGACTATCCTGAGTTTAACAAGAGGCACTGTAAAGCTGCCAGGTTCAGTGATCGATTCTCCACACTGTAAAGAAGAGTTTACATCCTGACATTGCTTAGCTCTGTGCTGTAATCTGATACATTGTTTCCTCACCAGCTGCAGTCAGCAGTGTAGGCCAAGCACCCTTTTCCTTCATATGGATGCAAAATATTTATGATAAATATGTACACTGTGTTCCAAATTATTATGCAAATTGGTTTTAAGTGTCATAGGGTTTTATTTATTTATTTTTTTTCAATGAAACCCATTGATGGTATTGTGTCTCAGAGTTCTTTGGATCATTGAAATCAATCTCTGTATAATATCTGTGATAATTAGTTTGGCAGGTGAGCCCAACAAAAGGAAAACTGGGTGTTCCACAATATTATGCAGGCCACAGTTTTCAAGTAACATGGGAAAGAAAAAGGATGTCTCTGCTGCCTAAAAGCAACAAATAGTGCAATGCCTTGGACAAGGGCTGAAAACATTTGATATTGCACGAAAACGTAAGCGTGGTCATCGTATTGTGAAGAGATTTGTGGCTGATTCTGAGCACAGATGTGTTCGTGCAGATAAAGGCAGAATGAGGAAGGTTTCTGCCAGGCAAGTTCATCAGATTAAGAGAGCAGCTGCTAAAAAGACCTTACAAACCAACAAACAGATATTTAAACCTGCTGGTGCCTCTGAAGTAACTCGAACCTCAAGGTGTAGGATCCTTCAAAGGCTTGCTGTGATGCATAAACCTACTATTTGGCCACCCCTAAACCCCTAAACTATTTGGCCACCCCTAAACAGTGCTCACAAGCACAAACAGTTGCAGTGGGTCCAGATATACATGAAGACTAATTTTCAAACAGTCTTGTTTACTGATGAGTGGCGAGCAACCCTGGATGGTCCAGATGAATAGAGTAGTGGATGGTTGGTGGATGCCACCATGTCCCAACAAGGCTGCGACGTCAGCAAGGAGGTGGAGGAGTCATGTTTTGGGCTGGAATCATTGGGAAACAGCTGGTAGGCCCCTTTAAGGTTCCTGAAGGTGTGAAAATGACCTCTGCAACGTATATAGAGTTTCCAATTGAGAACGTTCTTCCATGGTACAAAAAGCAAAAACGAGCCTTTAGGAGCAAAATCATCCTCATGCATGTCAATGCACCATCTCATGCTACAAAGAATACCTCTGTGCATTGGCTGCTATGGGCATAAAAGGAGATAAACTCATGGTGTGGCCACCATCTTCCCCTGACCTCAACCCTGTAGAGAACCTTAGTAGTATAATCAAGCAAAAGATCTAGGAGGGTCAGAGGCAGTTCACATCAAAACAGTAGCTCTAGGAGGCTATTCTGATATCATCCAAAGAAATACAAGCAGAAACTCTCCAGAAACTCACAATATCAATGGATGCTAAAATTGTGAAGGTGATATCAAAGTAGGGTTCTTATGTTAACATGTAACTTGGCCTGTTAGGATGTTTTGGAGTTAAATAGCTTTTAATTCAGTGAATGTGACCTGTTAATGCTGCAAATTCAACAAATGAGCATTTTCAGTTCCTTCAAACATATCAAATGTTTACAAACTCTACTGTGCGTAATAATTTGGAACAGTGCTTTTAGAGTTTTTTTAATTTTAAAAATTAGGCTAGGGTCACACATCCGGATTTTTTTTTAAAACCTGATCCGGTTTTGAACTTTTAAAAAGCTCAAAACCGGATCAGGAAACGCTCCTTATAGGAGTCTATGCTAAAAACCGGATTGCTTCCCCAGCAATCCGGTTTCCATCTCTGGCTCTGCAGCCTGCGTGAAAAATCATGCAGGCTGCAGTTTTCGGAGCGGTTCTAACATCAGCAATGCGGGAATCGGATTGCTCAGGATGTGTTATCCTGAGCAATGCGCTTTCCGCATATACTTTGCTTATCCCGGCTGCCGCCGGGATAAGCAAAGTGTTCTGTGTTTGTGTAAACTTTTAATTTTATTATTAAATGTTTCTATAATGTCTCTAGGGGGTGCCCACTCATCCCCCTAGAGACCTTCCACCCACTCAGGTGGGCATATAATGCTTGAATCAGTTATGTACAGCAGCTGAGTCCTGTCAGCTGCTGTACAGTTTTATCAATGAAAGCGCTGGGCTCCTGTGAGAGCAGCGCGTATACTATAGCTATTGCTATAGTATGTGCGCTGTCCTGCTTGTCGGAAGACAATTGCGTTCATCGCATCTGGATCTGGATGCAGTGAACGCAATTCTAGATTTAAGTGTCACCCTAGCCTTATACTGTTATCATAGGGAGATTTCTTCAATAAAATTTGATGTATACTCTAATGGGTGATGACTTTTATTACACTGACTGTCATTTGCACCAACCATTTAGAAAAATCTGAGAAAAAGAACATTTGCATAATAATTTGGAACACAGTGTAGAAGGAAATTTACTATATTTTGAAAGCAGAACCATTGCTGACCTGGAGTTTTCCCTCTGCCATCACTGCTTCAATTTAACTTTAAAGAGGACCTGTCACCCCCTTGGTGCTTTCCAAAGTGAAAGCTCCACAGAATGCAGCATGTATGTTGCATTCAGGGAAGGGGTCTTCCATGTGTCCACCCCCCTGTAACCTGTAAAAACACTTTTTGAAAGTTTTAAGATAAGGAACTTACTAATTTATCATTCCTCGCTATTCACAGGGTCCTCTCACCCGGTGAACAGCGAGGAATGAGAAATTAGTGCCGCCTCATGCCTTTGTGGGTTTCCCGTCCTCGCCTTTTGATCACAGTACTTAGGGTCCGGGGAGCGCAGTTGCTTACCTCTCCCCGGCGGTGATTGGCTCATTGTAATATAATTACGATGAGCCAATCAGCATGGTAACCCAACATTGCAATGGCAACGTCAGGTCACTGGACCCAAGTCTCAGAGATCATGTGATCTCTGAGACTTGGGTTTGCCCAGTGATGTGCACTGTATGGCAATGATCTGCCGTACAGTGCATTATCACTATGACAACAGACTATAAGAAGGGATCAAGTGTCTTCTTGTTGTAGTCTGTTGTCATAGTGATAATGCACTATATGGCAGATCATTGCCATACAGTGCACCATCACTTTGACACCAAAGACTGCAACAAGGGATCAAGTGTCCTCTTGTTATAGGCTCTGGGGTCACGGTGATTGTGCTCTGTATGGCAATGATCTGCCATAATAACTGTGACCCCCAGAGACTACAACAAGAGGATGCTTGATCCCTTGTGGCAGTCTCTGGATGCAGCAGAGGCGATCGAGCATCGTGGGACCATCATTTTGGACTATGTCGGAGGGTATGTGGGAGTAATAAAGATGGAGTCTGATATTTGTTTTGTTTTTTTTCTGATAAAAAGATTTTTCTGTGTGGTTTATTTTTTTTAATATTTACTAGAGATTCCTAACGGCTGGGTCTAACATTGGCCCAACATTCTGAATCTCGGGCTTAGTGCCAGCTGACAATAACTCCCCTTTATTACCCAGTTTGCCACCGGCACCAAGGCAACTGGAAGAGTCTGGGTAGAGCGCCAGAAAGTGGCACTTCAATGACTGCGCCATTTTTTTGAGTGGCCGCGGGCTGCCATTCACAGCATGGGGGGCCCAGAACGCTTGAGCCTCTCCATGCAGAGGATTCCAGCCCCCAGATGCCTAGTTGTACCTGGCTGGACCAAAAAAGGGGATTTTTGTGTGTACTCACCGTAAAATCTTTTCCTCTGAGCCATCATTGTGGGACCCAGGACCATGGGTTATGCTGCCATCTCTAGGAGGCTGACACTAAGTGAATATAAAAACAGATCAGCTCCTCACCTGCAGTATACACCCCCTGGCTGGGCCAGGCTCTGACCAGTTTAGTGACCAGGCAGCAGGAAAACAAACAATGGCGTTCAACCAAAGTTAGTATGCAAACTCAAAAACCAGAACAACACCCAGAACAGGCAATAGAGTGGGTGCTGTGTCCCCCAATGATGGCTCAGAGAAAAGGATTTTACGGTGAGTACACACAAAAATCCCCTTTTCTCCTTCGCCTCATTGGGACACAGGACTATGGCACATCCCAAAGAAGTCCCTGTGTGGGCAAGGAACATGCAATCCCAGAGAGGAGACGATGCTGTACATCTGGAGTCACCTATGTGGAAAGGTGTGCCACTACCACCTGCAGGACACCTCTACCAAGGCTTCCATGTCACGCGCTTAGTTGCCGCTGACATTGCTGGATTCTGCTGTGTATGTTGTTTGTCTTTAAGAGCTCCACGGTTTACAGTTGTCAAGTTCTTTGCCTCCTGTGTTGTGCTCCAGAACTGCATTCACTATTATATTCAACTGCTGGTTGAGTGGTTAATGTATGACTCACCTGGAATCCCCTCCCCCGGGCTTAAAATACCCTTCCATCTCCTCTGTCAGGTGCTGCTGATACCTATTTGCTCTAGGTCTTGGTGCTGTGCTGATGCCTAGCTGCTAGACTAAGTCTTTCCTTGGGAGAAGCTGTGATCCTTGACCTGTGGGTGGAGGTAGGGGCCCTCAGCCTAGGGCTAATCAGGAGTATTAGGGTACAGGGTGGCAGCTCAGAAATCCTCACCATCAGAGGTACCTCCGAGATCAGGACGAGCCAGGGACCCCAGCATTAGGGTCAGATTAGGCTCTCCAGACCCCCTTTTGCCCATTTTACCCACCTGTTACCTGATTCCCTTACATTCCAAGCGTGACATTGCATCTGCAGGGGCCTGGGTGTGGAAGTTATAGTGCTTTGCGAAGGTATGCAGGCTGGACCATCTTGCCGCCTTACACACTTGTTCTGCGGATGCCTGGTGCCGAATAGCCAAGGATGCTCCCTGCACGCGAGTGGAGTGTGCCCGTAGTCCACCAGGACTGGGCACGTTACTCAACCGATACGCTTCTTGGATGGTACAATGTATACACCTAGCCACAGTAGCCTTATACACTGCTATGCCCTCTCTGTCGCCTTCCGGAAGGACGAACAGATTGTCCATCTTACGGAAAGAAGCCGTTCTGGAAACGTAGTATTTAAGGGCTCTCACAAGGTCCAGGGTATGCAGAGCCTTCTCCACAAGATGAACCGCAGCCGGACAGAAAGATGGAAGAATGATATCTTCGTTGAGGTGGAAGGAGAAAACCACCTTTGGAAGAAAGGATAGAACTGGGCTCAGCACCACTTTATCCTGATGAAAGTAAAGGAAGGGCTCTCAGCAAGAGTGCAAACAACTCCAAAACGCGTCGGATGGACGTGATCGCTACAAGGAAAGACACTTTCCAGGACAGGAGAGTGGGAAATACTTCTTTCAGAGGTTCAAAAGGTGGTCTCTGAAGTGCATCCAGGACCAAGTTAAGGTCCCATGGTTCTAGTGGTCTTCGGTAAAGGGGAACCAACTGAGACACTCCTTGGATGAGGGTCCTAACTTGAAGACATGTCGCAAGTCTGCGTTGATAAATGACTGAAAGAGCCAAGATCTGGCCTTTTAGGGAGCTTAGGGCCAACCCCAAATCTAGTCCCAACTGGAGAAAATTCAGGACCTTCGGAATTAATGGTAGTGGAGGAAAAATGTATTGAAGATGGAACTGGTGCCAAGATTATAACAGCGCGTCCGATCTGGCAGAAGTGAGTTCATGTGATCGGGCCATGAACACTGGGACCTGGCATTCAGTCGAGATGCCATGAAGTCCACGACCAGTGTCCCCTAGTGGCAGCAAATTTGTTGGAACACTTCTGGGTGCAGGGACCATTCTCCTGGCGTGAGTCATTGGCGACTGAGAAAGTCCGCTACCTAATTGTCTACACCCGGAATGTGCACTGCCATGATGCTGGACCCGGTCGACTCGGCCCAGTTGAGAACGTGCTCTACCTCGCTGAGTGCCGCCCTGACGATAGATGTAGGCAACTGCCATTGCATTGTCCAATTGGACACGAATGTGACGGCATGCCAAGAGTTTGTGGAAAAACCATAGGGACAGGGCTATCACTCAGTACCTCTATCAGGCTGATTGGCAGAGCTGATTCCTGTGTGGACCAGCGACCCTGGGCAGTATGATGATAGATTACCCCCCCAACTGAGGAGACAGGCATTGGTGGTGACCAACCCCTGGGGAGAGATGCTGGCCGGATCCACCAGCATAGTGCCCTCTTGATTGAAGGGGTCAGGGAGAAGACCCTGTCCAGTGAGAAGGGACTCCTGTCCCAGGTCATTAGTAAAGCCATATGTAGTGGGTGAAGGTGAAATTGAGTGAATGGGACTGCTTCTATTGCTGACAACCATTCTGCCCAGAACCCTCATGTGATAGTTATGATTATTGCAGTCAAAAATTGTTATAGGGGCACTTATATTTGTGGGATAATGTATTATAGTATATAATTTGTTAATTAGGGAATATTGTGGTTTATACCTAATTATATATTTGATTTATATATTAAATATATATGTACACGGGAATATATTATGGGTCTAGCACTATGTGCACTATAAGGGGTTAATTGTGATGAAGTTTATATTTATTTATAGAAGCACTGGCACTTTAAATACGGTAATGAATTTTATTGTTACTGTAAATATAGGGTGTTATTCATATTGAATAAGTGTAATATATTGATTGGGTTATGCTATATAGCTATATATTATGAGTTTGATATTATAGGGGTATTTAATGATCACTCCATAGGTTAGTAGGTAGTGATTTGCAATAATCATTGAAGGTATGATAAGATCGCAATAGGTCTGGTGTTATAAATTTTAAATAACTATGTTATAATCAGTTTATGATGATAATGGTAGTTATAATAAGTATCTTTTGTGGCTGGTATAAAGTTATTTTATAAATATAGCATGTTGAAATAGGTTACTATAGGAACCACCGGGATATCGCATAGTGTTGGTGACGATTTGATGTTCGCAGGCGCCATCACCATAGTAACAAGAGAAACAATATGTATTACCGGCGATACTCTTGACGCGCATGCGCCATCACCAGAATACAGTGCACACAAGGGAATCAGCGGCACACGTGACCGGCGCTTGAAATCCGCGTCACGACGCAGATATGTTGGGCCAATTAGAGACTGCGCTCTTGAGTGATGTCACAGCGCTAATTAGTGAGAGTCGCCTGGTGATAGTGACGTGGTGGCAGGTGATTGGATATAGTGGTAAATAAAAAGCCCCAGCTTAGAAGATAAGATACGCCCCCCGGAAGAAGCGGGTTGCGAAACAGCTGTAGGGGAGGAGGAACCACAGACGCTGATCGTGCATGCAAACAGGTATGAACCTTGCCTTATAGTGAGAGATATGAACATCCTAATAAGCTGGAAATTGATGTAGGTGGATAGTGGGAGGAATATAGGGCTAATGCACTATGATCCTAGGGGATTGTAGGTGATCCTTGTGATATTAAGAGATTAGGAGTGTGTTTGGCCTGAATACTAGTAATTCCTATTATGACTACCACTGAGCATTAAGATGATGATGGATGTGTAATATGCTTGTTATATACATGTGTTTGTACGGAGGCAATGGTTATATATACTATTGTTTTGTAAACATATGATGGCTCCTGGTGTGTTTCCCCTTAGGGAATGTTCTGAATTTTAATGTATTTTAATTTTATGATTTAATAAAGGATAATTTAATAATTATCTACTTTGTGGAATCTTTCCTTAAGATTGGGGGTAAACCTGATCTTATTTGGTACTTTCTTAAATGTTAGTAGTGAGTCACTCATTACTACATCATGTAGCAGAGAGTACCATAGTCTCACTGCTCTTACAGTAAAGAATCCACGTCTTGGATTATGATTAAACCTTTTTTCCTCCAGATGTAGAGAATGCCCCCTAGTCCCCGTCTCAGGCCTAAGAGTAAAGAGATCATTTAAGAAGGTCTCTGTACTGTCCCCTCATATATTTATACATTATTATAAGATCACCCCTAAGCCTTCGTTTTTCCAAGCTAAATAACCCCAAGTTTAATAACCTGTCTTGGTATTGCAGACCCCTCAGTCCTCCAATAACCTTGGTCGCTTTTCTCTGCACCCGCTCTAGTTCAGCTATGTCTTTCTTATACACCGGAGACCACAATTATACACAGTATTCTTTTTTTTTTTTTATAAATCAGATATATTTTATTAAACCATCATGTAATTTACAAACATTACAGCCATAGCACACTTCCAATGAGAAAATGATTATTTTTTTTAACAGAGAACACCCCACCCTAAAACAAAAGCAAACCCTCCCCCCTCCCGACACCCCCTACCCTCCCCCACCCTCCTTGAACAGTTTCCATCTACCGTCTAATTTTGTATCAGAGGAGAGGAAAAAAAAAAAAGGGAATCTGTCATTTCTTTTTTTTTCCAATAGGCATATACACAACACTTCAAGTTGCCAAAACCGTTGTCAGGTCCAGCTTCCCCCTTGTAGCGTAAATGAAAGAGAAGAAATCAAAAAGAACAGCATTATCATTATACCATATTCACAATATCTCCTCCATGGCTCCCATATTTTTTCAAACATCAAGGCTGCACTCCTTTTATTGTCTACTAGATTCTAAAGAATCGGGAGTCTAGCATGCATATATACATTATTCATTCAAATTTGACAATAATGCACATAAGACATGATATCTATCTATTAACTACCAATGTTTGTATGGTATATGTCAGTGTAGTACATGTCATGATTCTAAGGCAAGGCTTTTCGTACAGATACTGGCACCGATGTTTTGTACAGATTAAGTAAACCACAAATTCCATATACATTTCATGCAACTTACAGCAAGAGTGCTGTAGGTCACCATTAGGCAGCAAGTGGCAAAATTGCCTTGTTTCCACCATAAATTCCACAAATAGCAGAAGAATTCAGATTTAAAATCAAAATGTCTATTCTTTCCCTATGTGTGTAAATATGTACGTATGTGTCTAAATATGTACCTATATGTATGTATGTACTTATATGTACAGAACACACTTAGAGATAGAGATGTGTGTGAACAGCCGTCCCACCCGTCTCTTAGCTGTTCTCAAAAACCTCACCCTGTGTAAAAAGAAAATGAAATCTTTCAGCAGCTATACTGCTGAAGCTTCAGGTTTTTATCACTAAATGCAAGCATTTAGATGATACACATCTACAATCTACTACAAAATGTGTGTTTATATACATATACTATGAAATATAAATATAAAGTTTCTAAGCTAAAAAACTAACGACTATATATCTTAAATGACTATTTTATATCTAATAACTAATTATAATGTCTTTATCTATAACTAAACTAATTTTTTGATATTTTGTTTTTTTCTATTCCTATACATATATGGCTAAACTAATTGTTTTGTATTTTTTTTTTTTTATTCCTATACATCTATGGCTAAACTAATTTATTGTAATATTTGTGTTTAATTAGAAAGTAACTATGTATCTAAATCTAATATGTATCTAAAGAATTTAAAGTAAAATATTTTTATACACTATATTTTTAGTGAAAACGAAAACTAACGACTATATATCTTAAATGACTATTTTATATCTAATAACTAATTATAATGTCTTTATGTATAACTAAACTAATTTTTTTGGTATTTTTGTTTTTTTCTATTCCTATACATCTATGGCTAAACTAATTTTTTTGTATTTTTTTTTATTCCTATACATCTATGGCTAAACTAATTTATTGTAATATTTGTGTTTAATTAGAAAGTAACTATGTATCTAATAAATAAAGAATAACTTTTTGATTCTAGTTGTATTTTTATTAAGATTCTTTTTAAATAATCCAGGTGTGGATTTAGTGAATACAAACAGTGCTTTGTAGTGTATAACCCACCCCCAATACATATACAAACAAACAATAGTCCATGTGATATGGAACTCAGGATTATGAAGGTGTTGGACACTGTAATACACTGTCACAGTGGGTTTAGGGGGTTAGCCTCACAGACACAATACGTATCATTGAAAGGTACCACCCATCCACCTGTCAGTTAGTCTGGTAACCAGGTCTGTCCCTGGTGTCCTATTGTCTCAGTCACCTATAACTCCTGTTCAGAGGTCCTAAAGTCACATAGACCTAGTATTCATCAGTTATTTCCATCAATATGGTTATCTCTTCCCTGCCCGACGCGTTTCGTCTCTCCAAATAATATGAGAGACTCATCAGGGGCTTTTGAAATAAGATTTTGCAGAGATGTGTGGGTCACACTAGTCATATGTGAGCCACCAGATTGTTAGTCTGAAGTCCAGGTGTGTAGGCTGGGAAGCGGGTATGCCTAGGGAATCATATTCTCATGTGGTGATAGTCTTCTCAGAGAGTTCAGGGTGTTACTGATATCCCAAATGCTTCTTGGTTTCAGTAACCTTGTGGCGAGATAAACATTCCTCCCTTTTTAACAAAGTGGAGAGTATTCCAGTCTTCTCCAATGTTTATCAGGGTGAACAGTCGGAGTTGATTCCCTAGGTGTCCCTCACTGTTAGTATTAGCCCAGAACCCTGTTACTGGATTAAATGGTCTGGATCTTTCCCCCATTCACATGCACAGAACCCTAGATTAAGAGGGAGAAAACTGCTCTGGATAATTTATTTAAACAGAGGGGAGATGAGACTGTTTTTGGAGACCTACGTATTACATATACAGGCAACCATCTGTTTCCTTATAATGAATGGGGGAAAGATCCAGACCATTTAATCCAGTAACAGGGTTCTGGGCTAATACTAACAGTGAGGGACACCTAGGGAATCAACTCCGACTGTTCACTCTGATAAACATTGGAGAAGACTGGAATACTCTCCACTTTGTTAAAAAGGGAGGAATGTTTATCTCGCCACAAGGTTACTGAAACCAAGAAGCATTTGGGATATCAGTAACACCCTGAACTCTCTGAGAAGACTATCACCACATGAGAATATGATTCCCTAGGCATACCCGCTTCCCAGCCTACACACCTGGACTTCAGACTAACAATCTGGTGGCTCACATATGACTAGTGTGACCCACACATCTCTGCAAAATCTTATTTCAAAAGCCCCTGATGAGTCTCTCATATTATTTGGAGAGACGAAACGCGTCGGGCAGGGAAGAGATAACCATATTGATGGAAATAACTGATGAATACTAGGTCTATGTGACTTTAGGACCTCTGAACAGGAGTTATAGGTGACTGAGACAATAGGACACCAGGGACAGACCTGGTTACCAGACTAACTGACAGGTGGATGGGTGGTACCTTTCAATGATACGTATTGTGTCTGTGAGGCTAACCCCCTAAACCCACTGTGACAGTGTATTACAGTGTCCAACACCTTCATAATCCTGAGTTCCATATCACATGGACTATTGTTTGTTTGTATATGTATTGGGGGTGGGTTATACACTACAAAGCACTGTTTGTATTCACTAAATCCACACCTGGATTATTTAAAAAGAATCTTAATAAAAATACAACTAGAATCAAAAAGTTATTCTTTATTTATTAGATGAAATTAAAAATAACTAGTAAACTGTAAATCGGTGATTAAATTAAAGTAACTATGTATCTAAATCTAATATGTATCTAAAGAATTTAAAGTAAAATATTTTTATAGACTATATTTTTAGTGAAAACTTTGTCACAATTTTCCACTATTTTCCCTTGAACTGGTATATCAACGACTTGAACGTTCACATTACAGCGTTGCCTCACTCTAGAAAAAGCCACGTAGAGTTGACCATGGCCAAATGCTGGTTCAGGTAGAAAAATACCAACTCGATGAAGTGTTTGGCCTTGCGATTTGTTAATGGTCATGGCAAATGCTGGCTTCACAGGAAACTGGCGACGTCTCAATTTAAAAGGTAATCCTGTGTCAGATGGACATAAGTCAATACGTGGAATAAAAACAACATTTCCAGCAGCTGACCCAGTAATTACTTTGGCTTTTATGATGTTAGGAAGCAAAGCAGTAACAATCAAGCGAGTACCGTTGCACAGACCTTTTTTGGTGTTGAGGTTGCATAACAGCATGATAATAGTACCACTTTTCAGTTTTAGCCGATGTGAAGGCATTCCAGTTGGTGTAAGCGAATGTAAGAATTCTACTGGATATTGGTCAGGGTCATCACATTCATCAGCATCTATGGAATCATGACTGATATATTCTGTGTAGTCACCATTCAGACGATCCATGATATTGGAGTTAACATTATCCACATCCTCATTTTTAGGACATAGAATTGCATGTGATGCAGCAATATTGATGCTCTCATTGTTGTTAATATCAATAGAAATGTTGTCTCCAAAGATATCACGTATTAAGCAGCCAGTGGAAAGCATGTCTGAAGGTATTTCGATGACATCATCTCCAAGGTTGAAATCATTGGAAAGTTCACCATTTCCCAGTTGAAGCAACCAAGTACTGTATTGTTGGTCAATGGAGCTCATCTACTTATATAATCGGCAGTTGGGAATTCGGGCGTTGTCGCCGAATCCCAACATGCTTTGCGGGACTGCGAGTGATGATGTGCAGCGTCATCACGAGCCGCAGCCGCACTACCCTTAAAGAAAAAAAAAAAATATATATGCTCACCTCTCCCCGAGCCCCCGTCGTCTCCTGCCGTCTTCCTCCAAGCTTCCGGTGGCTGCCGCAGGCTCCCAGTGTCTGCAGAGCTCTTCTACTGCAGTCAAGGACCTGTGGTGATGTCACAGTCACGTGACACCAGGTTACTCCATGGTAACCTGGTGTCACGTGACTGTGACATCACCGCAGGTCCTGAACTGCACTAGAAGAGCTCTGCAGACACTGGCAGCCTGCGGCAGCCACCCGAAGCTTGGAGGAAGACGGCAGGAGACGGCGGGGGCTCGGGGAGAGGTGAGCATTAACTTTTTTTTTTTTTTAACCCCTGCCTTCCTGTTTGGAGACCTTTTACTGTACTGAGCATGCTCCATGCATCCTCCTCCAGCCTCACAGCCTCCCCATCCTCACTGCCTCCTCCAGCCTCACAGTCTCCTCCAGCCTCACAGTCTCCTCCAGCCTCACAGCCTCCCCATCCTCACAGCCTCCTACAGCCTCCTCCAGCCTCACAGCCTCCCCATCCTCACAGCCTCACAGCCTCCCCATCCTCACAGCCTCCTCCAGCCTCACATCCTCCTTCAGCCTCACAGCCTCCTCCAGACTCACAGCCTCCCCATCCTCACAGCCTCCTCCAGCCTCACAGCCTCCTCCAGCCTCACAGCCTCCTCCAGCCTCACAGCCTCCCATCCTCACTGCCTCCTCCAGCCTCACAGTCTCCTCCAGCCTCACATCCTCCTCCAGCCTCACAGCCTCCCCATCCTCACAGCCTCCTCCAGCCTCACTGCCTCCTCCAGCCTCACAGCCCCCCATCCTCACAGCCTCCTCCAGCCTCACAGCCTCCTCCAGCCTCACAGCCTCCTCCATCCTCACAGCCTCCTCCAGCCTCACAGCCTCCTCCAGCCTCACAGCCTCCCCATCCTCACAGCCTCCTCCATCCTCACAGCCTCCTCCAGCCTCACAGCCTCCTCCAGCCTCACAGCCTCCTCCATCCTCACAGCCTCCCAGCCTCACAGCCCTCCATCCTCACAGCCTCCTCCAGCCTCACATCCTCCTCCAGCCTCACAGCCTCCTCCAGCCTCACAGCCTCCTCCAGCTCACAGCCTCCCCATCCTCACAGCCTCCTCCTCATCCTCTCACAGCCTCCCCATCCTCACAGCCTCCTCCAGCCTCACAGCCTCCTCCAGCCTCACAGCCTCCCCATCCTCACAGCCTCCTCCAGCCTCACAGCCTCCTCCAGCCTCACAGCCTCCTCCAGCCTCACAGCCTCCCCATCCTCACAGCCTCCTCCAGCCTCACAGCCTCCCCATCCTCACAGCCTCCTCCAGCCTCACATCCTCCTCCAGCCTCACAGCCTCCTCCAGCCTCACAGCCTCCCCAGTCCTCACGCCTCCTCCAGCCTCAAAAGCCTCCTCCAGCCTCACAGCCTCCTCCAGCCTCACAGCCTCCTCCAGCCTCACAGCCTCCCCACCTCACAGCCTCCTCCAGCCTCACAGCCTCCCCAGCCTCACAGCCTCCTCCAGCCTCACAGCCTCCTCCAGCCTCACAGCCTATCCTGCCATCCTCCATCCTCTCCAGCCTCCACAGCCTCCCCAGCCTCCAGCCTCCTCCAGCCTCACAGCCTCCTCCAGCCTCACAGCCTCCTCCAGCCTCACAGCCTCCCCATCCTCACAGCCTCCTCCAGCCTCACAGCCTCCTCCAGCCTCACAGCCTCCTCCAGCCTCACAGCCTCACTCCCAGCCTCATCAGCCTCCCCAGTCCTCACAGCCTCCTCCAGCCTCACAGCCTCCTCCATCCTCACAGCCTCCTCCAGCCTCACAGCCTCCTCCAGCCTCACAGCCTCCTCCAGCCTCACGCCTCCCCAGCCTCACAGCCTCCTCCACCTCACACCCTCCTCCAGCCTCACAGCCTATTCCAGCCTCCTCCAGCCTCACAGCCTCCTCCAGCCTCACAGCCTCCTCCAGCCTCACTAGCCTCCTCCAGCCTCACACCTCCTCCAGCCTCACAGCCTCCTCCATCCTCACAGCCTCCCCAGCCTCACAGCCTCCTCCAGCCTCACAGCCTCCTCCAGCCTCACAGCCTCCTCCCAGCCTCACAGCCTCCCCATCCTCACAGCCTCCTCCAGCCTCACAGCCTCCTCCAGCCTCACAGCCTCCTCCATCCTCACAGCCTCCTCCAGCCTCACAGCCTCCTCCAGCCTCACAGCCTCCTCCATCCTCACAGCCTCCTCAGCCTCACAGCCTCCTCCAGCCTCACAGCCTCCTCCAGCCTCACAGCCTCCTCCAGCCTCACAGCCTCCCCATCCTCACGCCTCCTCCAGCCTCACATCCTCCCCCAGCCTCACAGCCTCCTCCAGCCTCACAGCCTCCCCATCCTCACAGCCTCCTCCAGCCTCACTGCCTCCTCCAGCCTCACAGTCCTCCTCCAGCCTCACAGCCTCCTCCATCCTCACAGCCTCCTCCAGCCTCACAGCCTCCTCCAGCCTCACAGCCTCCTCCAGCCTCACAGCCTCCTCCCAGCCTCACAGCCTCCTCCAGCCTCACAGCCCTACCTCCAGCCTCCTCCATCCTCACAGCCTCCTCCAGCCTCACAGCCTCCCCATCCTCACAGCCTCCTACAGCCTCACAGCCTCCTCCAGCCTCACAGCCTCCTCCATCCTCACAGCCTCCTCCAGCCTCACATCCTCCTCCAGCCTCACAGCCTCCTCCAGCCTCACAGCCTCCCCATCCTCACAGCCTCCTCCAGCCTACACTGCGTCCTCCAGCCTCACATCCTCCTCCAGCCTCACAGCCTCCTCCAGCCTCACAGCCTCCCCAGCCTCACAGCCTCCTCCAGCTTCACTGCCTCCTCCAGCCTCACTGCCTCCTCCAGCCTCACAGCCTCCTCCAGCCTCACAGCCTCTTCCAGCCTCCTCCATGCTCACAGCCTCCTCCAGCATCACCCTCCTCCAGCCTCACAGACTCACAGCCTCCTCCAGCCTCACACCCTCCTCCAGCTCCACCCTCCCCACTCCACAGCCTCCTCACAGCCTCTCCAGCCTCCTCCACCTCACCTCTCAGCCCACTCCTCCACCTCACAGCCTCCTACAGCCTCACAGCCTCCTCCAGCCTCACAGCCTCCCCATCCTCACAGCCTCCTCCAGCCTCACATCCTCCTCCAGCCTCACAGCCTCCTCCAGCCTCACAGTCCCCATCCTCACAGCCTCCTCCAGCCTACATCCCTCCTCAGCCTCACAGCCTCCTCCAGCCTCACAGCCTCCCCATCCTCCTCCAGCCTCACAGCGTCCTCCAGCCTCACATCCTCCTCCAGCCTCACAGCCTCCTCCAGCCTCACAGCCTCCCCCAGCCTCACTGCCTCCTCCAGCTTCACTGCCTCTCCAGCCTCACAGCCTTTTCCAGCCTCACAGCCTCTTCCAGCCTCCTCCATCCTCACAGCCTCCTCCAGCATCACACCCTCCTCCAGCCTCACAGACTCACAGCCTCCTCCAGCCTCACACCCTCCTCCAGCCTCACAGCCTCCCCATCCTCACAGCCTCCTCCAGCCTCACAGCCTCCTCCATCCTCACAGCCTCCTTCAGCCTCACAGTCTCAACATCCTCACAGCCTCCTCCAGCCTCACAGCCTCCTCGAGCCTCACAGCCTCCTCCAGCCTCACAGCCTCCTCCATCCTCTCAGCCTCCTCCATCCTCAGCCGCACTACCTGGCACCGCTGCCATCCTGCCAACCATCGGCCCCGCTCCATGGCCACCGACCTTGCGCCCTCCGCAAGGTCCATGCTGCCCGGATGCCGCCGGAGCCTTCCACCCCTCGCCACTCTCTCACCGCTGGGCTCTCAATGTCGCCATGCTGGTGGAGTAGCGGTCTACGGGCTGTGGCCGGGTGCCGGGAGCCAGGGACGTCGTCCTGTGGCCGGCAACAGCCAATGGGAGGCTTTTCAGGCTGACACGCCCCACTCACTCCCATTGCCTGCCCCCGCCGCCCCTGCAAGCGGATTGGGCGCTGTGTTGTACACACAGGACGCCCATCCCATTGCCCAGGACTTGGCGTCCTAGACCAATCGGATGACCGTCCTGTCTTTACCACACACCGCCCAATCCGCTCCTTCCGCTCAGGTCACATGTGTGACCTGAGGGCAAGAACTGATCCCTCTCTGCATCACCCAACCCGCCGCAGAGGACAATGCCGTGTGACTGGGGCTGCGATCAGCCCCAGCACGCAGCCACGTCCTGCCGCCGAGCGGTGATGTCACCCCTCCAGTCGCATCTCTCCTCACCCCTCCAGCCGGACCTCTCCTCACCCCTCCATCTGGACCTCTCCTCACCACTCCAGCCTCTGCTCTCCTCACCCCTCCAGCCTCTGCTCCCCTCACTCCTCCAGCCTCCCGCCACATCATACTCTGCTATCCACAGAGCCCCCTCTATACTCTGACACCCACAGAGCCGCCTCTATACTCTGCTACCCACAGAGCCGCCTATATACTCTCCTACCCACAGACCCGCCTGTATTCTCTGCTACCCACAGAGCCGTTTCTATATTCTGCTACCCACAGAGCCGCCTCTATACTCTGCTACCCACAGAGCCTTCTCTATACTCTGCTACACACAGAGCCGCCTGTATAATCTGCTAACCACAAACCCGCCTGTATACTCTGCTACTCACAGAGCCGCCTGTATACTCTTCTACCCAGAGAGCCGCCTGTATTATCTGCTACCCTCAGAGCAGTCTGTATACTCTGCTACCCACAGACCCGCCTGTATAGTCTGCTACCCGCAGAGCCCCATGTATACTCTGCTAGCCACTCACCCGCCTGTATACACACAATTCATTTCACCGTGCTCCCGATGCAATTGCATCGGGCCTTTTTACTAGTGTTGTTAATAAGTGGTAGTCTAACGAAATTTTGCCATTGTTTGGAATACTTAAAGCAGCTCTCTACAATATCAGTTCTTGTTCCGTGAGCGATGACAGGAAGGCATTGTCTAAAGTCTCCTCCCAGAACAATAACTTTACTTCCAAACGGTGTTTCTTGGAGACATGTGTTGTCATGACATCCCATAAAAGTCTATCAATGACATGCAATGCATATTTAGAGAGCATTGTGCACTCATCAATGATACATAGTTTAGTATTCTTTAACTGTTTGGCTGGCTCTGTATCAGTTTTAATCCTTGAAACCGAAGTTTCATTGACAGGAATTGGAATGCCATAAAGAGAATGGATTGTGCGTCCTCCTTCGAGTAAGTTAGCTGCGATTCCTGTTGTGGCAGCTGCTGACACAATGTGTCCTTCTCCCCATAGCTGATGTAGCAGTAGATGATATAAGTAGGTCTTACCACTCCCACCAGGACAGTCAATGAAAAAGCACTTTGTGCTATCAGTAGAGTCTTGTAAAGCTTGACTGATAGTATTATAGGCCAAGAGTTGTTCGTCATTTAGAGTAGCTTTCATGTCCGCAGCTATTTATAGCTCAACATCCTTATCCTACAGTGGGAGAAGATGTGGTTTATTTACAGGTCATGGTAAATGAAAATCCATATAACTTTTGCCATGACTTTTTAGAACATCTTGAACATCAGTCATAGCATAGCCTTCACAATTTATACAGGCCTCAGTATTGGAGTGGTATGCATGGCAACAGTCCTGTACAAAGTGTTCTTTGAATTCATCCCATAACTGCAGAGGATTAGCTGGAGGGCCAAAAATGCAGATATAGGCAAACATGTTCCGAAGCTGTGCTAGCATGTTAAGAATACAGGCATCTTGTAGCGTATTTTTCCATAGACTATCATCAAATAGTAAGCCAAGGACTAATGCTGCCTCTTTGAAGGTTTCATACGCTACTCCGTTGACCGTTTTAATACTGTCAAAACTTGTTGCACCTTTGACGTGTAATAGCAACAATCGCAAGTAGTAGCGTTCGTGATCTTTGACACTGACAGTGTACATCCTTCCAATAACAGAGCCACCTCCTCGCTTTCTAAGTTCCCAAGAGCCTTCCTGCCAAACATAGTACTCTGGAATTTGCCAGTATAAAAAGTTATGAGCATGTTGGTCATTTACATTAAGCTCAAAGTAGGCCATAAGAGTAGAATTCCGATGAAGTTTTTGTTGGATGTTAGCAATGGAGTCATCCTCATGAAAATAGAGTGACTGCGAATGAGGCAGATGTACGGCAAGGCGAATGATGCTATGCGATTGCTTATGCATAGGATAAGCAAAAATGCGCCAAGCTGCCTCTGGTGCACTGACATATCTGGAATCCATAAATTGATGTGTTTCATCATGATCAATGTGAGTTTGGCAAATGTCAAGGTTTGCTTTATCATGGCCTTTGTAGACATATTTAAACAAATATTTGACACTTTGTATTGAACCACAAACTTCCACATTGATATGACACATGTATTTCAACAGTAGGAATTGATTGTACGGAACTACCCAAGAATTGTCAATTGTTTTAGAGTGGTGTTGAATAGAAGGGCCAGAGCTTCTACGATAAATGGGATAGGCAACTTTAGCTATAATGGTAGAGGTTTGAAAATCTTTAGGGAAACCTTTTGTACATTTGCCGAGATCCATACAGGGCGAATTGGGGTTGTGTTCTCCACAGGGCCCATGAATCATATGTTGCAAAACAATGCCATGAAGTAGAGGGTAGGAGTTAGCATCAGGAATTTCGGCCCAGACAATGTTATCAACATCCTCCTTAGTTCTTTTTTTTTTTAAATCTATGTTTATTAAGAATTTGTTTTATCCAAGAAAATAATGTCGAAACAAACATTGAAAAATCACCAATTGTCACAATGGGTATAACAAAGTAGTTCCAACTTTGTGAGTAACAAAAGTCATCTATAACATTCCCCTCCCTCATCCCCCCTCCACCCCCCGTCGTCGTATCCGAGCACACAATTATGGCATAACATTTATCGGCAAACTATTGGTTTTCTATTCTAAGCTTCCCTAATGTGCCCCCCAAATCCTCCAAGCAGTACCATTGAGTATTTCGAAATGGCAGCACAAGCTCTTCTATCTCTGACTTAGATAGTTGATGTACTATGAAGTATTGCCAGGTAGCGAAAATATTTTTCGTTTTGTTCTCTTTATCTGTCAGAGCCTCTAATCCCTCCAATCTCATGACACGACCCAAGTCTATTCGTAGGGCATCGAGTGAAGGCAGGCCTGAATCTAGCCAATGCCTCAAAATGAGGCGTTTAAATGCATGCAAGGTTATGTGTAGAAACGCACGCCATTTGACAGGACCGCCGTGTGCAGAAAAGTCATGGAACACCCATGCCATTTTATCCAAAGGTAATCTTAGGCCCAGGACGTTCCCGACCCAAAGACCACTTCCCCCTTACCACCTCACATTCCCAGATTCCATGAAAGAGATCGGGTCTAGGTGATGCACATTTCGGGCAAGACAGTCTCCTGTCCGGATTATGCACCGATGGAGGGATATTAAAGCCCAGTATGGCCCTATGAATCAAACGGTAGTGTGTATCCCGCCACCTCTCATCTATCACGTATCGTCGTACCTCTGTCCAGCCTGCAAGTATCTCTTACTCTACTCCTTCCTCACCCAGTCTTGTCTCCCATCCTTTGAAAAGATTTGTTGGACCAGAGGGAATCAGATTGTGTCGGAGGCTAAGATATATGAGAGAGATATTGGCCATAGGAGCCTCTTGAGACAGTAGAGTGTCTAATGCCGACACGCGACATTCCAAACTTATATCCCGTAGCCTCGAAAACAAATGACCCCTGATTTGAGCATATTGCAAAGTATTGGAAGAACCTAGTCGCCACTTCGCATCCACTTCTTCTGCCGTCATCCATCTGCTATCGGGGCCCAAATTAGGTCTCCCATATTCTTAATCTCCCTGTCTCGCCATAAAGAGAACAGCGCATTGTCAGAGCCTTGGGGGAAGTCCGGATTGCCCCAAAGCGGAGCATATTTCGTGACTCTCCAAGCTAGTCCCATCTTACATCTGATAGCCTTCCACGCCGCCCTAGTATCTCGAAATATGATAGAATGTTTGATGTGTGGGTCGAGAACATTACACGGAGCATGAAGAATCGCGCCCAGGTCCCATGGCGCACACCACTGCGCTTCAAGTTCATAGTCTGAATGCCTTCTCGTTCCTCTTAACCAATCTATTGCATGTCTGAAGACGCATGCCAGGTTATACCCCCGTACATTGGGGAAGGCCAGGCCACCCTCCTCTTTAGGGAACATTAGTGTACGCAGTTTGATCCTGCTTCTTCTCCCTCTCCAGAGGAAACCAGAGAATGCCTTGTTCAGCCTATTAACATCAACATGGCGAAGCAGGAGTGGTATCGTCTGTAGAGGGTAAAGCAGGCGTTGAAAACTCACCATTTTAACAAGATGTACTCTACCCAGTAGAGACAACGGGAGAGACTTCCAACGTTCTAATTCTCGTTCAATTTTCAGTATGTTAGGCTGAAAGTTGAGGCGATAAATGTCTCTGGCATCGATCCCCAAGGTAATACCCAGATATTTAATCTCTTTTGTAGCCACCGTGATCCCCTTGTATGTGCCCTGCCCCCGCTCGTCCCGTAAGACCCTTCTGCCCTCCTCAGTGAGAGGCATGATCTCACATTTTGTCAAATTTAGACGGAACCCCAAAATCCTATTAAATTCTTCAAACCTCTCCAGAACTCCCCCAAGGTCCCCCGCAGGGTCACCAATATATAGAATGATATCATCTGCGAACAAGTTCGCCTGTAGGGTCGTCTTCCCCACCTGTATTCCTGTGAAACTACCAGGGCCGTTGAGGTATCTCGAGAGAGGCTCAATTGCTAAGTTGAACAAGAGCCGGGACAAAGAGCACCCCTGTCTCGTCCCTCTTTCCAGTTTAATAAAGTCTGACAGAAATCCTGGGTGTGTACTCGCGCTCGTGGATTGGCATACAGTACTCCCAAAAACCTCCTAAAATTGCCTGTCAATCCCATTCTATCTAGAACCTGCTCCAGCCATGGCCATGCCACGCTATCAAAAGCTTTCTCTGCATCTAGTACGACCATGGCTTGAGCCCCCCTCCTCTATTCTTGCCTAATCGAACCGCCTCCAGCACCATCAATGCCCTACGAACATTACATACCGTTGATTTACCTTTAATAAAACCTGCTTGCTCCTTTCCCACCCACCTTGGAAGTAGTTCTGCCAGCCTATCTGCAATTATTTTTTAAATAATTTTGAGATCTTGGTTGATCAGGGAAATTGGACGGAATGAGGCCGGATCGTCCATCGGTTTATTTCCCTTGGGCAGGAGTGTGATGTAAGCAGTATTCATATGATCAGGGATCCACTCACCCTTCAAAAAACCATTATATAATAATTTTAAATGTGGGACAATCTGGCCAGCCAAGTAAAACAAAAAGGAAAAGGGGCGCAAATGTGTAGGATCCCCTTATTAAAAACGTCTAAGTGGCGTGGATAGGTGGCCACTCACCTTATCGGTTTGTATGCAGTTGAAACGCGTAGTGGAGCTGTGAGGGGAGCTAAGAAGTTAATAAAAGGTTTGACATTTATGAAAACATCTTACATGTCTGCTTGTTCCTTAGAGTGCTCCTAATTAGACCGCCATTACTATTTTTTGCATGAATCTGGTCAGCCAAGGCTTTGTAAAGACTTGCGCCAAAGCCATCCGGGCCCAGGGCTTTGTGGATATTCAATTGTTTAATGACATTTGTTATCTCGGACTCCGACACTTCCCTATTTAACTCCTCTAAGTCTTCCCCGGACACCTCCGGCACCAGCCACTCCTCCAACCATTTCAATCCTAACGTTCTGTCACTCATTTTTTTGCTATATAACGTTGTATAGAAGGAGCCCAATATGGAATTGATCGCTTTGGGATCGGATGTATTATCCCCACTTTGGTCTTTCATACTCACAATTTGTGAGGTATTGCTCCTTCCTTTGGCCAAATGCGCCAAAATTCTTCCAGCCTTGTCCCCATATCTATGTAGGACGGCTTCCCTGGCAGATTTACCCATGACCTCTCGTTTTCGAGCCCACACATCAAAGTTCTTTTTAGCTTCTATCCAAGCTTCCTTATTATCAACAGATGGGTCTTGTTGATAACGCCTGAAATTATCACGTACAGAGTGACTGGCCGTCAGATAAGCTAAGTGAGTCTTTTTCTTAATAGTCACTGCATGTGCCAATATCCTCCCACGTAAAACTGCCTTAGCCGTTTCCCAGAATAAGGACGGACTCATCGTCTCCGGTGGGTTACAGTCCACATAATCAGTCCACCACTCCCCTAGTAGCCGGTTGAAGTCCTTGTCTCCCTTTAGAAAATGTGGGAACCGCCAAATGAAGTCAGAGCCCCTGGGGAATGAGTCACTCAACGTCAAAACCACTGGGCAATGATCCGAGATCACCATGTCTGAAATCTCGGAACTTTCAATCTTTGGCAGCAAATCTCCGCTGGCCAGAAGAAGATCGATTTTCGACCACGTCCCATGAGGGTGCGAGAAGTGTGTGAACTGGTGGTCCTCCGGATGTTGAAGACGCCAGACATCATGTAATTTAAGATCCTCCACTAGCCCCCGGAGAGGCCCCAATTGCACCACTTCCAATCCTACTCTCCGTGTTCCCCCCAGTCCAGATCTATCCTCCCCCACCTCCATGACCTCATTCATGTCACCGCCTATAATTAGTGATGTCAACTCCCTCTTCACCAGATCTAGCCCTAGTTTAGTAAAAAAAAAAGTGGCCCGATCCACATTGGGTGCATATGTATTATGTATATCCAAAGTCCCACTGGGTGTCTCCAATACCACCCGCACATGTCTCCCTTGGTCATCGTGTTGACAATGCACTAGTTTATACGGAAATCCATTGTTTATCAATGTGAGGACCCCTGCCTGACGACCCATCGCTCCCGAACCATACACCTCCCCCACCCACATCCTGTGCATTCTAAACAGGTCGTGCTGTGGGAGGTGAGTCTCTTGTAGAAGTGCGATATGTGCCCTTAATCTGCGTAGGTGGCGAAGCACCATCATACGCTTCTCTGGGGATTTTAATCCAGGTTATGATTCTAACCATTATCCAGTGTGTGGTAATGAGCAAGATATCCCCCGTGTGTCATGGATCGAAAGATCTTATATAGACGAGAGAGAGCAACTGCATAGTGTATACCATACCATATTTTGTCTGCCACCTGTCCTCCCTTGGCAAGAAACTCTATCAAATCCTCAGATAGACGACTGTTCCCCAATCCCCCCAACATCTGTAAAAATAACCATAGAACAACCCCCTTAACACCCAGTCCCACCCACCACCCCCTCTTCATACACAATAGCATCTATATTCCACCAGACTTCCTTTTTTTCCGAGGCAGACGCTACCCACAAAACGCCAACCATGCCTCTTATATCAGTAAGGTATCTGTCTTTGCCCACGCGGACAGCTTCAAGTGAAAAAGAAATGAGGAAAAAAGAAGAAAAAAGAGACAAAGAGCAGGTAAACCAATGTCATCACTCCGGGGCCGTCTCAGGACTCGTTGGGCTCTTTCTCCCAGGTGGTGAGCCGTTCTGTCCTGCATACGGTGAGCCCTTTGAGGATCTCATAAACACCCTCATTGCTTCATCAGGATCATGCCACCTCTGAAATGTTCCGTCCTCGTTCCTCGTCCTGAGCACTGCAGGATATTGCAATTGAAACTGGATTCCCCTCTGATATAGCATACCGCAAACGTCACTGAAGGCTCTGCATTGCCTAGCCACCACAGCAGAAAAGTCCTCATGTAGGACTACTCTGTTTCCCATAATTTCTAGGGGCCGCCTCCTGGCCCTGAATGCCCTGAGCACTCTGTCTTTGTCTTTAAAGTCAAGAAATTTGGCTATAGCCTGTCTTGGACCCCTGGGTCTCCTATCAGAGCGGCTGGCGTCCTCCATGTTGGATGATCTTTCATTGCCACTTCTCAGGGGCCCTAGCCTATGTGCTCTTTCCACCTTGCAGACTCCCTGTATGCCCAGAGCCTCAGGCAGGAGCTTTTCAAATACACTGTCCAGTTGTTGATTAGAGACAGTTTCGGGGAGGCCAGTCAAGCGCAGATTACTCCTCCTAGACCGGTTCTCTAAGTCCTCTAGTTTGTCGGCCATCCACACATTATTCTTTCGGACCTCTGCTAGCTCCTGCTCCTTAGTCAGTAACCTGTCCTCTAAATCAGAGGCGCTCTGCTCAAGTTGGTCTAATCTGCCAGTATGCTTCGCTGCAGTCTCTTGTAGTTCCTCCACTGCTTCTCTCACTGCCACACGCACAGCGGCCGTTATCTCTCCCTTCAGGGACTCAAACATGTCCCTCATAGTTGTGGAGGATTCGTTATCCAGGCTCCGGGGTGACATGCCTCCCCCACTATGGCCCCTGGGCTGCCCCTGGCTGCTGCGGGCTCCCCCCTGATCCCTCCGATCTGACCTTTGCAGCTGGGGGGGTTCATGTGCCGTGTTCTCCTTCCTCCTCGGCTGCTGTGTAGGCGCCGCCATCTTGGGCTTTCCCGCCACCTTCTCCTTCTGGCTCGGCCCCGCTCCGCAACCAGCACTCCACCGTTCCCAGGAGTCGCGGTAAACACGCGGTGCCTCCTGCTGCTGTCCGCCCGTTCCCGGGGTCTGAATTGCCGGTCTATGGCTTGTTGGCGCCCGGAGCTCCTTTACTCCATGGTGTCCACCGCGGCGCCGGAACCGGAGGTCCATCCTTAGTTCTTAATTTAGAGTTGGTATCCAAAATGACCAAAATGTGTGCGTGTGGTAGCCCACGTTTTTGAAATTCTATTACATGCACCATAGCACAAACTTTTCCAAACAATCCTTTTCTAATGTCTTGTAATAGAGCTTCTAACTTGATTTTGAACACACGTGCTACTAAATCAGGTCTGTGTTCCACACGCTGCCATGGCTGCAAATTAGTTGTAATCTCACTCCATTTAGGATTGCAGGTCATAGTGATGAACAAATCAGGGCGACCGTACTTGGTGACAATAGCCATAGCATCCTGATACCGTTGCTGCATGTTCCTCGGACTACCCTCAAAGGAGGAAGGTAAAATTACGGTCTTGCCAATGGGGATGCCTTTTTGGATGGAGTTTTGTAATAAATGCTCTTGCAATAGACAGTAGTCCTCTACTTTCAAATCCTTTTGATGTTTGCGGATAAAATGTAGGCGATTGGCCTCAATTTTCACATACGCGTCAACAATGTACTGTTGGATGAGTTTGCCACCATTCAGTACCGGATTAAAGTAATCTCTTACAGATAGCATGTAGCAATAATATTGCAGTTGTGTTATTCTGCGCGTACTTGGAGCTTGTTGTTTCATGTCATCATGCCAACCTTGTTCTCCGTACGGAAAAAACAATGGCTACAGGAGGGCATCTAAGTTACTGTGTAGAATGCTGATAGGTTTGGTTTTTGGTGCCAAAGGGTTGTTTGGGTCAGGTTTTAGGTGAATTAAGATATCACGATTGAATGGTGGCTCGCCATTGTCATTTTCAAAAACAACGGCAACCTCATTGACAGTAGGGTTATTGTAGCGTCGAGGGTCTTGTGTGCAATAATGTTTTAGGGCCATGATTATATTAGGCATGACAGTACCATTTGCAAGAGCTTTAAGATGTTCCTCCTGTTCTACATCCCTTAACATTTTGTACGCCGCAACAAATGGATTGATGTTATCTAATTGAAGAGCAATCATACTCATCAAAGTAGGATGACAATTTTGATTGTGTTGACATTGCAAACTTTGTTGATTAGCAGTCTGGGTATCTAAGATGTAAAGCTGGGCATACACTGGAACTTCTTCATGAGATGGATGTAAGGTTCCATACGATGATATATTTGCCGATGTATCCGGAAGCAATATGGGCCATATCCAGGAGGTGGAGAAATATTGGCACCCATGGAGGCAAACGCAAAGGAACTGTTGATGCTACGGATGTTTTCCATCAGATTTTTACTGAACTCACTTTGTCCTGTGAGCAAACGTGTGAAGAGGTAGGGATATTGGGGTATAGGTACATGGACCTTACCCTTGTGACAACATAGAGTGAACTTTTTATCTGATGGTATCTCAGCATTAAAATGCAATGCTTGACAATCTTCACAAACATAGTTCATAGGACCACAGGAGTGCTGTACATCATGAGTGAAACCTTTAGGAAGTATAGCTAAAGATTGTGGTAATGGACGATTAGACTGGAGCTGGAAGCCAAGATATATAAAGCGTGGACCTGGTAGAGGATCTTCACTGTCCACAGATGCAATGACGGAAGAGGTGGAAGTTGTATCGTCAAAAGAGTGTATGAGTGCAGAGGTCAAAGGAGTATTGTTGCGCTGTTCACGGCATGCAGCAGCAGCATTTATTACTGGATTAATTATTGGCATAGAAGAGTCATGTGTGAAGGATTTTGTGACAGCAGACTCCACGGTGTTGAGGCGACGACGTTTGTGTTCAAAATTGTGGGTAGCACACTGTTTCCGCTTACGTTCAGAATTAGACACAAATACAGTAGGCTCAGGGTCAGGACATTGTATGGCAGTAGACATAGAAGGTATATTGTGCTTAGAATCAAAGACTGGAGAGATGGCATTAATATTTTTGGAACGTTGACGGCGAGCAGCAGCAGCCTGATTACTTAACCGAAGTGCTTTTTGCTCAGCAGACTCATTAGTAATGCGTTTTTTCCTATTTTCGCTGTTTTTGTCCAGGCGCTGGCGTCTCTCTTCTTGAGTCTCTTAGCACGCTGTTGACGCATAAATGCGGCTTTGGCAGCTTTTTGTTCCGTGTCATTAGTATACTTGGTATCTCTCCTAATCTTACGTGCGGCATTGGCAGCTGTTTGCCCAGTGTCATAAGTACACGTGTTTTCAGAGCTCATGTTGTTTATTATAAACAGCTATAGCTGTGTTGGTGGCAAATGAGGGGTTAATAACAGGCAGAGTATCTGAGTGCAATTGCCAGCGAGTAATCAGCTGGCAATTGAGGGGTTATTAACAGGCAGAATCTCTCAGTGCAATACTCAGTGAAAAAAGAGCTGGCAAATGAAGGGTTAATAACAGGCAGAGTCTCTCAGTGCAATACTCAGTCAGTAATCAGCTGGCAAATGAGGGGTTAATAGCAGACAGAGCCTCTCAGTGCAATACTCAGTGTAAAAGCAGCTGGCAAATAAGGGGTTAATAGCAGACAGAGTGTTTCTGTGCAATAGTCAATGAGTAATGGGCTGGCAAATGAAGGGTTTATAGCAGGCAGAGTTTCTCAGTAGAATAGTGAGTAATTAATTGCCAGTATACAGCTAAATAACCAGATAGGACGTTAATATAAATGTCAAAATGTAACAGAAGCACTTCAAAACTAAATAAATTTAGTTTTGATAAAGGGTCTTATCTCTTTTGAGGAGAAATTCAGGGGGAGCTTGGAGTCCGACGTCACTGGCACCGCCTTCACGCAGTAGAAATTCGCTCTGAAAGGCGCCTAAAAATGGCGGCGGGACGTGTCGCAGTGCACGCGATGCGATTGGTCGTCGAGGGCTCAGATCGTGCGGTGGCAGGGCGAATGTGCAGCCGAACCAATTATTTCATGGCATCCGAGCTCGCTGTGGTCGCGCAGCGCAAATGATCAAACCGACGTTTCAAATTTTCATACTTCATTATAACCATGGGCATCGAGCCCGCTATTTATTGGTCGCCGCTGAGCCGCCGACAATCAAAATAGCGGCTTCACTTGCGCATTTGTTTTCAAAACTCAAATCGCTCATTATATCTCAATGGGAAGTGAGGCGCTATTCTCATTGGTCGCTGTGTGCTGGTGCCGACCAATGAGAATAGCGCCTCACTCATTACAGAGCGTCTAAATTTGAAACTCAAAGTCCTCCATTATATCTCAATGGGAAGTGAGGCGTATTCTCATTGGTCGCTGTGTGCTGGTGCCGAGCAATGAGAATAGCGCCTCACTTCTATAGCTGAGTAAACTTTAAAGAAACTCAAAGTCCTCCATTATATCTCAATGGGAAGTGAGGCGTATTCTCATTGGTCGCTGTGTGCTGGCGCCGACCAATGAGAATAGCGCCTCACTTACAGCGGTAAATTGAAACTCAAAGTCCTCCATTATATCTCAATGGAAGTGAGGCGCTATTCTCATTGGTCGCTGTGTGCTGGCGCCGACCAATGAGAATGCGCTCACTTACAGCGAAATTTGAACTCAATCCTCCATTATTCTCAATGAAGTAGCTATTCATTGTCCTGTGGGCGCCATGATACGCTCACTACAGCGTAATTTGAAACTCAAAGTCCTCCATTATATCTCAATGGGAAGTGAGGCGCTATTCTCATTGGTCGGCGCCAGCACACAGCGACCAATGAGAATAGCGCCTCACTTCCCATTGAGATATAATGGAGGACTTTGAGTTTCAAATTTACCGCTGTAAGTCAGGCGCTATGCTCATTGGTCGCTGTGTGCTGGCGCCGACCATTGAGATACACAACGGTCTTTAGAGCTGTGCATGGCCGGGCCCTTGGTTCTATTTTCAGCAACGGCGCTCGGCTCTCGTCGGTCGTCGCCGGGGCGGGAGACTCGCAATGGACCTACGTGCCGGAGTTACCGCGGCTGCAACGACTCGCCACCTGGGAGACGACCGGCTAACGCCGGTCGTCTCCCGGCTGGTTCGCTGCAATCCTCCCGCATAGGGCAGCCATCTTGGTCCACCCTGTGCAGGTGGAGCTGGCCGAATAATCGACCACAACGCTATGGAAGTGGCTTCGGGTTTGGCCGGAAGTGGCTTCGGGCTTTATATAATAGATGTCCTTCTCCATACGCACCACGTAATCCACCTGTTTAATATACTCGTCCCTTCCCGGGGACTCAGCCCTGATCCAATACCTTGCTATTAGCTTTCTGGCCAGATATAATAATCTTGCAATTGCAATCTTTTGGCAGCTTTTCACATTTATCTCCTCAACGTACCCCAATACGCACACCAAAGGTACCCTAGGAACCTCACACACATATCGTCTTTCAATCTCTGTGATGACATTTGTCCAAAACGTTTGTAGCATCGGGCAGTCCCACATCATGTGTAGATTCCCAGCCCGTCCCTGCCTACATCGCAAACATTCAGAAGTATCTCTAACCCCTATTTTAAATAGAAACTCAGGTGTCCTGTAGGCTCTGTGGACAAGATATAGCTGCGACAGTCTTCCCGGTTCGCTTAATGAAAGCTTTGGACCATACTCCAGGATACTGTCCCAAACCTCATTTTCCATTTCTCCAACTTCCAACTCCCATTTGGCTCTCGCCGTGATCGGGTGTCGCAGCAACATCACGTGTAGCAGATCTCCATATAGTGTTGATATTACTCCTTTAGTTCCACCCTCCATACAAACATAATCCAGAACAATATCTTTCTGTATAATGAGACTACCCATTTTCATTTGTTGCTTATATGCATGTAGTAACCTAAGGGTATAGAAACCCATCTGCAGCAGGTATATTAAACTCATCCCTCAAAGAAGCGAATGATTTCAGCACTCCATTTGCCGTGATCTGCGACAAATATTTTATACCCCTAGTTTCCCATCTTTTTTGCTCACCCAGTTTATAGAGTTCACCCAGTTTTTCATTTTTCCACATCGGCGTGTATATCGTAACTCCCGTGATCCCTCTCAGCTTTTTAACCCCTTAGTGACGGAGCCAATTTCCACCTTAATGACCAGACCGTTTTTTGTAATTCTGACCAGTGTCCCTTTATGAGGTAATATCTCTGGAACGCTTCATTGGATCCAAGCGATTCTGAGATTGTTTTTTCGTGACATATTGGGCTTCATGTTAGTAGTAAATTTAGGTCGATCATTTTTGCGTTTATTTGTGAAAAAATAAAAAATGTGGCGAAAATTTTGAAAATTTTGCAATTTTCAAATTTTGAATTTTTATTTTGTTAAACCAGAGAGTTATATGACACAAAATAGTTAATAAATAACATTTCCTACATGTCTACTTTACATCAGCACAATTTTGGAAAAAAAAAAAATTGTTAGGACGTCATAAGGGTTCAAAGTTCATCAGCAATTTCTCATTTTTCAAGCCAAATGTACAAAACCATTTTTTTAGTGACCACATCACATTTGAAGTCCCTTTGAGGGGTGTACATGACGGAAAATACCCAAAAGTGACATCATTCCAAAAACTGCACCCCTCAAGCTACTCAAAACTACATTCAAGAAGATTATTAACCCTTCAGGTGCTTCACAGGAATGAATGCAAAGTGTAATGAAAAAATAAATACCTTTATATTTTACCTAAAAATGTTTCTTTAGCCTCAATTTATTCACTTTTACAAGGAACAGCAGGACAAATTGGATGCTGAAATTTGTTACCATGTTTTTCCTGAACGCAACGATACCTCACATGTGGTCATAAACTGCTATTTGCCCAAACGGCAGGACTCAGAACGGATGGAGCGCTATTTGAATTTTGGAAAGCAAATTTGGCTGAAATAGATGACAGATACCATCTTTCACTTCTTGGACCCCTGGGGTACCTAAACAGCAGAAACCCCCCACAAGTGACCCCATTTTGGAAACTAGACCCTTCAAGGATTATATCTAGGGGTATAGTAAGCATTTTGAACCCTCAAGTATTTCACAGAATTTGATAGCAATAGGTCATCATAATGAAAATGTTGTTTTTTTTCACAAACGTGATGCTTTAGCACCACATTTTTCACTTTTACAAGAGGTAACACCATAAAATGGACCCCAAAATTTGTTGCCCACATTCTTGTGAGCGCGTCGATACCCCACATGTAGTCAAAAAGTTCTGTTTGGACAAACGGCAGGATTCAGAACGGACGGAGCGCTATTTGAATTTTGGAAAGCAAATTTGGCTGAAATAGATGACAGATACCATCTTTCACTTCTTGGACCCCTGGGGTACCTAAACAGCAGAAACCCCCCACAAGTGACCCCATTTTGGAAACTAGACCCTTCAAGGATTATATCTAGGGGTATAGTAAGCATTTTGAACCCTCAAGTATTTCACAGAATTTGATAGCAATAGGTCATCATAATGAAAATTTTCTTTTTTTCACAAAAGTGATGCTTTAGCACCACATTTTTCACTTTTACAAGAGGTAACACCATAAAATGGACCCACAATTTGTTGCCCACATTCTTGTGAGCGCGTCGATGCCCCACATGTAGTCAAAAAGTTCTTTTTGGACAAACGGCAGGACTCAGAACGAACGGAGCGCTATTTGAATTTTGGAAAGCAAATTTGGCTGAAATAGATGACAGATACCATCTTTCACTTCTTGGACCCCTGGGGTACCTAAACAGCAGAAACCCCCCACAAGTGACCCCATTCTGGAAACTAGACCCTTCAAGGATTATATCAAGGGGTATAGTGAGCATTTTGAACCCTCAGGTACTTCACAGAATTTGATAGCAATAGGTCATCATAATGAAAATTTTCTTTTTTTTCACAAAAGTGATGCTTTAGCACCACATTTTTCACTTTTACAAGAGGTAACACCTTAAAATGGACCCCACAATTTGTTGCCCACATTCGTGTGAGCGCGTCGATACCCCACATGTAGTCAAAAAGTTCTGTTTGGACAAACGGCAGGACTCAGAACGGACGGAGCACTATTTGAATTTTGGAAAGCAAATATGGCTGAAATAGATGACAGATACCATCTTTCACTTCTTGGACCCCTGGGGTACCTAAACAGCAGAAACCCCCCACAAGTGACCCCATTTTGGAAACTAGATCCTTTAAGGATTATATCTAGGGGTATAGTGAGCATTTTGAACCCTTAGGTACTTCACAGAATTTGATAGCAATAGGTCATCATAATGAAAATTTTCTTTTTTTTCACAAAAGTGATGCTTTAGCACCACATTTTTCACTTTTACAAGAGGTAACAATAACACCATAAAATGGACCCCACAATTTGTTGCCCACATTCTTGTGAGCGCGTCGATACCCCACATGTAGTCAAAAAGTTCTTTTTGGACAAACGGCAGGACTCAGAACGAACGGAGCGCTATTTGAATTTTGGAAAGCAAATTTGGCTGAAATAGATGACAGATACCTTCTTTCACTTCTTGGACCCCTGGGGTACCTAAACAGCAGAAACCCCCCACAAGTGACCCCATTCTGGAAACTAGACCCTTCAAGGATTATATCTAGGGGTATAGTGAGCATTTTGAACCCTCAAGTATTTCACAGAATTTGATAGCAATAGGTCATCATAATGAAAATGTTGTTTTTTTTCACAAACGTGATGCTTTAGCACCACATTTTTCACTTTTACAAGAGGTAACACCATAAAATGGACCCCAAAATTTGTTGCCCACATTCTTGTGAGCGCGTCGATACCCCACATGTAGTCAAAAAGTTCTGTTTGGACAAACGGCAGGATTCAGAACGGACGGAGCGCTATTTGAATTTTGGAAAGCAAATTTGGCTGAAATAGATGACAGATACCATCTTTCACTTCTTGGACCCCTGGGGTACCTAAACAGCAGAAACCCCCACAAGTGACCCCATTTTGGAAACTAGACCCTTCAAGGATTATATCTAGGGGTATAGTAAGCATTTTGAACCCTCAAGTATTTCACAGAATTTGATAGCAATAGGTCATCATAATGAAAATTTTCTTTTTTTTTCACAAAAGTGATGCTTTAGCACCACATTTTTCACTTTTACAAGAGGTAACACCATAAAATGGACCCACAATTTGTTGCCCACATTCTTGTGAGCACGTCGATGCCCCACATGTAGTCAAAAAGTTCTTTTTGGACAAACGGCAGGACTCAGAACGAACGGAGCGCTATTTGAATTTTGGAAAGCAAATTTGGCTGAAATAGATGACAGATACCATCTTTCACTTCTTGGACCCCTGGGGTACCTAAACAGCAGAAACCCCCCACAAGTGACCCCATTCTGGAAACTAGACCCTTCAAGGATTATATCAAGGGGTATAGTGAGCATTTTGAACCCTCAGGTACTTCACAGAATTTGATAGCAATAGGTCATCATAATGAAAATTTTCTTTTTTTTCACAAAAGTGATGCTTTAGCACCACATTTTTCACTTTTACAAGAGGTAACACCTTAAAATGGACCCCACAATTTGTTGCCCACATTCGTGTGAGCGCGTCGATACCCCACATGTAGTCAAAAAGTTCTTTTTGGACAAACGGCAGGACTCAGAACGGACGGAGCACTATTTGAATTTTGGAAAGCAAATATGGCTGAAATAGATGACAGATACCATCTTTCACTTCTTGGACCCCTGGGGTACCTAAACAGCAGAAACCCCCCACAAGTGACCCCATTTTGGAAACTAGATCCTTTAAGGATTATATCTAGGGGTATAGTGAGCATTTTGAACCCTCAGGTACTTCACAGAATTTGATAGCAATAGGTCATCATAATGAAAATTTTCTTTTTTTTCACAAAAGTGATGCTTTAGCACCACATTTTTCACTTTTACAAGAGGTAACACCATAAAATGGACCCCACAATTTGTTGCCCACATTCTTGTGAGCGCGTCGATACCCCACATGTAGTCAAAAAGTTCTTTTTGGACAAACGGCAGGACTCAGAACGAACGGAGCGCTATTTGAATTTTGGAAAGCAAATTTGGCTGAAATAGATGACAGATACCTTCTTTCACTTCTTGGACCCCTGGGGTACCTAAACAGCAGAAACCCCCCACAGTGACCCCATTCTGGAAACTAGACCCTTCAAGGATTATATCTAGGGGTATAGTGAGCATTTTGAACCCTCAGGTACTTCACAGAATTTGATAGCAATAGGTCATCATAATGAAAATTTTCTTTTTTTTCACAAAAGTGATGCTTTAGCACCACATTTTTCACTTTTACAAGAGGTAACACCATAAAATGGACCCCACAATGTGTTGCCCACATTCCTGTGAGCGCGTCGATACCCCACATGTAGTCAAAAAGTTCTGTTTGGACAAACGGCAGGACTCAGAACGGACGGAGCGCTATTTGAATTTTGGAAAGCAAATTTGGCTGAAATAGATGACAGATACCATCTTTCACTTCTTGGACCCTTGGGGTACCTAAACAGCAGAAACCCCCCACAAGTGACCCCATTTTGGAAACTAGACCCTTCAAGGATTATATGTAGGGGTATAGTGAGCATTTTGATCCCTCAAGTATTTCACAGAATTTGATAGCAATAGGTCATCAAAATGAAAATTTTCTTTTTTTTCACAAAAGTGATGCTTTAGCACCACATTTTTCACTTTTACAAGAGGTAACACCATAAAATGGACCCCACAATTTGTTGCCCACATTCTTGTGAGCGCGTCGATACCCCACATGTAGTCAAAAAGTTCTGTTTGGACAAACGGCAGGACTCAGAACGGACGGAGTGCTATTTAAATTTTGGAAAGCAAATATGGCTGAAATAGATGACAGATACCATCTTTCACTTCTTGGACCCCTGGGGTACCTAAACAGCAGAAACCCCCCACAATTGACCCCATTTTGGAAACTAGACCCTTCAGGGATTATATCTAGGGGTATAGTGAGCATTTTGAACCCTCAGGTACCTCACAGAATTTGATAGCAATAGGTCATCATAATGAAAATTTTCTTTTTTTTCACAAAAGTGATGCTTTAGCACCACATTTTTCACTTTTACAAGAGGTAACACCATAAAATGGACCCCACAATTTGTTGCCCACATTCGTGTGAGCGCGTCGATACCCCACATGTAGTCAAAATGTTCTGTTTGGACAAACGGCAGGACTCAGAATGGACGGAGCGTTACTTGAATTTTGGAAAGCAAATTTGGCTGTATTTAGAATAGATTGTCATATTTGCAGAACCTATGTAGTACAAGAACAACTGAAAACCCACAGAAATTGATTTTTTTGTAAGCTTTACCCTGTAATGTATTTGTCAAGGGACGTACTGAGTAGTTTGTTCCCACTTTTTATTATGTATTATTTTATCTTCAGGGTAAACTTGAATGAATTCCAGGACCCATTCAAAACGTTCCAAGACTTTGCGCTACCAAACATGAAGATCCTTCCAGGAATTATTTACTCACAAAGGGCGGCATGCCCCGAAAAACACAATTGCTTATTATAAAACATAGCCTTGCTCACAAAATAGTTGTCCTGCAATTGAGTATATTGTAGCAGGAACTCAAAACTCTACTGGCGTGAAGGGCAAAATGTGGAGGAAAATGTAGCCAGCTATGTGGCAAACTTGTGCTTGTTGTAGATATGAAGGAAAACACCAGCAGGGCTAGGAGGACAAGTTCATCTTTCAGAGACTGGTCGTACAACGTCTGTTTAGTGCCATCAATCCCTACATGAGAGACGAATGTGCCAGTCGATGTGGTGCACCATAACAGGCTCCAACCGGCCAAGGTCGGAACTGCTATATGCACAAAACAACCAGTCCCCTACAGGATTCCAAACTTATTGTCCGGTATAGGAAGTTTGCAAGAACACAGTAAAGCCCTGGTGTATGAATATGGAATAGCCTCATTGTTGGAGATCATCCAATAAAATAAGCATGCCCGTAATCACCATTATGAATATATATGTAATGTAGATGCCAAAAATAGTTTTGTGTAGCAAGACATAGTTGTAATGCCAGTCAAACTAAGATAACTGGCAAAAATAATTTATGTGAGTGATGAAATCCTGGAATTATTTGTCACATGGGATCAGACTTCTCAAGAACATTTGTGGGGTCCACATTCTGGGGTATACAGACGTGGACATGTGGATGAGAATGTGTCTGAATAATAGTTTGGTATGTGAGTGATGAAGTCCTGGAATTATTTGTCACATGGGATCAGACTTCTCAAGAACATTTGTGGGGTCCACATTCTGGGGTATACAGACGTGGACATGTGGATGAGAATGTGTCTGAATAATAGTTTGGGATGTGAGTGATCAAGTTTTGGAATTATTTGGGAAACTGGGTAATAAGTGTTTTACTGATGACAGTTGTAAATTTTCTTTGACAAGTCCAATCTGTAAAGGGGCCAACGGTCTAAAAATATAAATTATGTGGGGAAAAAAAAGCCTACCACATTAGGATGCCAACCTAATAATTGTTAATTGTATGGTAGATCTCAAAACAGGGGGCGATACAAAGTCCAGGTTGGGATGGGCACGTGGGGCAGTAGTAGCGGGATTCACTTCTCAAACCCTGCTTGCGACACACTTTACATCTCTTTTTGGGACGCATTTGGGTGAGAGTGGTAGGGATAATGTTCATGAAATGACGCTCTGTTAGTCTGCGGGCGTTCTCCGTTTCAAAGGCTGCCTCCGGTGCCGTGGAGTCAAACAGGAGACACTCGATAACCTTCTCCCGATACTGCAGGAAGGTGAGGGCCCCTTGGGATTTTTTATAAAGGACGAAGCTATTGTAGGTAGCTATCTGTAGAAGATAGATAGCCACCTTTTTATACCAGGCCCTCGTCTTCCGATTTACCAGGTATGGTTGGAGCACCTGGTCAGACAGGTCCACGCCACAATTGCATTTGTTGTACTCAGTCACACAAAGGGGTTTTTCTCTGTCCCTGGTGGCGCCCCTGTCTCTGACCGTCACAGTGGTGTCCACATGCAGGGTGGTAAGCATATAGACGTCCTTGCGGTCATTCCACTTTACGGCAAGTATTTTGACACTTGCCAGTGAAAATGACACCCCCCTCTCAAGACGTCTGGACACCAACTGTGACGGTAAGCCTACACGGTTTTTCCGTATCGTCCCATAGGCCCCTGTGTTTGCAGCGTGTAGGGCTTGGTATAGGGGGATGCTTGTGTAGTAATTGTCCGTGTACACGTGGTACCCTTTTTCCAAAAATGGGGTCATTAGCTCCCAGACAATTTTCGCTGGGATGCCAATTGTCTGGGGACAGTTAGGTGGGCTTATCTGTCTGTCCTTACCCTCATATATCATGAATGTACTTGTGTACCCACTGCTGCTTTCGCACATTTTGTACATTTTAACGCCATACTTGGCTCGTTTGGAGGGGATGAATTGCCTAAAGGAGAGACGGCCCTTGTAGCTCATTAGGGACTCGTCCACCGATACATTTTGTTCTGGGGTATATGAATTCAGGAACGATTGGTGCAGGAGGGAAATTAGGGGTCTTAGTTTGTTTAGCCGGTCGTATTTTGGGTCAGTTCTTGGGGGGACTTGGGAATTATCGGAGAAATGCAGAAATCTCAGCATGGCTTCATAACGGTAGCGGGGCATTACTGCTGCAAACACAGGGGTGCTGTGGACCGAATTTTTTGCCCAGTAAGAGCGTAGGCTGTTTTTTTTTTACAATGCCCATGTTGAAGGTGATGCCTAAAAATTTTTTAATTTCTGGGACATTAGTGGGGACCCAGGAACGGGAATGGACAGACTGAGGTTTTTGGGCAATATACTGGCGGGCATATATGTTAGTTTGGTGGGTGATTAACTCAAGGACATCGGGGTTTACAAAAATGGAAAAGAAATCCAAGGGGGCAAAATTGGTGACATTAACTTGTATACCGGGGGCTGCTGTGAAAGGGGGAATTTGTGGGGAATAGGATAGGTCGGGCTGCCACAGAGGACGGGGAGCTGCAGAACTGGGTCCTGCCTCTGCCGCATCAGAAGGGACGACTGGCGGGGTGGGGGACCCCCTAGAGGAATCCGAGCCGTCACTGTCCTCTGAGGACATCTCGGCTTCAGAGTCCGTTTCAGTCTCCGACCCGGAGGTACCGGAGGCGAGCAACGCGTACGCTTGCTCAGCAGTAAACATTCTGCGGGCCATTTTTTTTATTTTGGGAACAAAAATATTTGATTAGGGGAGTGATGGAGGGGGAATGACGTAGGAGGGGATGATTTTTTTTACCCTAACCCTTGTTTTGAACCCTAACCCTAAAGTAAAAAAATGATTTGATTAGGGGAGTGATGGAGGGGGAATGACGGAGGAGGGGATGATTTTTTTTACCCTAACCCTTGTTTTGAACCCTAACCCTAAAGTAAAAAAAATGAATTGGTCAGGGGAGTGATGGAGGGGGAATGACGGAGGGGATGATTTTTTTCCCTAACCCTTGTTTTGAACCCTAACCCTAAAGTAAAAAAAATGAATTGGTCAGGGGAGTGATGGAGGGGGAATGACGGAGGGGATGATTTTTTTCCCTAACCCTGGTTCTGAACCCTAACCCTAACCCTAGCTAGATAAAGGATTGATAAAGAATAAAGTAAAAAAAATGAATTGGTTAGGGGAGTGATGGAGGGGGAATGACAGAGGGGCCGATTTTTTTTCCCTAACCCTGGCTTTGAACCCTAACCCTAGCTAAATAAATTGATTTTCTCTTCACAGATGGCAGCAAGTAGTCTGTCTCTCTCTTCTCTCCAAAAACAACTACACAGGAAAGAGGCAGACCCAAGTGCTGCCATATTTACAAATAAATGGGGATTTGAACTGTGTGATAGGGTCTATCACACAGTTCAAATCACTGCAACCAATCAGCTTTTTTTTTTTTTTTAGTTGCTAAGTGCAGAGGGCAGAATTTCGGTGGCACACTGCGCATGTGCAGGGCCATTTTGTGAAGACAAGAAAGAGGGGGGGCCGCGGGGGATCCCTTTGTTTTATACAGGTAGCGGGGGTCTGGGGGAACCAGGGGGAGCACCGGAGGGCACAGGATCCTCTCTCTCAGGGAGAGAGGTGACGATCGGCGGTGCCAGTACCGCCACCGCCGTACCGATACCGGTGCAGTGGAGGTGGGGGGGGGGGGGGGGAGGAAGGATGCAGATCATGGATGGGGGTCTTTGAGACTATATTGCAGGGGGCCACCTATAATATAGATCTAATCAATCCGACGTTTGACACGTCAGATTGATTAGGTCTATTATTCACGTCACAGCAGGCGCCGCTGCAGGAAGGAGGGAGGACGGAGGAGCCGGGGCAGAGGACAGGTCTTGGGGGGCTCTTGGAGGGGGCTGATGGGCACAGTGAAGGGACAAGGGGCACTAGCAGTGTCATTTCCATGCGATCTGACATGTATGACATGTCAGATCGCATGGAGATGCAGCGGCAGCGGCGGCTTTTACCGGCCGCCGCCGCCATTTTGAGATAGATCGGGGGGGGGTAAGAGGAAGATGCCCATTACAGGGGGTCTTCAGACAGTCAGGGGTTAATACTTCACCCTGATCCGACATGTGTTTTCATGTCGGATCAGAGTGAAAGCATTTTTTACCGGCACTTTCACTTTTGTAATGTGATGGTCGGTAAACGGTGTTAACCGGTCATCACATTAGAGGTGCCGGTAAAAAACGAGCTAATTACTAATCTCTAGGGTCTCAGCTACAATCGGTACGCTGACACCTAGAGATTTTTGCTACAGGGGCTGCGCTACAGGGCTTTTTCTAGCCGTACGTCTACAGACATCGGCTAGGCTTTAGTACCCTTTTTTTCCGACGTCTGTAGACATACGGCTGTCGTCTAGAGGTTAATCCTAGACCATGTTTTTTGTAGTAGACACAGAGTGGGGAACCGCCCGCCTGCTCTACCAACATCTCCTGCCTCCAAACTGATTACCATTGGGCCTCTTCCCATAAAATGCTCCAACAGCTTTTGGCTGGAATTCCGCCCACCTTCTGACGCCCATCCCCTCATGTGCTGTCCTTGAGCCGCCAAAAAATATAACCACGGATTCGGCAGCGCCAGACCACCCTCCTCTTTGTGTCTCTGCAAGGTCTCTAATTTTAATCTGGGTTGTCTCCCCCCCCATACCAAATCTCTGAATAGTGAGTTCAGTCTTTGAAATAATCCCCAGTGTATCCATACTGGTGAGTTGTGAAGCACATAAAGGAGTTTCGGCATCAGGATCATTTTGGCTAGGTTTGTTCTACCCACCACCTGGAGAGGCAACTGACGCCAGGCCTGTGCTTTGTCCTTCAATTTAGCCAACAACGGCATCATATTCCACTTAAGATAATCCGTGATCGATCGAGATATCTGAATTCCTAGGTACTTAAATTGTTTAACTATTTTCAGTTTGGCACAACCAATTTTCTCCCGTTCCTCCCATTCGTCCATATCCACCATCATGAGATTCGATTTGTCCCAATTTATCTTTAAGCCAGACATCTGTCCAAACCTCTCCACTACCTCTACCGCACACCTCAAAGATTCAGCAGGATCTTGTAAAAACAATAAGACGTCATCAGCGTATTGGGCTATCTTCTCCTCCACCGGCCCGTACACAAATCCTTTCACCCCAACCTCTTCTCATATATACGCTGCAAGTGGCTCTATCGCCAATACGAACAGTAATGGGGAAAGGGGGCATTCCTGCCTGGTCCCCTTAGTAAGCGAGAACCTGTCAGAGCGTCCACCATTCACTCGTATGCGTGCCACCGGAGAAGAATACAGCAATTTAACCCAAGAAATAAAGCTCTGCCCAAATCCCAACTTGTCCAGTACCAGCCACAGCTAGTCCCACTCCACGCTGTCGAACGCCTTATGGGCGTCCAGGGATACCACTGCTCTGTCACCTGCATTATCTGCCGGGAGCTGAAGATTCAAAAATAGCCGCCTTAGATTAGGGCAGTAGACTTTTGGGGCAAAACCCTGACTGGTCAGGATGTATCGCATCAAATATAACCCCAGTCAGTCTGCGCGCCAACACTTTGGCCAATAACTTAGCATCCACAGACAGCAGTGAAATGGGCCTATAGGACTCTGCTTTCCTGGTATCTTTGTCTGCTTTAGGCAAAACCACAATCGTGGCCTCCCTCATAGATTCCGGTAAACATCCCCCCACCAACGCTTCCTGAAAAACCACACACAATCTTGGTAGCAAAACATCTTTAAGCTGCTTATATACTTCCGTAGGTAACCCGTCTGCCCGGGGCGCCTTATCATTCGCCATTGAAGCAAGTGCTTCCTCTAATTCTTCGACTCACACTGGTATTCCTAATCTCTCTCCTTCATCTCCTTGAGGCGCTGGGTGTTCACACCATTGAGGTACCTTCGTATCTCTTCCTGAGAGACAGATAGCTGTGAATTGTATAACTTCCCATAAAACTCACGAAATACTTTAAGGATGCCATCAATGTCATCTACCAGCACCCCTTCAGCATTATACATCCCATATACATGTGCTGAGTCTCTCTGGGCTGCCGCCACCGCTGATAATAAGTGCCCCACTTTTTCCCCTTCTTCAAAAAACCTGATCTTTTGAAAGTCCTGCCTTCTCTCTGCTGTTTGAGCGTGAACCCTATCCACCAGCTCCTGACTCTCTTTTAAGCGTTGTTGCGTCTCTGCCAAGGGTCGTTCCACTGCAGCTGCCTCTGCCCTCCCCAGTGCTTCAATCACCTCTTGTTCTTCCCTTTTCGTTTCCGACTTACACCTGGAAATATCCCTAATGAAGATTCCCCTGAGAAAAGCCTTCATGGTATCCCAAATCACACCAGTATCTGCACTGCCCTAATTGTCTTGAAAAAATTGTTCCACCTCCTTCCCAATTTTTACCATATCTAACGATTTCAGCCAGGACAGGTGAATCTTCCACTTTCCCTGTGCCCCTTCCATATTAAGCACAGCTTCTAGAGGTTTATGATCAGACGCCACCTTCGGCAAGTATTTTACATTATTTACAATGGCATCTAATTGCACATTGCCCAACGCCATATCAATTCTGGACATAGCCCTATGAGAGGCCGAGAAGCAGGAAAAGCATTTCACCCCCTTATTCCGTACTCTCCAGACGTCTATGAGACCCAGTTCTCTGATTTGGTTCGCAAATGCGGTGTCAGCTCCCTCCCTTGTAGTAGGCCTCTGGCTCCTCCCTTCCCTATCAATGTCCAGATTCAATACATTATTTGCATCCCTAATGATTAGGACAGGAATCCCCACTCTGCGTCCAGTATGTTCCAGGATTTCAAGCAATTTATGATCCGAGTATGGCGGTAGGAAATATATTGCCACTATACATAACGGTTGTCCAAACACCCGGCATATCACCATTACATACTGGCCTTCTTTATCAACCCTTACCTCTATTTCTTCATAAGGAACAGACATCTGGACCAGGACCGAAACACCCCGGGCATACCCAGAATACGTGGCGTGGTACACAGGTCTAATCCAAGCCCGTCCCAGCACCCCTTTCTTGTCAGTTGTCAGGTGCGTCTCCAGTAAACAAATAATAGAAGGCTTGAATGATAGAAGATATCTCAGTACCACTGCTCTTTTGCTTCTGTCACCCAGACCCCTAACTATCCAGCTCATGATTTTAAGTTGATTAGCCGTACCACTGGTGTATAAGTAATGTTCCCCCCCAAGAAACCTCCACGGAGCAATAGAAACTGTTCAGTCCCTTCCCTTCACCCCCCTCCCCTCCCCGTAAAAACCCCCATTGTCTGCTCTCTTGCGAGAGTGGATAAATTCGTCCAACCTAGACCCACCAAACGCTCCGTCTCTCCTTCCGTAACTCGTTTAGAGAGATAGAACAAAACTCCCGTAAAAAAAACTCTCACCACATAGCCCTCCAGCTTCTTCCCGCCTTTAGTAAAAGATTAACCTCAACACAATGATATATTAGGCTTCCGCAACCCGCCGCCACACCGTGGCAGCACCACTCCATGTCGACCCAATCAAAAAAAAAGTCTGTTAAAAAAAAAAAGGGAATAAAAATTAAGCATACACAAAGAACACCGTATAAGTAGGCCAGTTTGTCACCCCTTCAAGATACCTAAACAGGAATGAAGAAAGAGAAAGAAAAAAAAAGGGAAACAAGAAATAGGGGAACTCTGAGCCACCATACGTTAATCGACAGACTGGAAAGTCATGTAATCCATCATATGTCCCGACAGCACACTCCAGGTACCGTTCCTGAGACTGGTAGTTCAGCCCTTTCCCTGGTCGCGTAGTTGTCTATTGTTCCGCTCCAGCCAATCCGTGGCCTCTTTCGGCTCCTGAAAAAAGTCCAAGATCTCTCAACTTCCGCTTCACCTCCCCAAATCTCATCCTCATCCTCTGAACTGTGGGTGAATAATCCGCATAGATGGAGATGTTCTCACCATCTATCGTTAAGTCCTTAGCAGTCCTGGCTTTACGTAGTATTGTTTCTCTGTCCCGGTAGTTCATGATCTTAGCCAGAATGGACACAGGAGGAGCTCCAGGTCTCATAGACACTCTATGTGCCCTCTCCACCACAAATACTTTAGACAGCGTGTCTATTCCAATTTTGTCCAACAGCCATTTATCAATATATTCGCTCGGCGAAGGACCCTCTGATTTTTCGGGTACCCCCACTATTTTGATATTGTTGCGTCTCGAGCAATTTTCCAATTCGTCATTCTTGGCTAAGGTCTCCTTTACTTGCTTATCAAATTGTGCTTGGCGCTTTTGCATTTTAACTATATCATCCTCCACAGTGCCGACTCTCTCTTCCATTTCTCCCATCCTAGTATCAGTCTTTCTCATGTCACATTTTATATGTTTGATCTCCTCCTGCATGCCTGTGACTTTCTGGGTCATACTAATTAGTGCCTCTTTGCAGAAGTTTACAGCAGAGAATATGTCTCTCAGGGTGGGTTCCTGGGTGTCCATCACAGCACTCCCACATCCACTTTCATCACCGTGCAGCATTGTATGATCTTCTGTGCCGTCTTTCCCCTCTTGTACCTGCTCTGAATCGGAGCTCTCAGCCTCAGAGCCTTTACCCTCCATCTCTGTATCCCCCTGTACCTCCTGTTTTGTAAATTGCTGCAGTCGAGCGGCCGCCACCATCCTCCTAGCTCATGCTGCGTTTGCAGCCGCCGCCTCCTTCTCCATTGCGGCGCCATCTTGTGCTCCACCGGCCTCCGCTGCTCCCACCTCTTTCTGCCTCCTGCGAGTCATCCTGCGGTCTCCTGGATCACCGCTTGTGCCCCCGGGGTCCTCCGACACAGGGGAATTGCGTTTTAAAGCCCCAGTGTGTGGCAGTCACAGCCGTACAGTTCAGTTACGGCGGGAGAGCTTTCCTGCTGTGACCACTCACATCACCCGCTAGGCCACGCCCCCATACACAGTATTCTAAGTGCGGTCGCACTACTGACTTGTATAGAGGTAAAATTACGTTCTCCTCATGAGCATCTATGCCTCTTTTAATGCACCCATTATTTTATTTGCCTTTGCAGCAGCTGCCTGACACTGGCCACTAAATGTGAGTTTGTCATCTACCCATACACCCAGGTCTTTTTCAGTGATTTTTGCCCAGTGTTTTACAATTAAGCACATAATTATACCTTTTGTTTCCTCTGCCTAAGTGCATGACCTTACATTTATCCCCATTAAAGCTCATTTGTCATTTATCAGCCCAAGCTTCTAGTTTACATAAATCCTCCTGTAATATAAAATTGTCGTCCTCTATATTGATTACCCTACAGAGTTGAGTGTCATCTGCAAATATTGAGATTCTACTCTGTATGCCCCCTACAAGGTCATTAATAAATATATTAAAAAGAAGCGGGCCCAACATTGACCCCTGTGGTACCCCAGTTAACTGTGACCGATTCTGAGTGTGTTCCATTAATGACCACCCTTTGTTTCCTATCACTAAGCCAGTTCTAAGGGCCACTTTACACACACCAACTTATCTGTCCAACTTCTGACCAACTTGCTGGTTGCAGTGAAATCATGGACACATTGCTCCATTTTGTGACTGTGTACAATGGAGCAATGTGTCCATGATTTTACTGCAACCAGCAAGTTGGTCAGAAGTTGGACAGATAAGTTGGTTTGTGTAAAGTGGCCTTTAACCCACTTACACATATTTTCCCCTATCCCCATTGCTCTCATTTTATGTATCAACCTTTTGTGTTGCACCATATCAAGAGCTTTTGAAAAGTCCATATACACCACGTCCACTGCATTTCTTTGGTCCAGTCCAGAACTTACTTCTTCATAGAAGCTTATCAGATTAGTTTGACAGGAACGGTCCCTCGTAAACCCATGTTGATATTGAGTCATGAGATTATTTTTCTTCAGATACTCCAGTATAGCATCTCTTAGAAAACCCTCTAGGATTTTACCCACAGTAGAGGTTACGCTTACTGCCTATAATTTCCAAGTTGTTTTTGTCCCTTTTTGAATATTGGCATCACATTTGCTATACGCCAGTCCTGTGGTACAGACCCTGTTATTATGGAATCTTTAAATATTAAAAATAATGGTCTATTTATGACAGTACTTAATTCCTGCAGCACTCTGGGGTATATCCCATCCGGGCCCGGGGATTTGGCAATTTTTGTGATTTTTAAATGATGCTGTACTTCCTGCTGGGTTAAGCAGGTGACATTTGATTGAGTTTTTGTTATCACTGATCATATTGCCTGTCATGAGATTTTCTTGTGTAAATACTGTTGAAAAAAAAGTCATTTAGCATATTGGCTTTTCCCTCATCCTCATCCACCATTTCACCCAGATTATTTTTAAAGGGGCCAACACAACCATTTTTTAGTTTCTATTTATGTAGTTAAAAAATATTTTGGCATTATTTTTACTTTCTCTGGCAATGAGTCTGTCTCAATCTTTGCTGCCTTGATTTGCTTTTTTACAAATGTTATTTAATTTACTGTATTTATTTAAAGCTTCATCACTACCTACTTGCTTTAATTCCCTAAATGCTTTATTTTTGTCATTTATTGTGCCTCTTACGCTTTATAAACCATAGTGGTTTCCTCCTATTTCTAGCATGTTTATTCCCATAGGGTATACATTGTTCACAGGCCCGATTCAGGATGCTAATAAACGTCTCCCACTTGCTTTGTGTACTTTTATGTCTCAGGACATCGTCCCAGTTTATTGCACTAAATAAATTTGCTTTCCTTAAGTTTAGTGTCCTTGTGGCCCCTCTACTACATATCTTATTAAAGGATACTTGAAAACGTATTATTTTATGATCACTATTACCTAAGTGACCTCCAACCCATAAATGTGATATGCAGTCCGGCCTGTTGGTTAATATTAGGTCCAGCAGTGCCCCCCTTCTTGTTGGGTCCTGAACCAGTTGTGAAAGATAATTGTATCTCATATTTGTCAAAAACCTATTACCTTTTCTGGAACTGCAGGTTTCTGTTCCCCAATTAATTTCAGGGTAGTTGAAGTTCCCCATAATAACGACTTCTTCTCCCTGAGTCGCTGCTTCATCTCTTTGCTTTATGAGGATATTCTCCTCCACTTCCATTATTGTTGGAGACTTATAACAAAGCACCATCAGTAATTTATTGTTTTATCCCCCTCCCCTTATCTCCACCCACAGGGACTCTACATTTCCATTAGATTCACCTATATTATCACGCAGGATGGGTTTTAAGGATGATTTTACGTATAAACAGACATCTCCCCTCGATTAAGTGTACGGTCATTTCTGAACAGACTATAGCCCTGTAAATTAACAGCCCAGTCATGGCTCTCGTCCAGCCATGTCTCCGATATCCCCACCATGTCATAATTATTATCCAACAAAATCAATTCTAATTCCTTCATTTTGTTGGTAAGGCTTCTAACATTGGTGTACATGCACTTTATGCATCTCTCTTTACCTCTATTCCTTTCTACTATATTGACTGTTCTAACCCCACCCCCCTCCCAATTTTTGCTTGTGCCCAGGTTACTATTTACACTATCTTCCCCTCCTGTACAATAAATACCCTCCCCTCAATCCCTAGTTTAAACACTCCTCCAACCTTCTAGCCATTTTCTCTCGATCCCTGTCTTGCCCTATCTGTCCCTCTAATAATTGAGTCTCCCACTACCAGCACCTGTCTGGCCTGCCTTTCTCTCCTGATTTCCCCCTAACTGGAGCAGACACTTCTCCGGCTTTCAGAGGACATGACCTGCTGCAGCAGTGCTATCCCTGTACTGACACCCCATCTCATCTGCCAACTTAGCAATTTTATTGAGGTGTGCCAGATCAGGGCTAGCCATCCTGGCACTCTAGGCAAATGAGGGTGACAGAGCTGAACCCGCTGCCTTAAAGGCTGAGCGGGTTAGATGCTCAACCTACCTGTCGGTTAGGTTTTTAATAGAGGACCCGTACAGCAATGACAATATCATCTTGGCCTCCAGGCGGGAGACTGGCTGGGGTGGGGACGGGGATAAAAAAAAAAAAAAAAAAAGGAATGACAGGCGGTGAATCTCCCTTTGATGAGAGCTGTGGGAGAAGGGGAGCGGACCTCAATGGGTTTGCGACACCATTTATGCGGTTCTTCCCACTGGTTGGCCAACATGTCCTGGAACTCGGGATGGTCGGCAAAAAATTTATGCAGACGCTACACTCCCTTAAACGATATAGTATGGTCCGGAGTTGTAGCCGTAGGATCATCCACTTGAAGCGTTGGGTTAACTGCTGCCACGAGGTCAATCAACCATGGCCCGAGTCTCAGAGGATTCTAGATCAAAAAGGCTGTCTGTGTCAGACTCGAAATTATGAGGCTCGGTCGAGGTAGGGGAGCCCGATCTTGAGTCCCGTGAGGGAGGCACGAGAGCCTTGAGAAGAAACGTTTCTGGGAGACCTTTTCTTAGTAGCCCGTCGTGGCTGGACGTGACTTGCCCTCATCTGATGGGGGCTCCAGTGTAGGGTCACTTGTCTGTGCAATGTCCTGGTAATGCGTGCTACCCGGGGGACGTTGCTGCATAGTCTGGACCAGGGAATTTGACAGCTTTTCCATGGATTGGGAAAGGAACAGAGCCTAGTATGGTGGGCTCAGAAAACTAGTTGCACCAGCATCGGTGGAGGGCTCCTGAGCTTCTGGAGGGACGCAGGCCTGGCAGTGTGGGATGGTGTGACCACGCGGAAGGGCTAGGTGGCAGGTGACGCAGGATGTATAAAATACCATATGGGACATAGTAGGTTTCTTTGAGGTTTTGGAAGTCTGCATATTAAGCAAGTAAAAAAGGGGCACTGCGGCTGGGAATAAGGCTATTAAGGCTTTAGGTGTGGATATGCAGGGGTGGCTAAGCTAAGCTGCAGGTGCAGTGAAAGTCTGACCTGGATGGAAGGGCTCTAGTCCCCTGCAGCCTAGGGTTTCCACTCTTACCAGAAAAGAGGATTCCCCGTGGAGAATCAGCCACCGAACCTGACAGCTCTCAGCGCCTCTTTTAACTCGGGCTAGTCAGGGAACTACCCGAGGCTAAAAGAGCAGCAACTGCCCTGTCAGTGCTGGTTTATTAAAGCACCTCTCAGTGAGTATGATATATGCCTTATAGTCCAAGACCAAAAGCCCATTTAATAACCACCACCCCGTCACTGATACAGGCCCTGAATAACCCCAAGCACTAATTGCTGCCACCAGTTCCTCTTTTGATACATGTCCGGTCTGTGATATAAGGCTTATATTGGGTCAGAAACCAACCCAAGTAGCATTAAATGAGCACACAGACGTGGGAGAATCAAGATAAAAAAGGAGATTTTTGTGTACTCACCGTAAAATCCTTTTCTCTTAGCCTCTAATTGGGGGACACAGACCGTGGGTGTTATGCTGCTGTCCACTAGGAGGCGACACTAGGCAATATCTGAAAAAGAGTAATTGACTCCTCCTCTGTAGCATACACCCCCTGGCTGGGCCCTTACCCGACCAGTTTTGTGCTAAAGCAGTAGGAGAAGACGACAGTGACAAGAAATAGGTCAGACAAGGGCGACTATATATGACGACTATATATGACGCCAAAGAACCGTAGAGCTTAACCGAAAGACAATATGAAGCTCAACGAAAGTAAAGCCTAAAGAAAAGGCATGTATACAGGAAAGCATTTAAGATAGAAACAATACCCACAAAGCCCGATACGGACAACAGGGTGGGAGCTGTGTCCCCAATTAAAGGCTAAGAGAAAAGGATTTTACGGTGAGTACACAAAAATCTCCTTTTCTCCTTCGCCTCATTGGGGGACACAGACCGTGGGACGTCCTAAAGCAGTCCTGGGTGGGTAGAGAATATTGTCATAAACACTTTAAAAAACGCACTACCGAGGTGGACAAATTGCCGCCTGGGGGATGCGTATACCCAGATTTGCGTTTGGTAACGCTTTAGTATAGACGTCAAAATGATTACCGAAAATAAAGACTAACTCAGGTGGCAGGCGAGCACACCTGTTTGCACATAGACCTGGCACCAACGATCCAGGATACTCCTTTCCTAGGAGTAGAGAGGCTTGGTATGCAATAACCAAAAATGATACTATTTCTAGCCAGCAGTGCTAGCCAGCAGTTCTAAGGTAGTAGACCCGTGACCAGGGTACCTGGCATAGTCCCCTGGTATCATTCTGAGGGAAAAAAAGAGTTCGGCCTCTGCATGTGTGGAAATGTCCATACAGGAACAAAAGGTGTGACAGAGAACCGAGCGTACCCAACATTACTCACTGCCCCGGCGCGAGGCACAGGGATGGTAAGAAAAAAGACTTGCAGATGGGATGAAAAGACCATCTTCATAAGGGTGACCGCGTTGGTCAAAACACCCTCTAAGGTGGAGAAAAGGCTGCTAATAACGCCACAGCCAAACAGTATGAACCGGCAATGGAAGTGTCTCCAGAACGACACATACTTGTGGGAACAGCGTAAGGAAATTTCTTGAGAAAGTCAACAAGATTTTTGAAAATAAAAAAGGGGATAACTGAAGCCGGAAGCATAAGAGGACGCAGAACCAGCATCTAAGGTGCATACTGCGATGGCAGCCGGAAAAAACTCAGGTCTCTGGCAATAGGACCAAAGGGAGAATCACCTATAAACACCTGTGAACGAACCGGTAAGGGTGGCTAAAAACCAAGGGCGAAACCCAGGAAGGAAGCCACTACGCGTGGAAAACCACTGCGAGTAATAGGTCCTCCCTCATATACACACACATTATATAATTATATATTATATATATATATATATATACACACACACATATAATAAACATCCATGCTGCAGTGGATGACCAAATGTACTGAATGTGAGGGACAAGAACCCCCAAACTTATGGGGTGTGCCGGCGAGGACAGGGCATCAACCGTCTGGCAGAAATGAACCATGAACAGTAAACCTAGACAGAGTACAAGTTGACATCTGCTGTCAGCGACATGTCGAAGTAGGTCAAGCCCCTAGACTGTCTGCGTGGAAAGTGGGCCCGAAGGAGAGAGGACCCTTCGTTGGACCTGATTGTGCGTGCTTCCTGTAGGGTATGCAGATAGAAACATACAAGGGAAAGAACTGTATTCAGGAGCGGATTATCGTATCCGTCCTCAGCCTAGAGAACTCGAGGAAGCCAAGATCTGATGAAAAGGAAAAAACCACCAATCAACGACAGTCCGACAGGATAAAGACAGTTCCACTGGGGAAAAGGTTTGCCCAGTGTATCACATGACTGTTGAAGTTGGCTACCCGGTGAATAACATGTGACAACCAAGATGTATTTAGCTTCGTCAAATGGAACTGATGAACCCTCCATAGTCCAGGAAAAACATAGGCGAGAGGAACTATGACTGAAGATTAGCAAAATGCCTTTACCCGGCACGGACCGGGCACCCCAGCGTTGGTAGGCAGCTGTGCTTACCACTAGGTCACAGCACCTAATATATCGTTTCCAAGCGTAACATCGTAGCTCCAGTCGATAGCTCTTCAAGCGATCTGGAAAGAAAGACCCTCTCTGCCTAGGTTAAGGCGTATAGAATACAGCTGGTTCTGAGTGGCGTGCCAATATCCTGCTCTTTTCCCGGGTGGCAGAGCTGTACTCTGTATGCCAGATGTGATCCAGCTGGTTTGGGGATCGTTAGTGCGCTACAACCCAGGGACCATTGGCGGCTGGGGAGACTGCAGTAGTATCAGGAACTGTGCCATTTAGCCTGTGGCATTGATTCAGCTGTTGCGATGGCCTTCAGTATGCTGCAACCCAGGAGTCGGAGGCGACTGGGGAGATTGAAAACTGGCCCGGAGCTATGCCATCCGCCGTAAACTCAGATATCCATTGTGAGGAGATTGATGTTGAGCGTCTGTGTCAAGCCGTCCTTAGGGGAGATCGGAACGCATAGGAACCGTCGCCCAGGACTTTATCCATCGTGGCAGGGGGAGATCGGAACGCATAGGAACCGTCGCCCACGACTGCATCCAGCCTGGCAGGGGGAGATCGGAACGCATAGGAACCGTCGCCCAGGCCTTTATCCATCGTGGCAGGGGGAGATCGGGACGCATAGGAACCGTCGCCCAAGCCTTTATCCATCGTGCCAGGGGGAGATCGGAACGCATAGGAACCGTCGCCCACGACTGCATCCGTCATGGCAGGGGGAGATCGGAACGCATAGGAACAGTCGCCCACGACTGCATCCTCGATTGCATCCATCATGGTAGGGGGAGATCGGAACGCATAGGAACCGTCGCCCAAGGCGTCATCCATTGTGGTCGGAGGAGGTACGAGGAGATAGCAGCCCGTGTTTCCGCTTGTAGTGGTATGCGGGAAATCAGTACGCCAAGGTACCGTCGCCCTTAGTAGACGCAAGTTCCGGGAATGGTGAGACAACTGGGTGAAAAACAAGGCCGTTGTTAGGGGTCATGAACCCTATGTTCCACTGGGAGAATAGACGGTTAGGCAGTGCCAGGAAGAAGCTCCTGCATCCTGAAGCCTCGGTGTGCCTGCA